>CM046046.1:33643926-34328926 GCA_025215565.1 Flaveria ramosissima | reverse complement strand
GTCATTGCTAACAAAATTAAAAATTGAAAGTATCACTGATTAAATTGTTAGTATGAATTATTATCGGGTAATAATTAAAATCTGGTTTTTCTTGTCTTCAAATTATAATCACCTATTTGTCCTGGTTTATTTTACTAAGATTTGTTAGTTATGATTTGTATTTATATGTTTTTCCAATTGTGTGGTTAGCATGCATAAAAGTAATCATTTTACTAATGTGAATGAAACACCAAATCGATAACAAGTTAAATAATAAATAATATACAATATATTATATTTGTATTATACATGTTTGTTATACAATATATTTTACTAATATATACCGGAATATTGTCTACAGTATTACCCATGGACTAAAGAGTTTATGCTATCATCAGAGAAGGAGAGAACAGAAGAGTTGAAAAAGCTTATCATCGAAGGAATGGCGATGTTGGAAGAAGCATTCGTGAAGTTGAGCAAGGGAAAGGCTTTTTTCGGTGGAGATGATATCGGTTATTTAGATATCGTTGTTGGAAGTTTTCTAGGGTGGTTCAAACATTTCCGAATAGTTTTTGGTTTTCATGCGATCGAAGAAGCCAGAAACCCAAGACTTTCACAATGGGAAAAGAGTATGTGGTCACATGAAGTGGTTAGGAGTACGATTGCAAGTCATGAAATTCACGTTAAGTGGCGTAAGACGCTTCTAGATAGGTTGCAGGCATGTGTTAGTGCTTGAAATTAATAAACCTTTGTGCTTACATATACATAATTATAATAAACTATTTAATATCCGAACCAGTCCAGGTAACTCAATGTTATTACAGAAAACACTGTATTTGTTTCTGCATGTATCATAGTAATAAACAGATGTTATGATGGTGCATATTGTCTGAAATGATTACAATTTATAACGCTCGCCCAAAGATATAATACTACTAATTATACACTATTAATGACATACTTCAAGATGGTGTTAAATTGATACTTCATAGCCTAATAAAGAAAACTGATACTGTTGGATCGGTTATGCTATCTTGTTAAAAACCTTACTAAGAAAATTTATCTGGGAAAAACTTAGCTAAAAGAAAAAGAGACAACATGTACAATGTTCCCCCTCAAACTAATTCTGTCTTTCAGGATATAGAGTTCAATCTTTAGTGATGAGTGCTCGACTTGATCCTGATAAACACTAGAATAGGCGATATTCACTGGCCCAGGAACACCCCCTCGAGTAAAAGCTTCTACAGCTGGTTGACCTAAATGAGGATTCCAATCTTCATAGATGATGTCTAAGTCCTTAGAATTGGCCGATACAGGTTTATTGTCTTCTATAAGTGAAATGTATGTAGAATAATGTCTATCTTTGTTAGGCTTTAACATAATGGTTTAGGACTATGTATTTTCTTAGAATAATCCTTTGTCTTAAGTCCCACTATAATATGCTTATCAATGTTGCCTCGTTCAAAATATTGCCACAAAAAACTCAATGAGTCAAAACACAACTAAAGAAAAAAAGTACCCATCAAATAATTACATTTCTTTGCACAATTAACAACACACTTTAAGATTATGTTAGACCAGTACCTAGGGATCTATATACGCTGATACTACTAGATCAGCTTTGTTGCCTTCTTAAATACA
Source organism: Flaveria ramosissima (assembly GCA_025215565.1). Lineage (NCBI taxonomy): Eukaryota > Viridiplantae > Streptophyta > Magnoliopsida > Asterales > Asteraceae > Flaveria > Flaveria ramosissima. Next base: position 34,327,306 of record CM046046.1, on the reverse strand, counting down.
TTAACTAAGAAAACTTAAAAAAGACAAAACTTAGTATAGGGGAAAAGAGTACAACATGTTCGATTTGAGTTATATTTCTCTAACTCATGTACTAAAAATATAATATCATGTCTAGTAATATTCATCAGATAGCATAGTTCATTGACCGCACCTAAGTACAATATTTCTAGACTAAGTACTTCTTTACCATTTTTGGGGGATCCTTCTACGTGTATAACAATCAGAAAACAATGTGTGTGCTTAGCAGATAAACTTTGTCCACGCATGAAATGTGTTAGGTCCAAAATTTTGACAATTTCTCTCAATAATGTTCAGATCGTCACTGTAATTATGATCATAATGAACTAGAAGAATAGAAATTTTGATATATACAATGGATAAATCCATAATACATATAATGGAACTATAGGTCGAGGAATTATTAACTTTTATCAATATCTCTAAAAGAAATTTCTCTAGAAATTCGACAAAGTCTCTTAATAATCTTTAGATCGTCTTTGTAAACTGTGATTATATTAACTCTATAGAGAAATTTTGATAGACATATGACTCATTTTTATCCAACATGTACCCCTCTTTTCAAAATATATACCAAGTCAATTACATCACATGTGACTAGAGCGTTTGAATCCACGTAGAGATCTAACACATATAACTTGAGATACTAACTTTAATGCTTTACGTGATAGGGATTTTCATATAAATATTACTTTCTAACTTTTTCATGTTAGTATGCAATGATGACATCTATATATGTTTCATCTAAATTTTTTATAAATTATGAGGCTAATAATTAGGGCAGGGCTATCGCATCCACTACATAAAATTACGTTTTTTCATAATCATCTACTAGAATTTGGCACAAAAAAAAAACACAACAATTTATGCCTTATATTACACAATCTCTTTCTTTAATTTTTCTTTTTATTATAAGAAAAACTCATTTATAACCTACTTGTTTTACGTTTATAGGTGTTCGGACTTGCTTGTCATCAAATTTAATTAAGCCATTTTAGGCCTCTTGTCATTTTAGGTAGTTATCTCTATGTATGTACTCTTATAGAGTTTTAGATCCATAATATTTTTCATAAATTACATTTGTTGCTATAACATATGCAAATATTTCTTTGACACGTATTTGTTTACGGTTTCATATTGTATTGTTTTATACATAATTTATTGATATCTCATAGTTGTTTGGTATTTGAGTTTTTTCTTGAATTCTATTATTCTATTTTGAAAACCTCTTATGGGTTCTTTTAGTGTTTTTACATTTACCCTTCTTTAGGACATTATTTATTTCTTATGAAAATATCCTAGTCTATTCTTAGACATTCACCTCTTACTGAGTACGTTGTTTTATATAACTTCTACGGGTTACACCATCTATATTATTATGCTCTTTCATTTACATGGGTTTTTATCTTTGGAACCGATTTATATCCTACGTTTTTTTTGTATCGTAATATTTCTATGATTACTCCAAATCGAGTTGGTGAAATTGATGTTCATGTGAATTTATCGTTATGTTGTGTATGCGTATGCATCTAGTAGTTCATTTGTTACCCTTTACCAATATATGACATATTAAACTTTAAATTCATATAAACCACTTTCAGATCTAAATTTAAAATTAACTATGCATTTCATGCTATTTCTTATATTATCATACTTTTTCATTCTTGATAGTTTTTGGTGGGGTAAACATGGTTCTCTTTCAATGACCAATTGAAGCAGTTGGTCTAAATTTATCAATGCAACGATATGTAAAATGGCATGCCCTGATGCAAATGTGACTACTAGCATCTCGTCATGACCGGCATAGCGATTAATAATTAATAATTCAGCTAACCAGTTTTGTGTTTGAACGTTATCTATTGATGTTCAAATTTATCCCAATATACATACAATAGTCGTTAAAGGCTTCGAATGTGAACTCTCATTCTCCATCGGAGTGTTCACAAAATAAGATAAGTCCGTTGGTAGCAAAGTTTTCTTATAATTGAGGAGGTGTTCGCTAGAACTTTTGCTAGATATTTTAGTGTAATTGGATTGACTAATAACCAATGTGATCAAAATATCCATCAAACAAGTTAGGAGGTGCGGAGTGCACACTTGTTTGAGTGTATTGTAATCTTCGATATTGAAAACCTTGTTAGGGGCGAAGCCCCTAAGCAATGGGGGTTCCAAGGGGGCAACGCCCCTGGTAGTGGGGTCCAAGGGGCGGCAGCCCCTGGCGGAGTCCAAGGGGCAGAGCCCCTGGCTGGGGTTGAGCTGCCAGGTCAGCTTGGAAATTTTTATTTTGGTAAAAATGACTTCATTAAAAATTGCATTTCGAATCGATTTTTCAGAATTTCACATGTGAAATTCGAGTGAAAAATACGTATTTTTAATGGTTATTTAAATTAAAAATAAAATTGATGAAACTGCCAAATGGCAGTTTTTCTTGTTTTTTTCCCTCCAAAACCGAATGAGATGATGAATGTTGGTTATATGCTTATTCTCAAATTCTTCTTCTTCTTCTGGTTCACGAAAATTCCAACAACACACATACGATTTCTTGATCTCGTATGAGTTGTATCCGATTGATTTATTCGGGTGAACCACCGAATAATTTCGATCTGAAGGTGATCTTCACGACTCTCAGATTATCCAAGTTTGATTTCAAGTATTCTCGGGTTATTAGCCTCATCATAGATGACCAAGATGGTCAAGTCATATGGTGAATGTGTTCATAGTATCTTTTAGTTACTCATCATTTACGATTTTCTGGTATTAATACTAGCACAATATAGTATAGAGGATAAAGCTTTTAGTTTTTTTATTAGGGTCCGTTAAACATCTATCACTAAAGTAAATCTGTTATTCGATGTATGTTTTCATACGTTGTTTTGATGTAGTAATTGTTTTTGACATATAATTTTAATACCAAGTTGAGGTTTTATCTTTTCTTATAAAATATATTATGTATTAATATAAACTAAAATGCACCTTTTATCCTTTAAAGGTTCCCTTCATTTGCTTATTGCCTTAAATAATCAAACAAAAAAGATAATACCAAAATTTAAGTAGCTCAAACACTAAGCCTATTGCTACGAAATAGGTTTTATACATAAAATAGGCAAATTCAAGTATCTACTACATGAATTAAGGTTGTCTGGCATCTTTTAGAACATACTTTAACATGCCATAAGTTAAATAAGTTAAATTGATGATGCCTTTTAATATACATGTTAGGTTAATCGAATTTGTTTACGGTTAAATGGCATTTGGATGGTCATTAATAGTTTGCACGTTAATGTGATTTGATCAAGAGTTTGAGCGAGTAATATGGAGAAAACATGGGAAACATGAAGACTAAAGATATATGGAGATCATGGAGGAACATGCGGGAACTTATGTGGGCAATCTAATGCTTTATTTAACTTTCTTTTAAGTATTTACGTAACTTTTTTTTTCAATGTAACAAGTTTTTAAAGAGGAGACGTATGTTGGTGCATGTATCGATGGGTTTTGATCTTAGAATTGTCAGGTCAGAAAAAAAATTAATTCTAGATATATAATTCATGTTTTATTGAGTCGACTATAACCATTTTAATCTTGCTTAAATCGTCACACCATATTATAACCAACTTTTATCCTTAATGTTGAATTAATTCATCAATATGTGTTTTCCATCAAAAAAGTAATGTAATAATCATTTGTATGGGACCAAAGAGGACATTGCTTTTGTTTTGAAGATTTGAGTTGTATGATCACATAACATTAAGTAGATAAACATAAAACCGTATAATCATTTGTATGTATTGGTAATATTAGCGTCTTAACGAGTTAGGTGACATATGAGTCCTAGCTTGTTTTACGCTAATATAATTGGTTGTGTGTATATGAATGTTTGGGCTTATTTTAATGGACTTGTTTATTATTATTATTGGGCTTTATAATACGTGGGTTTTGTTTGTCGACAACACTGGACCAAATGCTTCATATATATGAAATTTAAATTATTGAAGTCTAACATCATTCAATATATACAATAGTACAAACACATATACACAGAACATATCAGATCTAGAAGAAATAAAACGTATGGTTTCTCTTCACATACAACAAATCTTCATTATAAAAAGAATCTTAGTTTTCATCCGGTTAAACGTTTGATATATACGATAAATTGGTGTAATTTAATAGTGTTTTAATCATGTTTCTGAGATTAATCAAGTTACTGATTTCAATTTCTTCGCTCCATGTTTTCTGTTCGTGATTGATATGATCGTTATTTCATTCAACGAATTTAGTGGAGTTATGAAAGTCGTCTTCGATTGGAGTAAGTAGCCCTCAGAAATGTCTGTTTGCTACGTATGAGCGACGCAAATATATGTAGCATAATATCTAATTTTTTAGTAGTGGTGTCATGTTTGGCTCATGCGTGTATAGATTATAATTTATGTTTATGACACGAATGAATACATATATGTGTGTGTGTATTCGAGGTAGTAAATTTTATCTAACTTATACTACGTCATGATATGTTATACACGGATGAGGTGTATTGGTTCATAATTTATATTTATTTTGTTTTTGAGTAAGAAAAGGTGTATATTTTACTTTTAATATCTCACCTTTGATGGGATTATAGATTATTTTTAAGAAAAGATGAATAAAAGGTGCAACAACCGTAATAAAGAAATATGTTCTATTGTCATTCACAATTAGGTGGCCTTTTAATCAATCAAGTATCGACATCAAAAATTCTCTCTTCAAACTAAAGGTGTTCAAATTTGCTACAACATTTTTTTTATTAAATTTAATAATTGAACTTTTTTGTGAGGTTTAGTTGATAAAGTTTTAACTTTTAGTTTTAAATCTCTAATAGTCTTTCACAAATAATATATATATAAATTGTCTGGCTTACAACAACGTAACGGCTTATAAATTATACACTTAAAACTTTTTGCTTACAAAAAATGTTTTTAAATAAATTATCAAAAATCCTAAGGAATTAGATTAGAACATGTTATCTTTTGACAAACACAAGAATATGTGTTATGACGAGTGAGGTATGTGCATGACGGGTAAGTGGTGTGCGGCGAATAAGGTAATATTTATCTATTAAATAAAAAGGTGAGGGATGCAAATAATAACGATTTGTTTTTTACCTTCACTTTAATACAACAGTAATATAAGTTGCGATACATTTATCATATAAATAGAAGTCATTTAGTTGAACTTGTAACTTGTTTACTTAATGGTAGGGTTGCAAAGAACCAAATGTTAAGTGAAAAGTTCGTGAATCGCTTGACGAAAATTTCGTTCATGTTCGTTCGTTTAGTAAATTAACAAACATAAACAAAAAAAATTGTTAATTTAGTTAAGCGAACAAACATGAACACAAGTTGCGTTCGTTCATTTAATGTTCATAAACGTTCGATAATATGTTCGTTTATGTTCTTAATTTTCGTGTCAATTACACTTATGACAATTTTGTCAGATATTTTTCAATATTTATGTTTTAATATTTATTTTGTGTGGATATTGTGTAATGTTTTGTGATTAAAATGCAGATTTTATTTTAAAATAAATATTTGATCATTTGCATTCGTTTCTGTTCATAAATTTTTTTGTACGTGTTCGTTATGTTCTTTAGCATTTACTTATGTTCGTTTGTTTTTGTTTGCGCATCCATTAAGTCTTCATAAACATATTCATTTCCTCAATAAACAAAAAAGTTTATTTCTTAATAAACGAATACGAATAAGACTTCATTCATGTTCGTTTTGTTTGTTTGCATCCCTAATTATCGGGTTAAACATGTTTACCCAAATCAACACAACATTACAACAACGTTACAAATAAGTGCATGATAAACCAAAATCAATCATAAACTCGAGGATACATAAACGAATTTTCATTTATTATTTATCAATCACCACAATAATCTACAAAACCCTCATTACACATCAATAACAAACAAATTAATCATACCTACACCTGAAGTAATCACACCACAATCACAACCACCATTCAAAAACTCAAAATCAAAACCAAAAGTTTACCTCACTCTGTACGTAAACAGCATAATCACCACCACTGAGATCGTGAACTAGAAGATGAATGCAAAAGCAAACGCCGATAGAGACGCGACGGCGGTGGAGGCGAAGGCGGTGGTAGCGTCGGACATCGGCGCCGGAGTAGGCGGATCAGCGGCGGAGACGACGGAGACGGTGGCGGCAATCATCATCATCATCATCATCATCGCCATTGTTGTTAGGGTGAAAAGCTTCATCGTCTTCATTGTCAGATGTATGTAAGGGTTTACGTGAGGTTGATTTTATAGAGGTGTGTGTGTGTGTGTGTGTTACGGGCAGGGGGGTGTGGCTGCCCGCTGCCCGGAATTTGGAAAATGGTTTTGGAGGGTGAGGTGTCGGTGGGACGCAGCTGTCGTTAGGTGGTTTGTGTTTTCATACGATAAAATCATAAAACATTTTAATAGAATGCAAATTTATAAATATAAATATTAATATTAGGAGAAAAATAATATCATTTCTAGAAAACTAAATATCAAGTACAGTTGTTTATGTTTTAAGGGTATGTTTTGATAGTAAAATGATGTTTTCATTGTTTTTAGGGTTTTAGTCAAGTAAAATGTAAGATTAATGATTTTGAGAGTAAAGTAGGTATAGAATGAAGAATTCGTGTAACATCCGGCTCCTATCATCACTAATATTGTTCGCTTTGCCTCGGAGAGCTTACAGATTTGTTTTTGGTTGTTCGGGTGAAAACTTCTTAGGAATGTTACCCATCATTGGATTGCTGCCACCTGACCAGTGACCACGGTTAACTGTGAAGTTCTACCTCTTATCCATAGCCAATGCGCCCAAAACGCGTTGATGATATTATAGACCAGACATTCCTTATGAATCAAGAATCTCTTCTGTTCACGCCCAAAACAAATCATGTAAGTTGATTAAACTTGTACAGCTAGACATACCATTTTCATCAACAATGCCTCGAAACTCTTTATTTATTTTTTTCTGTTTTTTTTATTGTTATGTGTTTTTATGCTATGAAACTCTATTAAATATAATAATAAATGTGTTCTAATCTAACTCCATCATCTTAAGAAAATTCTTAATCGATAAATAATCAAACGCTAGCCAGAAAGATCAAAGCAAAAGAGTCAATATAAACTCATTACAACAAGTAATTAATCTTGAAAAGATGAACACATCATTATAATCAAAAGTGGCTCAACCCTTATTATAAGATAAAAACTAATTCCGGAAAGTTGGGGATATTTTTTATATGGGTATATCAATCTAAGAGTAAGAATGTCACCTTATTGAAAATAATATATGAATGTGCATATCAAATTAAAGAGCATAAAGTTTTTGTTGTTTATGATATAAGATATAACAAATATAAAGTACATTAAACAAATTTGAGATTAAACATATTAATGAAAATATACTTCTATTTAAATTCAAAGAATAGTGTAATGCTTTTAACTTTTTTTTTTTGCTCTTTTACCTTTCTGAATATATTTAAGTCATGGTAATTACTAGAGGTGTTCAAAATCGGATATTTAAATTTTCGAAATGGATTTCAATATTCGAAAACTTTAAATTGTTAAATTGTTCAAAGTCATGGTAATTACCTTTCTGAATATATATCCGCTCGGTTATCAAAATCTAAAAAATATATTTAAAATGTTAAATAAATTTTATAATAAATTAATATATTTATCGGAAAACTTTCGCGTATCCTTTTTTTATATAAAAATATCCGAAAAAGATGAAACTATCTGAAATTTATAATTAATATTTGTTACTTTAACAGGCTTTCGGATATCTAAATATCTGGAAATTTGCAAAAACAATATCCAAATCGGAATCCAAAAAAAAAATCTCTGATTTTCGGATATTTCAAATTCTGATTTTTGATTATTTTTACACACCCCTAATAACTACGATCTAAATCAATATCCACAACTTGTTAAATATAATGTGATTTATAATATAAGATTCAATAACTTAAGAGACATTGAAAGGAGAACAAAAGAATAAAACAAAAATGCGATTCAAATTTTAAACCAAGGTCTTGCAAATGGTTATGGGATCTAATATAGCCCATTAAGATTTGGGCCACTTTTGGGTAACAACTTGCCAAAATTTGCCCTAAGCCCAACATTGCATTTGAATCTTATTTGCACACAAAACAGTCGATGGTATTAATGAGTAGTTACCTTTCCACATGGGACATGGTTAGACTTTTTCTCATGCATATCATTAAGATTGGATTTTTTGTGGAATATTTGAAATATAAATATTTTTTAATTATTTTTTTCCTTTTAATTCCATTCAATATATGTGAGAAAATAAACATGTCAGTTTACTATTTTGTTATTATGAGAATATATACGATGATTTAAAAGAAAGGATATATAAGTTCCACAAAGAATACATAGTTATTTTTATAAAAGAAATATACAATACACAGAAGGTTGTTTACTTTTTTGAAATTTGAAATTGAATTAAGATTTTTCTTATTCCAAAATACTAGTAATTATGTCAATTTGTTGCATCACATTTGCGAATTTTTTTTACTCGCGTTGCAATGCTCACATGAATATGGTATTTGTTAGATACATTTAAAAAAGTAAGAAGCTGTAGAGATCGACACATTGATAGAAAAGATTTTTTAAAACAAAACAAAAGTAATTTTAAAGAAAAAAATAAAAGCAAAAGAATATAAAATTGCAATCATAAAGATTTGAACATACGTGAATAGGCTCGAAAAGAAAGCACTAACCAACTTCCTCGCAATCCATAATATATAGAACATATGTTTAAGTAGTAAAAAAGTCGATGGCTTCTCATTCGTCACTGGTCATTAATAAATGAAATATTATAAATATACCATTAATGTTAAATAACATAAGCCATGAACTACTACATTTATAGCTCTTAGAATGATAATTGTCTTTCAAGTATAAAATGTAATGTTTTTTTCATTGTATTTGTTGATGACATAAACAAACTACGTATCCAAAAACAAGTTAACCATGTTATGTTTAGGTGACTTGATTTTAAGTATATACGAGTCATGATGGATGCTTTTAACACGAATAAAAATAAAAAAGATCATGTTTAGATTGAACAATTCAACCCGTTAACCCTCGTATAGTCACGTTTGCTACCCTAATTCAATTTTGAGGGAGGGATGATGTATGTCACGTGCTCCTATGAGACTCCAAAGGCTGCTAACCCCAAGGTGTGTAGGAGCCTTGAAAGGGCCACATCCAACCGTCAATTTTACATCCAACGGCCCACATAGATTTAGCTATCTTTAAAAATAAAAATAAAATAAAGTTATTAAATTTTATTTTATTTTTTTCAAAAAGAAAACCTTAAAACCACCGCACAACCCTCATTTCTTCATCTTCTGCTCTTCTTCCTGTCAAACAGCTCTCACAAACAAAGAACACAAAAGAGGCAGAGCAAAAATCCCATTTTTTTCCAAAATTAATTCACAAATCCCACTTGAAACCCTAAATTCTTTTACAAAACCATTGTAACCCTAAGTTAATCTTAATCCTTTTATAACAAACCTCATTATTTTCACAATTTTGTTCCTGTAATCCTTGCATCATCTTTATCCTTCATTCTTTCTACTTTCCGTACATGATTCTTGCGGTTTCTTGAATGCAAGGTGATCTTGAAGATTTCAAACTGCTTCTAGCATAGATTATTAAGTGGTCTCTTTATATTTGTTTGTAATTTTTGTTCTGTGTTCTTAGTTTCTTACAAGAACTTGGGTTTTCAATAACTGTGAAAAAAATCTTGATTATTGAAGATAAAGATTGCAGCTTTGTGGCTGTTGTAATATTTTATCTTTCATTATTTGTGACTTTCACCTGGGATTTTCTTTGTGTTCTCATATTGTTAAATGATTATGAAATGCAGAGTGATTTGGATAATTTGATGTTGGTATTTTATTAGATCTCCATGTGGGTTTTCTTTATATATGTTATTGAGTCACTTTATTTTCAGAACTCATGGCTAAAAATGGGATTTTTACTTGCAAAAAGAGAGTTTGAAGATTTGACTTCTAATGTTCTTGAATGATGTTGAAATGCAGGGTGAGATTTTGAAGATTTGATGCTGAAAACAGGATTTTAGCATAGATCTTCATGTGGGTATTCTTTAATTACAGTTTTATCTCTTTTTTGTTCTTGGTTCTTGATATTTTTTTAGGGCTCTTGACTAAAATGAAGGTTGTCACTCATTTTCAGTGATAAAGATTGAAGCTTTTGGTGTAATGGATAAGTTACAGTGGGGAAGCAGAAAGAGACTGAGATTTGTGAAGGTGAAAGAATCAACAACTATGAATGGAAAATCAGATGGAAATGAAATTGTTGTGAAGAAAAAAATCACATCTCAACGTGTTGATCGAAGGGTTGTAAATGAACAAGATTCTCATCATCATCATCATCATCATCTACCTCCAGTTCATGCTTCATCTCCTCAACGTATCAACAGGTAAATGATTATCATCAATTTAATTTTATATTGATTTTTTGGGTATTTATCCCCATATTTAGCTCAAATCTCTCTTAGTCTTGTGTTTTCTTGATGAAAACCCTAGATCTATAGCATTTCCAGCTTGAAGCTATTGCAGAGATTATTTATAATATTATATATCATTTATTGGTTATTTTATTAATTTAAAGCAAAAAAGAAAACAAGGGTTTTATTAGAAACCAAAGAAAAAGATAAAGTTTGGTGCTTTTTGTTACTTCTTGTATGCATTTGTTGAATGCATCTATAAAGCATTCTGTTTGTGGGATTTTGATAAAGAACACAGTCTATGTGCGCAAATCATCATGGGTTTAGTCAAATTCAATCAATAATTTGATGGTTTTGTGTTTCTTTATTAAATAATTGTTAAGTTTCCACATAAAACATAGAAATATATTTGCTTTGTGGGTTATTTTCTTGCTTTCTGATAGATTTTAAGGTTACCAACAGGAAGACAATGTCAGCATTATCATCACCCGAAAAAGAAGATCGATATTACACGACACGAGGATCGACGGGAGGCGGGTTCGAGGAAAGTAGCAGTAGCAAGAAGGTGTTAACAATGGATACAAAGCAAGAGAGTAAAAAGATTGTTTGGCCCAAACTGTTCACTACACTATCAAGCAAAGAGAAAGAAGAAGACTTTATGGCAATGAAAGGGTGTAAACTGCCTCAAAGGCCTAAGAAAAGAGCCAAGATCATTCAAAGGACCTTACTTGTAAAATTACCTAATTGCCCTTTTGATTTTGTTGTTGATAGTTTCAATATTCTGTCATGAATCTTGATTTGAAACTTGATGTTTTAAATGCAGTTGGTAAGTCCAGGTGCATGGTTATCTGATCTATGTCAAGAAAGATATGAAGTTAGAGAGAAGAAGACTTCTAAGAAGGTTGGTGTACCCTTTTGGTCAAATCTTGCTACAATGACTTGTACCTTATGTATTGAAAGTTATACATAGCTCAAGGAATCATGCTATCTATTTGTTGAAAGTTGTGTGCTACTGTGCATTTGCTTTGGATTTGGAACCACCCTTGTGGTCAAATTTGGAGCAATTGTGCTGTATTTACTTGTACCCTATGCAGTGAAAGTTGTGCATCATGTTATAATGAGTTGTACATTGTTTTTTGCAGAGACCAAGAGGATTGAAGGCAATGGGAAGCATGGAAAGTGATTCAGAATGAAAAGATTGAATTTGGGTAGGTTTTTGGTTAAGAGTTGGTAGAAGTTGGAAAGAGAAATATGTGATGTTTGATTTTTGATTTTTGGACAAATTTGTTTGTTTGCCTACTGCCTAGTATATGTTTAATTCAATAATATGCTTTAAAAGCAATTTATATTTTGAATCATTTTACCTTTTTTCTTGAATCATTGTTGTTTCAACTTTTGATTGTCCCTACTTTTGCCTCTTACTAGAAAACTCCTCTCTTTCACTATATAAATATATGGATGTGTATATATGTGTGTATGGTATGTATGTGTTTTAAATTTTAATACGAGATTAGTTATAAATAGAAATTTGTACAAGTATGTATATGTAGTGTTGATGTGATATAATGAGAGAGATATATATATAGAGGAAGAGATGATCATATGGACGCACAAGTGCCTTATGGGTGAAATCGATTGTATGAAATAATTTTTTAATGGAAAATTGTATAAGTATGTGTATGAAACTGATTTTATATGGAAAATTGTTTAAGTATGTGCATGTAGTGTTGTTCTGATGTAGTAGAAGAGAGAATAAAAACGTTGAACCACGTATGCGAAAGGTAAAACATATAAAACAATAAGTCTATCTAGGACCAATGTGTTGCGACGGTGTCGTTGAACGGAGAAAAAATATGCTTAAAAACGTTGAACCACAAACGCACGATGCGATGTGTTAACTCGCAAACTTTATACCGAAACGTAAAAGGGAAAATATGTAAAAATATAAAAAGTATAGGACACCAAAGTTGAAAGTAAAAAAATATTGAGATTAAATTGTAAAATATGTAAAAGTATTTGGTTAAAATAAAAAAGTTAAAGATTAAAAAAAAAAAAAAAAACAAAAGATGGGTACAACCTAACTAAACACAATATACAACCCATGATACATAACTAACTTGGTAATTAGTATATATTAAATCTTCAAATTTCATAGATGAAATAGATATAAAGATTCTATTATGAATACTCTTAACGATAAATAGAGCATTTAATCCTCTACCTTTAAAAGAAAGGGAAGGTTATTAACAAGAGCAGAGCATTTCACACAACAATTGAAAAGGAAATAGTAAAAATAGGTTTTTTCTGGGTTAGTTAAGTTGTATCATGCATATGCTTTATTTTCCTTAAAAGGTGGGATTTGTTTGTACATTTCAAAATGTTTATGATGGTAAGCTAGCATAAAATGAGTTAATCATATGCAAGCATAAATTGAGTTTGTGATCTATTAACATCTTTTATGACTAATAAACGTACAATCTTAACTAAAATAAAATGTGTAGAATTTTAATGTTAGCCTGATTAGAATCTTGCCCATTTACAAACCATATTGAACCAAACAATTTAATCAAACAATATTGTTTTGTTTTACTTATCTCGTTTTACTCTACACTATGTATCTTACCTGTAATTTATAATTTTATCTTGATAAAAAATTGAGTTAATTTTAATTTTGCTCTCTAAAGATTTACAAAAGTAATCATTTTTCTTTAAAAGATTAAAAACATCAATTTACCTTCAAATTTTTATAAGTTGTTTCAATACAATTTCAGTCCAAAAATTTTATTATTTTGGATTCAAGTTGAAACAACAAATAAAATTTTTGATTGAAATTGAAACAACTTTTGAAGTTAAATTGATATTTTTAATATTAAAAAAATAGTTATTTTTATTAAAACTTAGGGACAAAACCAAATTTACATCTAAAAAGTTTGTTGGGTCAAGGTTCGGTCAATGAGTATTTTTCTATCATAATGGGATAGAGAAAAAGTTTGTACTCAATTTCACTTTCCCTAGAGGCCTATAGATCATGCCAATAACCTTTTGTTATATGAAAATTCCTAGGTAAGTTTTGTTTTATTTATTAAAGATAAGCTCAAATGATTCTAACACATTCAAACATTGACAATTTGATGCATGTTACAATTACACCTTCATTTTTCAGTTTATAAAAGAAATGACTAACCAAGATCAAGCATATTGCAATCTTAAGAAATAAAAAGTACCGTGATTAAGAGCGACTGTGGCCGTATTCGCAAGATTCTTTTTGATTATCATATTAAAGTTTGTAATTACATTATGAATACACACGAGTATGAATCTTGATTGAAATAACTATAGGCGCTCAACGCCATTGGAAGATTTCTGGCCCTGGTATCGCAAGCTTATTTCCCGGTCTAAACAGTCAACCTAGGGTACAGTAGTCTTAATGTGAAACAACAAACACTACGGTGGCCTTGCATTGTAAAATGTTTTTCAAACTATTTTTGGGCATGTCTCCAAACTTAAAAACTTAACATTTCTAATGTGTGTAACAAAGACTTTCAAGCGACACATCTAAGAAAGCCAACGTCAAGAAGTGAAGTCTCGAGACTACAAGCCGTGCTCATGTTATGTACTTATTAAGTATACATCAATGTCGTCAAAAGCTAGTTTTAAACCATGTGTTTGGCTACAACATGCACCCCATGCTCATCTGTCAACCATCTTATATAGTTGCAGGCATTCTTTTGAACCAAAAGGCTACATATTTGGTCTATAATACAAAGGCACAATAAATGGATCAAAATACACACACACACCCAAAAAAAGAAAAACCAATGTTACTGCACACATGTATAAAGCCCTCCTGTAACATGAACCAATACGACCCGACTCGAATACACAAAGAAACTGAACCGAAATTTGTTAAAATACCAATCAGCAAATATAATGACGCACAATCGAGGAATAATACCTATCTGCAACAACCAGGAGTCTATAACTTACAGATTACAGATGAGAGGAAAATACAACTACAGGACCCCATGATTGTTTATGAACTGAGAGATCAATATACAAAGAATCTGCAAAAGAAGATTACTTGAACAATAATGTCAGAAAGACACCAAATCCCCAATGCCTAATCATCCTAACACCCAATTTATAAAAGAACTAAACACCAATCATGCTTTCATCATCAGTTACAACATCAAGATAATCAATCATAAACATCATAAAGCATTAAATCAAGATTGAGGTTTAACATACCACTACACCAGTATATGTTCATAAATCCATCAGAACGAGTAATCATACATTCATACTACACTAATGATGAATCTAAAATGCGAACTAGAGTAATTTGAGTAACAAAGCAGATGATCCTCTTTTTCTTACACTCAATCAATCAAACAACATCAACATAATCATGCTATCAACTCAAAACAAATCAGCAATCAACAAAACATATCAATTCACTTATAGATTGGAGAAAACCACAACATCCGTAAGCTTAAACTATATGAACATAATCAGGATATCAAACAAAAATAACTCAGCAATTAACAACATATATCAATTCACGTATAGATTCGAAAAAACCACAACATCCGTAAAGCTAAAACTATATAATAATAATAATAAACATGATTAAGTGATTAACAACAACAGCAATTAGGGATTTAGGGTTACTAACTTACTATACACAACGACACAATCACTGATCACACAATGACACAAATCAAAACGAATCACTGTCATTCAAGCAATCAATCCGAATGCGAATCGTAGTACGAATCACGAACTCCTCGATCAAAACCAGAAAAGCCTCCGGCAGCGGCGGAACTCACATCGGAACCGTAATCCGACTGATCATCGTCATCATCATCATCATCGTAGTAATAGTAGTAGGATTCAGGAGGAGACGGAGGGACACAGAAGAAGTTCCAAACGCAAAGGGCAAAACGACCTAACTGTTGAAGGGGGAAACAGATGACGAGATCTAGCAACTCTTGGCTGCTGATGCGGTCGGAGATGCAGGCGACGGACTGCCAGACGTCGGCGGAGACGGTGGCGACGGTGGCCACTAGGACGGTGTTGAAGACCATGGTGGTTAGTGGTTAGTGGTTACGACGGTGGAGATGAGAGGGGGATTGGTGGTGTTTGTTGATTGGCCATTGCTGCTGGCGGTGTAGTTGGTGGTGGATTATAAATTATAATACTTGTGTAAAACGTAACGGTGATTATTATTTATTGCTTTCGCGTAAATTAAATAGTAGTATTTCGTAACTTTGTGGCAAGGGCGATAAACAAGTTGAGTCGAGCTCGAGCTCGAGCTTGAGCTCGGCTCGTCAGAAATATTTTAGGCTCGTTAGAGAATTTTTAAGCTCGAGATAGGCTGGCGCTAGGCCGTTTATTGTTAAATATTGAATTTTATTTTTTTATAATTACTTTTTATATTTGGCTATAATCATAATTTTTATATATAAACATAATATATGTTATTTAATTATTTATATCATAATAATATATATAATAATGTGATTTATGTAAATATATATATATATATATTTATATATGTTAAAATGAAAATAAAAATATATATAAACAAGAAGCTTGTTTAGGCTCGCGAGCCGGCTCGAGTTTGATATTTGAAGCTCGGGCTTGAGCTCGTTTAGTAAACAAGCCATAATGTGAGCTCGAGCTTGTTGAAGCTCGGATCGGTTCGATTTTTTTCGAGCCGATTCCGAGTAGCTTGCGAGCCGGTTTGGCTCGTTTACGCACTTACTTTGTGTTGCGGTTAGCATGTTCGTTTACTAAGTTGGATTTACTTCTTACGTGATAAGCTTAGAAAGGGTTGAAAGGAGTTGTGAGAGTCTGACAATATACAATTTTTGAAATAAATGAATGATGCATACTTGAATCAAGATTGGACATAATTGGGCTCTAAATATAATGTCATAGATATAAGTGGGGCTCCAAATATCATTACAAAATAATTAAAAAGGTTTTCATATCTATAAGGCTTCAAGCTCTTAACGAGCACCAAACATAACTTTTTTATATTATTGTATCAATAGGTGCTCCAAACATTAATTTACCACTACACTTGATTTAAAAAAAGCTTTAGTAAACATGGTTTTTATCTAAGTGACATTTTAGTAGTATTTTAACTCGCCAACCACTACACAGACTAAGAATTTGTGATTCGGTCGTGGATATGATCAAAATTATTGTCACAAAAAGAATTTATCAAACACACGACAAATCTTGTCTAACAACCATTTTTAGAATAGGGAAATTACCTAAAAGAAGTATCGAGCTAATATCTAGCTCTCTGATATTGTTGAATAATATCATGTTGTTTTTACATACGTCATGACGATGCGTGATCAGCGTTGAATTTTTGTAACTAGATAGTGTTTTGAACAAATCAATGCTTGACATTGCTTGCGTATAAAATGCATTTGTCGACGAATGCCACCACCAAATCTGTTGCACTTAAAGGAGTTGCTTAATATAAGAAAAGAAATATTCTTGCTCGCATAACGAGTAACTCGAGTACTAATATACTCTGAATAGTAGATTTTTATCATATATTCGATTTATTTAAGAAAACATCATTTGTTGTTATTAACAAATGATTGATCAAAATATAACTTAAAACTGTTAAAGAGTTGTGGTTCATAAATGCTCTTCGACACGAATTCATCCTTTAAAAGAAGGAAACATTAGTAACGACTATCTTAAATATTATGCGATATATGATAGATTTTGGTTCATGATTAATCTTTTAACGACAATATTCATCGTTTTGTTACAAAACAATTGATTAAAGTTATTGAAATTTGTCAGTTTTAATACTTTTGAATTAGTATCATTCAAGATATCTTAAGTTGGAAGATTAGGGCATCATACCTACTTTTAGGTTAAGTGAACTATCTTCTCCGGTTAGGTTTATTGATGTTGATGAGTTAATCGAAAAACCAAAAAAACTTAAACACAAATTTC
Source organism: Flaveria ramosissima (assembly GCA_025215565.1). Classification (NCBI taxonomy): domain Eukaryota; kingdom Viridiplantae; phylum Streptophyta; class Magnoliopsida; order Asterales; family Asteraceae; genus Flaveria; species Flaveria ramosissima. The sequence continues at coordinate 34,309,748 of CM046046.1, read as the reverse complement.
CTTATTTTCGACTTACCGATAATAACCAATATGTATCAATTAATAACCCTAACAAAAGAAAAGAAGAAAAATAATCAAATTTTAACTTTGGAGTTTAAACGTATCAATGTTACTACATACAACTCGATTCAAATCTTTAGTATTTGACTTGACTCTCTACCGCTTGTTAACTCGATTTCGACTTTTACTACTCAGCGTATGAATCACTTCTTTTTCTAATCGACTGGTAACTTTTTATACTTCGTGTGCTATTATTCGAATGAGAAATAAAGTTGTTTTCGACTTCCGTCCATGTGATGCATACACACCACTCGTCGTATTATATGTATCCAGAAAATTGCCACTTTTGTTCCATAAAACAGAAAAAAACCAATTATTCAAACAAAAGGTTTAAAAGCATCAATCCATACATACAGAAGTAACATACCATTCAGTATTCACACACCACCAACATGTCATACTAACCGTACAATACAAATATTGACGTATCGTGTATTCGTAATCATATGATGTTGTATGCCCTTATAGTGCAAATAATGACATGCCATATGATATTACACGAACATATAGTACAAATCACTAGTTTCCAGAACGAATACAGACCGTATCATATGACGTGATAAGTTTACATAACGAATACAGAACATATCAGCTACCAGTTTTATAAACACAAAAACCGCTGATGATAGAAAACCACCACCTGTTCATTTTTCAATCAATGCAGCCAATGCGATTCCCACATTACGTATATCAGATTACCATAATCCACTATCCAATTTCATGAATCTCATTGCATTTGATTTCGTTTTTGTCCCCTTCTTCTAACCCAAATGACGATCAATTTCAACGTAATCCATCAAGAACCAGAGGATTTCAATGGCGCAAAGGAGGAGAATCGAGACCCCTGTTGCGAATAAACCCAATGTTGCTCTCGATTTTCAACGTGTTGCTGCTGATGTTGCTAAACTTTACCAACAATCGGTGAATCTGCAGCCCGTTTCGTTTGATGCTGGTCGGAGACATTCCCTTGTGAGAATCGATAAACCCTAATTTTGATTTTGTTGTTCTTGCTTGAATTCGTTATTGTTTGCTTCAAATTCGTTTGATTTGATATGGATTGAATGATTGATGCCCGATTGATTGTCTTGTTTGGGGATAAATGATAATTGGGTTAGCATGCATTGATTTTGAGATTTAGGGTTAATCTTGTGATTGATTATTGGTATGTTATTGATAAGATGAATTGGTTTTGAGTTATGAGAGAATTGTATGCTTGAAAGTTGAATTTGTAGTTCGTGTTTGACTTTGAGTCAAAATTAGTACTTTCCAGACTTGAATCTGGTCAAATACTTTTCAAGAAATGTAGAATTTTCCCTTTTCAAACTAGTTGAAATTCTTGAGGTTTTTGTGTGATATTCAATTTTGATCTTGAGAATTTGATGTGCTAATGTGAATTTTGGATGTGAGAACTTTTTCATTATGAATTAGTTATTTCCTTCGAGTAATATCTAAACAAGTCAATGCTTCAAATGTTTCTACTTCTATTTTGGTCGTTTTTGGTCATCTAACATTTTCGCCTTTAGGGATTTAGGTTGTCCGTTCTTTTGATGTTCAAATAGATATAGAATTGGTGGTGGTAGCAAAGAAAGAAAAGAATAGACCTATGAATTTAGCGAACATAGAAAATGGTGTAAGTGAATAATGCTATTGTTGTCACCTTTGAGTAAGTAGCATTCACATTCCTTTCGTATCTTCGAAGACTTTTATCAGAAACTTGGGAAAACCTGATAAAAACCTCATTAACATATTAAGTATTACTAATACTGAACGGGTGAAGAAGAGGAAAATGTAAAAAAACTTATAAGATAAAGGAAATGTAATTGAAAAGAAGATTGTGAACCCATGTTCATTCGCAAACAACATTTGCAATGCACCTATAATTAACTTCTAACATAAACAAAGACACAACATGTTGGTGTTTTAAGGACAAATAAGCAATATTATCACCGAGAAGTGCATAATATCTAAAGGTACACGGATGAGTGTGGGAAATCGACCCAATCCACAATGGTATATGCAACTAGCCGACTGAAAAGGAAACAAAAAGATTGAGACCCTAATCAATGGTTACCACAACTATATCAAATAATATGCTTCAAGACATAAACATCTGGTTCAAGAGGATCGTGCATGAAAAGACAAACTTGTTGAACAACATAGGCAATACTGGCACATGGAAACGTCACATGTGTGTAGCGCATTAACTAGGCTATGATATAAACTACGATGATACAAAATGGGTGACAGGTTGGATTTGATATCGACAAGTTGTTACAAGGGTTGCATGAGGACATGTTAGTATGAGCAAGAAAATCTGGAGCAAAGGAGGCTTGGGAAAGAAACATAGCAGATGTTTTTGCGAGTTATAGAGATTCCTTTTAAATAGGATAAAGGACCAAGATTAGTCATAGCAAACTCAAAAGAAATGAGAATCATTAGGATTTCCTATAGTTATTATAAAGGACCAGGATTTGTCATGCCTAACTTAGAAGATATGTGAGTAATAATGATAAAGATAAAGAAAAGAGAAGTTGCAATAATAACGAATAACGATATCAAAAGAGATAAGATTAACGTCAATAAATATACGTACAAGTGATGTAAGTTGCATAACATCAATACCATGCTCCATGTTTAATACCATAATTGGCTTTATTCAAGCGACACACATGACGTAGAAAAAAGGGATGACCATAGATAGTGTAGGGGTTTATGTAAACCTAGTTCTAGGAATACGTTCTTTGCTTCCTTTCCAATAACGAGATACTTTATGCTTAGAACCATACAAATGATATCATTTATAACACACACCTAAACATCTCATCAAATCAAGAAAAGAAAGGTAACATGAGAAGCGTTGAGAAACTAAAAATATAACACGTGCGCAAATACCTAGGGCGTTAGTTTTAGAACCAATAATATGTTGAGAACCACGAGAACCACATAATGTATTTATCCTGTTAGGGTATTAAACACATACACACACAAACCATAAACAAAAGAAAATGAACCACATGATTTATAGTGTGGTTTGGTCGGTGTGATCTAAGTTTAGTTGCTGCAAGTAGGGTTAATATAATTTTGTGCTTTGGGAATTACAAAGGCCTATCCCATTATTTATAATAAATAAGTTAGAGTTAATAATTTAGGAAACAAGAAATCATAATTTAGGCAACCCATCAAATTATTTCACACGGTTCGAGTGGTTAGGACCGGTTGTGCAAAGACTCCGCCCCCAACATATACCTATTGCTTTGAATATGATACGCAATACGATTATGAAACACGGTCCGTTTCTCTCTCCCACTACTTCTAAATCTCTTATATGCGTTGTATACAAGTCCATTATACAATTCTCATGATTATTCAACATATTATTGGTTCTGAAACAAACATGCTTCTATATATATACACGTTTCTTATCTATGTGTAATTGAATTATGGAAAATTAGACACACAAAATATATTCACAGGTTACAAACAGTGCGAAGTTATATGTTTTTGCATGATCATGCAGATGAAAGTATACGATTGGATTTCATCCCAAATTCAGGAGGGAAAATCGGTTACTTCAACTGACGTCATTGCCTACGTGCAGGTGCTTGTTAACTCTTGGATCATGTATCGTTTTTATACTTTTTTTATGTGGTTCTGATTGCGTATCTAATCTTTTTTTTTCTTTTACTATTTTATCTGCAGAATGAGTTCAGTAATTTAGTATCAATAAATCCTCAACAGAATGGGGCAGCTTCCTCCAGCTCGACAACCCTTACTGAAAACAAGGAACCAGGTGAGACTGTGGCTCAGGATATGGAAGAAGACCCTCCCCATGTTTAGCTTCAGAAATCTTGATTATATTTTCTTAATCATCTCCAACATATGAATGATTTGGATCTTGTTTGGAACTTTTAAATGAACAATTTCATGGTTATACCATATATGTTAGGATCTTTTGAAGGTATTGTGGTAATTTCAGATGCATGAACTCCTAATGTTAACTTTATGGGGCTTCATTTCAACATTTCAGCAAGCTGGTGTTACAGACCTTGTTAGATGTTAAATGAAGCTTTGGAAGACCAAATGAAAGGGTGGGGGTAGTATAGTAATTACCTAATATGTTAAGCTAACATGACGAATTCGTATTCAAATATTATTCAAAGGATTACACCTCTTAACATTATAGTTCTACAAAAATACGACAAACAGAAGAAACCCCAATGTGTGCTCAAATGAGCACATCGGCTTGTGTATGCATACCTATGCATACATAGACAGAAAGCCGATTTATCCTTAAATGCACCAAAAAATAACCTCAACTACTTCTAGTTGAACGACAAACCACACAAACGGATGGCCCCGTATCAAGAACTCACCCACGCCATAATTTGGCATAAGGAGTCAGTTACTCCTGACCTAGTCTTTTGCACAAACACAATTAGCCGCTAATGGCTGATAGAAGCTTTTAAAATCTTTATTTCTAAAAACAAACAATAGCCTTAACTAGGAACAAAATCTTGAACCTGCAAAGAAAACTACACAAGATTCAGATTCTATTCGTATATGTAATCTTATACCGTTATAGAGAACTATAATCATGTCTTTATTTCTTGACGTGACGTGTAACAGGTGAAACACAATGATAATTTAATGATAAGAAAATAAGTGTGATTAAACAATTGAATGTCTTACCAAATTAGCTTATTTTTTGAGGCCGTTACTTGACAAAACCTTTTTGCCATACGGGCTTGTGCGTAGCGTAGGGACATGGGGCTTTATTGCTTCGACCAACGCCTCGCGCAGAGCTCCCTGAACGAGACAATAAGTTATGTTTATCTAATAAGTTAGATATGTTAGTTTAATATATCCAACTAAATGAAATACATCTAATGAGTCGAGCAGTTAAACATCGTCTTAAATGTATCAAAGTCTAGATTATTACTGTAATAACATTATCATATTTAACAAATTAATTAGACACAACCCTCCGAAGTTACAACGAAAATCCAAATATACCAACCTTTGAAGAACGAAGTGCTGCTTGGATAACATAGTTTCCATACGGATCCTGCATGATCTGATCTAAACGCGGGTTATTCATCAACTCATTGACAATACAAACACGACACTCATCTCGGGCGTATTTCAGGCATTTTTCAACAACATTACTACTGTATTTCTGCATTGCGAGGTCACCATAGTTACCCTCCAGTTGATCAAGAATAGCTGATGTTGCCCACGGAACTTGAAGCTCAAATACATATTGTACAACGTAGTTTCTGAAAATGCACAACACAGTTAAGAATAATATTGCTAACAAGATAGGGTGGTCAGGTTATAAGGGTCTGGTTGGTGTGTACCCGTATGGATCTTGTGAAAGAATTAGAGCATTTGAAGTGATCTCACGAACCAGACGCCTTCTTGGTTCACCATCAGAATGGCTCAGACATTTCTGCAGCACACAGCACCCATGCCGGTCTGTTGCTAGTTCCATGCATTTCATAGTAGCAGCTTCGAAAAGAAACTGAAAGGACATACGGGAATATGCTATAGATTTGAATCAAATAATTTAAACATAAAGACGTATAGAAGTATGTTACATTCTGTAGTTTGATTTATCATTTTCATGTCTTACTTCTTGATCGACCGTAAAACTATAAAGATTCAGAAGGTGATTGGATGTGTGTTTTGGATACGATTATATGATTTTGAACGGTTAGAGAACAAAGTTATTAGTTGTAACAAAAGAGTTTTAAGTCCAGATGCCCATTAATATGCGGATTTCTTTTGAGTTATTTTCCAAAGGCTTGATGACAAATGGGGTTTTTTTCGGTTCTAGGTTTGTCGCTATCTAAGATACCAACTCTTTTGTTTTGAAGTTCACAAAACTGAAGATATCAGACTAGTTTTAGATTTTTGTTTTGTAGTAGTTGAAGTCACTGTTTAAGAAAACGACTTCACCTTGACATCACCTACTATCAAGGTGAAGTCGCTATATCAGATAACGATTTCAACTATTACGAGACAAAAATCTAAAAACTATTATGATATCTTTAGTTTTATGAACTCCAAAGACACAGAAGTCGTTGTATTAGATAGCGGCTAACCCGGATCTGAAAGAATGACCACATCTACCTGTCAAGTCTTTTAGAAATAACCTATTTTTTGGTGAAAAAAAACATCTCAATAAACATATGTTTGTTACCTCATTAAATTCAGGTTTTAGGTACTGCAAGAACCTTTGTGCTACATGATTGCCATTCATGTTCTTCATCAAGCCAATGATACCAGGCTTCAGAGCAGAAACAACCATAGAACATTGCTCACGCGTCTTGAGAGTTTCAACAACCTTTTGAACTGCACGAGTCCTACAAACAAACAACAATAACAATAATAACATATCGATATAGTGATCACAAAATGGAACTTCTGTGAAAAAGGACAGAAGAGATCAAACCCGTGCATGTCACATGAAATCCTAACAAGATCTCCAGGCTTTCTGGTTATAACACGAAGAATCTGCATATGTTGATGCTTGTCGCACACTTCTAGAAGCTTCTGAACAAGATAGTTTCCGAAAGGGTCTGTCATTAGTTCAATGATATGCACTATAACCTCGCGGAAAATGTTCTCCAGATCCTCTCGAGTTCCTTCAGAAAACTTCTTTTGCAACGAACGACATCCTTGTTGATCTTTAGCCATGCAGTATATTCTGTCCCCAAGATCATCAGATTTGTGGGACAGTTGTTTAACCGCACTTGAAACAGGATCTTTTCTCTCAAAGCTGCCAAATTTTAATGACCCAAGTGGGTCGCGGTTCAACCCACGAGACCTTGTGAGTATCCTTTCAGGAACCTTATGGTTCGAGCCATGCATCCCATTAGCATGAGTCATGAAGCGAGTTAGCGAATGTGGTGCAGCCTGCTGGCTTTCCAAATGCAGATTCTTACAAAACTGGTGCATATGAAGGGGATGATGATAATCATGCTCATTTTCAAGATTCCTCCAAGTTACATGAGGCTCGGGTTTCTGTTGTGAAGGATGGAAAAACAACTGTTGTTGGTTCGGGATCATTGGGATCGCGACCAGTTGCTGACCATTAAACTCGACCCCGTTGAAGGGTGGTGAAGGATTAACCAAAGATGGGGCTGCAGATAGCATAATAGGTCTGTCTTTGATGCTCAAATCTTGAAAAACCGAGGCGAATGATTGATCATTCAGAAGATTTGATTCAACAAACTGAACCCTTTTCATGGGTACTTTTTCATCAGTTAATGTATCAAGAAATGCACCATTTTCAGGAGTTGTGTAGAGGTTTTTCAGGTTCTTGGAAGGATTAAAGACTCCAAATTCTTCGTTGTTCGTGGTCACAGTAGCGCGCGGTATCTCACCAAGAAGCTTATCAAATTCATCATATTCCAGTTCATGAACTCGCTCAGGCATTTTACAAGATGTGTTGATGGTTCTTCAAGCTCTGGTTAAGAATAAAAGACGATCAGAATCACTTATTCTAGGATATTTTAATACTTTTATAAAAAAAATATATTTTGTAAACAAATATAACAATTGTAAAAATAATATAATTTAGTGTCCTAGCTGTCGGCTAGAACACTAAGGAGTATGGGACTTGAACCGAAAAAACTATCCATACTCAAGTTTAAAGGCAATAATATTGTGATGTTCTTCTCAACAATGCATCATTGCATGTGATAGCTAGAGTGGGCCCGTCAACTCACAAAGTTTATTATTAAATGTAATAATTAGATAAAACCGCAAGGACAAAAAGACTACTTAAGCTGTGCTAAACAAGTGATGTTTAAAAGCTTACGTGTCAAGACGTGATAATGAAAAAAACAAACCTAAAGAAATGTGACGCTTAGAACGAAAATATCAAACGTAAGTCGACCTATGACTTCAAATAACAACATACTAACAATATTATAAAACACACATTGAGTTTCTCCTCTTCGAAGTCGTTAAATCAAAAGATACTTCAGGAATTTTGTCTTATCAGATTTACAATTTCACTTGTACCGATGATTACAAGACAAAGTTCCTAATGATTTAGCAACTTCAGAGACCGAGAATTCATTGATAATAATAACGGAAAACCCATAAATGAGACTAAAAAAAGTACAAGATGTCAAACTTTGTAAAAAGCCCTACTTTTGACATACTAACAATGATACAAAACAAAATCCAAAACAAGAGAATGATTAAATAAAGAAACCACATTAATCAAAGACAAACGCTAGATACACCAAATCAGATTCTAATCACAACATTCAAGATTGATCCTTTCATCAAATGCACGACAACCCACAAAGCCATAATCATCAAACATCAACACCAACAACAAAAGATCAAATCTTTACACAACAAACCTCACAAAAACACAAATCTTGAATGAAAATCAGATTTGATCTCATAAAATGAACACATACCAGTGATGATCTATGGGTCTAGAGACTGAAATTGAAGGGGGAAAACAGAGAATTATGTGTAATTGAGGGATTTGCCGGTGAATCTTGAATGTTGTGGCGGTGGTGATGGTGGTGGAGTGTGGTGGTGAATCTTGAAATGCGGTGGTAGTGTGGTGGTGAGATCAAGAGCATAGGCGGCGTAATGGTGGAGTAATGGTGTTATTCAGAGGTGGTGGTGGGAGTGAAGAGCAATGGGGGCCATGAGAAATAGCATTGCATATGGTGTGATGGTGTGATGGGGGTGGTACATAACATAACAACAACACACAAAAACAGAGCAAATGCTAGTATATGTGTCTACCCATCCCATGCATTTCTCAATTCACACAACTTTTCCCAAATTTTGCTTTATAATAATTTGGTTATTTTTCGTAAACTGTATAAAAAACTAGTATTAAGCCCCACGCGTTGCGGCGGGCGTAAAACCGTGTCAAATAGTATTAATGTCACACCATCGTTAGCGACCATCAACACTGTAAATCTCGTATTAAAATAGAAATAAAAAATGATAAAAAGAAAAGTGAACAGAAAGTAGATGTAAATACGTTGAATCATGCACGTGACACGTAAAAATTAAAAACAATAAATAAGTCGATTTAAGACCCGCACGTTGCGACAAGCTGTTAAATGGGAAAAATAGGTGTAACAACGTTAAACCAAACACTCATCTTACGACGTTTTAACTCATTAAAATTTTAGCAAAATGTAAAATGGAAATTTTATAAAAGAAGAAAAGTATAGGGGAACAAAGTTAAAAGTGGAAAATTAAAATGATTAAATTATAAAAGATGTAAAAGTATTGTGTGTAAAATAAAAAGTTAAAAAATTAGTTGGTTGTACTTTATGCATAAGAATATGTACATACAACTTGTTAATTAGAATATATATAATATTTTCAATGGGTTTGTGTGTTTTTGTTCTTTTGATTTGTATGAGATTAATGAGACTTTTGTTTGTTGGTTATTAACTTTGTTCCTAATTTGTTTATTTGAATAAAAAACGTGAAAGAAATGAGAAACTAGTATAATGAGTGTTTGAAATGTAACTAAATTTGATTGGAGAATCGATTTGTAAACATGTATTGATAGTCCTATGATAAGAAAGATTTGATTTCTCGTATCAATCAATATTGTTCGATCTGCTTAGCAGGAGCTAATAAATTTGTTTTTAATTGTCTGATTGAAAACTTTTAGAGGAGCTCTTGTATAGTTTCTGTCTTATCTACAACCAATGATTTTAAAACCGTTAGTGATAATTGAGGTAGAAGATTTCTTATTACATAACGTTTCTCCATAGGAGAATGATGTTAATTTGCTTAGGGACTATAGTTTAAGAATAAAGCTATCCATTTCTTATTTTTTGTCAAAGCTTTGAAGGGAGACCTTGAACAACTCTTAAGTTTGGTGTTTTGTGATTTTGATGTCATAAGTTCAAGCCATAGAAAGCAACCTTCTACAATATACGTAAGGTAAGACAATGTACATCAGATCGCGAAACGATACAACTCTTCTCTCTGATCCCTGCGCGAAGTAGGAGTTAAAGTAAATCATTAAATTCACCCTTATTGTTTTGTCAAAAGTGTACAACTAAAAACTTTAGTAAGCAATTTGATAGAGTGTATTTGTCTTAAAAAATAAGAAAATTACCAAATAAGGTAATTAATGTTTTAAAATTTGAATGTAAAAAAGATTCAGTTTTTTTAATTAATGTGTGAGTTGAAGTATACTTTATATTAAATATAAAATTAATTTTGAAAATTTTAAGCCACAAATATGAGTCCGGGTTAACAAAATTTCTCCAAATATGCACGTTTACATAACAAGTTTTAATTAAGAAACTAAAAGAACAATTAACACTATACATAGTGCATAAGATCTGATTACACTAAAGAACCGTTTTATGTATCTCCTTAAAAAAATTACTCATGCCTACATAATCAAATAACAGATTTTTTTTAATTTTTCTATCCGAGGTTGAATAATATTTTGAAAAATTAACGTTTCCTGTAAGTTCTAATTTTGGAAAATGGACGTTACACACACAATTAGCAATATCCATATATAGTATCAATTTTATTGGTTTGTTGTTATTTTTTCACCAATTGTTTTTCTTAAATAAAGCTTTGATATTATTATTATTTTCTTTTTTTCTGTTATTATTATTGTTATTATTATTATTATTATTATTATTATTATTATTATTATTATTATTATTATTATTATTATTATTATTATTATTATTATCTTTATTATTAATTATTTTCTTTATCTAATTTGACCTCTCAAATTTAAACAATGATCACACACCAAAAAAAAAACATCTCCTACTAATAATTATATAAAACTAGTATTAACCCCCCCCCCCCCCCCCCCCCCCCCCCCGTTGCCGGGGAATAATACAGTGTCAAGTACTACCTATATTACACCACTGTCAACGACCAACAAAACCAGAAAAAGTCATATTCAAAAAAGATATATAAAAGAAAAAATAAATTTGAACTAACCTAGAAGTTAAACCACACACGTGAAATGTAAAACATTAAAAATAATAATTAAGTCGATCTATGACCCAAGCGTTGTGATGGGGCTGTTAAACATGAAAAATAGTCATAAAAATGTTGAACCACACACGTTGCGGCGTGTTAACTTGTAAAATTTAGACCAAAGCATAAACCAAAAAATTTACAAAAAATGAAAAATATACGGGATCAAAGTTGAAAGTGAAAATTTATAAATGTTAAATTGTAAAAAAATATAAAAGTATTAATGTTAAAAGTAAAAAATTAAAGATATAAAATAAAAAATGTGTACAACCCACTAACGCTAAAGTACAAACCATAATACATAAAAAAATTGTTAATTAGTAGTGTATGTTATATATATATATATATATATATATATATATATATATATATATATATATATATATATATATATATATATAAAATAGGTTCTCACATAACTTGATAAAATACAATTTAAAGTAAGGAAAAAAAAATATCACTAAATATCTACAACTAAACCTTTTTTAAGATCGTGTCACTTGCACATCCATTATCATGTTTATTTTTGTATTTTCTTTTTTCATGTTATGTAGTAGAAGTTGTACCTTAGAAATTGCTAGAGGTATACAAACCAGATTTTTTTTGAATATGTATAAACCGGTTCGATTTCAAACCGGTTTTTTTAATCAAGTTATAGAAACATATTTCTTGCCTATCTAGTACTCGTCACTCCATATCCAGAGGAGTTGGGGGCATGCCCGCAACTATCAATACTCGTTTAAGGATGCTCATTACTCGAAATCTTATATTCAACTCACCTTATAAACCAACCTGAAATATAAAAAATTCAAGTATATTTTTTTAACAGTTTCAAGTTATTAATTAGTATATTTGGTTTTGATAGACATGTTCAAGTAACTAGACATGTATCACTTAATATCATAGTTCCATAACCGTCCTAAACCTACAATCTTTTTAAACAAAAACATTACTTGCATGCAAGTATCATTACCCGTCCATGTAGCCTCCTGACTTCCTCTAATGGAGGCAGAGGCGAATCCAGAAATTTTTGGCACGGGGCAAATACATAGGTGTCAAAATAGGCTAAAAACTACACTAAACTAGACTAATCTTAAAAACCTTGAACGACTCCTGTAGTATTATAAACTACTTTAGTCCAAAATTAATTATAACCTTTTTATTTCTTTTCTTTATCTATTTATTCTTCAAATAACTAAATTCTATCCTATCAAATAATTATTTATCAAACAAATTATCCTAAACAAAACAAATAACTTACCAATTTAATTCAGACTATAAACAAAATTAAACATGTAAATATGCATAGATGATTTGATTGTGATTTAGTGAAGGCACTAGTGGTGGATATTTAAATTTTTTTTGCCCCTTTTAATTTCGTTCGTGCCCTGCAGTTCATTATTGGATTAAAAAACTCTTTTTTAAATGATAACAATAATCAGATCATATGTTTTTATTGGTTATGGAGGCGGGCCTTTCCACCCGGTAAATCCGTCACTGAGGGGAGGTTATGAGTTTGAGTCCTACCGCCAGCAAAATGCTGTTGGTGGGCCTGGTTTACCGCAATAGGTCTTCGGGTGGCGGGCGTATAGGATGTCTTTTCGCCATTGGGATACTAAGAATAACCGGGCTTTAATTAGTTGGTCGTTCGGTAAAAAAAGATTTATTACTATTCTTACACTTGACTTTCGGTCATTAATTAATAAATAATGCGTTACGTATCACATGACTTGTTACTATTCTTACATTTGACTTTTGGTCATTACCCCGTCGAAAGTTCAATTCCAAACCAAGATGTGTCTTGAGTAATTGAGTTTTTACCTAACAGGAGAAATGGAGAACATCATTAAAATAAGCATTATTACATCACGTTGGGAATCCCCCTAATTTTCGTTTCCAATAAAATAGAAACTTTTGATATAATCTTTTTATACCATCTCTAATAAGATTATTAATAGATGAAGTCACGTTGATCTGTGTCACTGTATGAGCGGATTATATAGACGCCGTGAAGTCAAGTTTGCACCCTCTTTTCTACTAATCAAATTATGAAAAATATGTATATATGATAAATAAATAATTAATCAAATTAAATGTATATGTATTTGAAAATCACAAACTTAAATTTAATTTAAAAATCAATTAAAAATTCAATACAAAAATAAACTCCTTAGACATACAAATGTTATCCCCGTTAAGACCAAAACAAACGTTTACTTGTTCAAATTACAAATGTTCTCTCCATTAATACCAAAACAAAACTTTTACTTGTTCAACAACAATAAAGATGCGGTTGAATAGAAACGAGTCAAAATTCTCACTTGTTCATATAACAATAACAATTAAAGTATATAGAAATGAAATCTTTTTACGATAAACAGACTTTTTTTAAACAGCCAACTAATTAAATCTCGGCTACCCAGTGTACCCCAATGACGAAAAGACATCTCATACGTCCGCAAGCATAGACAACACTGAGTAGCCCAAATACACCAACCATCAATTCCGGGGAAAACCCGCCACCTGAAGGCCCACTTCGGTAAAACCCGGCCCACCAACAACATTTTGCTGTCGGTAGGACTCGAACTCACGACCCTTTTTAAACGAAATTATGAGGCTACCACTCGATGATTTACGATATGAGACTACAGAAGTCAAATACCTAATCTGAAAACCGAATTCATAATACTTACAACATTTGTACACCAACAATACAAACAATGATAGTAAAGGGGTAACAACCACCATTGTTGCATACCACAAGGACCTTCACAATAAACCTGCAGCTTTATCATCTTTCTTCCCGATCTATCCTCGTAATCCACGCATCCTCACCTGCTGACTCCCTCTCAATCGCTCAATTTCACACGAATTTCAAGGTCGATCTCACCCATTTTCATCAATCATTCGATCATCAACAGCGTTCATGGCTTCATCATCCTTCAATCTTCTTGAAAACTGATTCAATCGTCGAAATCCCCTTCTGATTCGGTTGAAATTTGATCCCTTTTGTACCGATTTCCAGACGATTACACAAGTTCGATTGTGGGTTTCCTCAATTTAATCAAATCACAGCGAATTAAAGTTCTGATTTTGGGTTTGATAACTGATTCAATCGGTATCGTTCGTCGAAATCCCCTTCTGATTTGATTGAAATTCGATCCCTTTTGTCCGATTTCCAGACGATTTCAAAGGTTTGATTGTGGGTCTCTGTAATTTCTTGAAATCAAAGCGAATTAAAGATCTAATTTTGGGTTAGATTGGTTAATTGATCGGTGGTTAGGGTTCAAGATTTTGAGATCGAGATAGATCGGAGTGAAAAGAAATCAAGGAATATGAGATTACCGATGGTTGATTGCCGTAGTTTGATCGAATTTTGTCGAGCTTTCGAACAGCACAAGAACATGACACCAATGGCGAATAACAGCAATCAATTGAAGAACAATAAGAAGTTGAATAATGGGTCGAATTCAGTTAACCCTTTATCACACCCATTTTGTGATCGATCCCCATTTGCTGCACTGGATATTCTGATTCTGATTCTTGTTCTTGGAGCCCTAGGGTTTCTAATCATACCCTACATCACTATTTTATACCGCGAATCAGTGGAGATTCTCCCTTTAGTTTTTGAAGTTATAACAGATGTAATCTCTGATGCCCCGATCGCGTATGTGATCGGGGCAGTAGCAGCGTTCAGTGGCGTGATCGCCACCATCGCTGCTTGGGAGATTCTTGAAGTGAAATCAAGAAAGTGTGGGAAACCTAACTGTAAAGGGCTGCGTAAAGCTGTCGAATTTGATATCCAGCTCGAGCCCGAAGAGTGTGTTAAGTATCTTTCAACAGGAGTAACAGGTGATTATGATGTGAAGCCGTTGGAATTAGGGCAAGATCACAAGGAGCTTGAGGCCGAGTTGAAGAAGATGGCGCCTGTTAATGGTCGCACTGTTCTTATTTTTCGAGCACCATGTGGATGCCCTGCTGGTAGATTGGAGGTATGGGGATCTAAACGAATTCGTAGGATTAAAAAATGAGTATAATCGAATCGAATTTCCCTATAGATAGAATAAATGTGAGATGATGGATTACTATTCAGAACTCATCTTTTGACTTATATATACAATAAGGGAATCCCATGTGTTTAGGAAGTGGAATTACAGTATTACTTATCATGTTAAGGTATAATGAAAGAAACATTTGATGGTTATACAGTTTATATATATGTCATCCTTGAAGATTATACAGGTTGTTATGGTCTTTGATGATTTGCTCATGGACTTGCATTTGTGTTGATTAATTTGTCTTTCTGATTGCTTCGTAGACGTATAATCATACAGTTTTGCTATCAAAATCTTACCTTTTGGTTTGAAAGATGCAGCTAGTTGACTATTGATCCTTGTATTGTCAAATTGATTGGTATCATAGGACTTTATGCACTTTCTACGCGATTTCTTACCCTAGTTATGTTGTCTTAATTGTGGATTAGGGTTGAGCTTGACTTTTGATTAGATCTTACCACATAGTAGCATGTTCAGCAGATTTCAGTTGCTGGTAGTGTTTAAGTGTAACGACGCTCTATTTGATAAAACGGCGCTCTAATTACAGTTGCTGGCAGATTTGTTGTTAAATCAGAATGCTGAAAAGAAAGGCGAATGGTGAATTGACGATAGAGGATCTTTGGTTATATCCCAATATATATTGATTGATGCTATGCTATGCTATGTTATGATATGCTATGGTAACGAGCTCATGTAAATTATGACATGAGACTCGTGGTGACAGCTAGGAGTAATTACCGACTGGTGATCTATGGTAATAGCTTTTAAGTAAATAATGATAGACAGTAGCGATTGTGGTACATATGATAGGGGACATTCTGTGATAACATGGAGTCAATAATGAGGGGATTTACGCGGTTTATGTTATATTATAGATTGGGTAGCAGAGATGATCATACCTGCTTTTGAGGACTATTTTTGGTAAGGAAATAGCCTTTAGATCATTAGATGACCCTATGATATTTACGTGTGAGACGTATGCTCATAAATACAGAAAAATGTCGTTTTCAGTGTTTGGTAAATATTAACATCTAGGTTTTAATTAACAAGCCTGGATCATTATCATGTTAGGCTAATCCTTAGGGAATCTGGCCAGGAGTTTGGTACAGAAGAGAGAATGTATATGCATAGTTAGTAGAGATAGCCGTTTTGACCCGTCTTAATTTATAGAATTATATCAATGAATTGATGATACATATCTTTTAATCATAATAAATACAGTTGTGACTTGTCAAGATCGATTGTTTCACGCGTAATTATAAGCTACAATAAACAAAATTCACATTTTGATCAAGTGTTGATCTGACTGTTGGTTGCTTATGCAAGGTTGCTGCAACTTTGATTCATCTTTATGTTGCTTGTTGGTTGATAATAAGCTATTAGTTTTAACAATAATGACATCTATTTGGTTCTTTCCTTTGTTCTTCACATTTTACATTTTATGTTTCTATTTTATGTGGATTGCTCATCTGTATTGGGTATTTTTGGCAAGTGGTTGGCATTGTTATTGGTTGATGCACTCTATATTATTATATATATTAATATATTATATATCATAGGGGTGATGATTTCTGAGATGAGCATGAAACATGCCACTTAGATAGGTAGATTTTAAGTTTTCATTTCTAACATATTTAATAAACATGTTAACGTGTTTAACCGTTTAGTTAAACGGGTTGTGTTTATGTTGGCCGGTTTCGATAATTTTGTTATAACCTACCAACCCATTTTGTTAATTGCTTAAAACTTGATTACAATGTGCCGACCAGCCTAGATAAACGCATTTGAAGGATTTAGATGTAGTGTGTAAATTTTATGTTTTTGGGAGATAAGTGTTATGATAAAATAATACGTCTAATAGTTATTTGTGCTAAAATATGCAGGTAAAATGTATAAAAACCAATTAGTAACGACCATAAACAACTATACAACTGTTATACAACAACTAGTTTTGTAAAACTAATGGCAATAGCAATACAAGAGAAAGGCGTATTCGTAATTGCCGTTGTAGCACGTGTGTGACCCAGCCCGTAAAGGTCATGCAGACTTGCCGGTTCACACATGAATGCTCCTAATTAATTTATATCATCTAAACTTAAATCAAATTAAAATAAAATCATATTATTTATATAATACTAATTACTAAGTGCTTTGTGTATTATAAGTTGCAACTTAAACTTAGTAGGTTGTACCATTTTTGTTTTGTTTTTTGTTATTACCCAATACTTTTACATCTTTTACAATTTAATCCCTACATTTTTTCACTTTCAACTTTGTTTCTCTATACTTTTCATCTTTTACAAATTTTTCGTTTTACGTATCGGTTTAAACTTTTACGAGTTAACACGCCGCAATGTGCGTGTGCGGTTCAACGTTTTTACGCCTATTTTTTCTCTTTTAACGGCCCCGTCTTAGATCAACTTAGTTATTGTTTTTAATGTTTTATGTTTCACGTGCGGGATTTATATTTTTACGACTACTTTTCATTCTGTTTTATATTTCCCATTTTTATTTTTTTTAATGCGAGTTTCTTGATGTTGTGAAATTTATGCCAGTTGGTGCGGTCTTATGCCCCCGCCGCAACGCGGAAGGCTTAATACTAGTTAATATTAATTACCAACTTTTGTATGCATTAAAAGTTGTACCATATGTTTTATTGGTTGTACTATTCTTTTTTCTTTTTTTAATCATTAACTTTTTTTAGTTTATCCTAATACTTTTACATATTTATAATTTAGCCCCAACAATTTATCACTTTCAAATTTAATCCCTATACTTTTTATATTTTACAAATATTTCGGTTTACATTTTGGTCTAAATAAAACCATTAACCTAGCTGCCAAACTTTAATACCAGTCCTGTGACACTTAAAAGATTATGACATAAACTACTGAAAGAAAATCCGAACACGATATCTTTAAGAGATGAATAAAGTGATTAGCACTTAGAGTTAGCATCTTATGATTGGCAAATCATGAATTAGGATGTAAACCACCATGAAAGCTAACTCAAAAAGCAAACCAAAAAGCCAAAATATTCTAGTTAGCAGATCACATTGTCAGATGAATCATCAACCACGTGCCATGAATAATATTAATGTAGGGGTGACGATTTTGAGATGAGCATGAAACATCCCACTAAAATGGGTAGATTTTAGC
This sequence comes from Flaveria ramosissima, assembly GCA_025215565.1. Classification (NCBI taxonomy): domain Eukaryota; kingdom Viridiplantae; phylum Streptophyta; class Magnoliopsida; order Asterales; family Asteraceae; genus Flaveria; species Flaveria ramosissima. The sequence goes on along the minus strand of CM046046.1, from coordinate 34,291,453 downwards.
TTGTCATTTCTAACATATTTAAATAACATGTTAACATGTTTAACCGTTTAATTAAACGGGTTGTGTTCAAGTTGATTGGTTTCGATAATTTATTATAACCTACCAATCCGTTTGTTTAATTGTTTATAACTTGCTTACTATCTGTCGACCTGTCTAGATAAATGCATTATATGGGTTACGTTTTGGTTACACGACTACACGACTATAAGTGTGCGTGTTAGGCTGATGTCTTTGACCCACCTAACACTATTGTCACCCCTAGTTGGTTAGTTATGTAGCTTGTAATTATCTTGTTTCAAATTTTTATCGTTTCATTTATGTCAAATAAATTTCATAATTGGACTATAAACAACGTAATTTAAGGGTTTAATTAGTTAAATGCATAAAAGTTCTCTCATTGGAGAGATGCTTATGTATAAGAAAAAACTAACAAACTATTTAAATGAAAAGATAAGAAGTTGAATGGATTTGAAGAACAATATGAATAATAAAAAAAATCCGATTTAATTCATTAGAATAGTTGAAGGATTTGAGAAAAGTGCAATGTTTGCTTATGATGGTTTGCACAACAAAAAGTGTCTAAAGCGATGTAGTGTGTAAATTGTGTGTTTTTTTTAGAGATTTTCTAATTTTTTAAAGCTAGATAAGTGTTATGATCAAATCAATATATTTTTTTATTTATACTTACATATGTAGGTAAAAATGTATAAAAACCAATTAGGAACTATCATAAACAACTATATGAGCATTATACAACTATGCATTCGGTGTAACTGGTTAGATTTGGTTCGGCTTGACATGTTTTCAATTCGGTTCGATTCAGTTAACACCTAAACAAAAAAAATAATAACTGAATAAAACAAAGCAAATAAACCGCTAACCTAGCCATCTAACACTCATACAGTCACATGACCTTTAGACTAGATGTTGCGGGGCATGAAGGTTAGGGCGTGACCCACATGGCTACCAACCCTGGTCGCAAACACCACAACAGGGGAGCGCGAGCCGGGGCGTTATGGGGGTCGGGGGGTGAGAGGCATCGCGCCTGGAACAATGACTCTATCCAAAACAAAATCACATTACTTGATTATGGGCTCTATCCAATGTTCAGTCAGCGTCACATCTCATAATATTACATAATAACCACACAACACACGTGGATAGAACCCTTGATAAAACTCATTCACAACACATAACCTTAAAAGATTATGACATAAACAATACAAACAAAATCCAAACACAATATCTTCAATAGATTAATAAAGTGATTAGCACCTAAACTTAGCACCTGATGATTGGCAAATCATGAATCAAGAAGAAAACCACCATGAAAACCAACTCAAAAAGCAAACCAAAAAGCCAAAATATTCTACTTGAAAAATCACATTGTAAAGATGAATCATCCATCAAGCATGTGCCACAAATAAACTACTCATAAACCTTCGATGGACCCCAAGCCTTCACATCGCTTTCATCTCCTTCTTCCACACACACCAAATTTCCCCTCATCCATCCAATTTTCAATTTTCACCTCAAATCTCCACTCCACCATCAATCAATCCATTAATTTAACCTAAAATCGCTCAAAATCGAACCTAAAATGGATCAGATGAACACCGATCAGAGTGTGCAGCCGATCGGTGTACGGAGACCGAGGACGAAGATCGTTTGCACGCTTGGACCGGCGTCCAGATCTGTTCCGATGGTGGAGAAATTGCTGAAAGCGGGAATGAACGTTGCGAGGTTTAACTTCTCGCATGGATCGTATGAGTATCATCAGGAAACGTTGGATAATCTTCGAACTGCGATGGATAATACTGGTATTCTGTGTGCGGTGATGCTTGATACCAAGGTTAGTGTTCTGATTACTCTGATGTTCGATCGATTGTTGTGTGTGTGTGGTGGTTATGAACTTATGCGTTGATTTGTGAATCTAGATGTGTTTGTGGTGATGATTTAGGTTTAGAAGTGATCAAGTGAAGGTGATTTTAGCATATCGTGTTCATGTGGTGTTTGTTGTCTGTGTGATTTTGACTTTTGTAGTGAAGTTGACTAGTTGTGATTTGTGGACTTGAAATTTTGATTTGGAATTGGATTCAGTCAGTGTGTAGTGTGTGTTTAGTCTATGATCCAGTTTTGTTGGAGATTGAATGTAAAGTTATTATTTGGTGATATATTTACTTATTTAGGTAGTCTTAACTCTCATGTAAGCTTGTAAGAAGTAAGAACTTGAATCAAGATGTTATCCGTACAACATGAGTGTTCAATGTTCATGTTAAAATTTAGAACTTGAAAACAGTAAACTAAACCTGCTCACTCAACTTTTATTTTTTCTTATTTTAAAATATGCATTTGTATATATGTTTTAGTATTAGTTTACCATCTTTATCGCTTTAAAAGATAAAAAAAATTAATGATTCTAAAAAAAAGAAAACTTTTATTTTAAAAGCTAATAATCTATACTATTAATTTGATTGGTGATAATTTAAATTTTATCTTTATTACTAATAACAATTTCACTAACATAATCATCAAATGTTTATGCTTGATTTGCATGTGATTTTACTTATCATAATTATTATGGACGAACTAAAATAATATACAGACGAAATCGAGAGGAAAATAAATACACACCGAGTGTGAATCTATAATAATTATGCTAGTAGAATGGTAATTGATAATAAAAGTGAAAGTAGAGATTATCATGGACACTAGCCAAAATTAAATGTATGAATTATTATCGGCCAATAAACAGTAGTAGTTTAAATTATTTAAACCCAATTTGCCTTCTATATAATAATACTTTTGTATGTATATTGTACAATAATGAATATAATTTTTATATTATTATATTCTTTAGATCCAACTGAGATGCATTCTATTAGATCTAAATGTTATAATATAGTGCACAAGTACTACCATGGTCGCTTGCAATAATTTTATTGTGTTATTTTTTATTTCAGAGTCGCTAAATGTTGGAACCTTAATAAATGAAATGTGTAAATAATAAGGACAAGAAAAGAAGTTCCGTTGATCTTAAGCAATGTTTTGAACCCTTAGATGTGTGATTAAGTCAAACATAGCCCTTGTCATTAAAATATGTAGGTGTTTGGGATTGCTTTTTTTTCTTACTTATTAACTTATTAGCTTTTAAAAAGTTAAAAAATCATTTTATAGTGTTTGGCAATATAATGGTTGTGAGTGAAATAAGTTAATAAGTCACTCCATACTAACTTATTAACTTATTAAAAAAATCAATAAATCAATAAGCTGTTTTAATAAGCAAACCCAAACATGCCCTATATATTTGTGTATTATCAAAATTGATTTTGCACCATAAATTTTACTAGAAATATTAGGGAGTGTACCAAATTTGTTTGGTCTAATATCCAAATATGTGCGTCACACGGATCTACCATAACCTTCTTTAATTCCTTGTAACATTTTGTAAACGTTTTTATTGTATTTTTGGAGTTAAGTTCGGTTTTGCTCCTTGTTTGACTAGAATAAACATTTTCATCCAAAAGACTATAAACAACAATTTACCTCCAAAAGTTTCCTAACTTGTTTCAATTTCAGTCCAAAAGTTCCATTAGTTGTTTTAACTTTTATCCAAAACTATGAAGCTTTTGGACTAAAATCGAAACAATTTATGAAACTTTTGGACTAAAATCGAAACAATTTATGAAACTTTTGGAGGTAAATTGATGTTTCTAATCTTTTGGAAAAAAATAGTTACTTTTGTCAAACCTCGGGGAGCAAAATAAAAATTAATCCTTATTTTTATAAACATGATTGTTAAAAAGGTTTTGATATAATATTCAGGATAGCAAAGAAGTTTGGCTATTTTTATGTATTTACACGTAGTTATAAACGAACACAATAGAAATTGTCACATAATAATCTATATTTAGTAGCAAAATTTTGAACGTACTATAGTTAAAAAAAAAAAAAAAAAAGTCTTGCTGGTAAACAATAGTTTCGATAGTACATTAAACAAATGACAAACAAGAAGCTGATTTTCTTCATACTGTAGTTGTAACATCATATTTGTTCATCTTTTGGTAATCTTATCAGGGTCCAGAGATCAGAACCGGTTTTCTGAAAGATGGCAAGCCCATTCAACTGAAACAGGGCAAAGAAATCACCATCTCCACCGATTACGACATCAAAGGTGATGAAAACATGATATGCATGAGCTACAAGAAGTTAGCCTACGATGTGAAACCAGGGAGTGTGATCCTGTGCGCAGATGGCACCATTTCATTTACTGTTCTTGCTTGCGACACCGAAAACGGTTTGGTCCGTTGTCGGTGTGAGAACACTGCGGTTCTTGGTGAGCGAAAGAATGTTAATCTTCCGGGAGTGATCGTTGACTTGCCCACATTGACTGACAAAGACAAAGAAGATATACTCAGATGGGGTGTTCCTAACAAGATTGATATGATTGCCCTGTCATTTGTTCGAAAAGGTTCGGATTTGATTGAGGTTCGAAAGCTGTTGGGCGAGCACGCCAAAAGCATCCTTCTTATGTCGAAGGTATGTTCGTGTTCCTTAAAACTCTTCCCTCTTACATCATTTTGTAAAGGCATCTAAAGAAACGGGTCCATAAAAGGTCTAAAGCAGGTTCACTTCAAAATAGATACAAGTCAAAACATAATAGTTTGTTGATGAGTGTTGAAAACACTTTGATTCATTAAAACATAATGTAAATATGTTGATTTTATTTACCTGACCTTTGAAGATATCATAAAACATAGATTGTAACCATCTTTGTGAAATCTTTGATAGGTCGAGAATCAAGAAGGGGTGGCAAACTTTGATGAAATTCTAGCCAACTCAGACGCTTTCATGGTGGCTCGTGGTGACCTGGGAATGGAAATTCCGATCGAGAAGATATTCCTAGCCCAAAAGGTCATGGTCTACAAATGCAACATACAAGGCAAGCCGGTGGTAACCGCCACCCAAATGCTCGAGTCCATGATCAAATCTCCAAGACCAACTCGAGCCGAAGCCACAGATGTGGCCAACGCAGTCCTAGATGGTACAGACTGTGTCATGCTTAGTGGTGAAACAGCTGCAGGTGCCTACCCAGAGCTAGCGGTCCTAACCATGGCTAGGATCTGTGTTGAAGCCGAAAACACAATCAACTACCCGGATGTTTTCAAAAGAATCGCTGCAAATGCACCCATACCCATGAGCCCACTCGAGAGCTTAGCCTCTGCTGCTGTTCGAACCGCTAACTCATCTAAAGCATCCCTCATTTTGGTCCTAACCAGAGGTGGAAGCACCGCCAAGCTCGTAGCCAAGTACAGACCTGGCATGCCAATATTATCTGTCGTGGTTCCTGAAATCAAAACCGATTCTTTCGACTGGTCGTGCAGCGATGAAACGCCAGCTAGGCATAGTCTTATCTTTAGAGGGTTGTTCCCAGTCTTATCTGCAGGGTCCGCTAAAGCTTCACACGCTGAGTCAACCGAAGAGGTTTTGGAGTTTGCATTGCAACACGCGAAAGTTAAGGGACTTTGCAAGGATGGTGATGCTGTCGTGGCTCTGCATCGTGTTGGAGCCGCCTCCATTATCAAGATAATCAACGTGAAGTAAAAAGGCGAGTGATCTCGTGCTTGTTTACAATTTGTTTCCTGTAACGCCCGTTTGTTGGCATGTACGAATATCAGTAGACTACCATCGATGGTTCCCGCCATTCATAAAAACTGAATTGCCCATGTGTTTATGGGAGATTTTATTTCTTCTGGCATATAAAACTACAGTTGGCGGGATTCGGCCGACTGCTTTGATCCAAGTGGTTCGTTGTTGAGTCGAGTTTATTTAGAAGAAACATACAAAAGCATCTTTAACGACTCGTATGCTACATGACCCGGCTAAATATGGTATCAACATACCTCTCAACCATTTTAACGACGATTCTAAATTTAGTTAAAATCAAGTAAAAAACATGAAACACCATATATGATACATAAAGGTAGACCAAAAAGGCAAATATATCTGTCAATATTACACTTATTAATGTACATGGTTCTGTAACAAAGCAGAAAGCCCAGTAATGCAAGTAAGAACTTACACAGGGCCGGTAAACAGTCAGTGACTATCTTCCTCACCACGAGCTTGCGCTGATGAACCTGAACCCGAACCTGAACCCGATGCCGATGTTGATGTCACTAAACTCCCACTTTCGGGCCCAGACGTTGACGAGAATAAACTACTCAAAGGCCAAGGGAGAGAAGTCGATAACCACCTGTTATTCCTGACATTATCTGATTCACTACTACTCGACCCGTTTCGTTCTTGATGGAGTTTTGATTCATCAGCAGGCAACTCCAACCTGCAAACGGGACACGAGCTATGAAGCTCGAGCCATGGCAGGATACATTTGCTGTGAAACCTATGTTTACAAGGCAGTTCTTTGGCTTCGTTTCCGACCTCAAAATCATCCAAACAAACCGAACATTGAACCGAATCTTCCTCGATTGTCACATTTGGCAACGCCTCAACAGCTTCCTTTTGTGCCGGTGGGGTCCCGTATCTGTTCGGGTCATTCTCGGCTAAATGCTGCAGTAGTCGCTCTAATCCCGGACCCGAAAAGTAATCACTTAAAGAACCGATTGAGTGTGTCTGAGACGAGTTGTCACCGCTGCCCCCACCTTGAACAATGATGGTTTGATTAAAAGGGTTAATCAAAATAACGCGTTCACGCCTCCTGTTACCCTCTGGTCTATTCTCCCCATCCGCGTTGTTTTCAGAGTCGGATACAGTTTCGTGTCGAGCACCTCGAAGGAGGCGGAGGAACGTGGAGGAGCCCCTCCGCTGCCGCCTAATGGCCGACTCAAGCTCACGCTCCAAATCAAACTCTGACCTATCATGAGGATGCCTAAACTGGTAGCGACGATAACGGTCATAAGAGTCAAAGCGGTCCACATCTCGGTCTTCTTCATCTTCATCCTCATCTTCATCAAACCCAATGTGTGTAAACCTCCGGCGACCACGGCGGTTGCTCAGCATATTAAGCAAGATGGGTGCCCACAACGACATGGTGCGGTCAGAGTCAAGATCAGGGTCGGAACCACCTTCGTGGTTGTGATCGCGGTGGTGGTCGTTCATTAAGCTGCTCATTTCCTCCACAAACTCACCATTACAAGATGAACATTTGACCGTTTCGACACCCAAAATCGGGATGACTAGCCTATCACATTGATGACACCAGTATCTTGTTGACTCTCTATCTTCCTCCATCTTTAACTTCAAATCAAGCTCTGATATCAAATGCATGATGAATTTATCAAAATCAAGAGGATAATAAACATAGCGAATTTGTTAATCAAAAAAAAGGAAAAAACTTTTACAGATTTGGCAATAAAACCATTAAAATCTTCCTCATTTTTTTAACAAAAACCCTTGATCTGAGATTAAACAAGAATCAAAATCTTGAAAACCCTAATTACTCCAGATCAGAAAATCAAAATTCTTCAAAATTAACCTGATAAACATGATATTATAACTAATTCAAGTATCAACACACAAAATCGGATATCTTGACTAGGGTTTCTTCAAACCCTTAATTCAAATGAAAAATTAAAGCGATTACAACTATCAACACACAAAATCGGATATCGTCACTAGGGTTTCTTCAAACCCTTGAAATCGAACAATTCGACAAAAATTCTTCAAATTAACTTAAACAAGATGATACAACAACTAATCGAAATGAAAACGTAAAGCGATTACAAGAATCAACACACCCAAAATCGAGTATTTTCACTAGGGTTTCTTCAAACCCTTAAAATCGAACAATTCGACTAAAATCTTCAAATTAACCTAAACAAGAAGATACTACAAGTAATCAAACAGAAAAAAGTGAACCGATTACCAGTATCAGCAGACGAAATAGGGAATCTTGAGTAGGGTTTGTTCAAAATCTTGAAATGAACAGATTTGTGGGTGAAATTGAAAGAAGGAGATATGAGGGATTTTGAGTTCAAATTTTATCTTTTTCTGTGTCGAAGATGTTGTTGTAGGAATTAAATGCAGAAGAGATGAGAATCACAGGGTTCGATGATGGAATTTACGAACAAGAAGTTTCTGAGAAAGTAGGAAACTGACAACCAATACCGCGTTCACTTTATTCTTAAAAAAATTATAGTAGTAAATATAAAATAAAATAAAATTTGAATGGTATTATTTGACTTAGATCTCGTTTTATGTAATAAGAATTTAGTTCTTTTATGATCTGATGTATGCAGGTAAGGCTTTGATTTTTAACTTACGACATACTCTCTATCGTAGTGTCACATACTTTTCGTTCTTAAATTCATAACTATTTGCCTGATGTCACGCTATTTTACCATCATGATATCATATCGAGGAGACTTAAGATTTTATATATCTTTACGCCTGATTATATGTAACCAATTTTAAATACAACTTTTGAATTGTATAATAAACTAGTATTAAGTGTCATGTGTTGAAACAAATGCGAAAATCATGAAAAAACTAACTCAACGGACGTTGATAACATGTTGTGGTGGATTGTTAAAACGTGAAAAAATGAATACCTTAGTAACTTATAATAATAATAATAATAATAATAATAATAATAAAGACATACTGTTTACGGAAACACGAACCACACATTACAGCCTGTTAAAACGGGGAAAATTTTAACATTGTTGTGTATTGCGACTCGTTGTTGAGAGAGCAATAAATATTTAAATGTGTATACGTTGTTAAGCCAAATTTGTCGGGTAAGTATGCTTCTTCTCTTATATCTTAGATAAACGTTGCTTCTAATGTTCAATTTGGGTCAATTAATGATCATTCTTCTTCTCATGTAGTTTCTAGCCTGAGTTATGGTCGTTAATTTGCGGTCCTATGATTCTTGATTCAAATTTTTGTTCTAAGTTGCAAGGATTAGGTTGGGTTGTTCCTAGTTTGATTGTTGTTAAAAAGTGGTAACATTAAATTTTATATGCCTGAACCGATAAGTGATGCTTTTTAGGAATCTGGTAATCCAATTTTACGTTTTGCACATGTTCTTGTGCCGAAAGTGGTGAATCAATCATATGTTTAAGTTGCACATATGTAATATGACATATAACATATATGCAATCCGACTTGTTACATATATATGTAATAATAACCATGTGTTGATAAAGATACCCATGATATAACATATATTCATATTCATGATATTAAGACGTATTCTTATATCTGTTACATATATGTAATCTTTCATATTACATACTACATACGTAATCTCACAGCTTAAGTGGTTCCAACACGTTGAGTTTACAAATAATATAACGATACTATACTTGTATTGACAAAAAAAGATTTACTTTATGGTGCGAATTTTAAAAAAATAATAATAATATAGAAAAACTATCATCGTTTAAAAACCAATGAAAAACTTGATAAAAGTAACACTGGTAGCTCTTCCCTAAACACCCTCATAAATAACAAAATATTATCAAAGAGCATTCACACGATTGGCCAATAAGAGTCATTTAGTTATAACTATATGTTTATTAATATTTTTATGCAATATAACATTATTATATCAAATATAAATTATTGTATTTATAAATTTATATAAACATAACTTGTTAGTATGACAAGCCTACTGAAGCTTTGAAGCTCGAGCTTAGACTCATTTATTAAATAAGTTTCAATTTAGGCATAGACTCCTTTCTTGGGGTCAAGCTTGAGCTCATTTACGCTCTAGCTCTATTCAAGCTTTTATCAAGCCGGCGTCTCATGTACACCCGGTTGTGGTCACAAATTGTAGACTATGTGACGATTGGTTAAATGACAATAAAGGGTTTATAGTGGTGCAGGGGAAAATGAGGAAATGCATGGAGTACAACACTTGTAGCAAGAATGTTGCCATGTCATTATGTCCAGACAACCAAACATGAATCATGTACATAATATGCATACAGAATTCAAGAGTACAATTAGAACATGCATGAGGTACAACCCTTGTATAAGAACACCAGATCATCTGTCCCAAAGGTGCGATTCAAGATGCATCAAGTACAGCACTAGTACAAATACTAGCAAAAAAACATGCACATATAGGATAAAAGGTACAATCAAACATGCATGAAGTACAAGCCTTGAAGCAAAACCTTTAATAATATGCAGCTATACAGAGTTGTTGCCATGAATCATTCACGTACAACATTAGAATATTAAGGTCAATTGGGTAAAAAAATAATTGGAATATGCTCATTTTGGAGATATGTATTATTTATTGTTAAATAATATATATGATGAAAAAGTCTACTTCAAAGGCTCCCCAGCCTGCTTACTAAGCTCCTTCCCTGCATTTAATATCTTTGAATCAAGAATATGGATCGTGCTGGAAAATTTGTACTCTATGCAGTGAAACTTGTACATGGAGTTGGTCAAAAGTAAAGGGATGAAATTTAAACAATGAATTTGAGGGGGAGAAAATTATTTTATTTATGTTTTCTATTTTAGAGTTATTGAATACAAAACTAGATTTAGTATTGTCCTTGTTGCCCACCAGAAGCTTATGACTTTGTTTTTAGTTCCTAGGTCATCCATCCTAATACTAGTTCCACCCAAGCATAACTGTAAATCGCCACTCTAGCGTTGGTTGTATTTGATGTCATACATCCTATTAACTCAACATCTAATGTTTTTAAATCAACCCACCAGAACTGACACGATTCAATCCATACAAAAGTAACATGTTTGCATGTGACCCGCTACCACTCACCTGAACCACCCATTTTACCATCTCTAGCTAATATATTCATGTTTAATTTACTTATAGTTTTACCCTGGTCATTTTATATCCCACTGTGAAATATATAACATAGATAAAGATAGTACACAGATCGTGAAGCGATTCTGCCCCTCCCCAGACTAAGCGAAACACGAGAGCTAAGTCAAGCACCATGTACGCCTTTTAGATAAAGATAGTATACATACTGGGTAATTCACTTATTGTATTACCCTGGCCCTTCCAAATCTTGAAAGATCTTGGCAACCGCAAATCAGGAGGTCTTTTAGTCTAGCTATGAGTCTTAATTTTAATGTTTAAATTGGAGTTTTTTTCTTTGCTTTTTGGTCAGCAGTTTAAGTTAGTATTTGATTGGAAAAAGGAGTATGGTTTTCCAAATTTTATCTAGTATAACTAGGGGTGTTTTGTATAGGTTTTGTCATGTCTTTGGGTCAACTATTAATAAAAAAAGCCATAGATTGTTTCTGCCAAAAATCATGAACTGGTTTATAATTGTTTTTAGTCTCTGGTTGCCAACAGAAATAAGGAATATTAATGAAGATAGTATACAGACAGGATGCGGAATCCATGACCCTTGGTGGAATGTATGAAGATTAAAAAAAAGGTTGAGTTCCTAACAGTTGTTAAAAAAGGTTGAATTATGGGTAATTCGACTTCAATATTTTCTTATATATTCTTTGTACCACTAATAAATACTTTATGCTACTAGTATTTAAAGAAAAGGTGGGTTTTGACACAAGGATCTTATTGGAAGCAGTCTCTATATCTCCTAAGGGATAGAGGTAAGGTTCATCTCATCCTTCCTAGACCCCATTTTATGAGTGGGATATTACTAGGTACATTTGTTTATTTGTTTGTCTGTTTGTTTTCTTATATATCCAAGGATTATTTTTATGTTTAATCAAATCGGATTGCATTCTATAAAATATAAGTTGTATTTAGGTCTAACATTTAAGAGAGTATTTTTTGCTATCATTTCATTTTGGAAATTTATGTACAAGTTACAATCAAAAACAACCGTAAATATAATTATATTCATATGATGATAGAAGTGTAATTGAAAATCAGGACTTACATGTGTGGTTCGAGCAGATTTGCTTAAATTTGGCTTCAACAAAGGATCAGAAATAGACCCGTCCATGCGAATCTGATGGTATTGACCCTACAAATTCACATGAATCCAAAACTAAATAAGAAAATTAGTAGAGGTGGTAATTTCAGCCCATTTATTGATGAGTGGATTTGGGTTGTTTTTTTTCTGTAACAAATCAAATAAAAATTTATCTATAAGTTTCTAGAACAGATCAAAGGGGTTAGAACTTAAAAGTTACCCAGAGACTAATTTTTAAGCATACAATTTCCTAAATCGTTTTATTACACTTTAGATATTATTGTAATAATATTATTTCTAGAATCAAAATTAACTCATTTACTTAAAGATGAAAAAAATGAACATAAAAGTGTTCAGGTGTCATCCTGACCTGACCTGTTTGTAATTTCCCATTTCAACCTGAGCCTGTTTTGGCCCAATACCCAACCAGGCCGACATGTTTATCTTGTCAGTTGTTAGTGGTCACCTTTAAACATTAGGAAACAATAATACCTACCGAGGGTAATGATCCTTCATCTTGGTTATCTGAAAAAAGAGACGAGTAGAATCCTGGATCATTGATGGAATCAACAGAACCAGCAGTAGTTTTAGCTACACGAGGGGTGGCGGGACCAATAAAACTGTTCCTCAAATCCAAGTCAGCATCTAGAGGAACTGTACTATCTACAAGTGATGGCCCCAATCTATACATCTGAATCCATAATAATGAGGAAGACGATCTCACTGTGAACCCAATAATTTGCATTAACAGAGTCAATCTCACTGAAAATATGGCAAATTCTCCATAAATCTCCGAAGATATGTACCTGCATACCCACCAAGCGCATCAGGGTGAATTTATTAGAATTGCATCTTCTGATTTTTGTGATGAGTAGAAGGCAGGAAAATGTCCATCATAACGCCCCAAATACTGTGTGTCACTTCAAGCAAACCATCATTCTTGCAAAGTGCAAAAAGAACACTACACTTCTAAGAATGACCACTTTGGACATAAAAGTTTCAAGCACGGTGTTTTTCTGTTCTCGTATTTTGTATTTATCTTTCAATGATTTATATAAATTTGTTTGTAAATGCAAAATGTAGTGGTTTTTTTTATGTGATTTTTAAAATGAGTTTCCTAACACCAAACCAAAAATATTAGACATCTCCAAACTTTAGGGACATATTGTTAGGAATCAAGAGGCGCAGCGGAACCAACACACGAACACGCACAAACGAATATCACGTAGAAAACAGAAAATAAATGACACAAGGATTTAACGTGGTTCGGTTGGTGTGACTTACGTCCATGGGCTGCAACTAGGGTTTTCTTTATATGCTCAATACAAAGATTACAAATATCAGACAGGGTATATATAGAGACTAATTAGGGTTAACAACTTAATGAACAAGAAAACTAAACATGGACCCAAGCCCAAAGCCTTCACAAACCCAACACATATAGATTAAAAGAGCTGGCTATGCTTACATGAAAATTTTTAAGGGTTTGTAAAATATATAGTTATATACTAAATCCTAATTCTGGGGTACAAGCATCCTGATGCCCGATCTTTTTTTGATAACCATGAGACCCTGTAACCGTAAAACTCACAGACCCCGCAAATACCCTGCTAACTACTGGGATAAGGTAGAGGGTTAAAGGCAAAAAAACAGTGGATGCTAGATTCGAACCCAAGAACTCTATTAGGACTAGAGTGCTTACCACTCATATTTCTCTAGAATGTCTTGTTACAAGACAGTCTAGCAAAATATGAGTGGTAATCACTCTAGTCCTAACCTCTACTATTACATGGCATCCCACACACAAAACACTGCTCAGATTTTGCAAAAACAAGTAGTTGCCATTTTTCATTTTCTATGTATAGGAATTAAAAAAAAGATAGAAAAGAAGAAGCAATATCACCATTTCCTCCAAAGATAGACACCCTGCTAGGAAGTATTATTTGTTGGAAACATGTTTGAAAACAACAGGATTGACTTCAGCTTATATAGCTAATATATTCAGCTGAAAGATATGCTTTTCAATCTTACGTGTGAAGAATAGGCTTTAGATTTCAAACCCTACAGAAGGCTTGTTTACACAAATGAACGTGTTTTCTTAAACTTTAAACTCCATAAGAAATCATTAATATATCATTCTGTGGGTTGCTAAGTATGATCTGTGACTCTGTGTTAATATAAGTGAAAAGGTAAAACAAGCTAAAGTTTGTGCCTAAAAATCATCTCTACATAGTTTTCTGCTAAAGATGTTAGTCTTACGGACCTTTTTTTCATATTAATTATTAGAAGAATCATTTTTAGATTATGCTGGAATAAGACTAGAAGACCATTTTAGATGTTTGACTGCGTTACACCAATTACTTCAAGATACTTGAAAGTTGCATGCACAAACAAAATCTTGGTTTATAAAAGTGTGAGGCGCTCCAAGGCATTTTGGTCCCAAAAGCCGAGGTGCAAGGCACACGCATAAATTAGACAATTACATGAGGCGCGCATCTAGTACAGCCAAATAAACTTTATTTACAACCAGAAGTTGCACATAGCTCCTCTATTTTACACAAAAACCTATTTACCAAGTAAAAACTTTCACAATTCGTACATCCCTTGGGTTGTTTTTACATATAAAGCCCTACGGATCCTAAATTTGACCAACTTTAACCCATAACTACAAGAGGTGCACCTTCATCACCCTCGCACATTACACAAGACACAACTTTTCAAACCAAGTATACAATTATTCACCACTCAACCAGGCATCAAAAGTAAAACCAAGGGATGATACTGATGACCTATTATCACATAAAACAAATTCACTATTAACTTCATTCAACCTAAATCACTAGTTACAAACTAGGGCATAATCATTTCATACAAAAACCTAGTAATCAAACACAGATGAATGATAAGTATAAAAAACTAACCAGATTTCATGGCAGAAGAAGCAGAACCACAAAACGTCCAGTAAAATAGCAGAAAACAAAAGAACAGCATAAGTTCGCCCCAGACTCTGGCTGCTACTCTCGATTGCAACCAAAGCGAACAACCCGATCCCAACATTTATAAGCGAAACTCCATTATACAACGCCCCCAACGATCCAACCAAAGCACAAGCAATCTTCAAACATCAACAAAAACGCACCACTCAAAACCACCAACTCAGATCAAAATTCAAAACTCTAGGTCACAAACTCAAAACATGTTAAACTCCTCAGTACACGGATCAAAACCACAGTAAAACCACAATGTAGAGCAACAACATACATCAATCAATCAATCAATCAATGAGATACCTGAATGTAGATTAGAACGACGGCGAACGATTGAATCTTGTCGTAATCACGAAGCCACGTGTGTATCTGAGTGTTGAATTCAGAACAAAGCATCATAAACCAAAGGCTGGATGTTAACTCGCTCCGCCTCGATTAACCACCGATTGAAGTGCGGAAAACGGGGGTTTGGATCGAAGGGGCTACATTGAAGGAACGGGGACCTTCAAATCGATGTTTGAGGGGATCGTGTGGTTGGTTTTGGATTGTTTTGGAGTAAGTGTGTGTGTGAAAAGGTGTGATTGGTGTGTGGATTGTTGAAGATGATGATGATGATGAAGATGGGGGAAAAGGAGAGCGTTGTGTTAATGTGTTGTGTTGTGTTGTGTTCAACAATGGCATGAAGGTGCTTGTTTGTGTTTGTTTGTGGTTTTGGGTTGAGGATATTATTATTGATTTATTGGCATTTGTTACCCCTGGTTTATTAGGTTATTTACTGGTTTTTGAAAGTGAGATGGAGCCTAGTATTTAGTTGGTATGGTTTGTTGTTGTTTGTTGTTGTAGTTTTTAATGTTTTATTAAATGCTAAAAGTTGAAACAGATGATCACGTTGTTCTATTGGGTTATTTACCGGTAGGACTGGTAATGTTTGATCTGTTTACTATACAATTAAACCTGTTAAATAAAAAATTAATTTGTATTTTTTTATATTTTTTAAAACAATTGAAATTAGGATACTAGACTTCATTATTTCTCATTCTTGGTGCATAAAGACATATTTAAAAAATTATAGGCATAAAAAATAAATAGTGAAACAAGTCATTTTCATGTTTGATACTTGTGTTAATCGCTTAATCTTTAACCGTTTAAACATGATAAGGCATGTTTTACCAGTCCTATTTACCAGTATTGATACAGAGATTGAGCCTATGTTTGTTTGTGTATCTCAACTCTTTAAACATGGTGGCGGCTGATGTTACGAAAGTGGCAAGATGGTGACAGTGGTTGTAACCTTGTAGGTGATGTAGACTTCTAGTTTGACTGTTACGAATAAAAAAAATCACTGGCCGGGCTGGTTTTCTAAAGGAAAAAGAAGCAAACGGATTGGTCAAACGACCAATGGTTGGGTTCAATGGGCAGAGCGGTTTATGTGGTTTAAAAAGAAATGATAAGGATGATTCACGAGTGTTATGCGCATATATAACTTCATATTCCTTAAATGAAAAAAAAAATTAATGTTCAACAATTTATTCTGTATAGACATGGTATTTAGAGTTTCAAATGCTAAACCGTGGTGGCTCGTGGCTGCTACATAGCAGTGGTAATAGTAGTTATGTAAGCAGCAACAAGTTGGCGAATGGCAGATAGTGATCATGTAAGCGGTAACAAGTAAGCAGCTAACTTATTTGAACCCAATTTTATATAGCTAATATATAAAATGGCCTGCTATCCAACAAAATTACCAAATCAACCCAATAATCAAAAGAATGGGCCATAACTACGACCAACCAAATAGATGATACATTTCTTTAACTAAAAATAATAGCACCACTTTTGATTTTGGTTCAAAATTTCATGATCACAATATTAATTTTGATACAACACTAGCTTTACCAGCATTTGTCATTAGATATCCCACCCACCCGAAACATGACTCTTTTTATGTATAACATCTAACAAAATCATATTTACTCCACAAGTTCATGTTCTTGTCTAAGCCCAATTCCTGAATCAACTTTTGTTCCAGTAAACTATTTCCTCATCTGTGTGAAGAGCTCAGATGGAGGTTTTCCGGATCCTCCGCTGCCGCCAAAAGTTGAGAACCCGCTTCCTGCTTGGCTGCTAAAACCTCCAAACCCACCTGCACCATTGGAAATGAAATTATAAATTAAGTGGGTTCAGATAAGTTTTTAAATCTAAACCTGGGTCTCAAACAAGTCGAATTGGGTTGACCCAAAAACACTTTTTCTCCACAATTTATAAACAATGTCATCACATCGATTTTCTAAATCTTTGAAACGATATAGGAGGATGCATTAAAAATGATTGTTGGCAACTTTCAATGTATTTCAACCGTTGTCTTTTTAGATAAATTTTTATATGACCTGTTTCGGATGCAAGGCAACCCGAGTTTGACCCGTTTACAGAAAAAGTAAATGGATTAAATGTCACTTCTAAGGCCATAACCATAAAAGATTAAAAGATAATAGATAATCAGTTACCAGAAGGTACTCCTGCAAATCCACCACCGGCTGCTGGAGCGGTACCAAATCCACCACCGGCTGCTGGAGCAGCACCAAATCCGCCACCAATTGCCGGAGTGGCACCAAATCCACCACCAACTGCCGGAGCAGCACCAAATCCACCGCTACCTGTGGCTGCAGCACCAAATCCACCGGGACCTGTGGCTGCAGCACCAAAACCACCACCACCTGTGGCTGCAGCACCAAAACCACCACTACCTGTGGCTGCAGCAGCGAAACCACCTCCGCCTGTAGCTGCAGCAGCGAAACCACCACTTCCGGTGGCGGCAGCAGCAAAACCACCACCACCTCCTGAGGCCAGACTAGCAAACCCGCCACCACCTGAGGCAGCAGTGGCAAAACCACCAGCAGTTTGACTGCCACCAAAACCACCACCAAACGGACTTGGAGAAGCAACACTCCCAGGTAGACCTGCACCAAACTGTCTTGACTGCCCAAACGAGCCAAGAACTGACCCTAAAGCCTGCTGGCCCGATCCAATCCGTGCTGGCTGTCCAAAGCCTTGTCCACTAGTACTTTGATTATTATTACCGCCAAAGATGCCAGACATAGCACCGAAACTTGTCTGCTGAGGTGGCTGAGAAGGTTGTTGAGATTCAAGGCTAAAGGATGCAGGTTTAAACAAACCACCACTTGGTGGAGTAGTAAAAGAAGTGATCGGTGTACTTGTCGGTGCACTACCAAATGGTGCACCAAATGGATTCGGCTTAGGTGCAGACGGGTTTGGATTTGGGCTTGAACCAAGCCCAAACCCTCCAAGGTTTCCTAATGTAAATTGAGTGGTGTCAGGAGCTTCTTCCTCCATCTCATCCTCCTGGGTAACCGTGAGATCTGACCCATTAGTCTGGCCACTAACCGCACCCACTGGATTTGTGATGACTGGTGAGGATACAGCAGGTGCTATCGATGGTTGGTCTGGTTTAGAACTTAAGTTGAGTTGACTATCTGAAATAGAACTGGTTGATGGCTGACTTGTAGGTCCCAAAGAAGTTGAAACCATGGGTTGAGGAGGTAAAGTTTGACCAGAAGAACTCTCATTTAGTTTCAGGTCAAACTTGGGGATTGATACCACTTGGGGTTTAGAGATTTCACTCGTATCTGGACTCGATTTGGATGGCTCAGATTTCGAAGTGTTTAAATCTGTGTTCAATGTGGGTTTAGTGGATGAAGTGGTAGATGAGAATGAGAGAAAAGAAGGTGAAGGTTGACTTGTAGGTCCCAAAGAAGTTGAAACCACGAGCTGAGGAGATAAAGTTGGACCAGAAGCATGGTCAAATTTGGGAACTGATACCACTTGAGGTTTAGAACTTTCACTCGTGTCTGGATTCACTTTGGATGGCTCAGATTTTGAAGTGTTCAAATCTACATTCAAAGTGGGTTTACTGGATGTAGTAGATGAAAATGAGAGAGAAGGTGAAGGTCCAGATACCGGAGTCGTCTGAGAAGCACCCAATTTAAACCCAAAGCCGGTTGATGATTTACCGAGTGATATAGTAGATGCTGAAGATGAGGTGGTGTCTTTAAACGAAAAGGATGACGGTGCTGAAGTAACAGGAACAGGCAATGATGCACTAGAAGAATGACTTTCTCTTGTAGAAGCTTCTAGAGAGAAACTTCTTCCTGAAAAGGCGGTTGATGAGCTGACACTCAACACAGCAGAAGATTCTGGGCTCTTCCTAGACCATATAGAAGAAGTTTCAGCCACAATAGGCTTTTGGTTCCCATCATTACTTTTACTGGCTTCTGAATATTCAATAGGCTTCTTTTGGAATATATTGGATGCTGGTGACTTTGTGGAATTTAAAGAAGGTTCTGGGAAACTCTTGGATTGTTGACTAAATTCTGAGTTTTTGACTACCGTGGCATCAGACTTTAACGAAAAGGTCAAGCGGTTTGACTTTTCAGCAGTCAAATTATGTGTCTCTTTTGCAGAATCTCGAGTTACAATAGGAGTTGAAAGGGAGGCAGAATTTACTGAATCTGCACGGTAATTAGCCCAGGGTGATGAATTTGATTGTCCCTCAGAATTCAGTCTTATTTGTAAATCCGGGCTGCCTGCAGAACATCAACACATAATAATAATACTATTAATGATAATAGTAATTAAAAACCATTAGTGCACAAAATTGAATTTAATTAAAGGTGCCTTCACCTCTAATCTGAGACATATTTGAAGCACTGTGTGGAATATCATGAGAAACCACTGAGCGTTCATACAGCCGACTATTAGATTTTGGTGTAGCAGTTGATAAAGATAATCTGGCAGGACTCGTCTGACGGTCCTCTTGCAAAAGCAACCGTTTTACAGTTGTTTTTGGAGGTTCGATGCTGGCCCAACTCTGTATTGACGTTTGTGAAGTTATAATACAATGTTTTAACATAACCACCAAATAAATGTTGTGATGATATAGAAAACATCTAAATACAAAAATGCCACCTTATCTAGTGAGTTTATGCGCCTTCTTGCAGTTTCTGGTTCAGAACTCTTTACAGCACCTTGTTGACTTTTCTTCATATCCGTACTAACAGCAGCTGAATATGAAGAAATTAGATGTTGACTTTTTGGTGGGATTGCAGGAGTTTTTTCTTGACCTGGAGAACTGAAAGTGGTATCATCATATGAGATTCCAATTGTGTCAAACAACTCCTTTTTCACACTATGTTTTTTGACAGGTTCCGTCTCTATGTTAAGCACAGCCATTTGCTTTGAAAGACATTCAGAAAGTTTCTCTGCAGCTGTTAACTGTGCATTCATTGTGTTGTGTAAACTGTGTAGAGACTGAATGTGCCTGAAAACAGCATTCTTTACATTATTGTCAAACTTCATTAGTAGATTAATATCAATGTCCTAACATGAAAACTCGTACCTTGGTGGATTATGTTTCGTATGGGACGATTTACGGTTCATCTGGGTATCATTTTTATCACCAAATCTTTGAAGCTCAAGGATGTTTAAATGCCTCTCAAGTTCTATTAGCTGAGTTGTCAAATTCTGGCATTCAAAACTGTTATTATGGTATGTTTCGTTGTTGAACCAAAGAATCAGTAAAAACATCTGAATACCTGATTTAGCTCTAATATATGTCTACGCTTCAAATCCAATTCAGAGCTCAGCTTCTGGTTATTCCAAATATCCAGGTATTTACTATCTGTAGCCTGTTTCACGATTGCTTCTATATATATTTTCCTTGCCAAAACTAAAAAAAATATGAAACAGCTGATTAATGAATAAGATAACCATAAAACCATGGTATTTAGCAATCTAAATAGCCATGGAGGAAGATCAAAAAAGATCAACTTATTATAAACTTTATGTACCCTGAACTGTCTTGTCAAGAAGAAGTTGAACCTCTTCAAACCCTTGATGCATTTTGTCCTACATAATCAGTACGCATCTATTTTAGTCTAGAGAAAATCAAATTAGATTACATATCAACTATTGCATTGCCAACATGTATTTGTGCATTGGGATAATATTCACTAAAATGTAAAAAAGAATGCAAAATGATGAACAACTGTAGAAGTGCCCGTTCATACAAAAGTCCAAATTACAGAAAAGATAATGAGACATATAATCGAACTCACTTTCCATTTTCGGCATCTATCTGAGAGTACCAAAATGCCTTCTTCTAGTTCTGAAACAGATGATTTATGGGCAGTAACGGAGGCATAATAAAAACCACCTGGTCCTTCAATAGAATCCAGCAAAGCATCTAATTCTTTCGCCATTTCTTCAACCTGAATGATTAAAAAGATTTAGTTCCAAAACAAAATATTTTATGTGATCTAACAAACTTGATGCGCTTTCTAGCCTAAAGGCTGCGTTATACAAACATTCATGAAGAATAAAGCCACCTGAATTAGTAGCAAGTTAAGAAGAAGACTAAAACACCGACTTAAAGAAATGTTTACGAGATATATATAAACATTAACTGAAAGCCAGATATAAAGTTGAAAATTACTTACACTCTGTTGCTCTGATAGATTTGGCATGGTATTTAATAGCCTTGAAGGAGTTTGATTTTTAATATTTCCCTTGTCAGAGAATTTGAAGTCAAAAGATTTTGCTGGACTTGGTTGTGCGTTAGACACAATAGGCAATGATTTGGTAAATGCAGCTCCAGTTGAAGCTCCCTGGGGAAGCAGATTTCCCGAAGTTGATGACCCCGGTGTCATCTTGGAAAATGAAAATTTCTGACCAGAAGGAAACTGTGTGGTCCCTAAACTGGTACTCTGTTGTTTTTCTTGGACAGCAGCATGAGATGATTGGAAAGATTTCATATCAAAACTTCTAGAAGAAAACATGCCTCCACTAGAAAATGATCCTGACGAAGAGGAAGATTGCACTCCAAAAACGTTGGAGGAAAAGAGTGATCCACTTGAAAAAGATCCAGATGAACTATGCAAACCAAACGATGCTTTACTGACTGGTAATTGTGTAGAAGCTCCAAAAGGTGATGTGTTAAATTTATCATTTACAGATTTTGAAACAGAGCTAACTGCAGCAACTTGTTGATTTAAAGGATTTACAGGCTCAGATGCTTTAAACCTCGCCCCCTCAAAACTGCCTTCTTTCTTCTGTAAAAGAAGTGACTGCTTTTCATCCCCACCATTATTTGGCTTTACTTTAGGAACTTCTTGTTGTATACCACTTGATTCGTTGACTTTGACTTTCTGGTCATTGATTTTGTCTTCTTGATTATAAGGATTTACAGGCTCAGATGCTTTCAACAGTGACACCTCAAAACTCCCTTCTTTCTTCTGTAAAAGTGGTGACTGCCCTTCAACTCTACCATTATTTGGTTTTACAATAGGAATATCTTGCTGTGTACCACTTAGTTCATTGACTTTGACTTTCTGGTCATTGATTTCGACTTTCTGAAGATCTTGATCCGCAATTGGCTTCTCATTGTTAACAATATTTACAACTGGATGCTGAGAACCGAGGACAGGAGACTCCTCTTCCTCATCACACACAGAATTAGAATCCTCTTGTGAAGCTGACGGGCCTATGGCACTGCATAAAAGGTTCTTAGTTACGAAACATTAGGTAATGATTTCAGCCTGTTTATTGACAAATGGGTCGATTTAAATTGTGCTTATATCAGAAGAGTCGATGCAAAAAAAATTAGCTACATGGGGTACAAGTCAAACAGGTTGAATGTCACCAAAGACTACTTTGATTGCATACATCAGTTTAAATTGTTGTATTCAGGATATTATTGTTATAATATTGTTTCATAATCATCAATTGGAGAAATAACTACCTGAAAAAAAATTGACAGAAAATCGTTGGTAAGTCAAGCTCGACTCGACTTGTTACAACCGGTCACCCATCCCGCCTATCTGCACCCTCTACTTACTAAGAATTATCTTTGTTGGGTAAAGGAGACGGTACCCCGGTAAAACTTACTAAGAATTATCTGGTTAGGCTAATATGCTACAAATCAAACAAGCAAAAGTTCGAATATTAAAATCAGAAAAGTGAGAAATACCTGGCAAAATGGAACATACAAAATCTTCCATCAACAGTAACACACATAAGAACGCAACAAGGTGAAACTTTCTTTTCTATTTCCCCACACTCGAGTCTAATTTTATCATCCTTGTAATCTTTGTTGATGGCGAGCCCCAGTATCATATTATCAGCATCATTGTGAACTGATGAAGAAAGCAGCTTCTATTAGGAACATTTATTACATATATTAATCAAAATTATCAGCACATGCCAATGTTACCTTGAAGATTAATTGTTGGGACCCATGAGTCAACCTCGATATCTATCATGGCAGCTCCATTCTCCGACCAATTGAATAACACAATGTGTTGATTTGTGTTCTTCTTATTAGCGACAAACGCAAGCTCACTGTGTATGATTTATAAATATAAAAAAATATAGGGTGCATATGGTTTGTTAAGAATGACTATGGATATAGGTATGAGTGTGTGACTATAGGATGGAACAGAAATGGGAATAACTTTGTAAACCAAACCCCCTTATGGGTTTAGAGTATTCCTAGATTTGTGACTTTGAAACCCAATATATAAATGCATACACAGCAACCAAAGACTATGAATTAAGCCCACACGACCAAACAGTTAAACAAACATACCCCTAGAATTAGCACATTCCTATAGAAATCATGCAGAGAAAGCTGCATATAATAGCAAAATGTATTACAAAAAGAAGACCAGCAGGCAGACTACGCAGTGATTCATACTTTAATATATAATGTCTCAAATCTTTAGCCATTTTAAGTTGAAACATAAATGGTCAAGTGTATGAAATGTTACTGATATAAACCAGCATGATCATGTAGAAAATATTATGAATTTCTGTACATGATGGGAACAAAATGTGTGTGTTGTTGGGTTTGTAGAGACTTCACATAGATACTTGCCCTAATGTGCCTCCCGGCTAGAATATGGCAGGTTGCCGTTTTATGTTTTTCTTGCCGACCAAGTTACAAACCCTCATCTTGTATCTAACTTATACAGTCTTGTACTTGTAATTCCACAACACGATAGTTGAGAACATAGCAATAATAAATGAATGGTTGCAGCAAAGTGGACGTAGGTCACATTAGACCGAACCACTATAAATCATTGTGTATTGTAATTGTTTTTTCTCTACAGTTGATTGTGATTGTGTGTGTTTGCAATACCTGAATCCCTAACATGTATCACGCCCATGATCAAGAAACATGAGGATGTCCAAAAACGCTTAGAATAAAAAATCAATGATTACTTATGAATGGGTTATTTTGGGTTTGGTTTTATTTCTAACAGGCCAAAAGAACAAATTAAAAATTGTAAAACAGTAAAGCGGGTCAGCCGAGTCAAGGGTCGCCCAAAGAACATTATTAATGCATAAAACCTCTTAGATAATTTTGCATTTTAGACACCTCTAACTGATACCCATCTGCCTCACACGAAACATATAAACAGAAAAGATTTCTAAAAGATCTGTTATGCTTAAAATGACGCTAACATTATTTTCAAGAAAAACATCATATATGCTAAAGGGATAAATAACATACAATTCATCCAAGTAACTAATGCACGTGTAGGGTCCACTTCCCGACGGAATGTCGTCTTCATTAATAGCAAGGAACGCATCATGAAAGGTCAATGCCACTGGACTAGAAGAGGGCTGTAAGACAACAGATTTATTTAAATTTTAAACAACACAAACGCAAATATATTAGAACTCAAATAAACTCACAGGAAAATTTAAGGATCAGAAGAAAACATAAACTCTAATTAAAGAATATGCGAGTTAAAAAGGGGTGAAGACACTAGTCTATATTCTGTCCAATATGTGCTTACTTACATTTGTGATTTTGCCATCCTTGACACTGATGAGTTGAATTAGGTTATTCTCCTCCTTCCCATCCGCATTCAGACAATAGCATCCTAACATGATGCATTCTGGCCGGACCCACCTTACAGAATCCACTGTATAGACAGAACAAAGACACTTCAGGTTCCACCTAAACTTGTAAGCACAAGCTCACTAACATCATTTAAAAAAATATTGGAAAAGGAAAAGAAAAAAAAAACAAAATACAACTATTACATGCTATACACAATTATACATTATCATGCATGGTGAAACATGGTCATGTAGTTTGCAAAGGAATATTTTTAACTAAAGTTGCTTATAAATGGGTAATGAGTTAAATCGGGACATCGGGTTATGTTTATCTTTAACTAGTCAAATTGGTAAATTGGAAGTTAAGCTAAAAGGAAACAGCTCAAGTGGTCCACTGGGTCGAAAGTCGCCCAAAGTTTATGTTTCATGCACAAAATCTCCTATGTTGTTTTATTCAAAATTAAATTATTATTCTGTGATCATATTTGGGATGCTCCTTTATTTTAGAAAAAAAAGGGGAGAAAGAGCGTTCCAAGTAAACCTAACTACCACTTTTGAAACGTACCAAAAAAAAATCCTTTTTACCCATTAACCAACCTACCCATTTCTTCAACTCTTAACTTCAACATACATTGCAGATGTTCATGTCTGAAGTTGTTTACCCTAGTTCATTTATACAATTTAGATGCTTAAGTTAAAAATATATTTCTCAGGCGTCTAGTATCATTTATAAGAACAAGACGTAATATACTGATTCTTAAATCTACGATCAAGCGGTGCACAAAATCGAGGCCATCCTCCCTAGATATTGCGAGAGAATCCACTACGAGATATCTACCCAACATTGATAGCATTTGCAACATTTGTACAAGGAAACGATAACTACTTCAAATATGGTAAATATTATATTTTGAAATACCATAGTCTTGGATGTACTTATTAGTAATACCAAACTCAATATATGGAACCGCTATACTTGGTTTTAAAATGCGCGCATTATGCGCACATCATGCGCTTGATGCGCTGCTACGAGCGCATCCCAACATCAAATGCATTGCACTTCCATGATGTGCCAATGCGCCCCTGATGCGCCAATGCACAAGATGCGCCTTAAAGCAAGCATTATGCACTGCTATGTTTTATCTCAGTTTTGGACCTGAGTCAAATCTTTTTCAGTATGAGTCTAACCTCTCAATATTACTGCTTTGTTTCATATTTGTGTTCATGCTATATATTTACATGTGTTTAACTGACGTTTCAATAGATTGTGCATTGGGTAATAGTCTTAACTCCTGAATTTGGGTTTTTATGTTATAGTATGCATTATAAGTGTTATAATGAGTAGTTTTTATATTTGAAGTATTAATAATACATAAAATTTGTGTTGTATAAATTATAACTAACTTTTAGTTTTTTTAGTAAATAACGCATCGCATACGTGATGCGTGAGCATCATGCATCGGGATTTGGGACCAAAACGCATTCAATATGTGAATAGTAATATACCTTTTACAACACAATTCTGATCATCATCAACCAATGAATCGAACAGTAGCTTTATCCGCAACTTCTCTTCAAATTTTGATGATAAAATGCTTAAAAAATCATGTTTTGCCACAGCAATAAATTTGCCATTCATGCTCCAATTAACTGGAATAACCAAAAGAACAGTTTAAATAATAGAAGAAATTCTCCATTCCATTTCTGCACACCTAATAATATATAATTTACCGGCATCAACATTGTCCATGACATGATTAAGATCGCCTTGGCCAGCCCCACTGTATAAATTACCATCACGTGTAAGAACAACATAGTGGTCCTCCAAGTATGGACTCCACTGCATGTCCTTAATGCAACTTGAGCCATTGAGTGATTTGGAGTGAGACGGTTCATGATCCTAGAAATTAGAGAAATAGCCAAATTAATCCTTGGTTCACATTTCAGCATTTGTTCTAGTGTACGCTTTTCTGATGTCAAAGAAGAGACAGTGATCCAACTTCAAGAAGTGAGCAATCAGAGAAGTTACTTTGGTAAACTAAAGCATAAGTGCAAGATTATACTGTTGCGCTGGGTAATCAAACAAACAGGTAGAACTAGACTATTTGATCAAAAAACTCTATGATCGACTCTTTTATTCAAATAAAAACTTAAGATTACAAGTACTTATATAGAGAGCGATACCCTAATCTAATAACAATTCAAATACTAAAAACTAAAAAACAGATAAAGACTTGATTAATTAGACCTGACTAATTATTACAAACTACTATTACTGACACTTTTAGTCCCTAGACTAATAATCTCCTCCTACTGCCGCTTAGAGATTGCCCCAAACGCCCCCCCCCTGATGTTTTCTATTTTATCCTTTGGTATTGATATTTTCAAAAATACTAGTAGTTAATGAATAACAAAAGAAACACAAACCTTATTAAGAAGACCATCAACTGAGAAAAAGTAAAGATTTAACCCAACGGACGCAGCAAGCATGGAAGAGTCTGCAGATAACGCCAATATAGAAACTTTTCCAAGAGGAACATCCACAACACTCAGCTCCTGTATACAAGAACCCTGAACTCCGTTTTTCAACTCTTCTGCTGCGTCCATCACATCTTTCATCCTCGCAACAGAAAACCCTACCAGCAACCAAGTAAAGAAATATCATAAAAATCACCAATAGTTTTCATATATGTTCCTTGTCTGTTAAAAAGTAGAATGCATATGGATTTTGGTACAAATTCAACATCCTCACATCAAATTTTGCTGAAATTTTTCAGACTCAATTCACCCTGACATAAGAAAATGAATCTACTGACCTCACATAACCCCAAACAATCAGTAAAACAACAATGCGACACCACCTCATATGATATCACAGTAAACAAAGTAAAACACCATCCCCAAACCCTAACAGTTCAATCATGAAAATGAGAGTGACAACAAAGCTACCATCACAGTAATGTCTTCAATACAGCAGCAAAAGCAGTGAATAAACAATTAAACATAACTTACAGCCCTAAACGTCCTCTAAATAACAAAAACATAAATAAGAAACCCTAACCAGACGAATGAGCAACAAAAACGACTCCAAATCGTTCCGAGACTGCTAACGGACGTGACGGAAGGCTGTTCAAATCGAAGGTGAAATCGGCATCGGATTTGATCGGAACTGGTTCTCCGATGATACTGAATCGGTAGTTTCTGGACGGAATTTGGTCGCCGTCGATTTCCTCCGTCACTTTGACGACTTTTGTACGGTCATCGGGAGTTTTGGTTTCCGTCATTGGTAGATGTATCTAGTAGCTTGAAGGATCAAATGTTTGAAAGCTCCGGTGACTGTGAGAATGAGAGGGTTTTGGGCGGGAAGTTTATGTGGCTAAAACCTAGAGGCCTGCGTGGGGAAGAAGCAGAAGCAGAAGCACCGCCTGAACGTTTTGGTTACACATGGAACCAGGGTTCGGAATTAAACTTAAAATATACGAGCCATTAGAGGTGCACATGGAACCAGGGTTCGGAATCCGATCCGACTCGGTTTCAAGTTTCAACCCGGTAGTTTTTCAACTGTTTTGGATTTGATACGACTCGTAGGGTTCAAATCTGGTTTCCACTTCCTGTTGCCAATCGGTTTCAACCCGGGTTCTCTGACCCGGTAACCCGGTGTTTACTATTTCGCCCTTTTGAAACCGAGTTGGGCCTGGCTTGGAAGATGGTCAATCCTGGTTTGGATTTCTTTGACCACGGCCCGATCTCATTTGAAAATTGAACACGGTTTATAATTTTATATTTTTTATATATAATCGTGTATGTTTATATACGTTTAAAAATAAGTTTTTAACCTCTACATTTAATATTTATAATGTTTGTATCTTTGTGATAATAAATGTGACTGTATTTTAAGAATATATTTAGAAGAGGAAATGTAACAAAATCTTTTAGATTCTATAATATGAAAATCAGAAAACAAAATTAAATATAAAATTTAACTTTTGCAACTTAAATTAAACAAACAAGAAACGTTCTTTGTCGGAACGCAGGACAAACACTACTGGTTCTCTCTAATGTGAGTTTTTCATTTCTTATTATCATTTTGACAGTAACTAAGTAAATTCATCATGGTATATTTGGTTTACGGTCTATTTTGTTGATTTGGTTAAAAATAAATGATTTTGAAAGTTGAAGACACATGACAACCGCACCTTCATTACTAACTTGATATTGTCATTGTAACTCCACACCCACTCGGTAGTGTTTTTAGAACTATACCACACTTGACTATTTTATCAATCCACTAGTTAAAACGCTCTAACATAATTTAAGAACGATACGACGTTATAAAAATTAGGAAAAAATATTGATATATATCTAATATAAAGCAAAATATGAAAATACTATTTGTTTTAGTATGTTTTAACAAAACAAGAAGACTTAAATGACTAAAATATAGATCAATATATACCAAATTAATTAGAAAGTGACACTCTGAAGAAAAAAATTAAAAATTAAGAAGTGTGGGTGAATCATACCAATGGAATGTATGTTAGTGTTTAAGCAAGTTAGTAAAGAAGATGCGGTTATCATTTATCTCAACTAATTAGCTACAATCAATTTCAATCCACCGTCATTTTCCATTATCTTAAGATGACAAATATGATTGAGAACCTTTAAGCAGAGAATTTGAAATGACACCCAATATTTATACCGTATATAATCCTTTTATAATCTGTTAAGAATATTGAAACCTTCCTCAAGTCGATATGATGTAGGAGGGTATCAAACACCAATCACAAATAAGTGCTATGAATATTTAAATACGGATTCAAGAAACTCAAAATCTGAATCGATTTGAAGTTCTTTATTGGATTCGAATCGAAAATTCGTATTTGTGATTTTTTATTCGAATCAAAATTTAAATTAAAATAATTCGTAAAATTTTATATGTATATACATATAATATATTTATTTATTTTATATTTTATATAAATGATTGACTTTATATACATATATTTATTTATTTTATATATTAAATATTTTAAATTCCACAATCTCAATTTCTTCTTTAGTTAGACTACTGTAATTTTATTTTATACTTTTATCATTTTAAGTTTAAACGAGAAAACCATGCCCACGTTCTATGGCAGGAGGCTGACCTTAAACGGTTGAGATGGTGACAATAACACAACTAAGCACAAAAGAAACGTGGTTACATAAATATAAAGAAGCATACAAAGTTCCGTAGATTCATTTGTGGATATCAAAATATAGATAAAAGATAATAATATATTGGTACCAATGTTTTTTCAGTCACTGTCCGTCTCATTCTTCACGGTATCAGCATGTTATTGTCAGTTAATATAACCCACGAAACTATAAAATACTTTGTTTTGAATACAACTCTATTTTTAACAAATTTTATGCATCAGCGGAAAGGGGAAAATTAATTACTTAACTAACGTATGCTAATGAGGAAAAATCATATTATATATACTATTAGGGTAAACTCGAAATTTTAGAAACATGAGGGGATCAAATTGATATTTTAATAAGCAAAGGGGTAGTTTTGCTATTACACCAAAGCTGAAGGGGAAAGGTTGACGGTGGCAAATGTCACCAACAGGTGAATTCAGAAAGAAATTTGGTTTCCAATTCAAATTGAATCCTTCGAATCAAATTTGAATACAACTTTAAAAAATCAAAACTTGATTAATTTTAGAATTCAAAATTCAATTCGTTAAACACGCTAAGCACAAAAAATTATAAGTATAATACCAAACATTTAATAGGCCATGTTTGAGATTGCTTATTTACACCTCCTTTTGACTTCCCAAAATAAGTTTTATGAAGTTAAAATTTTTAACTTCTCAAAAACTCATTTTCCTCCTCACATC
Source organism: Flaveria ramosissima (assembly GCA_025215565.1). Lineage (NCBI taxonomy): Eukaryota > Viridiplantae > Streptophyta > Magnoliopsida > Asterales > Asteraceae > Flaveria > Flaveria ramosissima. Next base: position 34,260,763 of record CM046046.1, on the reverse strand, counting down.
TTCATCTCCATCCAAATATATTTTCACCTCCTTTCAACTTATCTCATTTTCAAAAGTTAAAAGGAGTTTCCAATAAGCAATCCCAAACACCCACGTAGTATGGTAAAATAAATGAAAGCATGAAACTATTGTCACTTATCATAACATTACTTGGTCTTTTATGCAGTAGCAGAACCATAAATTTTTTCTATTGGTGACACTTTTTTTGGTGCTATGATTTCTATTAACTCGACATTACAATTTCCGACGGGTCAGGTTTTTATACTAAACTTCAATCAAGAACTAAAATCATTAAACACATGCTTAGTTCACAACATTATTTAAGTTCATTTCCATTCCAAACCTTAATACAAAAAACTTGTAGATAAAAAAAATAAAAGCAAACAAAACTTGTCAAAAGACTTCTTATTTTGAAATTGAAAATCATCCATTAAACTAGCAGTTTTTAACTAATTAAAAAAGTATCCACAAAATAAAAAGTCTCTTAGATGAAGAATATTAGAACCAAAAAATCTTGCATTAAACTAAAAACATCTATTTAATTCGAGACCATCAAATCTACGAATCATGGCTTTTAAATTGAGACATTCAAATCAAATATCACAAAATCAAGTTACAAACTTATAAAAAATTGAGTATAAGGTCACCCTCCTAATTACTATAGAAATTGAGAAAGAACTTAGATATGTCGTGACCAACCTTGAAATCGAGAAAGAAATTCAGATTCTCCTTCCTAAATTGATATAGAAGTCACCAAGCAAAAGATTTTTTGATTCATCTTCTTTTAGTAGTCAATCAAAGAAATAATATATTAGAATAATACGGTGACGATTAAGGGAGAGTTAGGGTAAAAAGTAATTAAAAGTAAAATAGTAGGTCGGATCTATAAAAGTTAGAAAAAATTACACTCCTTAAGATTCGAACTCAGAACCTAAAGAAAATCCATGCCCATAATCAAGGAGAAGAAATGTAACATCTGGCCTCTCATACAACCAATATTGTCCGTTTTGCTAACGAGTAGCTCACAATTTTTGCTTTTGATTACCTGAGTGAAAACTTCCAGTGAGGTCACTCATCCCTATATTGATGTCACCTGAGCACGTTTAACTACGAAGTTTCCCTCTCATCCATAGTCAATACGCCCAAAACACGTTGGTGATATTAAAGGCATGACATTACTTATGAACTAGGAATCTCCCATGTCCACAGCTGATGTGAGATTTACATAGGGTGTCACAAGAATCCAGCGAACCAAGCTTATTTCTTGTGTAAGTTTTAGAATTAGTAATACTAATGGGTTTTAAATCGTTATCTAGAGAAAATAAAGCTGAAAAAAATACCTTTCAGGATTCAAACTAACGACCTGAATAAAGTCTATACCCGCGTGCAAGGATTAAAAACTAGCGAACTAAGCTCGTTTTTGTGTATGTTTTAAAAGTAATAATACTAATGGGTTCATTTCTAATAAAACTATGGATACACTCGAGTTCTGGGTATTATAGAGTCCACTACTGGTTCAAAACTCGATGAGGTCGCTTGACCCCAAACCCAAAGGGTAGTTCCGCCCCTGCTTTTGTGTATTGTTGGAGCTTTGCTATAGTTTTGTTAGTACAAAAGACAAATTTTGGTCATAAACACAAACTAGAAAACTTTAAGTCAACACATATAGCCTTAGATATGACATGCCATAAAACACCCGGTTTTGTTTTACATATGACGCATTTAGCCTTGTTTCATTATTAAACTTAACTGATTAAATCTCCATACTATTGTTGGATCGGCGAGAATTGTTCTTTTCCCCGGTAAAATTTGACTCATTGGAGGTTGAAAATGAGTGGTGCATCTGTCACCCTAACCTAGCATGACATTAAAGATGTTCAGCAAACTCAAAGCTATATAAAAGAGGTTCTTTTGGGGAGGGGATGATGATAACTTTAAAATCCTTTGGTTTAACTGGGAAAAGGTGTTTGAAAAAAACGTCAATGGTGGGCTAGGCATAGGGTCTCTCAAAGACATGAACATTTGTCTTTTGTCCAAGTTGAGGTGGTGTTTTAAATATGAAAGTTCTCCTTTTCGAAATATGGCCATTTCAAGCATTCATGCCTCTAGATCTCAATCATTTATCCCAGACAAAAACTCTCTGGCAAGTACCTGGACCAACATAAAAAAACTGGTCATGTTTTAACTCAAAGGAACATCATTCTAAACCAACTCATCACTTGTCCAAGTGGGCGTTGAATTTGGAATGGGGATAGCTCGGACGTCTTTTCTAGTTCGACCGGTTCGTGATCTTATCACTAAAACCTCAACAACGCCACCTTCTTTTATCTTCGAATGGTGCTCTTAGGTTTCGGCTAGAGCAATAATATCATTGCACGAAGATCATAATTGGATATAATTCCAACAAGCTCTAATGAGGAGGAATGCCATATTAGACTCTTATATGTGCCTGCTTTGTACCCAACTTCCTGAAACAACTGATCATTTATTCGTCTCCAGCTACTACGCTATAATGGCTTGGACACTCATTTCATCATGGTGCAAACTCCTACCTACCGATATTTGCTTTCTCCGTTAAGGATCTTCTGGAAGTTCACAAAGTCGCAAGCAACTCCAGAAAGAGGCTATATACTCGTTAATCATCAATCCACTATGGTGTATTTGGAAAATGAAAAGCGAGGTGGTGTTTCGGAATCAAGGTCTGCCGCTGGAAAGGCTCACCGAGGACATTAAAAGTAATAGTTTTCTCTGGGTTAAGAGTCGGGCCAAGCTTGTTGCTTTAGATTGGGATCATTGTTTAGTAGTGTTGGATCATTGTTTTTTGCTTATGTATTCTTTTTGCCTTCTAACTACTTACGTAAATGGCTTTTAATGGAGTATTGCTTTTAATACCGAGTCATTAAAAGACTACCTCTTATTAATTCAGGTCTTTTAATCGCTCAACACAAGGTTACCAAACAGGCAAACAACCCCTACTAGTTTTTATATACCAACACAAATGGACGAGTACACGTTGAAATACTTTAGTTCCACCGGCACAAGGTTTATGCTAGTTAGTTTTGTAAACGACAGCGCATCAAGCTTCATATTTGCCTAAACTAACCCACTGACCCACATGCTCTCCTACAAGGAGGGTGTGTCTCCCCAAACTCTACTAGTTCCTACCCTCTCCTCACTCTATGTGTCCTATCTATTCTCTAGAATACATAATTTACTTACACGATAGTGACTTTACCGTTGGAGGTGGTCCCTAAGGTTACAGCCCCAACCGCTTCGAACAGGTTCCTTATAAGCTGCAACCTGTAACTACATCTCAAGTTTGTGATATCATGACTTTAAGATCCGATCCAGACAACCAATGCAGCAACAATGGTTTAACTAGCACAAAACTCACAAGGAGAAAAAAAATGAAAACTAACCAGATTGGAGATTGTGGCAACAATGGTCAAATATTATGTGTTATTGAACTCATTATACATTACATGTCGACTAAAAAAAACAAATTCCTTACAAGAACAGCCCTTTCATCTTGGAATCATGATCAAAATTGGCAAAAATTAAATACTTAGAACACTCTCAAAACCTGAACAGATTCCTGTGAACCTTGGATACTACTCGACAAGTCAAAGACACCCTAGTGGTGGATCTACGAATGGCCTTTGAATCGTCATCTTGTGTTTCAATGAGACTTTGATGCCCTAAAACCTTGGTGGCATTCACCGCCTGAAAATTAAAACGTATAAAAACGGAAAAAGATTAAAAAGAACTGTGTTGTTATTGATTTGCCCAAAACTATGATGATTCTTCAATTATCTTACCGAGTCGTATCGCTGAATTTCACAATCTTTTATACCATGCAAATAGTCTGCTAGAAACAAGGCAAATTAGAGTAAAAAAAGTGATGAGGTTTTACAGAGAAGCACAATGCTGGAGATGGCAGTTTCAATCCATTTACATGAACAAAAGTAAACTCAAGATGCATTCATTTGATAACAGGTCAAGCGTGTAAAATATAGAAACAGTGGCTAAACTTGAAACGAATCTAGACTCACCTAATGTGTATTCAAATGCTTACAATGTCCTACTTTTTATAATATCATTTTTAAGCATATATAATGTACTAATTTCCAAATAGATAGAAAAGTAGGGCGGTAGGACCAACCTAACGCGATCCATTTTCACTTGTACATAAAAATTTACTTGTTTGGATTCAAACGTGTATTAGACCCACCTGAGTATGCTGTGTCTTTAAATATCAATAAGCTGCCTGGCATAAGTGCAACAGAAAAAGGGGGATAGTTTAGTAAATTCCCATGATCGGCTCCTTCTATGGAATCTTTATCTTCAAGATTGCTTGTACCACCCAATAAACTCAAATGGGGTGTGAAGTCCATAACAACAGGAGACCCTAAAGAAAGAATAGCCACCACGGGAAAGTAAGCAGGGCCATCTTGGTGAGGCTACATTTCAACAAAATAAATAGTTAATAAAGGTTAAATGAAGTAATTTTGTAGAGGTGGATCCGTTTAACCTGATACGTGCCAAGCATGTATTTTTATTAAAACGAAATAGAATAGTAACAATTACAGAAGTCGACATTAAAGATTTTAAGTAATGAAGATAGTCGAAGATAGTCCAAGCATTCTCATTTTTTAAGAAGATCAAAGTTGCTCAATCCAAAGCTTTAAAAAACGATTTTGAGAAAGAAATAATTTAGAAACAAAGTCAATAACAAGTAGATTTTTCTTTGTGACCGACAAAGACACACAATCTCTACTCTACATTTGCTCTGCTCCTAAAACCACCACCTACACCCTGTAGAACTTGAATCTATAACAATTTGCCTAGCGAATACACCACTTTACCACCATGACGTCCCTTTGAGGGCAAAGTAAAAAACAAGTAGATAATAGTTGGATTGGAAGACCTAACTTGAAAGAATTAAAATTTCAAAGAATTTTCAAGTCAAATATTGTTGATTGATGAAAGCACTGGTCCAACTTATTTGGTTCATCTGATAGACATGCAAATGTATCGAGATTTGAGAGAACATTGTTTGAGGTCATGCATAAAACAAGATATTATCAGGTATTTCAAGAAAAGTTTGACATGTTTGCAAATCGAATTTAACCATTAAAAAGCTTCCTCGAAAGATTGAACTATTTGAAACCCCAATGTGGAAGTGGGAACATATTATAAAAGGATTTTCACATGAAATTAGTTAAGACGCTAAAAAATCATGATACCATGGGGATAACTGTGGGTTGGTTGGCAAGAATCACGCCAACTTGCCAGTATAAGACACACATGGACAAGAACGTGAAAAAATATAACTACGTGGACTTACATGCAACAAGTTAGTGTACGGGTTAATTACATTGTAAACAACTCTCAAGAAATGACTGAAGAATTATCCATCACTAGACCCTCATTATCATAAAATTGTAACTCAAGAATAAAAATGACTATATGCTTTTTTTTCTAGGGATGATTAGTACTTCCGATGGAACAATGCTCGGTTGTAAGGAATTAATTCGCTTTTTCCATCCAAAAACGGACCGCCTTGATACCAATTTACGAAAAGGATATTGTTATTTGTTACTAATAACAGAACGATATAGTAATGACTAGTTGATTACAAGAGTTAACGTGCTTTTGAGAGACAAATATCTCAACTAGTCTCCCAGACCTACTATTCAAGATGTATGGGTCTTCCAAGTTCCAAAGTCAAAAGACTCAAATATTTTCTCCTATGTTAAATCCCAACATGCACTAGTCTGTTTATAAGAAAAGACTAATAGAAGGAAGCTAATTAAAAATATATCAACCATCTAATAGGACACTAATAACTCTCTAGTAATTAACTTTGACCCAAAATGAACTACTTTTAGCCCCTTATTTTAATGATTACCAGTAGCCCCTTTAATCTGTTTCCATCGATCCGTATCAAAACCCAACTCATTTGGCCCACCTGTCTTACCACATCTTATCATTTTTGCCTCAAAAACACAAGTTACAAGACAGATTTGGTGCTTACATCAGCTATAGATATTCACATGCTTGGTTAATATATGATGAACTATGACATAGTAACAACAATGAAGATAAAAAATAACGGATGCAGAAGTGAAGTTTGAAGAATGAGAGGTTTAATAGAAAGTTACAAACCATTATTCCTTGGTTAGGAAGGTACTCATTGATGAGGACATGATTGATTGCAGAAGGAAACAGAGATGATTCGTCGCTAATTCTTTCTGTAATTTTAGTCAGCCAAGGTGGTACTACACATACACAAAGAAAGAGGGTGAGAAAAAGATCCGTCTTGATTTAACATTACAATACATATGCATATCTACAGTTATCAAAATCAAAATATTACTACTGGTGCAATTTCTCGAGGATTGACATAAGTAATAAGCTGATAACATCAAAACAAACGCCTGCCTTTTGCACTTATATAAATGCATATGAAATTTCCAATCATTCTCCGCATTTTAGATTCAATACATAAAGTTAATCGTATGACAACTCATAGTTCTAATATACTCAATTCATCCCACAAAATTCACAACTTCACACTAAATATATCATGTAATAAAGCATTTGATTTTAATGGAACACCTCAAATACGCTTCAAAAATAAAACAAATTTCTCATACGAAAACAATTGCAGCAGTTCTGCTTATCGATACTTCATCAGATTAGCAGTTAACTATCCTTTACTAAATCTTACAAAGATCAATGCCCAGTCAAACTTTGCATTTGGTTTGGAAAGTTGAACCTTGTGAACAAAATCAATGCCATTGACACTTGAAAACTATGAACAATTGAACATCCACACACACACATTTCTATAATTTCAGCATACAGAAAGGATTAGGGCTTACAATCTTGAGGCAAAAGACCCTTTTCATGTACAATCCCACCTGCGACAAAACTCGTCATACCCAACACAATTTCCACAAAGAAATCAACAAATAGAAAAATCAACAACAGTATCATAATTCATACCCCAATTTTGCAATCTCCTGTTTTTCAAAACCTTCCATTTCGAAGCCGGGGCTGCGTAAATCTACAAAAACCCTCGATTCAATCAGAGAATCCAACTGAAAATTCGTATTGTTCTTGATCATTCAACTGAAGAACAACAAAAGGGATCGAAGATGGGAAAAACAAAGATGAATTGGTAGATTGCATACGTGATTCAGGAGTAGATTTTGGTCGGAAGATGAGATGAAGTCCGGTATGTAGAACACCGTCGGAACGGAACCCACTTTGAACTTGTTTAAATGATCTACTGCTTCCATTTCCGCTGTGTTAACTGTTACTTTGAATCATCACCCTGGTGGTGTTCAAATGCTCAATTGGACCCCTGGTTCATGGCTACAGTATAGTAGGTGCTGCTTGATTTTTGATTCTTATACCGTCAAAATGTCCGACCCACTTGTTCGATAGCCGATCAGCGTGTTTGATTATCACTCTTTCGCGTTTGACCTGGTCCGACAACACTAACCATGCATATTTTTCACTTACCCGGTCAGTTTTGAAACAACACCTTACCCAATCACCACCTTAGAAAATTTCAAACATTAAAATGGTAATACTAGTTATTATTTCGTTTTGAAACTATTTATAATACGTTATAAATCATGTAATGCGCTTGTATGTGGTAGGTTGTTGTGTCAGATAAAAGGTATTCATATTTCAAAGTAGTTGGAGAGAAAAATGTTACGCTTAATCGTCTTGTGTGTCATATTCTAGGTATTATGTAATAGTGTATTATATGGTTTCTGTAACTTTTACGTTGTGTTCCCGAGATTAATAAACGAAAGAAAAGAAAAGAAAAGAAGTGAAAGGAAATTAACGAGAGAAAAGAAATGAAGAGAAATGAAATTAAGGAGAGAAAAGAAATGGAAAGAAAAGAAAAGACATTTTAATTTTTCGTGTTCCGGAGTTCGAAGGAAACGAAAAGAAATTAAGAAATTTATGTGTTTAATTTCTTTTCTTTTCATTTCCTTCCGTTTTGAAAGGAAAGTTAGAAGGGAAAATTATTGAAAATTTCATTTCGTTTCTTTTCATTTCCTTCTTTTAAAAAACTCGGGAACACAAAGTTTTTTTGTTTCCTTCCATTTCCCTCTTTAAAAAAACTCGGAAACACAACTATTTTTCATTTTCCACTCATTTCCTTCTATTTCTCTCCTTAAATGAGACTCGGGAACAGAGCGTTAAACATGTAGTGGGTTCTGAAATGAATGCTTTTTTTATTGTCTAAATAATGTGAAATGTTTTTGAGTAGTTAGATATAAATGGAGTTAATTTTACTCACGAATGATGTGCGGTTAGATGTGTGGTCAATATTAGCCACAATGGTCTGATTAATATTACATAATTACCTATCGAATTTTACACAGTGAGTTGAAATAACGTGAAATTTTTTTTGGTTTTTACGTATCAAAATTACTGGCGCTTTAAAGATTAAAAAACGCTTGTTTTTTATGGTGTAATTAAAAATAATAATATTGTATGTAAAAGTTATGAATGTTTTAAAAAAAATAGAATTTAAAAATAAGGTTAAGACTAAAATCATCCCAATAAAACACTAGAAAAACTTGGTTTCTTTTCACACAAGTTACTCTTATTATGCCTATTATTTTCGAGTTCAAATTTTGAAGACATCTCCCATCTTTTCACACAAGTTACTCTTCTTATGCCTATGATTTTTACAACCAAATCCGATCGCCGGACTTAAAATATCTAATAATGTTGATCGAATTCATTCAATCATAGCCATGGTACATTGGTACGTTTTTTAATTTACGTATGCTAATCAACGTACTTCTCATACACATTTCATTATTACATTATAGTTGTGTTTTGAATTTACTTCAAATAGAAGGAATGCTTTAAAGTTGTTATATCATATGATTCGAGCATTCTTGGAATGGAATTTGATCGCAAAATCAATTATATGAGTTTATCATTCGATCGAGTTGTTTTAAATTTTGCTTTAGATAGGTAAACGAATGATTATAATGAGTTGAAATTTTGTTTGAATATTGTTTTGAGCTATGAATTATTGTGAAATTTATATTCAATTCATGCATGCTATGTTGTGGTAATAAAATGATAATGAAAATATACTTTTGACCTGACTTTTAACACCTGGGAAGGATAATGCTTGTAGAAAAATTAATGTTTGGTGTTTTGATTACTGATTGAATTATTCAGATGATTTGATATATAGAGACTTGTTGTAAGTTATTGGTTGAAAATCATGTATTCAAATTCATATTAGGTTTTGGCTATATTATGTTGAGGTGTTAATTTGTAATCTTAGTTAACTATTATTTTGTATTTTGATCGTCTACGCTTTCTATTTGTGTGTGTGTGAGTATACACACACAAACCGTGTGCATGTGACACACATATACACATGTGTGTGTATGCATAGAACAATGGCCTCGACATCTTGGTTTTAAAATGAGCATTTTATGGGACAAAGGCGATCAGAAGAAACTTCTAGGGCACATCTTATGGGACCTAAGTTCCTTGAAGCCCCGCTTTTTTAAGACCAAATTCGACGTATATATGACTAGGCATGTAAATGAACCAAACGTTCATGGACCGTTCAGCGGGAAGTTCGTTTATGTTCGTTTTATTTAGAAAATGAACGAATATGAACATAAAACTTGTGTTCGTTTAATTAAACGAACAAACATGAACACATGTTTTGTTCGTTCGTTTATGTTCGTTTATATATATATATATATATATATATATATATATATATATATATATTAATAAAAGGGTATTATGTGTTAATATTTGAAACATAAATGTAATATGTTATACTAGAAACCAATAAGTTTAGTGAGATTTCAATTTTCACTTATACACCTATAAGTTTCAAAATGATCATTTAAGGTTTTTTTTTGTGTTCAGTTATGTTTGTTTATTATTGTTCATTTATATTCGTTTATTATTGTTCATTTTTGTTCGTTTATGTTCGTGAAGTGTTCATTTAGCTTTTTAACGAACAAACATGAATGAACACGAACATTTTTATTTTTTCGAACAAAAAATTATGTTTGATTATGTGTTCGTGTTCGGTAAATGTTTAATGAACAAACACGAACGTGTTGATGTTCGTGTTCGTTCGATTCATTTGCAGGCTTAAATATCATAATGGAAACAGTTATTGTAATTATTATGAAAATTAGATGGAAGAAGTCATAGATATTTGAAGTCATGTTTGTGATGAAATTGACTAAAATACAAATCATACATTCGTGAATTTCAAATGTCCACTTTTACCTAACTAATAGAATCCTAGTTTTAGATTAAAGCCGTTTTTGTTGAATTAAGTTATATATTATCAAATTGCCCAAATATATTTTATTACAGAATTACATATAACATCAACACGACATTAATATAACTTTTTTTTTAATATATTAGCACAAGGTGGTACAACTAACAATGGTCTAGTTCAGACTTCAAAGTTGAACTTTAATTTTAATAGTTACAAAGTTCTATCTCTATTTAGAGGTGTGATTAAGTTGTTTTGTTCTGTCTGTATATTTGTATTATATGACAGGCTAAGCTCAATTTAGTAGAATTGATCATAAAATAAAACTTAAACCTATCAGATAAAACTTAAACTAGAAAGTCACATGAAATATAAATAAAAACATTATGGATATTGCTTCACATATATGTAAATAACCATTTTAAGGGTTGTTGGCAACTTCTGAATGATTAAGTATTGAACCAATAAGAGGTCTGAATCATTAAATGCTGAACCATTAAAATATCTGAACCATTAAGAGCTAGTATATCGTTTAACTATTCAAATGTGAATGTCTGACCAATTCAGATAAGAGGTCTTAACCATTCAACATTAGACCTCTTAACCATTCAGCACTAGTATAATGTTTAACCATTCAGAGGCAAATGTTTGAACCATTCAGACATTTGCTCGCGAAACAAACAGTCTGAACCATTAAGTGTTGAACTATTCAGACAACTGAACCATTAAGAGGCTGCCAAACAGTCCTAAGTAGCATGTAGTTTTTCGTAGCAACAAAATGAGGTATATTAATATATAAACGAATCACAATAAATAAATTTTAGTGAACAGCTTTGTTTTGCCAAGTTTGCTATAAATCATGACATAAATCATGAAATATTTTTGCTAAGCTGCTAAAATTATTTGCTTTTTGTTTTTATAGGTTGTTGCTATATAACATAATACTTTAGTTTATTCTCATCATTTTTAAAATTCGTGTTACTTCGCGTCATGGGTGTTAGTGGTTAACAATGAACTATCTTTTAGGATATATGTTACTCAACCTCCCTTACTTTATCTTGTTTTGGATTGTGTCAAGCTACCTTTTGAATTTAAATCACTCGAAGCGTGTGTTCGTTTTACGTTCATGTGATATGCATACTCTAAATAAAGAAAACAAATCATATAAAGAGAAAAGTTCACCGATATTTATGCTGAGTGGAAAAACGGCAATGCTAGTCACATCATGAAATTTGCTCGTTAATCATCCTAATGTTTTTCTATACAATAGTTTGTACATAGAGATGGCAAGATGGGTGACGGGTTAAATAATGGCCAAAATGGATATGGGTTGGGTTAGTTTGACTCACATTTACCACTTTTAAAATAATTTGTGATCACTTTGTATTTTGTATTTTTAAAATAATTCTGATTGATCGTTAGAGAGAAATTTTGTATTTTTTTTAACATTGTTTCTTTTTAGCATTGTAATATTCTTAATTAGGAGAACTTTTTTTTAGCAATAAGTTGTACATATGATGAATTATGAAGTGACAAGGAGATTTTGGAGGGTGGTTCAACTAAATTGTAGTAATACATCCCGATCTAAATTTGAATAATTATAATAATAAGGGTATTACGAGCTATGTATTTGTTGAATAGTCTAAGTAACTCGTTAAATAAGTAGTTTATTTTCTTAAATTGTTTTGGCTAACATACAAAGTTAGTTTATCACATGTACATGAGGGAGTCTAATGCATAAGAGTGTTATATATCACGTAGGTATGTGCGCTTAATCAGAAACACTTGCATCTATCTTATGGGATAACAAGACCATGCAAATGTGTAAACATAACTTATTATATGCGTGACACATTCACACGGTTTAAATGCCTTCGAGACACATAAATACCGTGTAATATGTGATAATCGAACTATGTGAATGTGATAAGTGCCTATGTATCACACATTGCATGACAACTTTGTAAGTAAACTTTGTTTTTCTCCTTAAAAAGATATCAATATACTATATTCATATTATAAAGAATAAAGCTTTTTTTAACCCTTTATATATATATTTTTTACAAGTAACCAAGTATATAGGATTATTCAGGTTAAAAAAATACTAGTGAAACTTAAGTTTTAATTTAAAAAAACCTAACACATGTACGAACATCTCATTTACCCTTTATATTTTATAACTTTATTAATCTGTGTCGTTAAATTTATTTGATAAATACCCAAATCCATCATTTATACATATGTTTATTTATTTATTTATATAATTATGTAAAACTGTAAATTTTTGATAAAGACCTATCCACCTTTTATACATTTTTTTAATTCATTATTGTAAAACTTAATTGAAATACAGTTGGTTCATCCACGTGGTAATTTTAAATTGTGTATTTTAGATACAAAATGTCATTATTAATTCACTTTAAGGTGGTTTGGCACATGCAATTATTATCAATGGACTTTTCTCAACAATTCTTGAAAAGTCAAGAAAAATATTATACATCATTACTAAGACTAATATACAAAAGTACAGGAAAGTAAAACAATTCTCAAAAGTTAAAGGTAAAGAGGATAACATGATCAACGACTTTTCATCAAAGCCTAAAGAAATTTACAAAATATGAATTATGATAGTTTTTTTTCAATTATCATTATCATTTTGTTTTATAAGAATATGATTCTAACATGTTTATACGTTTTTAGTAACTTAAATAATCTCAGAGCAGTTCATGCTCGATGTATTACGGATCATTAAAGTAACACAAATATATAAAAAAGGATAATAAGACACAAGAATAAAAAAAATTAATATTTTTTTTCAACAAATTATTTAGTTATAATTCACCGACATTGATTTGTTTTTCTAGTTATTAGCAACATTTATTTAACTACACGTGATATAAATAAATGTCTTGCTATGAATATAAATTTTTTTGAACGGCCAACTATTTAAAGCCCGGTTACCCGGGGTACCTCAAAGGCGAATAGACATCCCATGTGCCCCCAAGCACAGACAACGCTAAGTAGCCCAAACCCAACAACCACCAATTCTGAGGAAAACCTGCCACCCGAAGGACCACATTGGTAAAACCCAGCTCAACAATAGCATTTTGTTTCGGTAGAACTTGAACTCACAACCTCTCCTAGAGGAAATCATGATACTACCACTCAATCAAATGACTCGTAGTGCTATGAATATAACTAAGTGCATGTCAAGCAACTAGGAAAATGGAGTAATTATGTGAATTAAATAAATACAAGTCGATCTAGAACCAAGGCGTGCGACATGGTGGTTAAACGGAAAAAAATATAAGGGTACGAATGTTGATTCACACACACGCGCGCTGTGATTGTTGCTTGTAAAATTAATTCGGAAATGCAAAACAAAATAATTGTAAAATACGAGAAGTATGGGGATCAAAAGATGAAAATAAATAAAATATTAGGGCTAAATTGTCAAATATGTGAAAGTAGTAGGTTAAAATTAAAAAGAATTAAAGTTAAAAAAAGACAAAGATAAGTACAACTCATTAAACACATAGTACAACCTATTAAGCACACCAAAGTTGGTAATTAACATTATATAAATTACTACATATTGTATCATGGCTATCATTATTTTAAGCAAATGTAGATGATCGTATTATGTGAACCAATAGCATTAGGATTGTAGTGATACTAAAAAAAAGTCATTACATTAAACCTAGATTTATAAATTTATAACTATCCGAGTAAAGAGCCTAAGCAACTATCAATCTGTTTAATTAACGTTGCCAGTATTTTTAAAATGTTCTATTAATAGTATAATTTATTTAACTAAAATAACAAAACAAGTATTTTTTTACTAAAAGATAATCAGCAAATATAAAATTTTCAATAAATTTATTTAAGAATTCAAATAAATGACGCGTGCATTGGATCTCTTTAAGATTTGATATTACTCAATCTTATCTTATACTAGACTAAAGACCCGTGTAATACACGGATTCAATTATTAAAAATTATTTTTAATTAAAATTATTCGTAATTCATAATATTATTGTTAATATTTTGTATATCGATTTTTATGTTTAACTTCTAAACTCATCTATGTCTAATATTATTAGTTTTTATTTATCAATGCTTATAAATCTATATAGTGTATATTATAAAATGAAATAAAATTATAAATAACAACTTTAGGTAATAAACAAATTATATTGAACATAAGAACGTTTATAAACATCCGAAAACTTCTTTGTATACAAAATTTGATGTTTTGTTTGTAATTTTACCATTATTGTCTAATATTAATAATTATAATTCATGTATACTTGTAACTCGAGATATTACAACATATAGCTTGAATCGGTGCCAGGGGCCAAACATGCAATAATTACACAAAAGTTTGGATTATCTTTATAATTTTCAAAGCTTGGGGACCAAACATGCAACTTGATTAAACCACATGGATCATTTATGTGATTTTCTCTTGACCAAAAACATAAATTTGTTTCATGATTGCATCAATTAAAACTAAATCAAAGTTTCATGCTTGCATTAACAAAAACACAAATCGACAGATTGATGTAAAAAAACCAAAATACTAAAATTTATATTGAAATCAAATTTTAAATCCATGAATCGTACGGATCCCTGCTACTGTTGCAATCAAGATTTGTATATATGAGTATTGAATTGAAACTTTGCAGAAGAGCTAGTTTGATTTAGAACTTGAGGTGTGAATGATATAATATATATCAATAAAGAAGTAAAAGGATCAGTAATTTGAACTTTAAACATAACATGAATTGGGGAAAATCGAAACCATGTAATGCTTATAAATTGAAAATGATATAAAATGGTTCATCTTTCCATTTAAAAATTGATATTATGATTTGAGAAATCGAAACCCTGAATTGATTATTAGAGACCATTAATTTAATGAAATATCTAAAATCATTTTGGAATAGAAGAAGCGTATGGAGTTTCTTCTCAATTACATAGGACAAGTGAATTAGTAAATATTTAATTGATTGTTTCAATTAGCAAGAATCCAACATGTTTCAATTCAACATTTAGTGTAACCTGTAAAAAATCATTATATTACATGTTTGGTAAGGAGAGAGTCAACTTGTTCTCGGGTGGGAAAAAAGTCAACTATAACTTGTAATATATTTCAGGGTTAGATTTTGAAACCATCAAAATACCATTTGTAATGAGTTTTCTTCAATGTAGTGTTGGTAAAAAACATAATTTAACAAAATGAGTGTTTTCAAAATTATTTACCAAAATAGGTTTTTAGTGGAAAGTTAATTTTTCTTATTTATAATATGATTGGAAAAATTATTTATGTTTTTAATAATATTTTAGTAAAGTTAAAAAGATAAAGTTTCAATCAAATAAAAACTAATTTAGCATCTTGAAAAATGTTTTATAGTTCTTTTTATAAATATTTTCTTAAAACCTTTCAATAACATTTAGCATCCGTCATTAGTATTTTTTTAACGTCTCTTTATAGAATACATGTTCTTATATAGAAAAGATCTGTCAAGGAGAATCTCTTGTTCTTCCATTGCAAGAGGTTGGATGGTTGCAGCATCCAAGTGTCCACTAATTTCTTGTTTGGCTTTCAGCTCTTTTAATTCTTTCTCCTTCTCGTCCAGTTTAAGGAGTTTATCTCTTATGATCCTAGATCTTATATCTAGAAGTTTCTCCATTCTAGCTACCTTCGATAACATCTCAGAGATCATTTCATCCTTGGCTTCAGGACGGTTTACTTCAGATTCTACAAAGCTTTCTGAAGCACCAGCCTCTGAGTGTACTTGTCTCTCATGCCATTGAAAATCAGGATGATGATCCTCCTCATCCGAAGATGATTCAGACCCATATGATGAACTGGTAGATTCACCAAATTCAACAGATGCAACAACAACTTATGGTAAAGAATGGATAGGAGATATATGATAAGGGTCAATGGGAGATAATGGAGGAGAATGGACAGGTGATGCTCTGAAAGGTGAGGGAATATCAACATCTTGAACTGAAGGCATGGTATGAAGATCACCACCTACATTAACCTGTGGTGACATTGGCCTTAGTCATTCTTCAAATGTTTCAGCATGCTCTTCAATAGTTTATTGATCATGAGCAGCTGGATGTTCTTCTACAATCTCATGAACAACAGGAACATCATTATTAGTTTGTTCCTCAATAACAGAAGCAACTTCCTTAGCTTGTTATTCATGAACTTCTTCTGGATTGATATGTAGTAACATCCATGAAAGTACGGAAAAGAAAGTTCCACTATAAAAGTTCCTTGGATCTCTCTTCTTGGTATACTTGTAGGATTTGACATTATAGTGAGGAATGTCCATCACAGGGCCTTCTGCTACAATATCAGGAAAAGCTTCATTGATGAAGCATTGGATGAACCGTGGATACATCAGGAACATGTGTCTTCTTACTTCCTGAATGTTGGAGACCAGGCCATTGAACACATAAGTAGACATATTGAATTGTTTGTTAGTGCATGTGACTCGTTTCTCCCTTAATTGTTGTTCAGAGTCTATTAGCAACATACACACACTCGATAATTAAGGATTACATTTATAATTCGAAAAATAAAAAAATAAACATTAACTTTTTTTTTGTTTCATCATGATATTTATATTAAATAAAAATGAATGCATTATTTTATTAATTTTTTTTCTTATTACATCTTTTAAGCTACTTAAAAATATTTTCAAAAAATATATATTTTTTAAAAAGAAAAAAAAATGAATGTGTCTACTTTTGTGTGAAATTGAAATAAAATTACAGTGAAAAAATTCAACTTTTCTACATGAAAAGACGATATAAAATTAAGTTTTAGTTAATTAAAAAACAAAATTAAGTTTTAAATTTTTATCCGTTTTTAATTACGACATATGAACCAAATGGTTTTACAATTTTATTAACCTTTATACTTGACCATTTTTAAAAAATATTATTTTAGAGTAAAATAAATTTCATCAATAGTATTATAGTGAGAAAAAAAACATTTCTTTAAACATCTGTTTTGATAAATAAATTTTCTATATACACTATATAAGGAAAAAAAATCCATTTGTAATTATAGCAATAGTTAATTTTATTCAAATGAGCTATTACTAAGAATAATGATAAATACATTTTTAGACGGGAAATAAAATAAACGGAGGCCTAAAAAGATGACACGTGACACTAAATATATTATTTTATTAATAAGTATAGATATACATAAAAGATAAAATAAACATAATATACATACAACGCTAGTTTCGTTTTGCGAGTCGGCTCATATCTCGACATACGAGTCGTAAAATGAGTTCTAGCTTGTTTAAGCTAAGATATTTAGAGCTTTTAACAAGTCGGTCCCGAGTGGCTCACGAGACGACGTTACCCGTTTCTCCCCTTATTGTTGTTGGGAGTCTATTATCAAAATACATGCACTCAGTAATTGAGTATTACATTTATAGTTTCATAAAATTAAAAAATAAATCATTGACTTTTTTTTTGTTTCGTCATGATATTTATATAAAATATTTTTAAAAATGAATTTTTTGTTAAAAATAGTTTTTCTTATTAAATCCTTTAAGCTACTTAAAAATATTTTCAAAAAATACATATTTTTAAAAAGAATAAAAAAACAAATGTGCCTACTTTTGTGTGAAATTGAAACTAAATTATTGATGAAAAATTAAATTTGAGTCAAAATACATATATGTAAAGACGATTTAAAATAAAGTCTGAGTAAAAAAACAAAAATAAGTTTAGAAAAACTTTTTGTATTTAGTTACGACATATGAACCAAATGGTTTTATAATTTTATTAATTAACCTTTGTATTTAAATTTTTTTAAATAATATTATTTTAAAATGAAATAAATTTAACCAATAACATTATAGTAAGAAAAGAAACATTTCTTTAAACAACTCTTTTGGTAATAAATTTTCTACATACACTATTTTAGGAAAAAAATTTCCTCTTAATTATAGTAATAATTGATTTTATTCAAATGAATTATAACTAAAAATGATGATAGATACATTTTTAGGCGGGAAATCAAAAGAATGAAGGCATAAGAGAATGACACGTGACACTAAAGATATTGCTTTATTAATAAGTATAGACTTTTAGCAACAAATTATTTATTGAATCGATAACCTCAACATTATAAGGAATTGTTTAAATTAAAATATTATTAAAACTAAAAAATATAAGAATTAAACATATCCATCAATATCTTAATTAATTGTTGAGATTAAATTATAAGAAAAAGTTTGTTAGATTGGTATTTTTAATAATAACCACTTTCATTTACTTATTGTAAGTTTCACCATTTTAAACTTTCATAGCTTTTATGTACGACATTATTGTTTTATAAAAAACTACACCATAAATATGAGTGTTGTTCATCTTTAACATGAGTATAGTATTATCATATAAAAGGATAATGATTTTTTGAACGTTTTAAGCTCATATCTCATTGTGTCTTTAGTGCAACTTATTGTGTTTCTTTTTGTTACTTATTGTGCTTTTTTGAATACTATTGTGTTATTTTTAAAAATAATTTTTTTAAAAATCTAATGGTGAAACAATATTGTTGTGTATATTTAACACGCAAAGCACAATATTAAACTAACAAGTAGTTGATCTAATATATTTAAAACAATGACAAAATAACACATTGTCTTATTTTTTTATCGTCATTGTGCTATTTTGAAAATTATGAGTTTTAAAAAATGCATTAATAAATAATATTCCTATGCACTTTTAATTGTAAAATACAATGATATATAATAACAAGTTTATATCATATATAAAAACAATAACAAAAATAACACATTGTGTTATATTTAACACCATGAGTTTTAAAAAATACATTAGAGAAAGTATAGCATTGTGTAATTTTAAATAGTAAAACACAATGATACATAACAAGTTTATATAATATATAAGAATAATGACAAAAATAACATATAACGATATAAAATGTAAAACACAATCATGAATACATATAACAAATAATGTAAGATATACGACACAATGAACTGATATTTGATACAATGATCAAAATGTCGCTCTCTTTAAAATATTAATTAAAAACATGTTTTAAACTCATAATTATTCTTAATCTTCGTAGATTAAGGCTGCGTTTGATTGGAATGAATGGAATGGAATTGAGAAACTAGTATAATTTTCAAGTAAATTATGTTTGAGTGGGTAATGAAATGTAAAACCCAAAGAAATGTTTCACCTCAAATTCTCTTGGTTGTGGAATTTCAAATTCCCTCTCTAGGTGAAAGGATTTTGAAATCCCACAACCAAGGGAATTTGAGGTGAAACATTATCTTGGGTCTTACATTTCATTACCCATTTAAACATAATTTACTTGAAATTATACTAGTTTCTCAATTCGATTCAATTTCATTCCATTACTTCCAACCAAACGCAGCCTAAATACTTTTTTAAAGCAAACTTACCCTAACTATAATGGGTCCTAATATACAGACCACCCGCATTATAAATCGACACCCTTCTATACGCCTCGTATAGCACCATACGTGGCGTATAGGGTCGAAAACACTAAAAACAAAGAAATTCCAGGGGGTTGTTAGATGGTTATACGTCTCATACAACCCTATACGACCCACTATACGACACATATAAGACTATACAACGCGTATAACAAATTTCGTTACTGATTACGAGGAAAAACTCAGGGGTTGTTAAAGAAGTTATACGCCCCGTATAAAACTACAAGACCCCTTATACGACACGTAGGAGACTATACGACTCGTATAAAAATTTAACGTGTTTATTTATAACTAGGCTAAAGACCCGTGTAACACACGGGTTTAATCCAAAATATTGTTGTTGTTTAAAAAGATTCGTAAGTTATAATGTTGTTGATAATATTTTGTATATCATCTTTTATGTATAATTTTTAACATGAGCTACATCTAATATTAATAGGTTTTCTTTCATAATATTTATACGTCTAAATAATGTATAATATGGAATGAAATAAACTTATAAATAAGAACTTTAAGTAATAAAAAATTAAATTAAACATGAAAAACAATATTTCAAATTCATAAACATCCAAAAATTTATTTGTATACAACATTTGATGTTTTGTTGGTGATTTTTCCATCACTATCTATATTAATAATTTTAATTTTTATCTACTTTTAACTCGAGATAATGCAACATAGAGCTAACCATGATCTCTGTTTAAAAACAAACCAACCTTATATAACGATTGTCCTTGGCTCTTGTTTATTGTCATTGCAAAACACACTGCTAACAGAAACTGTCTTCTTTGAAATTCAAAAGAAATCATTTTGTTTGAATGTGTCAAAGTCTATCGTGGAATAAAAGTGTGATTTTCATTATTACTTCTAGATACATCAAAATAATTTGCACATATCAAACGAATTATAATCAAACATAATAATAATATGGTAGCACACATAAAAATAAATAAAGAAGTTTAAAAAGTAGAAGCATGTAATAACTCTTTACAAATGGATTGTTAAAAAAGATCACCTTCAAATTAAAAAATTGAAAATAAATAATATTAATTCAAAAACACAATTGAAGACAATGATAGGTTAAATCATAATCGCAGAGGATGAAAGCTCAAATATAACAAAAAAAGTACCTTTTGTTGAAGAAAACTTGACGAAACCGAAGCCAAATGAGAACGTTGATGAAGTCTGTCGAAGGCGATATCATCAGACTTTATAAAGACAAATCACGAGGGTCGTAAAGCTGGGATGATTAAGAAATATTTTAAAAGCGGGTATGGTTTCATATCCAAAAAAGATACCCATGAATTCCTTCAAATTGGAGAGGAGTTAATGAAAAAAATCCCGTAACTTTTATCAATATTCGAATATAAACCAAGGATTTAATGGAAACACACAATCAAGGAATCAATTTCATAGATGAAGAAAACATAGATGACTTTTACAGCTTTTGTTGATAATTTATTTGAAGAAAGAAGAAATATCAGGTATGATTTAATTTTCAAAAAAAGATGTGCTCTAATTTAGGGTTAAATTTTTAAATTTTCCATAAATATCTCTTGTATCAGAAGTTGACTTTTAGTCAAATGAACCTAGACTAACACTAAGAACAAATACATAATTAGGCGGGAAATAAAAAAAATAAAACCCTAAAAAAATGACATGTGACACTAAAATTATTATTTTATTAATAAGTATAGATTTTTCGGTGCCACAATAACCACACCGGTTATAATTTATCAACCCATTAATTCAAGCAACAAACTCATTTTAAAAGGAAATAGTTTGAATTTATTATTGATGGGAAAGGATACCAGACAGTAAGACACCAGCCAAGACTTGCTACGTGACACCTAGAAAAGTACACGAATAAAACGAAATATTATTCAAGATTTATTTAAAGAAACCATTTTTATTTCAAGAAATCATTTTCTTCACACGAATCCCACAATTTTCGACGTATCATCTCTGCTGACGACCCTCTTCTCTCTCTTCGTCTTCCCTAAATTGTTGCAGACAGACGCCATCTGTTCTTATTATTCAGTTGTACGATTCAATTTCAACTCAGTAGCTGACGAATTCCTACCCCTTTGACTCCAATTTTGATCTGTTCGTTTGTTTGACCAGTTTTCTCAGATCTACCCTCTTCAATTTTGACCAGGTTTGAATGATCTTTTGCTTGTTTGGATCTCATTTTGTTCTGTTTTTTTTGATTGATTCACTTGTTGTCGCAGATCTTGTTTTGTTTGTTTGAATTTATATGGGAAATTGAACGATTATGATCATGTGTATTGGGTGTTTGTAGCTCATATGTTAATGTTAATGCTTACAGTATTGTTTGATCTGTAGTTACTGGGTGAAATACGCTAATGGGTTTTAATTTTTCATTTGTGACTATTTTTTTAAAAGTAGTGATTTTTCTTTAATTTTATTGTTCATCATTAGGTTTGTGATTAATATCATCAGAAATTGGATGTGGGTGTGGGTGTGGGAGTTTGATCAATGATTATGCAATATGTGTATGTAGCTGGTTGGTTATAATGTCAAATTTCATGATTGATTGCTTTTTTTGAAGAAACTTAAATTCTGTGTTACCCTTCTTTTAGATTGAATCATACTTCAAGGCTTTAGGAAAATAGTTTAACTTTTTTGATGAAATGTTTTTGATTTGCCTGTTGATTGTTTCAGTTGGACTGTTAGAGGGTGTTTGCATCCTTCTTGGGGACAATGAAGAAGGCTTTTGATCAAACTGTCAGGGACATGTATGTTCAATTTGTTTTCCAATAAGTTTAGTTAAGTTTTTACAACCTCAATTAGGTTTGTAAACGAACCGAACAGACATGAAAGGGAGCTTGATCGTGCTGTTTAACAATTACTAAACAAACAAACCTGAATATGTGAACAAATGGATTTTCTTTGTTTGTTAAGAAAATGAACGTGTTCGCTTGTGAATGTACAAGAAGGAACAAAATTTGGTACTAAATTAGTATTAGTAAAAAATAATTACAAATCAATATGTAAATGAACTTAAACGAACAAGACATGTGTTACGGACCAAACAGAAGAACTCAACCCAAAAGACTAGTCTGATGGGTGAGGGAGCCCATTTGGCTTATAAACCCCACATCAATTGCCCATACAACCGATGCAATGGCTTCGGTCCATAACAACATGTGTTCAAGCCTGTTCGTTAAATAAAGTGAACGTTTTTTTTTCCTTCACGTTTGCCATAAACGAACCTTCCATCGAACAATTCACTGAAAGCTCGGTTCGTTTACAGACCTAACCTAGCTACCTTGACGTGCTTGGTTCTATGTTTTTATGATTTGTTTTGTGCAGTAAAAGAGGAGTTAACAAGAAAGTTCTTAAAGTTCCTTCAATAGAACAGAAGGTGGATTTCTTTCTTTCTCTCTTATAATTTATGCATTTGAGTTTTTCTTTTATACATATTTTCGGTTGATGTTTTCTCAGGTTCTTGATGCTACTAGTAACGAGACGTGGGGTCCACATGGATCCCTTCTTGCTGATATTGCAATGGCTTCAAGAAACTAGTATGATACACCCTTCCTTTGTTAAATATGGACAACTAAATTATATTTTATTTCCTGAAAATCCTCGTTTATGCATATGCAGTCATGAGTACCAAATGATCATGTCAATAATTTGGAAGCGTGTGAATGATACCGGGAAAAATTGGCGCCATGTGTATAAGGTCTAGACTGTTCATTTGTGAAATCATATTCATATGTTGTTTGTTTAAGCCAGATGCTGCAAAATGAGGGAGGTTTCAAGAGGTTTTGGTGAAAGATTTTTATTTCTCCAATATCATTTTTTTATAAATGGTTACCTGTCAAATAATATATACCAAAACTATATTATTATTTTGATCATGACCTAGTTTTTTAAATAATTATAATTTGGAGGTTTGTGATACGAACCCAGCTAATGATCGGAAGATCCGGTGGGTATTTAACCATATTTGGACCGATTTTTATGTTAGCAGGAATTGTTTAATTAGAGGGAACGGTTGAGCAATTCAAAGTAGTGGAATACAACTGTTTGTACTAGTAATAGGAGTTTTAGTTCTTGGTTTTAGATCTTTGAGAGAGATTATTTTGAAGTGTGTTTTTCTTTTGGAGATCTTGGCCATCTCGAATCAGGCCTGTTTGCAATCGTTTTTTTAGAAATCGAAGCTCGCCGATTCTGGTATCTATTAGTTTGATGCATTAAAATAAACTTTTTTATGCCGACCGATGGGATCAGTAAAACGTAACTTGCTTTGGGCAATTGACCTTCAAGGCGGTTTAAGGCAGAAAACTCCGCTACAGTCAAAATTGAGACCCTTACTAGAGCCTAGAGGACTCAAGCGCCCACCACAGCCTCACCCACTTGAAATTTGAATGACCCCTTTGATTTGTTTGAGCGGTTCTCTATTTTTCATTTTACCCAATTGACCTGCTATGGGACATAGATAATACGTAAAGCAAATCAACCCGAGTAGATGCGTTGAACTTGGCACCTCTACGTATAGCTAAGAGTTGATTTTCTTCAGATTTTTGCTTAATATTTAACAGAAAATGTAATCAGGGTTTGACATTTTTGCTTCTGCATCAGGGTTTGACTGTTCTTGAATATCTTGTAGCAAATGGGTCAGAGCGTGTCATAGACGAGATTAGGGAACATACTTACCAGATAAAGGTATAGTTCTATTCCTTTGAACTGATTGTCTCATTTTATTAAGTGTTATCATTAGATTGTCGTTTACTTTATCAATCAATATGTGTTTTTATCTATGGCAGTCACTGTCAGATTTTCAGTATCTTGATCACAACGGACGTGATCAGGGGAACAACGTTAGGAAGAAGTCACAAAATCTTCTCGCTCTAGTGAACGATAAAGAAAAAATACAGGAAGTTAGGCAGAAGGCTGCTGCCAACTGGGACAAGTGAGTTGATTAAATGTTAATTTCAGCTTAACGATACGTTATGTGGTGAATTTGGGTCAAGATTTACTTTTAATCGCCTCCAAGTTTCAATTTTTTATGAAAATTATGAAAATTTCATCTACCCAAATCACATAATTACTTTCAGAAAACATATCCAAACACCTCCTTAAGAAATGGATAACATCATAAAGATTGTTATTATTATAGTTACATAATTTATTTTCGAGACGTGTGATTGTAACATCCCATATCAGGTTTCACAACACATCTGGAAGTGCGAAATACAGGCCCGGATCTTATCCGGGCGCGGGAGGTTATGATGATGATCGGTACGAAGGTCGTTATGGAAGCAGAGATGACAATCGTAATGGGAATGGGTATGGGTACGGGAGAGATAGAGATGGGTATAATTATGGTGAAGAACGATACGGTCGGGACCAATATAGGGATGATGACTACCGAGGTAGAAGAAGTTTTGATGGTGACAGTTATGGCCGAAGAAGTAGAAGCTCTGATAGAGACAGAGAGCGGGCTTATGGAGATGACGGACAATATTCTTCAAGGTATGTTTATGTTTTTTTTATTTGTTTTTTCTTGTTATGTGGCAAAATGATCGGGTTGGGCAGGTTGAATGACAGGCCAAAACGGGTTCGGGTCTAACAAGTAAATTCGCTATGTATTGAAATGGGTTGGGTTTTGGAGAATGTTCGTATGCTCCGCCTCATGTCAAGAATTACAAGTCATGCTCATTAAATCTTGATTTGGCACATAGTTTTGGAAAACATTTGCATATTAATTTATGTTTGGTCTGTTTTGATGATGCTCATTAAAAGTGTTTACGATCATCTACGTTCATTTCTAAGGTCGTTGATTATTGTGTTATTCCATTTTTTTATTTGGAGCAGGCAAAAATCTCCTGAACAAAATCCTGGGGTACCGCCTAGTTATGAAGATGCTGTGGCTGACGGTCGTAGCCCCAATTACAATGAGAGGTATAAGCTTTGGTCTACATATATCTAAAGAATCTTCCAAATATATATATTTACGGAGGTGGCAGTTTTGACCCATTTACCTTTAAATGGGTCGATTCAGGTTATGTTTTAATCTTTAACATGTCAAACTGATAATAATGGAAAATATAGCTTAAATGGAAACGGGTCAAAGTCATGTTATTTGAATATAGATGATCATTGAATACTTAAAGTTTGTAAATTGCAGTCACATTTGGCACTCTAATAATTTGAAGTAAAAATTATAACAATTTCTGACTCTTTTTTTACTATCTGAAGGGATGGAGAGTTAAAATCTGCATCCCCACCACCTGCACCCACAAGTCATGAAACCACTGGTTCTAGTGGCCCTCCTGCGGCTCCTACGGTTGCTCCACCGCCAGCAGCCGCCGCACCTCCTGCAGTTGCTCCATCTTCAGCAGCCGTTGCACCTCCTTTACCAGTTTCTGCCTCGAAAGATGAAACTAACGGGTTTGATGAATTTGATCCTCGTGGTTCTTCTGGTACATTTACAGGTTAAAACTTAAAAAAGAACTATTTTCTCTTTTTACCATTTCCATTATGCTTGGTGGTTTTAATACCTGAATGGCTGAATATATACTTATATCTTGGTATGAAATACAGCAGCGCCACCAACATCGGGCGGTACTGAAACAGATCTGTTTGGTTCAACGTCAGATCCTTTCTCCTTGAATTCATTGGCTCTCGTTCCTGTTACGGTTCCAACTTCTGAACCTGATGCTTCTGGTCAAACCTTTGTGGCTGCATCCTCAGCATCCAGTAGCACTACTCAGGTGTGTTTCACAAACTCTAAATACCTGTAATACCCTATTTATCGATGAATATTTGACTATCGTCTAAAACACCATTTTGAGATGCTTCTTTATTGTGTTCTCTATGCAGCCATTTGATGACCCTTTTGGTGATGGCCCGTTTAGAGCTGCCCCTTCTGCAGATGGTTTTTCAGCCCCACCTCAGGCAACACCTACTGTCAGTCAAAGCGTTGAACCACCACAATCAGCTGCCGTGACACCAGCCCCGCTCAATAACACTGGATCTGGCGGTTTTGACCCAAAAACCGATTTTCTAGCAGATCTCCTCCCACCATCTGGACCCACACAGACTAGTTTTCAAGCTCCACCGGGCCAGCTTCCATCACAAACGGGCTTCCCTTCTCAAACAAGTTTCTCGGGTCAACCTAACCAGAGCCCGTTTCAGTCAACTTTCCCTGGTCAACCTACACCGCATCAAGATAGTCAACCCCCGCCACAGCAAGTTCCACCTCAAGGTGGCCAATTTATGTCACAGCCTGGTCTTCCACCTCATGGTGGTCAAACCATGGGTCTTGGTGGTTTTCCATCTCAAATGGGCTCTGGTTATCCTGGCTCCAATGGTCAACATCAGGGTTCTTCGGCTCCGGTTCCACCTGTGGCTCAAGTTACCGCCACTTCAAGTTTCTATCAACCGCCACAGAGTCAGCCTGGGACTGCACTAAATGCTTCAACAGGCGCACTTGTTACAGTTCCTCAACAACCAGCCAAGTTCGAGACTAAATCCACTGTTTGGGCCGATACATTGAACCGTGGGCTCGTTAATCTGAATATAGCTGGATGTAAGTTACTTTGTTTTTCATCCCGAAAATATACATTTTTATTGTTAGACACTAAAAAAATATGCTGACAACGAATATTACATATGTGCAGCTAAAACGAACCCATTGTCTGATATTGGAGTCGACTTTGAAGCGTTGAACAGAAAGGATAAAAGAATGGAGAAACCAAGTGCAGCCACGGTTACATCTACTACAACCATGGGTAAGGCGATGGGCTCGGGTTCTGGCATTGGGCGTGCTGGTGCGGGTGCACTCAGACCCCAACCAAACCCTATGATGGGTCCCAGCATGGCTGGACCTGGTGCAGCCCCTGGCTATGGAGCAGGTTATGTAGGCATGAACCAGCCCATGGGCCAATTCCAGATGCAACCGCCCGGATACATGCCACCTGGAACTTACAACCCAATGATGGGTCGTGGAGGCGGTTATGGTCAACAGCCATATGGTGGTGGTTACAGATAAAATCTTTTCGGTCAACTTTGTGGTAGGAGATAAATAGAAGGGGAAACGCGTAATCTTACACACATGTAAAAAGGAATGATCCCCTCATCCAAGAGCGATAGTTACAAACGTATTTAGCCTCGAAAGATTTGTTGTGACAAAAAACTTCACGTGAATTTATGATTGTATCGTGTAATATTCGTATGGTTTCGATCTTGTTGGTGTTGTGAAGTTTGTATACCAGGGAGGACATAACCATTCTCAGGTTGCCTCATAGAAGAGTTTTGCGTCTTGTTGATTGTGGAATCATGTATTGTGAATAAACACAAGGGGGGACTCACTTTTGTTTTTATTTTTTTGTTGATTTATTAAATATTTGTTTTTTTTATGTTATTATTATTATTGTTTTGTTAAATATTTGTTTTTTTAACTGTTCTAACAAGTATATATGATGTTTAGTGGTGGTAGTTATAAGGCCGTTTTAATTTTCATATTGAACATGGACGACAAACATGATACAATCTTTATCTTATATCCTAGGAAGATGCGTGATAAGCATAAGCTCGTTCTAGGGCAAGACATGGATTTTGAGCAATTGTATATGCGGCGAGTTGTAAAAAGACTGCAGATGGTGAATATGATCAATATATAGCCATAGTGAGGATAATCAACATACGATCATGTGCGCCAAAGGAAATCTTGAGCAAATAAGCAACATTTTGTTTTGGAGCAATCGTGACCCAGTTGGTGTTAAATTTAAGACGCGCAAGGGACGGTTCTATTTATGTGTGATAAAGGATGGTTGAATTATGACATCCTAACAATCATAATCAGGGGGAGGTATTGTTGGTGTGTGGGTAGCATTGAACATTTTTCCTACATTTGATTCACGTTTGGACAAACCTGATAGTAATACTTTTGATTTGAATGTATCAACTTTTGTAACTTGAAAGATGATTGTATATCGATTCATGTTTTGACAAACCTGATAGTAATACTTTTTACTTTTGATTTGAAGGTATCAACATTTGTAACTTAAAAGATGATTGTATATTGATTGTGTATAAAAGGGATGGATAACATACATACTTTTCAAAATATGAAATTTACAATTAAGTACATCACTAGGTCAACAAATTTTTTTGTGTTCGTTCAATATTGCTAATATGTGTAAGAGTATATTTACATATGTTAAATATATAAAAGTCGATGTTACATTTATGAGAATCTTGTGCTTCTTCATTACCTCGATCATGTGTTTAAATAATGAGAAACTGCATTCTGCACAAAGCGTAAACAATATCAGATCGTAGTACATATTTTCTTTTTAGATATATGAAGGTGCAATAAAGTTATTGTATGTTATGTGTATTTATATGACTATGTTACTTTTTAACCATGTGGTCCATGGGCATGACATTTTTGGCATTTTGGCACCCATCAAGTTTTGTCCTTATGACTTATACACTTGTTAAAGCATGTAAAGTTAATTTTTCAAAAGTTACAATCTTTTATTATTTTGGGTATTGAAGTTTCTAAAACATTGTCAAATTTATAACACTAAAGTTTTATTATTTATTTACACTAATAACACTATGTTATCATTAATAACAACGTTATTCTTATCATTTATTACAGGTAAAAGTCAATCAAAAAGCCAAATTCTTATCCAAAACAATAACACGCATTGAGAGTTGTACGTTATGCAGCTGGAGTTGTACAATATTAATCGAAATGGGCTTCTGGCCAGGTTGGTAGATGAAGCCTGTGCAGGTTTGTCGATTGTTGAGACAACGACGTCTTTGTATATAAACACTTCAGTATCCGCAGTCTCAACACCAAACAAAACAAAAAAGAAAAAGAGAAAAAAAAAACCCTTTTTCTTCGCGAAATTTGCAGAAAATCAGCAAACTTGCAGGTTTCAATCATGAAATTTGCTGCAAGATTCAACTTTTAGCGAAACCCATATCGATCAACACATGGTGATTGCAGTACCTCAGTTTATTTCCATCGGTAACTCCAAAAAACGATCCAATTCTTTCGATTTGTTGGTATATGTTCTTGTTTGGTTGCTCATTTTATGCATGTGTGTGATCGAATGCTTCACTTGTGTGAGCTTGAGGTCACTGTTTGAGGGCAATTTTTATCCCCAAATTGGTTTTAGGTGTAGGGTGATACCCTTTTGACCAATTTGATCATACGAGGAGTATAGAGGATCAATGATTGTTTGTTTAATTTGTCAAATCTTGAGTTTGGTAGCATAGAAAGTATCGAAATTAGTGGTTTTTTTGTATACCCTTATTGATTGTTGGGTCAAGTTTGTTGATTTATGCAATGAGGAAATCAAATTTGTTTGAACAAGGGTACTTATTTTATGATTAGATTCATGTTTCTAAAGATTGAAGATCAAGAAAAGGTGCCGTTGAATGATTGGTGAATTTGCGTAAGTCACCCAAATAATGTCACTCTACTACAAATTGATATGATTGTGTGGATTCTTACATTAAATAATTTATTGTGTCTTATACCAAATTTTATTAATAATGTTTTGTCAAGTTACATCAAAATAGAAGGTAGACGGGCAACAAGCTGCGCCGCCATCCCTTTCTGAATAGCAAATCCTAACCTTCCAAAAACAAATCCTTGCCTCCCCGGGGTTGAGCAATGGTTGTCTATGACCCGTTGGACCCTGGTCAAAAAGTTGATAGCTTCTGGCGCTAGGGAGCCAAATGTATCAAAGGCAAAGGGAACAAAAGCGTGCTGGTTCTCTGCGCAAGCTTTAGCATGTTTATCCACTTTCTTTGATTCTGCCTTTCTTGCCGCTTGACCAGCTACAAAACCGTTTTCCCGTAAACCAACCAAATATTTTGTACTGCAACCAAATATGGATGATTGGATGTTGTGAGCACGCTTGAGCTACCGCAAATTGTGCGGTTGCTGCTTTCTTTGAATGGTTATGGTTGATACTTATTTGAGTATTATAGTTTGTAAGAAAACATTAAAAGCTATATCCTGCTGAAATTTAGTAGTTGTTGCTAAAAATGTGAACTTATGTGGTTAATGCTGGTAGTTTACTTCTAGTGGTATTTACTTTAGCCAATACACCAAATTTACACTATTTAATAAGCTAGAATTGGGTTTTATATGATCCTTATGTACGCTATTGTACTTAGTTTTCAAATTTGGTTGTGTTTTAGGTCCTTCATGGTGTGGTTCTTGTCATTCTGAAGGCGTTGGGTGCTCTACGTCATATGGAGTCACTAGCAACTGGATGAGATCTCCTGAGATTCCAAGGACTTCCGATACTTCAGAATCAAGGTATATAGATGAATGAACATATTACAAAAGTGAAATGTTAACAACTTAGATGAATGTTATCTAAATGGGTTACATCCATTTATGTAGATTCAGATACAAGAATCAGTTTCTTGGAGATGTTCGATCCAATTGGTGGCCTACTGGTCGAAAAAATTGTCTGTCAAAAGTTTCAGTTGCTGCAGATTATCCTGATTCAGTCCCGGAATCATATAATGATGTTGCAAGTAATGGATATCATCAACTTGAAGAAATTAAAAGTTGCAAAAGAGTTCGTGAAACTAAACTGACAGGCGCAGAGACCGCAAAGACAACTATTGAGGTTCTTTCCTTTAAACTTCTCACAACTTTAATGAAATAACATAAAACAGTCACAAATTATGGTCTGGTTTTGTTGTTTTAGGCTAACAGAAGCGCGTTGTTGATATTTCCTGGTACAGTACACTCTGAACCACATGAACATATCTCATGGGTGGAATATCCATATGTAATTGATGATGGTGGAGGTTTGTCTTCTCCACGTTATTTACCGGAATTATATTTTCTACCAACTTTTATATAGCAAATTATTTATTTATTTATATTATTCTCTTCTATTTCTACTAGATATATATTTCAGGGTTCCTGATGAAGCAAACATCATGCAAGATCCTGAAGCAAGTAACCCGGTGGTAAGACCTAAGAATCAGTTTCACTTAATTTATCTTAGGGCGCGTTTCAATTTGCTTTCTGAAACTGATTAGCGCCAGTTGTAGTTGCAATAGGTGGTTTTTTATGTTTGGACAACCGCAATTTAAATCTGATCATCTGATTGTTTTAGGGGTTAAGTAATCAGTTTCATAATAGCTGCAACAAAACAAAATAAATAGGATGAACTATATTTAATTAGTTACCCCATTTAACCTTATTCACAAGATATATATTCCCATCTTGCAAGTCACGTCTGCTTTCCACACGAGTGTCTTTTTTGGTGAGTTAATGATTTAATCATTAAATAACTAGTCTTGGTCAAATTCTCTAGTTTCAACCAATTGATCATCTGATTGTTACAACTCCAATTGGAAAAAGGCACATTTATACAACCTGTTAGTTTATATTTGCAGCAGGAACATGTTCATATTTTCTGTTACATTTTTGTGAATGCCATGTTATATGTTTTAATACTTAGATAGTTGCATATTTTCAGAATGTACTGATTGGAATGGATCCTCCAGTCTTAGAAAATCAGCTGTTATCTGTTCCAGATAGTCATATTTCTGATAACTCTATTGATGATGTTTCTTTCTTCGAGGATTACTATGAGGTAATGAGCCGATTACATTATGCTACCTTTCAGGTTTTACTCATGTTTTATATAACTATTAATTATCTCTGTTCGTATCAGGATGAGGACCCTCATATGCCGGGTGGCATTATGGAGTGGGACGTATCAATTGATTCTGCTGGGGTCCACCCCATTTATTTTGCAAAGTGTTTGACAAAGGTGATATATGCTCCTTAATAGCAATATCTCTCTCATAGTTGTTAAAAGCCGCTGCCTTGTGGGACTAGGCCACAAAATAAGGCCAGTCCCAAATACAACGCTTCATTTAAAAAGGCAATAAATCCCTGTCCAAATCGTTCTAGTACTGGAATTGGTAATATATAATTTTTTTAAAGCCTTTGCCTTCTACTTCAAGAATTTTGATTGATGAAGAGTATGAGGAAGATGAAGAATTTAAATATGATGAGCTTTCGGTTATTCTAGTTTTACTACTTATTACTTCACGAACATTTTGTTTTCAAGTACGAACATTTTGTTTTTGGAGTTTTGTGGTATTTGAGATGATTGTAGTACTTTACGTTGATGATTATGGTCTTGAAAATTTTTTATATTTGAAAGAAGTGCTAGTTTTCATTACATAATAATTTTTAAATTGCTTTTATTTTAGTGAGCTTTTTTTTATCTTAGTCCCGCGCTTTTTTTGCACTTCTCGCCTAGGCCGTAGTCCCAACAAATCACCTAGAGTGCGCCCCGCGCCTTTAACAACCATGATATCTCTGTGCTTAGCATACTGAACTCGGTATCTGAACGTGACAAATTGAGTGGGTCAGACGTGTTGGGTAATGAGTTATAAGAGGTTCTGGTTTATACACGTAATTTCCCCTATGGGTCAGAACACTTTATCTCCAACAATTTAATTAGCCTTTTGTGTTAAACATAATCATAGAAATATATTTATTACTGTATTAATCTATATTTTATTAATAAATTGACTGAACTGGTTGTAAATAATAACACACACTGGACAACTTTCAACATGCTTGAACCCTTGCTGGTGTATAATTTCTTTTGTGTTTTACCCATTCGACCTGCCAAAGATAAAACATATCTTGATTCAATAAGTAAACAGGTTGCAAATGCCACGTCTGATAATTTCTTTTGTTTTTCTTTAAAATTGACCTCTCTTTTAGGCTGCTAGTATGGAATATTCTAAAAAGATGGATCATCCCTCAAACGGAGTTTCTATTTTGGGATGCCTAAGTCCTGCTTATGTTGATGAAGAGTTATATTTAAGACGACTATTTAGTATTGAAGATGGTGATGGCTATGACCAAAATTGGAAAGGTTTTGCATTCAACTATATTACTCAAGATTCTTGCCCTTTTTGTATATTGGTGGATGTGCTTTTAGCTTAAGACCGATAGCTTGATCAGGCCAAAAGTTTGGGCTGGGTTTTTCTTCTATGAAGTCATATCAAAATCTTAGAGTACATTTGCAATAAGAGGGAGGGGGGGGGGGATTGTTTGGATTTGCTTGTGGAACTGCTTATCTGATTGTTGCATCTCAAGTCGCAGGCAGTTTTAATGTTTGGATAAACAGGATTTATGCCTCTGATTATGATCATCTGGGGGTGAGATAATCAATTTTGGATAATTTGTTTTATACAAGCTACTACAAAACTGATTATATACAAGAAAAATAAGTTACTCTATATGTGAATAAACCAATGTAATGAACATTGTATTGGAATTTTGAGGATTTTGAGCTGTTCATTTGTAGATTTGCGGTTGTAGTTTGAAAGTAGTGTTCAATTGAAGGGGAGTTTGACAGGTATCTTGGGCCGCCGACCACCAATTTATTTGATTTGAAAGAGTTTCATTTCTTTATTTTACTATTTGTCTCTGCTTTTTACAAGAAAATGCCATTTTGATTGCTTTACCTTGAAATTTATCAAGCAATCAGAATTTGCCAAACATTATAACATATATATCTGATTAATACAACTTCAAATAAAGTAAGCACATACAAACACTATTTCTACTGCCCATTTTGTCAACAATTGACTATTCAATATCACATATACACACAAAGTTTGAGACTTGTTCCTTCATGATTGCATATTATGGAGTTCAATATGACATGCCTTTGCGTACATATGTGTATACTATTGTATATTATATATGCATATAATAGTTGAGAATTGTAGGCTTATTTGACCCAATGGAGTTTTAAAAATAGTACTCATCATATTTCTTCCATTTGCAGACGAAAACATAAACTACAATGCCTCAATTTTCTACAGATTGGAAATTATGAGAATAGAGTTGTTCTCCGTTTATGGTGTTCAGGCACGTATATACTTTTCCATTAAGTCCCTATACTTCCTCGTGCATTATATATTTGGTCTACAAGATTGCATTCTTTTGTCGTTATTGAGTGGTATTTTGGATTTCTCATTGCAACTATTTTATACGTCTGTACAGTCAGCAATAAATTTGCAAGATTTCAGAGATGCTGAGCCTGATATTCTTGTGCATTCGACTCCTGATATCATTGCACACTTTGGTGACAATACAATGGACTGTACTCTTGCTCTTAAATCTTTATGCAAAAAGAACGGGTTTCATGTTGAGGTGCCAGCTTATTTATTTGTCAGTTATGATATCTATTTTAGTAAATGTTTTGTTTAATTATAAAATTGAACACATGAATCTTTTTTGTTTCCCTATTGAATATTAAGTTTTTTCTACTTCACAGCGAGCAGATATAATTGGTGTTGATAGTCTTGGCATGGATGTTCGTGTTTTCACTGGGCTTGAAGTCCGAACTCATCGTTTTCCCTTCAAGATTCGGGTAATTGATTACAGATTGTTCAAATATGGTTAATTTAGATTCTATTTGGTCTACAGTTTTCTTGGCAATTCATCTCAGTGGTCCAATTTGAGTCGCTTTTTTATGGTAATTAGTAAAATAAGTGGCAATGAAATTTCTATAGACAGTGACACTGCTTTCCTATTTAAACTAGGCTAAAGTATGGATTAAATAAACCTAAATATAACTTTCGTTCGCCTTTTTGTCATCATATGTAAGATATGATACATTCTCTTCCATTGTATGTAAACAAACTTTCATTTTGTTATCATTGTATGTGAGTGACTCTTTATTGTATGTGACACATTTTTGTCACCACCATTTTACTTGTCATAGAAGGTTACTTGCAACCGAAAAATACTGCTCGTATTTACATAACTGTTATAAAAAGCATTTTTCTTGCAATAATAGTAGGGCTGTAAACGAGCCGAGCCGAGCCGAGCCGAGCCGAGTCAGGATGGGTTCGAGCTCGAGCTCGAAGCTTATCGAGCCGAGCCGGCTCAAAAATTTTTAACGAGCTCAAAACACCGGCTCGAGTTCGGCTCGTGAAAAGCTCGAGCCAGCTCGTGGCTCGTTCGAGCCGGCTCGATTTGAATATTTTTTTTTTAATTTTTCACATTAATTTATATGAAAACACAAAAAATATATATTAGGGTTTTTACATTTTGTTGGGTACTCCGTACTTATGGGAACAAAAATTATTATTTTGAATATAAACAATTTACTATCAAAATATATATTTTTAAACAAAATACTTAATGTTTTAAAAAAGAATCCATTTTTATTTTTAAGAAAACAATATTAAAATCCTAATATAAAAATAATAATCATAATAATAGTAGTAGTAGTAATAATAATAATAATTATTATACTATATAAATATATATATACACATATTATATGCACCGAGCCACAAGCCGAGCCAACGAACCGAGCCACGAGCCGAGCTCGAACCGAGCTAACCCTGGCTCGAGTTCGGCTCGTTTAGAATTCGAGCCGAGCCGAGCCGGCTCGTTTAGATTCGAGCTTTTTTCGAGCCGAGCTTTTTTCGAGCTTTTTTCGAGCGAAC
The DNA here is from genome assembly GCA_025215565.1 of Flaveria ramosissima. Taxonomy (NCBI): domain Eukaryota; kingdom Viridiplantae; phylum Streptophyta; class Magnoliopsida; order Asterales; family Asteraceae; genus Flaveria; species Flaveria ramosissima. Next base: position 34,224,394 of record CM046046.1, on the reverse strand, counting down.
TTCGAGCGAGCTTCGAGCTACGAACTTTTTGTACAGCCCTAAATAATAGAAAGATGAAAGGAAATTACATTACAATTTGGTTAATAACCAAAATAGTATCATGTCCATAATTAGATCTATAAATAGGGTGACAAGTTGAAATTATAAAACATTTTTTCTTGAATATCCATGTAATTATATTTGTTGAATTGATTTTAGGGGAGTTAAATGGGTGGTTCTCATGGCTTGTTGGGTGAACATTTGCATGCATTATTCATTTAGACATTTTCGTGTAGTTAAATGTAATCTCGTGCTTGTATTTTGCAGGCAACATCAGAAACAGCTGCAGAAAAACAGATCCAACAGCTCTTGTTTCCCAGAGCAAGGCGCAAGCGGCTTAGCAGGAGTCGAACCGCTGCAATGTAGGTCTATGGGAGATCAAAAAATAGATGCATAATCTGAAATGTTTGTTAACTTTTTAATGTTAAGTTGAATAAGTCTTAGTTGATAGGTTGACTTCTAGTTGATGTGGTATGCTCTCTTTCTTTAAAAGAATAATGCAAGTTTTTTTTTTTTAATATCTTTTAATAAAGTAACATCCAATTTGATTCCTTAAATACACATTAAATTAAAATAAAAGGAAGAGCTATTGGTGTTGTTCATCACCAAAGTACTCTGCAAACGCAAACATTGTAATTTTTCAAGGGTAAAAGGTGTGGCTTTTGCAACTTCTCCTAAAATTTGTTGGTGATTTAAGTGTTATATATTTATTTAGGTAATAGGGATTTACTTAAGAGCATAGGGAAATACAAGTAAACTTCGATATGAGGTAGGAAGTGTTGAATACGCACATGTTCATATGATTTTTTGGCTTCGGCAAACAATATGGGACAAGGGGTTAGCGCCCTTGATGGGGGTGTCTTTACCCGATGATTATGAGCGTTCAATGAGCAATCAGTACAAGCGGTGTTTTTACCGACAATCAACCGTTTGTTGCAACTTAGTTCCTAAATTTGTAGCCAATAGAATTAACCGCACCTATTTTAACCGTTAAACTAGCATATGGTTTCATGAATACACAAGACTAATGAAATTGAACACATACCTTGAATAAACAATAAGCTCGACAACAACAATAACAAAGGCTACGTGATACATCTAGTTGCTAAAAGTCAAAGTCAAGCATAATAAAAAGTCAACGTCAAGCCTAACAAAACAAACGAAATTTAAGAAATCATTACGTTGTTAAATGAGCGTAAAGAAATATGAAAGTGAACTTTAAAAATTAAATTATTATATTTTAGTTGGCTCGGCAATGTTTATAAAGAAAATTAATTTACTTAAGAGGTGTCATTGTCTGTTAACAAAATACAAGGTAGGGATATATTCATTATATGAGTAAGGATTCATACACCACTAAATTTCATTCAACACCACTTACAGCCTGTAAACGGCTATTACATATAGTAAACTACAGTTTACAGATTTCTAACTATAAAAACTGCTGATGTAACTTTAATTTTTGTCGAATATAAAAAAGTAAATTGCTGTTTACTTTTGTAAACTGCCATTTAAATTTCAATTTTTATTATACAAATAAAATATGAAATTGTATAAAATATGTTTTAAATATATCATCAAACAATATTCAACAACTAAATAAACTAGTTTCTTTAACCCTTCGCGCTTTGCAGCATTGTACATGACGCAATAAAATATAAACTGCAATCGATCCGACTCGTTTACGAATTAAATTCGTTGAAACGTAGGGTAAGTCGAAAACATACATAAAAAGCACATGGAGTGGCACCATATGTGTTGTGATAAAGTATAGATAACAATCATTGGCTCGTTCTCAAACTAAATTTACGTCAAAACGTAATACTAACTAAAATTATAAAGTCGAATGAAAATATATTATATTTAACCCGACACGTTTCCAAACAATACTTATGTGGAAACGTAGGATAACTTTAAGCATACATCAAATAAGCAGGGAAACAGTTTATATTTGACACGACTCAATTCTAAACAAAATTTATGTAAAAACATTAACGAACGTCAAAACGTAAACAACTCAAAACGTATATGAAAATAATCATTTTCAAGATAGCAAACTGCTCCAATAATAAAATTTTTGTTTAAAAGTATCACCTATCACTGCTCATTGTTTACTATCTCCAATAACAAATATTGGGGTTAAACCAATTCATGATAAAAGAAAATCAATAACATCCCCTAATCGGTCCTCAATTACTTAAGTTCGAAGGTGAGGAGATGAACATTTTTTTGTTGTTGCAGGAGGTGGTGGAGCTTTTGTCTTCTCGCATACCAAATTGGAGGGTGTATTGCCATTTTCATTGATTTAAGGAGAAATGTGGGAAAATGGGTGTTTTTGTAGGCGTGATTACCAGCAGCAACGACGGAGAGATAAGCGAAGACATGTGTAATCAGCAAAAATGAAGGTTAACTGTCAGTAACCGTTGCTCAACTCTTGATATGAAAGAACGTGGGGAGGTTATCGGGCGACGTGGGGAGCCAGGAGGAGAGATGGATATTCTGGAGAAAATGAACGTGGGGAGGCAACCATCGGTAACCTCCACAACATTCAACAACCGTCTAATTTAGACGGTTCAAATCAAAAGAAAGTGAGTTTCAATGGCTGAGATTAAATGAAAAAAAAACACCATAGACGTTTGAAATAGATGAAAATTAAAGTGAGATGACCATTTATGTGATAAAGTCATAAAGACATAAGTTTTACGATTTACAATGGTAAATGACAGTAAACTGCAGTTTACTTTTGCAAAATTAATTTATTACTTCTCGATTAGTGTGAATTAACTACAGTAAATTCAATAAATATAAACTGTAGTTTACATACTTGGCCAAAGTGGTGTACCAAACCAAGGTTCCATTTATTATAGGGTGTTGCTATTTACACCCTACTCTATGACATCCTATGCTACAATCATTAATGACTATATTAATAATTCATTAATTACTACATTAGCATTAAAAGCACTAAGCATTCATTAATTGTGACTTTTTTTTATACTTGTTTTTCTTTTGTCACTAAATTAGACATTTTTATTTAATCTATCTTCTAAATATTTTTAAAAAGTTTATCAAATGTTATTTATTTTATTTATATTATATTTTAAATTTTGTTAATTATAGTAGCCCAAAGTACATAAACCGATACAAGTATGTTATGCATCTTCTTCGAATGTATGTAAACGGATTATTTATACATCACTAAAAAAATATATAAATAGAACGTTATATCATGTAAAAAGAAAATTTATTATGAAATTAGTAAACTTCATATGTAACTTTAATACTGCTCGACAACCATAGTATTGCATTTGAAAATTTTGAAACAAACAGTACATTTTTCATAAACTTGAAGATCTAAAAACAATAATAAGAAGTATTGAATTTTATTTGAACGAGTATTAAATAGTAAATTAATAACTCTCTTTGGTAGATAGTAACTATTATATATTTGTAATTTTCAACTTAGTTATGTGTTATTGGTTGTACATTATGCTTTATAGGTTGCATATTTATTTTTTCTTTAATTTTTTTTACTTTTAACCTTAATAGTTTTCATCTTCTAGTGTATTTATTACAGTTTATATTTACAATGCTTATCTTTGACAATTAATTAACATCGTAATTAGTGTCTTATAAATTATCACTTTAAAAGTATTAGAACAACTTTTATTGGTTTATTTTAGTCAAACATATAGTTAGGTATAATTAATAAATAGAGTAGGGTGAAATTAGAAAATAGAGTAGGGTGCATTTAGAAAAACCCTTTATTATATCGTACTGGACCGTACATTCCTCAAATCCTGCACACATATGGGAGTCCGTACACTAATACACATCTTATTTTCTATTTTCACTTCTATAAAAGATGTTGTTTCATAAAAAGAAAAGAATAATATATTTTGTAATTGTGTGCGAAAAATTATTTAATAATTTACAAAACTGTTATTGTTTTAATTTAATAATAAAAGGAAATATCCGAGGATTTTGTATACAAAAGTATAATTCGAATCATGGCCCGGAATATGCCAATTCTTTTATAATCCTAAAACATTAGTAAAGCCCCACCAAGTTTCATATGCACACCCTCTTTGAATAATATATAGCACTAACTTTTACATCGTTATCTGTTTTGAAGTTGAAGTTTTCTGTTTCAAAAGAGTGTAATTAGAAAAATTATTTACTAAAATGGTGTAGTTGGATAAATATTTACTAAATTAGTGTTATTTGTAACTTTTCTTCTTTCTCACTCCAATTCTCATTGGATACTTTATAAAAAACTTTTTTTAATATTTTAAATTCTTTTATAGATGATTTCTTCAAACTTTTAGAATTTCTTTTTAAAAAATACATTTTCTTAGTTTTGCATCTATTAACGTAGTTTACAGGTTATATCCATCTCTAGAACTTTTATATATATAGTAAATACAGGTCATTGTTGTAAAACAAAAAACATTACAATTTAGTAATCAAATAAAGAATTCAAGTTGGTTGTTTTTGTTTTTCAATCCAAGTAAACATAACAATTTATAAAAGAGAAATCCGAGTTTACGTATTATTGTTTAAAATGTTTCACTAATTGATATTTCTTAACTTGTTTAAATGTTTTTCTAATTGTATAATCATGATATTTATAAATGGTTTTTAGAGATGAATATTACTATTCTAATTAAAACATTGGTCGGTGGGTGGGGTGGTGTTTTTTTTTTTTTTTTTCTTTTTTTTTGTTTGTTTGTATTTTAATTGTTCTTTTGTTTTTTTTTTTTGTTTGTGTTTCAAATTTTCTTTTTTTCTTTTTTGTTTGTTTGTGTTTTAATATGGTTTCTTTTGGGTGTGGGTTCGAGATTTTTGGGGTGGGGTTTTTTGTGGGTTTTTGGTATCTGGACACGTGTTTTTGATTTGTAGGGTTCGTTGACGTTGTCTTTCTCCGGGTTCCTGTTTTCTTTCTTTCGTTATCGATACCCTGACGATTCTCGCTATTAAGGTTTGGGTTTTCCTTTTGTTTGCTCTTTTCGGGGATTTGATTTTCGTCGGTTTTCTATTATGGACTGTGTCGCTTTCTTGCGGCTTTGATTTTTTTTGTGTATGGTGTTGGACTTTGATTTAGTTTTTTGGGTTCTGCATGTTCTGATGTGTTATAGATTTGGGGTTTTGGTGTATTTTACTGATTTTGTGGTTTTGAACCTTCATTTTGATTTTGATTTTGGGTTACATTAAAACTCGCATACGCGCGGCAACGCGCGCGCCAAAATCTAGTTAGCTATTAAAATCGGACCGGACTGAAGAAACTGATCAGACGGTTCATTTTTAAAACCATCGGCTTGCTTTAATCCCATTCTCATCAAATTTTGATATTAACTTTTAAGAAGTTCACATTATTCAAACATCATCCATTCAAATTATTCTTTTTTTAGTAAGGATTGATATGATTTTAATATTCACAGAGATTATTTTTCATCCAGCTTATTTTTTATCACTTGATTAGTTACGCAATTATTTTTTTAAGTTGAATATTCGCATAACAAAATATTGGAGATGATCATATTGTTTTCACATTACGTTTATATTTCTAGTTATGTAAACAATTTATCTCGCTGAATAATTTCCCGTATCATAAGATCAGAACTCGTTATTATAAAAAGCTAGAGAAATGAAACAAACATTTTTATTTTAATAGAACAATTTAACATTATTAAAAAGTCGTTATAATAAATTCTTTTGAAAGAGTTTAAAATATATCTGGAAAACTTTAAAAAATTCTATTAAATCATTTGTGACATATTGAATAAAACTATCTCTAAAAGAATTTATAAACATTTAAAAAAGTCTTTTGTAAAGTATATTATAATAGGAGTGAGAAAGTAAAATTTTTTAAAATAACACTACTTTGGTATATATTTTTGCAATTACACTATTTTGGTAATTAATTTTTCAAACTACACTCTTTTAGTAAAAAACTCTTTGAAGTTGGATCGTTTTAAAAATCAAAACATTATATAAAACGAACTTTAAAGATGTTGTTTTACAAAAATATTAAAACGTGATTCATTATGTGATAACTTTATTAAAGTCTAGTGTTAAATATAAATTGGTTAAGAAAAGGAAATAAATAAGTTGGTTAAATTATAGGGGGTATAAGTGTATATTGATGAAAGATAAAGGTAAAATGAGTTAAGTTTATCAAAGTGTAAGGGTGTAAATGTATAAAAGATAAAAAAGTAAAATGTGTATTTAACTTGTGTATAAACTATTTAAATTTTGATAAATGTGTATATACATTAGGAGAGATTTGAAAACAGTTTTGAACAAATATTAAAAAAGAAACAATGATTTATCAAAGTACAATTTCATTAATTAAACTAATGGAAAAAAAAATAAACAATGATATAACACATTTGGAGCGAACAACTCACAACTTATAGGATTTGATCTTTGAATACGTCTTTCCAAGACACAATGTAAGCGTTGAACTCTCCCCACAAGTCTCTAAAAGATATCTATTTTGCAACATACAATATATTTTTGTATCTGGTTGTTTTATTATCAGATAAGTCTAACGTAAGGAGATAAACTTGAATAGGATTTGATACTGCTTTTGTCATGACACACATTTTAAATCCTTCGAGTTACATTCGATCACAGGACACATGTCATGCATATGTTCATTAGCTAGCACAAGATGTTTGTGGTTTTGTCTGTGAGAAAAATATGATGAGTTATTATACCATATATGTAGAATGACAAATAATTATATAATTTATGTTTACACGTGAGGTGTTCCCGTGAGAAAAAATAGCACAAATTTGATCCACTAATTGCAATATCTCTTTTTATAGATTGTTATAAACTTATGCACTCATATAGTATTGCATCAAAACTTTTCAAGTTTGTGTATCAACAGACACTGCAATATTGCATCAAGCATGCAAGTGTTTGTGAATCGTTGGAGAAATACCTATGAATTTTTTTAAAAGAAGTAACATATTTAATTGTTGTTTGCCATTATAACAACTTACAGATAATATTCAAAATGCACCCGCCATCAAATAAAAATACAAAGTAATTGTATAAAAACAATATCGTATATTATCTTTTTTAATTCAAAAGAGAAACATACATTTTTCTGGTTGTTTGCATAAATTAAAAGGTTCAACAAAAAGTCGATAATAGACAGGCCAATGGCACTATATTTATAAGGGTTGTGGCTCAAATAAATATAAAAGTAATAATAAAAATAAAAATAAAAGTAATAATAGAAATAAAAATAAAAGGCATAGGAAGCAATATGCATCAGTGATTTATGGTTAGTGTATTAATACTATATGACTTTCTAAGAAAACAAGGTTTTTGGTTTTTGATTACAACGATGCATTCATGCTTGTTTGGAAGACTATCAATTTATAACGATGTATCGAAGTTTGTTATAACGAAACATCTAACTTATTTACAACGGTCCATCTAATTTTTCAATTTAATAATGTGTTTTGATGCGGTATTGATTATAATGGTGTATCTAGTTTTTCATGGTTTAATTTGTGTTTCATAATATGTTTTGATGCATAATTAGTTACAACTGTGCATCCAACTTTTCAAGTCCATGCAATTTTGTAATTAGCTTTGGTTACGCAAGTATCATTCCGATATAACAACAGTGTGTCTAACTCATCAGTGACGCGCCCAACTTAGCATTTATTGATGCTTGAAGTCTCTTGTGGTATTGAAAATTATTTTACTCTTGTTTTTAGCCTAATATTTTATGCTTGATTTAAGTATTTCTTTTTTTATTATATAATCATGTTAATACCCTACCATTTCTAAATTTCTGCTCTATGATTGATTGACCGGTATGCTTTTGTTATTAAATACAAAAAACAATGTCATACTAAGAACGGTATCTTTTATTTTTATATATCAAGACATTATTCCACAACAAACCCCTCTTGTAATATTATTTTAATGCTACATCAAAGTCTAAACAAATAAGGAAACAAAAAAAGTTTAAGCTAAAAGCGTAACTTTATAAATTATACTATTTAAATATTTCATGAAAATATTTAGCCACCTTGAGGAAAAAATTGGTACCACTTTTGCATAATGAAAAATACCAAATTACTAACATTTTTACATCTATGAGACATGCATGTACTTGAAAATATTACCATTATTGCTCTACTTGATGCAAAATATAATCTTTCTCGCATGATTAGATATTGACGAAAAGGTATTATTACTTTACGTTATTTGATGCAAAAGCACTACTACTTTTACATCACTTGACGCAAAAATACCATCACTTATATACTGAATAGATATTGACGCAAAAGTACTATCATTTTTACACCGCTCGATGTAAATTCAACATGAACCTTATTGTGTCATTGAAATATGTGTAACAACCAAATCAATAATTTAAAAGAAAAAAACTTAATGACTAAAATGTTTATATGATCTTCCAATTTTGTCACCCTCTTAATCCCTTTAGTTTATGAACATTAAAATGTTTTAACTTGATGTAAAATTTATGAAATATCTCAGCACTTGTAATAAATATATCATGACCTATATAACATCAAGATCGTGGAAAATTGCACAAACTCAAATTTCTCACAAGTATTTCACAATTATTAACAATTAACTTCAATGCAAACCCTAATTTCTACAAGAATACAAATTAAAAAAAAAGAAGTGTGAGCTTCAGTTTGACTGCTTCTTCAACCCTAACATCTTGTTAATGGCACCTACATAAGCCCTAACACTGGAGATAACAATATCCATTGATGCACCTGTTCCACTGCCACATATATTCATTCATACAGTTAAAACGATAGTTTACAAATACATATTGCGTCTACCTATATGACGTATATATAATGTAATGTATATCCTAGCATTAATATCAGACCAATACATTCCTAAAAGAGTATATAAGTTGTATATACCTATATGTTCGCGATGTTTTTTCTCCAGAAGCATGTGTTGTCGTGTGGTTGTTTTCTGCAGAGATTACCACACGCGTGCTGGCTATCGCATCAATGCCGGCTGTAACTGCAGACATTGAGTACTCAAGAAGCTTTACAGGAGCCTGTAAATATATATATATACAATCAGATACATATAAAGAGTTTGGATGTATCTCTGCTGTTCAAAGTTATAATAGTTGAACTTAATAACTTAAACCTTCACAATGAGATCAACCGCCTTATACGCTGCATCAACTGGTCCTGTTCCAACAGAACAAGCAATGTGTTCTTTCCCATCAATATCTATTAATTTAACTGTTGCTGTTGAAAGACCTAAACTCCCACATGTAACCTGTAAATTATAATCAGATTAAACTAGTTTAAATAATAAAACTATATGCGTGCATGTGGGCCTACCGCCTATACGTACCTGTACATCTCCGAATTTCCAAACAACTTTGGGCTGGAAAACCTCGTCTGATACCAATGCTATTAGATCATCATCAGTAATAACCTTTTTCATTTCAGCAACGGATTTAAACCGCCAAAAGAGATCATTAAGTTCCTTCCCATCAATGTCATAACCGAGCTGATTTAAAAGGTAAAAATAAGTTTAACAAATAATTATACAAGTAGCGGTTACTTCATTTACAAAAATTATGACTTATGAGTTAAGATATTACACTCCACCTCAAGAAGTTTAGATTTCAAAGCATGGCGTCCACTGTATAAAAATATTTGAAAAGCATTAGCCTATGTGTATTCAAAAACACAATGCAAAAAGAGTTGTAAAACAAAAGGTTACTACCAACATACTTTCTTAATTTGCATGAAAAAGACACTCAACCTAATTTGGCATGTTGAATTCCTAAAAAATGTCAAAAGTATACAAAAAATAATTCCCTCAAGCTAATTATAGCATATTAAAGTCCATTAGTTTGTCTAAGTAGATACTTGTAAGGAAATATTGACTTTTTACCTCTTAATTATTGAAGTTAAAATATTGACTTTTTGCCTCTTAAATATTGAATATTTTTTGTGCAAAAATGTTGAATGTCACTTCAGTAACAAATCATTATTTTAAACTTCAATGGTACATTTTAGACAAGTTTAGAGACTTAAATATACCAAATTTAGGTGAGGGACTATTTCATTTATGCTTGACAAGTTCACGGACTTTAATATACCAAAAGTAGGTTGATGGCCTTTTTGTGCTAAATAAAGTAACTTTAATTAAGAATACCTAAGTTTTCCAAGTGTAAGACCAGCTTCATTAGATCTAAAAAGTCCAATATCTTCAGGAGACATGATTTCATATGTATTTTTGTTCTTTAGCATTCCGTCTTGATGGATTCCGCTTTCATGAGCAAACGCATTAGCACCAACAATCGCCTTGTGAGGCTGCACCTGCAATCCGCTGTATTCTTCAACCTAAATATAAATATTCAAAGTGAGCAGAATAATTATTATCCTTCGTAAACTTTTCTTTTTTGTAAATAAGAACTTGTATATACCATCTTGCTAGCCATGATAATATGTCTTGTATTGATCCCGGTGTAAAGACCGCCCAATAACTCACCTTTGCATTTTAAAGTCATTACCACCTGTTTTCAGTAAAATGCAACGACCGATTAGTTAAGAAAACTTTAAGATATGGGAAGATTCGGTTTACATTCACTCACCTCTTCTAAAGAAGCGTTACCAGCTCTCTCTCCAATTCCGTTTATTGTTACTTCTAATTGTCTTGCACCATTATAAGCCCCCTAATATCAACATATATTAGCGCATAAATGAAATACAAACTAAAGAAAAACATAAGAATTTATACGCGTACCTCTAAAGTATTGGCGGTAGAAAGTCCTAGATCATTCTGGCAATGAGTCGAAATGATGACATTCTCAATGCCGGGTGTATTGGCTTTGATGTCAGCAATGAGCTGACCGAATTCACGAGGCCAGTTATAACCAACAGTATCAGGAATGTTAAGAGTCGTTGCACCAGCTTTTATAACCTCACCTAATATCTCATATAGAAACTCCCTCTCTGATCTGTTAACAAAGCAAACAAATTTTCAACTGTTTGTACCTATTATGACCACAAAACAAACTACATTTTGCAAGAAATAGCAATTTTGATCTAAGCTGGTTAAACACACCATCACTCATAATCAAACAGTCTTTTCAGATTATCATTCTCTATCTGAATCATTCCAATCAAGAAATCACTGCAAGTAGAGCTGCAGATGAACCGAACGTTCAGCGAACATTTCGTGAACCGTTTGGCGGGAAGTTTGTTAATGTCCGTGAACGAACACGAATAAGAAATTATGTTCGTTAAGTTAAACGAACGAACATGAACACAGGTCGTGTTCGTTCATTTATGTTCATGAATGTTCGATAATGTGTTTGTTAATGTCCGTTCATGAACGTTCGATAATGTGTTTGTTTATGTTCGTTTGTTTTCTTGATTTTTGTATCAGTAATGTTTATGATAATTATGCCAAGTATTTTCGTATATTTATGTTGAATACTTATTTATTTTTGGTGGACTTTATGTAATGTTTATAATAAAAATGCAGATTTTATTCTAAAATAAATACATCGATCATTTGTATCTATTTGAGTTTATGAACTTTTCCATGTGTTCATTTAGTTCATGAACATTTGTTTGTGTTCGTTTGCGTTCATGACCATCTCATGAACAAGTTCATTTTTACTTAACAAACAAACACGAACAAAGCCTTGTTCGTGTTAGTTCGGTTCGTTTGCAGCTGTAACCGCAAGAACTAACACCGCAAAACCATAAACCCTAAACCTTAAAACCAACATTAACATAGCATGTAAGAACTTAGAACCCTAATTCCAACAAAACCAAATGGGGGCAAAATCATGGTGATTCATCTTACTTCTAACCAGAGCATCATCATCATCATCATCCAAATTACACAGAAAACAACCCTAAATCACAATCAACAACATACCTTCCAGCATCTTCAGGGCTAAATTCAACATCATGACACCCCAAGCTTCTCGCATACGCCACCATACTCTTCGCTTTCTCCACCACCTGTTCCTTCGTCAACTTCAGCTTATACATCATATGAATCTCACTCGTCGCAATGAACGTATGAACCCTAGGAAACTTCGCGAACTTCACCGCCTCCCACGCGCGATCAATATCGTTCTTATTACACCTCGCGAGCCCACAGATCACCGGCACGTGACCGTCGTCTCCGGCGAGATTTCCGACCTCCTGTGCGATCAACTTCACGGCCTCCAAATCGGCGTCGGATGCGGCGGGAAACCCTGCTTCGATGACGTCGACGCCTAATTTGGCTAGCTGACGGGCGATGTCGAGCTTCTCCTTGGTGGTCATGGTGGCGCCGGGGGACTGTTCGCCGTCGCGGAGGGTGGTGTCGAAGATGCGGATGTAGTTTGGGTCGGAGATGTGGCTTGGGGTGTACTCCGGCCGCCGTGAGCAGAGGAGGGTGAAGGGTTTGTAAGGGTGGGTGGTTGAGGGTTTGAAGTGTAGTAGTGTTCGAATTGGGGTGGTGGCGGTGGTGGTGGTGGTCGGAGGGAAGAAGGTGGTGGTGTGTGAGAGGTACGCCGCCATGGTGGTGGTGGTGGTGGTTATGGTGGTGGTGGTGGTGGTGATGGTGGTGGTGGTGGACTGTAATATTCTGTGGGGAAGATGAAGTTAAAGGGGGTATATGAAAAGGACAATTTGGTCCACTATAAATAATGTATAATAATAGTTAATACTTTGTTGACTATTGTTAGGTATTGTCCTTTTATTTTTTAAAGTTAGTTTTGTTTTGTTAGATTTGGTGATATATTTTCACAAATTGAATTTTAATAATGACCGATAATAATTTATATTATTGATTTGATCGGTAATAATTTTATTTTTTTCGTTTTTATTGCTAACAACAATCTCAGTAGCATAATTATTGAAAATTTACGTTTGATTTCAACTCGATTTCGTTCACAATAATGCTTATAAATTAAAGGAAAAAATGCAAGCTGAATCGAGTCTAAAATAAGTACAAATCGAATATGAATGTATGATAATTATGCTACTGGAACTGTTGTTGGTAATAAAAATAAAATTTTGAATTATTTCGGCCAAATCAATAAGATAGATTATTATCTGCCAATGAGTGATAGTTTAGATTATTAAAATCTAATTTGTTTATATTTTTTAATGGATTTGTTATTTGTATGTATGTGGTAGTATTGGACTATTGGGACAAAATGTCATAGGGTGTGAGTTGTCTATATTGGTAGGGGTGTTTTTTTTATTATGTTAAGATATGCTTAGTGTATGGTTCTAGGAGTAATGATTGGTTAAATATAATGTAGTGTATCATTTTTGACTATTAAGCTATCGCCGGGAGTAAAGCAGTATATATACAAACAAAGATTGTGGGTTTTGATATTGAGAATGTGAGTGTGGTGGTATTAAAAGAATAGTGTATATAAAGTAGGAAATTTGTGTTCGTTGATACACGGTAGGTTTTTATCTAGTATTTGTAATTATCTTAGTCTATTTATTCAAGATTTCGTTTTGGTTAAATGTGAGATGGTGATATGTTTTATAGCCCTTAGGGGTATTTTGGTCTTTTTAAAAAAAATCTAACAGAAAATGTTAACCGTTAGTTAGAAGTACGAAAATAGAAACGATTTGTAAAACTCAGACTAATAATGGAGACAAAATAAACATTTGTATTCTAGTGGTGACAAATTGCAAAATTCAGTGACGAAAACCGAGCTTAACTTTATATTTTAAATTTAAATTGTATTTAAACATATAACTAACTCGATTTCAAAACTGATTAATGATGCTATAATGATAATTGACTTATGTTACATTACATGGTAAATTATGTCACAAATGTTTTGGTGTCATTCCTTTTAACTAGTACAATTTTTTTATTATAAAATTCCAAATAGTCGTAAGACAAACTTAGTTCTATTTGTGTTTCAGCACAAATTTTATTCAAATAAAAGTTGTGCGTCAAAGTATACGAGTTATTGAAGCACAATTGTACAATCAGTTAAAGCTTTAATTTAATATTTATATGACAAATTTAATTTCAATAATCTAAACCATTACTCATCAGTCAGAGAGTCTAACTACTGTACATTTGACATTTAATGAGTGGTACAATTATATTTTTTTTGAACGAGGAGAGGATATAAAAAAGAAAAGAGTAAATTATACGGATCGTTCTTGAGGTTTGCTCAAATTTCACCTTTCATCCCTTGGATTGAAAAACTGCAGGTTTAGTACTAAGGTTTGAAAAAATATAACACGTTTTGTCCCTTGATCAAACATTAAAACGGTCATTAGTTTTTTACGTTAATACCTGTAAATTGATCATTTTACCCCTTTTCTTTTTCTTCCCCAACCCTCACCCCACACTTCTTCTTCTTCTCCAACCCCCACTTACACTTATTCTTCCTCATCACCACCACCACCACCACATCCGCACTATCACCACCACTCCTCGCCACCACCACCACACACCCCCATCTCTAGCACCATCATATACCCCGATCTTCACCATTACCAATGCCAATCCATCACCACCGCCAATCCACCACCACCACACACACCCATCTCCACCACCATACACACCCATCTCCACCACCACCAACAACCCACCAATCTACCACCACTTCTCGCCACCACGACCACACTATCTCTACCATCGCTCCACCACACCACCACTAATGCGTCTGCTCAAGAGAAAGAAGGTGGGATGGGGGATGAGGTATTTTGGTAATGCGAATGTGGGGTATTTTGTTTTTGTAGAGTGGTGTTATTACATGTTTGTTAGAAAATGTCAAGGTGGGGATGTGGTGGTGGCAAGGTGTAAAATTGTCATTTTTTTAATTTTAACATAAAAAACTAACGGCTGTTTGACACAGGGACGAAACGTGTTACATTTTTCAAACCTTAGGACTAAACTTGTAATTTTTTCAACCGCAGAAACGAAATGTAAAATTTAAACAAAGCTTAGGGATAAACCATGTAATTTACTCTAAAAAATAAAGCATTCTAACAAGGAGCTAGAAAGCCGATGAACAATCACCAATCTAAAACAAGAAAAAAAACAACAAAAAGCTACATAGAGATAGTTGGAAAACATATTTGATTCCATTTTAGGACCACCTATCTAGATAGATTTTCCACCCAAATGCATAAATGTGTTATTAAAGCATTCACAGTAGGTTCTTTATTTTTTATTTGATTGTGTATCCTATATTATAAGGAATAGTTATAAGTGATTTTGATTGAATGAGAGAGAAAATATATGTGTATTGTACCGTGATTCTCTATATTTAAAGAAACACGATATAACCTCTATAAATTATTTAATATTTTTAAAAGTGATTGTGAGTGTAGGAAAGAAAAAATATTAAATATAAAAAATATTATTTAATTAAAATGAAAATAACAAGCCAGTATTTTTAATATAAATACATAGATGGAAATGTGAAAACTATTTTGAAACACAAATGATAACTTCCACTAGCTTTTTCAGCACATGCTTCCTTGGTTGATTTCTTACGGTGAAATATCAATATGGTGTGATTCTGATCCACCTACTAATAATGTCAAATTTGGTATGTCACTCCTAATACAAGATAAGAAAATACATTCTACGGAATAAGTATATTTTCTACAAAAGGGGCAATCAATGGAGTTAAACATTTCTTCTACACAAATCCTATCTCTTGCAATCTTTAAATTAGGGCAGTAAACAAATCGAGTCAGGGTGGGCTTGGGCTTGACTTGTTTATTTTAACGAGCATGAAATGTGAATCCGGGTTCGACTTGTTTATATACGAGTCGAGCCGAGCCTGCTCGCGAGCCAACTTATTTTAAGAAAAAAATATTTTTATTCTTTTTTAAACATTCATGTATATAAAGACAAAATATAATATTTTATATATATTCTTCTATCTTAACTCATTGAAACAACGACACAAGATTAGTTTTTTATTAATTATAATTCTTCTCCATATTTTTATATTTAATTTTTTTTAATATCAAGTTTACTATATATCTATGATAATATGATATATGTATGATAATATGATATAATTTAGTTTATAATTTATAAATATGATAACTTAGCCTTCAATTTAAACGAGTCAATGAGCGAGCCAGCAAGCCACGAGCTGAGCTGAACTTAGCTCTGCCTCGGCCGTTTAAATATCGAGTCGGTTCAGCTCGTTAACTAACCGAGCTGATTTCAAGCGAGTTACGAGATGCGAACTTTTAAACACCCGTAATTGAAATGGGATAATTTACTTTACTTTGATGGGCAAACAATTATTCTATACTTAAAAATGAAAATGACGCTTCAATCTGTTGCACCTCAAGCAACAATTATAGTAAACCACTTTCAAATTGTCTGTATAATATGACTACACCGTAGAATAAAATTCATTTAAAATTTTTTTACACACAATTAAACTAGCGTTCGTTAGCATAATAAATCCATTATATATGTTTTGTTTACTTATACGACGCCATCAATTATGTTGATTTTTTGAGTTTGTCTTAAGCCATGTTAACGTACAATATAAATTTATATATTAATAGTCGAGCTTTATAATTAATAAGTGTTATGATCGGTAGGTATGTCATTTTATATTTTAAAGTTGTTTTTTTTTTTGTTAGTTTTGGTACACTCTAGTTTTTAATAGATTTGTTGTGTGTATGTATATGTGGTAGTATTGAGTCATATGATTGCCTATATTGCTAGGGGTGTTTTTTTTTATTTGGTAAAAATGTATTTTAGTATGTAGTGCTAAGAGTAATGATTTGTTAAATTTTTATATAGCGTACCATTTTTGACATTTGAAGTATATTTATTAGATCGTTGTAGGTTAAACATGCTACAGGATGTGTATGTGGTGATTTTAATATAGAGTGTGTAGAGTAAAAGGCATGCGTTCTTTGGTAAAAATAAAAATATAATTTTGTATTGATTTTTGTAATTATAATATTCTTTTAACTCTGTAACATGTTAGTGTGCAGTGCTAAGCGTTAAAGTCTGTCCAAAAAAAATTTAACGTACTCAAAAGTTTATAAAAGTTTAAAACATTGGAAGGTAGCATTTTGCCATAGTTACACTGCTATTGTTAAGTGGGTAAAGAAAAAGCGTCTGATGTTGCAATGGTTCGAAATGATTAAAAAAACGCGTTGGTAACGATATGTTCAAAAATAATAAAATAATGCGTACTTGTAGATAATAATGCTAAGTTAGAATTAAGTTCCCCACGTTGTTGAGGGGCGTACAACCATGTCAAGTAACACCAAAGACACATCATTGTTAGACAAAATATAAAACATATAAAACAATAAGTAAGTCAATCTTGGATCAACGCGTTGCAATGAGGTGTTAAACAGGAAAAATAAACGTAAAAACACTGAACCACTCTCAAAATATAGAGCGAAACATAAAACGGAAATTTTTATAAAATATAAAAGTATAGGGACCAATTTTAAAAGTAAAACAATATTTGAACTATATTGTAAATGGTGTAAAAGTATTGGGCTAAAATAAAAAAAATTATAAGATAAAAATAAGACAAAAGGTTAGTATAACCCCTAAAGAATGTTATACAACTCATAATACCTTAAAAAATTGATAATTAGTATATATATAATAACACGAAAGTGTGCTTAAAAAAGAAGTAAAAGCTAGTTTTGGATAAAATATATGTCAACACATCAACCTGACCGGGTTTTAATGGAAATTACGTTAAAAAGTAGATAAAAAGAGACATTTCATCATAGTACATGTATATATTTTTAAAAGTTATAAGAGGAAAACAGAATATGTGTAATAATAATAAAAATATTTAAATAAAAAATTTCAAAAGCTTTGTCAGCCTGTACGATTTTTCTTTCATGACTTGCACACTGTAATGCGCACTATATTTTTTGAATGAAATTTGCGTCAAACATAGATAAAAATAAGTTTCTTGTAGTTGTGTGTTCGAAAATTTATAAAACAAGATATGTAAAACGTTATAAGAGATTAACAAATATAACCAAAAAATTATAAGTATGTTATAAAATAATATAGTTCAAGTTGTGGGAAAGTGTATATTTTAATGGCAAACTCTAAGTATTATACACTTGATACAATTATATACATACAATTAAAAAATGAAAATCACGCTACAATTTGTTATACCTAACGCAGCAATTATAGTAGAAGACTTTCCAATTGTGTGTGTATATGATAAGACCAAACCGTACAATATAAAAAAACATTATTTTGTTTATTTGTGATTTATACACACACAATTACAGCAGCATTCGTTAGCATAAAAGAGTTTCCACTTGTGTCTATATTATATGTAATATGACCAAACGTACAATAAAAAAATCAGTACTTTGTTTACTTATATGACACCATCATTTTTGTTGAATTTTTAAGTTTGTCTTACGCCAAGCACTGCTTCTGTAGTCAACAAAAAAGGTTTCAGACTTCGTCATGATAATTTTTCTGAAAAGTTTTAATATATGTCGTTGAGATTTATAATTCACGCTGCGTACGCCGTCACCGCAAAGCACAGTGAGTAAAAAACTAGTTAGAGTTAATTCATATACTGATAAACTTAAATTCATTAAATATGATATAATGATAATTTACTTGCATGCGTGTGTATTGTCGGTTAATTTGTGTGTTTGCATTTTAATGTGTTACAAGTATCGGTGTTTCTACGATACAAATAATTTAGACGATACAAATAATTTAGACAACAGTTTTTGGCCTCTAAATTATAAGAGTCATTAAAATCGAAAAGAAAAAACTAAGTTTTATTTTTATTTTAAGTTGAAAATATATACGATAATTCAATCAATATTTGTGTTTTTAGAGATACATAAGATTAAGGTTTAATGAGATCGACTTGCAAAACTTGGTTCATCGAGGTCAACTTACGGCTTGGTTCATCGAGGTTGACTTCGGAACTTGGTTCATCAAATGTTCACTCTTGAGTGTTCATTTAGATTCATCAATTTTAAATTATCTTTTGCAGTTAAGTACCTATTCTACTAACTATTATTGTTTAAATTGCTTTAATCTACTATCGTTCTTTTGCTAAGTTAATCTATTCTTGTCTGTTTTGATTTTAATATAAACTTGCAATTTTTTTCTATGTACCTTAATTTGTTGTTGCTTGTTTATCATTTTATCTATTATTTTGCAATTGATTTTGTTTCAATTCATTAAATTGTTTTATACTTAAGACATTCTTAAAAGTACAAAATGCTACAATTCAATTAATTTAAACTATTTAGCTGTTATTCATATAATACATACCAAAACATCAGTCTAACTTTAAAATTATTAACAAATTAACCTGAACTCTGAGTAAAAGAAAAACATCCAAGACATACTCCGTTTTGGGATGTCGCCTCGAGAGGCATCAATATAATAATTGACTTATGTTACGTAAAACGGTAACATAATTGACTTATGTTATGTTACATGGTAAAGCATGTCGTTACGCGTTGGTACAATTAACCTTCTAACAAGTACAACTTCTAACAACAGGTTTTTTCTCATGCATACCATCTAATAACTTACACCTGTAAGGATTTAAACTCACATCAGTTTCACGAGAGACAACCACCAAATCGCCAATGCCACCGGGCGTTTTTAGCAAGTACAACTATTTGCAATGAAGCCACCACTTATTGACATACAGATTCCACATCTCCCAGCCACTTTGACATGATATCTAAAACTTTGTAACCATTTTGCACCAGCTGTAGAGTCCCACCACAGTGATGCTAATGATGTGAAAGTCCATATATACCCCTTCATTGATCAGGTAACAGCTAACAATGAAGCTCATTCCTGTGAGACTCCAGTGCTTCTCAAGATGAATGAGGTGCTCATACAGGATAAATCTATTGTCATAGTCGCCACCTCTGCACGCCTCGATTAACAAAGCCACATCAGCATTCGCCATAAGATCATACAGGGGATCGTTAGAATAAACAAATATGTGATGACGAGTATATTTACCGTAAATGAAAGTGGAACCCACGCGCCACGAATGATAATGAAGAGAATCATATAACCTCATAAGTGCATCTCTTCATTTTCTTGTCATGCTGACATGGACCGCTCTTCGAGCCAAAATGTGGCCCTGCGTAGTTAAGCTCAGCTTCCCTATTTCCCATTTGTGTAGTTGCAAGAAAGCCACTGAATATCCTGTTCACATACCAATTCATCAGTTGATCCCACAAGAATATTCATTAGAACATTCTAACTATCAGTCACATACTTAAAGGAAACAATATACAGGTCAAACAAGATGAGTCTTGCGGTCTAGAATCAATGATCCGTAACAACTAGAAAGAAAAGGTTGCAAGTTTTATCAGGGGTGTAAGACAATTTTCTTGAAATGTTAAGCAAACAAGCGATTAGAAAACGTTGTACCATGTAACAAAGGCTATGTGAAAGTTGAAATGCATCCTCCCATCGGTTGACGTTTACAAGACCTTTGACCAGGTTGACCAAGACACTGAATTTGGGAACAACACCTTTACTTGTCATGTCTGCGTATAACTCGAAAGCTTTTTCAACCCTATGTGTAACCAAAAGGCTCTCAATCATTGAAAAGTACAAATCTTTATCAATCAGGGAAGATAACAAGCTGTTTTCTTTAAGTAACTCCAAAGCCACTTCCAACTTTCCCGCCTTTCTATAACTATTAAATAAAAGTCTATAAACTGGAATAACTGGCACGGAATCTTGTTCACTTATATCATCTAACAAACCAATATTAATCAAGAATTCCCGATTAAACCCTTCAATAACCTTCCGATAACTCGCCATATGTTTGGGCCAATACGTCATTTTCATCTCTTCTAAAAGCCCATGGGCTTCATCCAAATGGCCTGAAGCACAACAATGATGAATCAAAACCCTGTAAGTAACATAATTTGGTGCACAGCTTTTACTACTCATTTGTTTAAAAATTTCAAGACCTTTTCCCACTTTACCCGCTATACCAAATCCATTAATCATAGCCGTATAAGTAACAACGTTTGGTTTACACCCTTTTTTCTCCATCATCTCCATGAGCTTATAAGCTTCCTCTGTTTTCCCAACTTTGCAAAGCCCATCAACCATTTCTGTGTAAATCACAACATTAGGTGGGCAAGAATCTTCGAGCATTTTAGATAATACCCGTGAAGCAAGATCCAAACGTTTATCCTTAAACATTTTATCAATCATAGCCCCATAAGTAAAAACATTTGGATTATATCCATTTTCACCCATTTTTAGATAAACGCCTTCTGCTTCCTCTAACTTCCCGTCTTTTAGCAACCCATCAATAAGAGCATCATACACGATATTATTAGGTTCACAACCTTCACTAGACATCACATCCAAAAGTTTGACCGCCTCGTCAACTTTATGAGCTTTACACAAACCATCAACCAAAGCTCCATATGTTACCACATTTGGGTCCCACATGTTGCTTTCTGTGCCTTTAAAGTACATATTTACATCAGGAATTTCTTTACCCTTCATTCTTGTGTAAATTTGCAACGCCTTTTCTATTTGACCAATTTTACAATGACCGTCGATTAGAGCCGTGAGTGTGACGACGTTTGGGGAGCAACCGCATGATAACATCATCTCAAACAACTCATTGGCATCAATAATCTTGTTAGCTTTAAGATAAGCATGTATAAGTGCAGTATAGGTGACCACATTTGGAGCACAACCATTTGTAACCATTTCATCAAACCAAACACGAGCCTGTGGAATTAAGCCAGCTTTACAGAAAGTATCAATCAACATTGTATAAGTATGAACGTTTGGAACAACACCGTTCTTTTTCATTTCTTTGAATAACCAAAACGCCTTCTCGAATTTAGAGGCATCACATAAAAAGCTAATTACTTTATTATACGTACTGTTATCAGGCACAAAACCATTTTTCATCATTTCTTGAATAACATTATAAGCTTTCTCAAACTTCCCAGCCCTACAAAGACATTGAGCATAGTTAGTAGCGTTGACTTTATTCAACACAAATCCTCCCTCTAGCATTTGACCGTAAGCCATTTCAGCCAAATTTAAATTCTCTGCACTTGGCATCTCGTTCTTTCCACAGATCCCACCAATAAAAATGTTATAAGTTACATGACCAGGTTTGACACCGTATTTTCCTGTCTCTTTAATCAGCTTATAAGCATAATTTAAATCTCCCGTTTTACAGTAAGCATGAACTAGAGAATTATGTATTTTAGGGCTCGGGTAACACCCCTCTGCAATCATCATACTAAGAATTCTCTTACATCTACCCAACTTTCCTTTATTCAGACACCCACAAAGCAATGTCCTGTAAGTAATAACATTAGGATGGCAATTATCACACCTCATTCGGTTCAAGAACTCCATAGCTTCTTCAAAAAACGAACCCTCACACAACCCGCCAATCATTCTTGTATATAACACAGTATCCGTAACAATTTCCCCCCTTTTTACCATATCAAGCGCCTCCCTCCATTTCCCGATTTTACACAAAGAATAAGCAAAAGAACCTAATGTATGCACATCCATTTCATAACCTACATCAACCATTTCCTGATAAACAAGATCAGCTGTATCTAGTTTATTTGCTTCAAGAAAAACTTGAATTAAAGCATTATAAGTCACTCGAGAAGCTTTGTATCCAAAAGCTTTAAGCCTACCGAGCTCCTCGAGTGCTGCATTCCATGAACCGTTTCCACAAAACTTTCGAATCAATACATTTAACAGTTTTCCAAGTACTTTATCGTCATCATCTTTAATTTCTCTGAGAAATTGGTCGGGTATTTTATCGTTATTACATCCCATTATATCTAACAGAGTATCATACACTGCTAATGTGTGACTATACCCAATTTGTCTACCTGCCCATATGAAAAACTTTACACCTAATTCAGCATTTGGAAGTAACTTCAACACATCAACGACCACTGATTCGCTCAGTTTCTCCCTAAACTTACTAAGAACTCTATGGGTTTTATCACCAAAATCCACTTTATTATCTCTAATTGCATTACAAATATCATATGCATCTGAACACTTACAAGATTCGACCTTTTTCACTGACAACGAACCCTGCAAAATCGCAAATTCTTCTTCCAAATTGGGCGCGATTGCAGAATCAAATTGTGGGTTTGAATTGTTTTCTGGGGAATTGAAATGGGGATCGATCAATCCCTCTAATTGATCAGGGGATGAAGTGGTGATGGATTGCTTGAATATGTTGAATAATGAAGTTTGGCGGGAGATTTTAGATGATTTAGGGTTTGATATTGTGGAAATTGAACTGGTGATTGATGAAGAAGGATGATTTGGTAGATGGAGATAAATCTTTATCAGGCTTCTTCTCATCCTGTTTGAGAATTTAAAGTTTTGGACTGTGTGGAATTAGGGTTTATAAACGATTGACTACTTATGAACACCTGAGCATTTCTCCTAATTTTGAGCTCATTCTTTTGATTTCATTTTTTGCGTATTAATAATTCATATAATGATTTTATGAAAAATGATAAATCCGGATCTACTGACCGGCCGGTGTCAAGTTCGCCTCTAACTTACGACACCAAAGGCTAAAAGGGCTTGCTAGGGACAAGATGCGCCACAAGTACGAACGTAGGTTGCGGGGTTCGAATATGGGTTCTTACCTCACAATAACGCTTAGGCCTCATCCTTCTACCACTTGTGATACACGCCAGGAGACATGTAAGAATTTTAAGAACCAAAAAACATGTCGCCATAAAAAAAATCAGAAAGTTTAACAGATGCTTAATCAATATGATCAACATCGTTGGGCAAGTCGTTTGTCGATACAAAGAATTGGTCCTTTGTTACAAACGAGGTATTTTTTAGATCATTGATCAATAATAACATAATGATCGAGCATCGTTATATTATTTTGACAATTATTTGAAAATGTCTTGGGATGTTATATCGTCAAGTAGTTATTGTTTGAGATTACTATTTTTTTAAAATCTGATGGGCATCAAGACATGTCTTTAGAATGTTAAACCTTCGAGTAAGATTAATTTGAGAAAGATAATCTCTCTAGGTGGTTGTAAATTGGATCCACCTATGTGGCTAAGCACAACGTGTGTAGTAGCGTAATCCATTATAACCATAATATGTAAATAACAAACAAGCAGAAATGATACGTGTAATTATATGATGTTTTATAGTTTAACTAGTGTAATATTTATTAGGCTAAAGTGGATAGTCTTAAAGTGTTTAAACTATGGCTTAAGCCCTTAAAACATATCTATATGTGGTAACAAGACCACAAAAACTTATGGAGTCAAAAATAATATTCTGGAATGACAACCCAAGAACAATCTAGGCTCAAAAATTTCCGACCCCCCGCAAAAAATTTATGGTACCCGCCGTTAATCTCACTCGCATAATCATAAAAGATTTACACTCGATTTATATTTGATTTTGCTTAAAAGAACGTTGTTGCCCGTAAGCATTACATTTGATATAATAAAGTGGAAATCTATTATTACTTCAACGTGTATACCGTTAAATTATTCGGTATAAATAATAGTTAAGTTGTTCAAAAAAGTAGTTTTTTTTACAACTTTAATTAATTTTACTATACTTCACATCTAAATCTATTTTATACTCTAATAAAAGAGTAACTATGTAGGACAATATCACATTTATTCTCATAAAAATTTTTTCGTTTCTCTCTCCTATTAAATAATTACTTTAATTACAAATAATATTATTTAAATATTTTTTAGATTATAAATGGTTTTCTAATAAATTAAGAAATGTATCTTTTTATTAATGTTATACCTAAAGAAACAATTGATTATAAAATAATATTATATGTAAAACATCAAACTTATTTAAAACTATGAAATATTTTAAATTTTGTGTTTTTAAAAAGTAGAGTTTTTATAAATCAAAAATAATTTAAAGTGAGAGTTACAATAACGATATTTATAAAAAATGAAATTGTTTTTAAACAAAACGTTTGATTTTATCGTTCTTTTATTACTTATAGTTTTATTATATTTAAAATATATTTGATATTTTATTAATTCAAACCGTTTAATACACGAGTTTACTAAAGGTAGTATCATATAATACTTGACGCACCGCCTACCGGATCAGGCATACACCTAACACCCAGATTAGATTTTTTTAATTTTTTATTTTTGAACGCTTAATTATATTACCGATGAACAACTAGTTCACTTGATCATCTTTATTACTTAGACTACTTGATTACCAAACCCTTTGGACACTAAGCTGTCATGTCCCCGAATAGAAACCCGCTCATCAGTCCGTCCCCGTAAGTCTTCGAGCTGGCGAGCTTGAGACCACCCTCGATACGAAACCCACTCGAGATGAAAACTAGTCCGGTCCAACCCGGGTTAGTGCATATAGCCATTAACAGAGTTGGATTCATTTGGAGTAATTAAGCCGTTAAGCGATAACATTACTGTAATCAGAACGAAGACGATGAACAGAAGCAAAGATAACAGCAGCAAACTGAACTCCGTCTTCTACGCACACACCTACCACCCTATTCAAGCCGGTAGCATCGACGGCACCGACGTTCTTCCTCACGATAACGCCGTTTACAGAGCCCTCTTATGTTCTTCCGCTGGCCTCTGTATGTTGTTTTTCGCTCTCTTCACTTCAAATTTGATCCTCTGTTTCTTCACTCAACTCCTTCACTTGTTGCAGATGATCCGTTCGGCGATCCGAATGTCATCGGAGAAGATCCGTATTGCACTCTCTTCGTCGGCCGTCTCTCTCACTTAACCACCGAAGATACGCTTCGTCAGGTCTGATTTTGCCCTAATTCTTACGATTCGGTTGGACGTTTTGTAAATTTCGTGGTTTTAGGTTATGAAAATGTGATTGTTTTAATGATTTGATGATAATTATTGAGAAGATTAGTATTTAGGTTAAGGAAAATGTTGATCTAGGTCATCAGAGAACAAACGTAATGTTAGGAACAATGAAATAGAGGGTGTTTGTGTGGTTATTTGGTTTAAGTGACTAACTTCATTCATAGTATATGCAATGATCTGCTCATATCTCTTGAGTTTGAAGTATTAAGAACAAGTAGGATATAGGTGAATTGATTTTTAAGTTTGTTCTTACTGTTCTTATCAGATTCTACATCGTTGGATGCCTTGTTAGTTGTTGCTATAAGTTCTTTAGCAACTTCATCTCCAAGCTTCCATTGCATTTTTGTTGTTGTGGCACTGAATGTTTGCTGTTTTTTTGTTTGTAGGCTATGAGCAAATATGGAACGGTGAAGAACTTGCGATTGGTCCGCCATATTGGTAAGCATGTTTACTTTGGTGTTTTAAGAGTGCTAACGTAGGAATTTGTCTAATTCAATTGTTTGTTCTCGTAATCAACTAAAGTTAGGATTTTCTTGATATATTTAGTCCAAAATCGCAAAATCGGTTTACCCTAATGCTGAATGTATGAAATTCCCTATCTTTGTCATGCATCATGTTGTGGATGCAAGTTGCTCATTTGGGCTTTTAAGTCCAGTGCTCCTATTCTCCAAATTTTTTCATATGTATTACAAGTTTTTGCTTTATTGGTTGATTGTTTACAGTTACTGGTGCCTCTAGAGGTTATGCTTTTGTTGAATATGAAAGTGAAAGAGATATGCATCGAGCGTATGAGGTAATCGAATGGAAACACTTTCTTGTTGTTGATGCTGCTTTTAAGTATGTATGCTGATGTGAAACAACTTTCCCTCTCTCTTTCTCATGTGCAGAAAGCGCACCATTCAATTATTGACGATTCTGAAATTATAGTTGATTACAACCGGCAGCAACTGATGGCAGGATGGATTCCAAGAAGATTAGGTCATAAAAGTTTCTACTCGTTGAATATCATTCTTAGATATGCTGTAATTTGATGTTGACGTGCTTTTATTTATCCAGGCGGGGGTCTCGGTGGTAAGAAAGAATCAGGGCAGCTTCGATTTGGAGGACGAGAAAGACCTTTTCGTGCCCCATTGTATGAATTCTCGACCATTTTACTTGAAATTTCAGACCAAAGCTTAAAATACAATAGAAATACCGTGGGCAACTTTCAACCCATTTGACCCAGTAGAGATGAGACTAACTGTGTTATTTACTTTTTCTTGATTGATTTACTTGAAAAGGCGTCCAATTCCATTGGATGATCTGAAACGGCTTGGGATCCCGCCTCCTCCTGAAGGAAACTACATGTCACGATTTGAGGTATGTTTTTCTTCATTCTTGATATCTTTCAATCATGAGAGGACATTAGCATGAAAATGGATGATATGTTCTGCACCTTTAAGAGTAAACATGACATTTTATAGCACCTGTTGTAGTTTTGGCCCAAACTATGGGCCAATAATATAAATTATATTCCTTTCTAACTAAACATCAATACAAGATACCCCTTTGCCCGTTCCATAACCAAATTTCAAAAAAATTGGTCTAAGGTAAACCGACATGGCAGCTGACGTGTTTGTAACTTTGACGACGCTAGACTTCTTTTGTTTTTCCCCCGTATAGTTTTTCATTTATGATCAAATATTGTTATTTTCCTGACATTATGTTGGATTATGGCTGTAGATTCCATCACCACCCCGAAGAAAAAGAAGTCATGCACATAGGGAAGACAAACATAGCAGAAGCCGTAAAAGATCAAGCAGCCGAGATCACGCGTATGACGAAAGGCGATATGCAGATGCTGAAGGTGGGTCCTGGACCAGCCACAGGGATGATAGAAGTTATTATTATGATGATGAACGCGAAAGAAGGTCCAGCAGTCGTGACAGGGAAGACTACTCAAGGAAGAGTAGAGATTCTCAATCTCATAGACATGACAGAACATCCACGAGTCATGATCATCATCGGTCTGATACAAAGCGTTCCAGTGACAGGGAACAATATGATCACGGCAGGGCGGATATGAGGCGTTCTCGTGACAGAGAACAACATGATCATGGTCATACTGATACAACGCGTTCTAGTGACAGGGAACAACATGATCATGGTCGTTCTGCAACAAGGCGTTCTAGTGACAGGGAACGTGATCATGGCCGTTCTGATGCGAGGCGTTCTAGTGACAGGGAACAACGTGATCATAGCCGATCTGAGAGGAGGCGTTCTAGTGACAGGGAACAACGTGATCATGGCCGATCTGATACGAGGCATTCTAGTGACAGGAGCCAACGATCTCACAAACGACATAGACACGAGTAAGCTTTATTTCTCAAATCAAGATATGTACTTCTTCGACATATACTTAATCTACTATTCAAACCCTCACCAATTAACGAGTGAAATACATCTGGTTATTGTGAGGACTCAAGTCATGATCATATGTAACCCGTTAAGATGATAAGATATCTGAACTTATTAATCCATTAAATTTACATGATAAAATTATATACCATATGTGCATATCCTACTTCAGACTCTATTTTCTTACTTTCTGATTACAATTTAAAACACCTATATATTTTTTAAAATTTTATTTATATTCAAAACTCCAACTCTAGATAATATTTATATGAGTTCTTCATTTCAGCTGCATAATTTGACTGTGCAAGCAACTGCTTGTGCCCAGAATTTCAATCTAGCTTTCACATCCTCAGGATCATCACCTACAAAACATATTTTTGAGTTAAAATATGAACTAACTTGTACATCATGCATTGAAAGTTGTACATCCTAAACCAGAAGTATAACTCTCAACTTTCTATTTCAAGATACTAACCAGGGGTAGAAATCATCCAATTAGCTTTCGTCGCCGGAGACGACGACGACTCACTCACCGTCGCCGGAGATTCCATCTCCGGCGACTTCTGATCTTCTAGAAACTTCTGGCTCATGGAATAACACAATTCCAACGCCGGCAACGTGTTGCAAAGCTCCGGTATCTCATCGTAACTGAAACCAAACCCTAGATCCAAACACCCTTTGAGTTCTTCGAGATCTTCATCTGTCAAACTCTTGGCTCTCACGAGTTCTTCTTCATCTGACGTCTCGACGTACCCTTGAAGGAATACTTGATTCTTCTTTCTCTGGATTTGGGATTTGGGCCATGAATCGTCGTTCTTGAAGAACCCAGACCCGATTTCAAGATCAGATGACCCGATTGATGATTGTAGATCCGGGTTTTGTGATTCTTGAAATGAGGTTTTCATTTTTGTTGGTTGATTGTGGGGAGAAGTAGTTGATTGGAAGGGGTGTGTGGGGGTTTTATAGATGAAGATGTTGGTATGATGTGCAAGGAAGTATCATGTCTAGTGAAATAATTGAAGTGTACATTTGGGGCTTTAGATTCTTCTAGAGTTTTAGGAACATGGGTAACAATAGGCTAATAATGGTATGACAAATACTTGAATAATCGGTCTAGTTTAGTGGTAAAAGATAAAGTTTCGATAAAGTAAACTTAGGTTCATACCTAGTAGAGAGCGGTTTATACATATTACAATATAATTGTTTTTTTAACGTTTTAAATCTACTCTTAAATGCATCTAGTGATTGTTTTTTTAACGTCTTATAATCTACTCTTAAATGCATCTACTTGTTTATTGTAAGATTTAACAATTGACTTTTAAAAAAAGGAACACCTATCGCACCCGGATGTCATTGGGTCGAATGTCTATTATACAATGTGAGTTTATTAAGGAAAAGATTTATAAAATGTATAGTGATTATGGTATTAGTCTTTAAAAACTAACACACTTCTTTCTTATTCGACTTAACTGCATGGAAAAGTGGTTAAATTAATTTTCATATGTTGAAGTCATTAAGTTAATTAACATGCTTGTAGTTGTTAAATTAATCTTTGTAAAATGTATAGTGATTTTGGTATTAGTCTTTAATAAAGTGTTTTTGTTTTTAATACATTGTATATGAATGTGGTGATTATATGTGACTGTTGTATAATTTAAATTTTGATAAGGCTTAGTTTAAGTCTTATCAAATGTTATATTGGGGTGTAATTGTTGTTCTCTTGAAGTCTTGGTACATTTTGTATTCATTTCGGTTTTCCTTTAGATTTTGAATAAAATCTCTCATCTTAAAAAAAAAAAAAAGGTTTAATATAGTTACGTGACTAAATGTAATACAAAGCAAAACAAAATACGTTGAATAGATATTTCTTCTGAAAGGTACATATATGCACTATCAAGTCATTTACTTATGGAAGTTACATATAAGCACAATCAAGTCATGACAAAGTTAATGATTAAACTAAATTTTCACGTCTATCATAAGATATTTTTATGTAGGGATGTGTTAAACGTGCATTTTTTTCTCTCTATCACTTTTACTTGTACTTCGTTCAAGTTGTCATGGCATAAGTTTTTTCTTTTGTTATCTTACAAATTGAATAAGCATACTATAAATTCAAGATGCGGTACGTTTAACAAACCCCTTATAAATGTTAAAAACTTAAAATTAGTCGGTGGGTCCTCGTGATTAAGCTACTAAAGGGGTTGCCTCTTGAAACCTTTCACCCTCTAAATAAAAAAAATCAACTAAAAATTTTAAACTATAAAATTTTAAATTTAAAAGTTAGGGGAATATCTGAAATATGAAAAATTAAATCAAAACTTAAACTGTATAGTATATAAGTTTATAAATATTGTGAAACCCTAAGACAGGGATTTTTTTTTCTTGGCTCAAAGTCTCCAATAGCATTTATAACTAATACTTGTTATTGAATCGTATATAACGCTACCGTGTGGTTTTTTCTTTTATAATTATATACTAGTTATTGAATCGCAATTATGACACTCACCTTTGTGCAAGATATTCATGGTTTGTTGCTCGTCTTCACTGCCACTATACTTACGCTTATGCGTAGCCGTCGACAATACTTGGTTTGTTTGTTAATAAACGTTGTTGAGCATTCCCAATATGTGAAAATAATATTTGGTTTTGTTTCTAAAGCAACTAGATAATGTTCAAGACTTGGATATGTGTTTTTACTTTTAAAAGGCTTTTGATAATCACCCAACATCTTATGTTATTGGTGGTCCACAAGGACCCATTTATTATGCTTTTACATAATACACAACTATACAAGAGTCATCATCATGGACATAAATTCAATGATTCGTTATTAGGCGACACTATAACATATAATATTGAAATAAATACAAATTTTGTTTCATCAATTAATATAATATTAAAAGAACTAATAACATGTGATGTCAAACAAAAATACAAGAATCAAAAGAGTTCACCACTACCAACATTACATACCACATGGGGAAGATATGACAATGAGTTTGGGGTCCATAAGCCAACAAATCACATGGCCTAATCACCATATGGTCAATTTTTGATGCACCAATGCAACAACAATCCACTCACTATATTGGTGGTGAACCACCAACCACTACTTTTTTTCACACATATAACCCCACTTATTAGAAGTCACTCCTACACTTGATAGTAACTTGTACCAAAGTCATCATTATAGGGTTTGAGCCTTTGTTTAGGCACTTCTGTTTTTGTGCAAGCTGAGATAACGGAAGTCACCTTAATGGTTTGGTTTTGTTGTCGCAAAAAAAATGAAAGTAATCTTTTTGCCTTCCGCTATCTTAACCAGCGGAAGTGTCCACCTCGCTCGCCACCTCATTAGACTTTCTGAAGGCATGCAGGAGAGGGTGCAATGTCAGGTAGTTCCGCTAGTTGAGATACCGATACACCTTTTTTGTTTTTCATAGATTTCTTTTGTGTATAATAAGATAAATGAACAAGATCAAACATCAAACTTTTTCTGGATAAAACATGGATTGAACTATCTCATGACGTTCTGAACCAACTCACGTACTCAATGTTTTCAGAACCGGATCGGACGTCGAACCGGACGCCTTACTGGTTTGGTGGTCGGACCGGTCGGACCGGTCGGACCGGTCGGACCGGTTGGACCGGATTTAACTATATTTTAATTATATTTATATATGTAATTAAATATTTGTTGAAATAACTAATAAGGGTGTGAAAGGGAGTCTTTCTAACACCCTTATCCCACATTGGTGTGACAAATGAATCATTATGTGTTTATATGTGATAACAAGGTGAAAGGTATTGAATGTCTTTATGATACCTTTTACACCATGACCTACCCGCGCGCAGGGGGGGTGCAAAAACGGGTTTCTGGCTGGAAAATTTGGGTCGCCCACGCACGACATGCGGACACGAATGCCGTTCGAAATAAACCGGGCCCGCGTGAAGCCGGTTTTTTGCTTTTTTTGCTCTTAATTTATGGTTTAACACCTCGTTTTTACCCATTAAAACAAAAAACAAAAAAAAAAAAAAAAAAAAGGGAAATCCGGTCGGAACCGGTCCGGTTCTCCCGGTCCGACCACCAACTCGGGATGAACCGGCAGGTTCAATGGCACAAAAACGAATCACCATTGACCGGACCGGACCCGGCCCCGAATCCCGGCCGAACCGGTCGGACCGGCCGGTCTGATCCGGTCCTAACAACAATGCACGTACTGCTTTAATGGGCGAACAACACAACCCTTGGAACGTACGACAGCCCCAGGTGGCGAAGAGCCCACATCAAGGTGCCAAACCTTCCCATCGATGTGAGCTCTTGGGGAAGACCAGCTTGTTATCCCTAGAGTAACTTTTATCCATTGAATGACGACCCTTCCACTCGGCACCGTCAGATCATTAAGGCCGACTTTCATCCATACTTGACGGGTGGGTCTTGCAGTCAAGCTACTTTCTGTCATTGCAATCGAGGGCCAATATCTGTCGGGCGCGAGAAACCTTTGCAGCCTTCGTTACCTTTTGAGACAAACCCTAGAAAACAACCTAAAAACCACTAAACAACTCAAAAGTAACCTATTTCAAAAAAAAAATTCTACACATTATCATTTATTATCACTTTAAATCACAAATAATCATGTTTGCAATACATATAAACGCATATGCATTAGGATTCAGAACTAACTACTAATACATGAATGTTTAATTTGGGTTGTAATATACGATGAAGGATGAAACGATAGACACATAACAAGAGGAAAAAAAATAAGTATAAGAGAAACGAATGACTAAAGTACATTAATATGCTTACGATTCTCTTTGGTATTTTAATAAATTAGGATATTGTTTTATATATATAGTTTTGTAATTAAATTGATATACAGATTCGTTTTATTTTTTGAGAAATAAGACAATTAATGTTAGAAACTCAACTCGCATGTCAATATACATTTTTCACCACTAGTTTTGCCTTTTTGTAATCTTATTCGTTTCAAACATAATGAATGGAAGTGGAATCAAAAGATTTTGATAATATGAGAGAATACGAATCAAGCAAAGGCTAGGATAGAAAGAGACATATTACTAATAAAAGGTTTAACAAGTGTCATGTCAAAAGATGATTTAATTAAAAATTAAGGGATAACATGTAAAATTATAATCATTAACTTTAACAAATAATGCCCGAATATTATAGAGTTATAGGAGATCAAACAATATAGAACGTGTAATCACTAATCACGTCACACGTTACAAAAGCAACTAAAATCCCACAGAAGAGAGATTGAAGACAAGACTTATAATCCATCGATCTTTGATGCTCTATCTATCTCTCTTTCTACATTACATTGAATCATGTTATAATTTGACCATAACTACCTGATTGATTTGAGTGTCGTAGTGCCCTTGGAGCTAGGGGCGAAGCTTAGGTACTGTTTGTTTTTTTGTAGCAAAATGCCTGCAGTCTACAGATCACATCTGCAGGAGAAGAGGTGGATCAAACCTCTGCAGCCTGCAACAAGAAGAGTGTTTTTTTAACGTCCGCAGACTGCTAAAATCAACTGGTGGTGGCATACGGCGGTGCTGGACGATGGTGAGTGGTGGTGGCGGCAGACGGTGGTGGCGGCGGACAGTGGTGGAGGCGGACAGTGGTGGTGGTGGACATGGATGGTGGTGGGTGATGGTGTTTAATCCTCTGCAAACTTTAGAAGACTTTAAAAGTGTTTGTGTCAAGTCTACACCATGCAGACCTCAAGCAGATCATTTGTAAA
Organism: Flaveria ramosissima; assembly: GCA_025215565.1. Taxonomy (NCBI): domain Eukaryota; kingdom Viridiplantae; phylum Streptophyta; class Magnoliopsida; order Asterales; family Asteraceae; genus Flaveria; species Flaveria ramosissima. The sequence goes on along the minus strand of CM046046.1, from coordinate 34,190,280 downwards.
GAAAAATTTTTCAAAAAACAAACACTCTGCAGACCTCAACGTCTGCGCGTGGTATGCGCGGCGCAAACAAAAGAGGTCAGGAAGAGCTTTTCTAACAAAACAAACACCCCTGAGGGTCGGGGGGCTCTTTTTTGGTCAATTTTGTTAATTTTTGATCTGATAGTATAAATTTTCGGCTCGGTAGTGTAAAATTTTTAACATACATAGAGTCCGCCCACCCTAAAATAGTTACTTTCGTCCCCGCTCCTCATGGCATAGTTCAAGCTCTGCTACTGCTCGGAGCTACGACTTCTTAGGCCCTTTAACGAATTTTGCTTGTCATTGAACACTGCTCAATGGATCTGAGCTATCACCAAAAAACTGAGATGGGGCTGTATTCTCTTCATTCTTAAAGTATCTATTTGTGCCTCTAACCATGGAAATTTGCTTCTTCGTATACTTAAAATCTTTAATCCATATTAAATCTCATATAAAGACTAAACAAACATATTCGGTTCAACCCTGTGTGCTAAAGTTAATTTGTTACCAACCTTTTTACCATCATTCAAGTATATTCACATGACATAATTAAATTTAATCATTTTGATAACAAACTAAGTGCTAATTATTTTATGGGTTAACTTTGTAAAATATTAATCAAGTTTTATAATTGTTCTAATTAGGTCACTCATAAAGTTTTTTGTTCCAATCAGGTCACTTGTAAAATTTTTGTCCCAATCAGATCACTAAAATTCCAGGACTGCTCTAATTAGGTCATTCATAAGTTATGAAAAATATTAAAAATTAAAGTTATTTAAAAAATAACAATATATATAAAAAAAATAAATTATTTTAATTTTTTTTGTGAATAATTTAAAACAATTAAAAAAATATGAGTGACCTGATTTTAACACTTCTAAAACTTTAATAACCTGATTGGAACAAATAAAAGTATTAATGTCCCAATTGGAACACTTTTAAAACTTTAGTGACCTGATTAGAACAAATAAAATTATAAATGACCTAATTGAAACGCTGTTAAAACTTGCTTACTATTTTGTGAAGTTTTTTCTTATTATTAATAATATTAAACACAAAACTGGAATAGTTTCGTAATATAATACATACCCCTTAGATACATGTAGTAGCGTAGATGATCACATGTAACCTGTTAGTCCAACTCGATGACGTGCAAAAACTCCCAAGGATGCAAAAATTCAATGAAAGAAATCAAATTAACACGTTGATATTGATCAAGAATAAAAGAGATCAAAATTAATAGGGTTCGTATGGATAAAAGATAGAGCGGGTTCTAATAAGTTAGAATGGTCATTTAAAGGTTGTTCGGTACTTCGGTAGCCTCTTAATGATTACTAAAAGGCTATCTTTTGATGGTTTATAATCTTTTAATGGTTAAAATGTAACATTAATGCTAAATGGTTAAGATATTAAATTTTAATGGTACATCTTAACCATTCAGCATTAAGTTACCTCTTAATCATTAAGATGTTATGAACCATTAAAAGATAGATTGTTAATAATCATTAAGAGGCTACCAAACAACCACTTAGAGATAAAATGGAACAAGCTAGATAAATTTAAAGTTATTGTGTTGATAAGCGCAACAAGCTAGATAAATTACAAGGGTTTCACTCTGAATAACTTAAGAAACACCAAATTGGTTTTTATATGTTAGGGTGGAGGGAGTTGGAGTTGGTTCCGCCTTGAAACCACTCGGTAGCGGCAAAAACACCGCCCCCTCCCTTGTGGTACAAAGGAAAGGGGTGATGTTACGGGTTCACCAACCTGAAGCCTATTGGCATATAGTTTGTTCTTTCATTTAATTTTGTGTACATTTAAAGTTTTATTTGCTTTTACTTATTATTGTGTGTAGTTATAAACACAAGTTGTATAATTATAATATAGGTTGTGTAACCATTTGTATACATTTGGTAATTACTATACACATGTAGCGTAATTATGACAAGAACAAAATTATTCTTCTTTCTTATGGACATGTGTTGTATCCTTTTGGCTTCGTATACTTTGTTCGCGTTTTGGCCTTCGTGTTTTAGCCGTCCCATGTATATTAAATTTCTTTTCATAAGTATGTGAATAAGATAATAACATATTAATATATCCATGTCTCGATCGCCTTCCTACTCTTGTTAATCTAGAAAAAAGAAAAATTAATTTATTATCATTAACATGCCCCTCTTGTGGTCTTTTCCCTGAAGATGCAAACCACTCTCTTATTAGTTGTTATATTGCTAGGGATGTTTGGAGGCGGATAGGAGTATGGTGTAAACTTCCACAACCGCACAACTTACCTATCCAGGAATTGGTAGAATGGGTTGAGGAGCTAGGCTCAAGCAAGGACCATAAAAAGCTTCTGGTGGCTATTTTTCTATCAACAATATGGTGTCTTTGGAAAGCAATGAATGAAAAAGTTTTTAAAAACAAAAAGGCGGATCCAATCAACATATGGGAGAGATCAAAACGTTAAGTTTTTTATGGATCACAAATAGATCAAAGTTAAAATGGGTCAGTTGGGATTTTTGGTGTAATTTTTCTTTTGTTCATCATTTGTAATCTTCTGCCTTCACTAGCTACTTGCTAGTTGGGTTTTTTAATATAAATCTCGCCGTTAAAAAATATAGATATATATATCCATCAAACCTTCAAATTATTCACTAAATTAATATAAAAATTAAAAAGAAAGCGGATAATCATGAAAGCAATATTAAGGTAGGAAAGCAAATGTGCACTAGTTGACTAGTGGTCAACTTAACATGAAGAAGTTTGGGCTTACAGGACCGGCCCGAATCAGATGGGTTGTTTCTGCAATATACATAGGTGCCCAGCCCATTCAAAAGGCGGCCCAACACTAAAACATATAGATTGTATTACAAAACATCATCATGGTCGACTTAAGGCCCCGTTTGATTCACGAAATTCTCATGGAATTGGAAGACTTTTCATCCAAAATCATGTTTGGTTGGTCAACCGATGAAATTGGAATTGAAAATTTTTCTCTCATTCATTGGAATTCACATTCCTTTCACTTACCTAAAGAATGTTTAACAATCCAATGGAATGTTCAAAATTAAAATTTCAATTTCACTCAAAATTGACCAATCAAACAAGTTATCATTTTTAACAAGATTCCAATTCCAATTTCAATTTCATTTCCAATTCTAATTCCTTTGCAAAACATTCTGAGAACCAAACAGCCCCTAAGAATATATAGTGATGCACGATTGCATAGCGTTCAAACTTTCAGGGAACCTAACTTTTTATATCGTATAGGCTAGTTGATTAACATATTTAAAAAAATATTATAAATTTTTAAGTAATTATACGTTTTAGAAGGACCTAGTTAATTATTAAAGTCGATAACATATTCTAGAGAGGTCTTATTAACCGGGTTAACCAACTTAAGTTTAAAATTAAAAAAATACTATTTTATTTACATTTGTGTCCCATGATTTTAACCCTTTTATTTGTTGATTACAACGAATCGTTTGCACCCACTGATTCATACAAACTATTTAGCACCCCGAACTTGCATTTTAGCCTTCTCATATATGCATTTCTAATAAAGGGTTGGTTTTACTCGTCTCGTCAGATATCTGAAATCTGCAGACTGGCCTCGAATTATATCCATATATCGCACATAGTTAAAAAGTAATTTGGGCTGAAAATGTGCAAATTATTTACTGGGTCGGTTTCAACCTGTTTTGTGAGAGCGGGTCAAGTTCGGCTACACATTATTGATAATGGATAAAAATGGTAAAGTTAAAACTGTGACTAAACAAAGCAATTTTCAAAGCAGTTTAAAGTCACCCAGATTACTTGAGTCCTTATTAAAAATAGGACCACTATTTGTTTAAATTTATTTAGATATCCAAAAAAATGTTAGGGGTGGAATCATTTTTATTTTTAAAAAAATCTAAAAGATGCATGTAGTAATCTATTTAGCTAATCAATACAAATTATGCTACAAAACACACACCATGATACGTGGATTGACTAATTGTATCGAACAACCAACAAAACAAATCAATAACTGCCAGAAAAAAAACAAACAAACATAGACGATAAATATTTTTATACGCACACATGACGCACATCTGGATCCTTTGTATAACATATATCGGCAAAATGAAACAATAATTTAGGTATGTGTGTTGTATCCGAAAAGAAGAGCACCAATCCCAACAATTATAGTCGAAACCGAATACATTTTATTACCAAAGTATGCTATACCTATTAACTGCAACATCTATATATTGTCATATGTTTAATGTTTCTAAAACAAACCAAGTGTTAGTTCAAGAACCCATAAAGCCGACATCTTACTTTGAAATGTGCAGGTAATTTTTTAAACTACTTATTAACTCAATTGATTCGTGCACCAATTTATGAAGATCCTACTATGCAGCCAACAACATGAACCAAATCATTGTATTTGAAAATAAGATTGATTGATTGATTGTTGATCGACAATATTTAATGTGGTGGATGTATGAGTAGAAATCAAATGTGAACCACTTTTTTCGAAATGTGTATATATATATATATATATATATATATATATATATATATATATATATATATATATATATATATATATATATATATAATTAAGAGACAAAAAGATAATGACCCGCACATTTTATGTATTTTTTAGTTTAGAGGTAAAATGATATTTTTACACTCAATTAACCGAAAACTTAACATAATTTAATACTAGGGACCAATGGTGTTACGATTTAACAAACAATTACAACAAATAATGAAATCTCCTAATAGTTGAAACAAATCCTGCAATATAAACAAATCATACAGACCAATCTTGTAATTAACTCCCGTATCTAAGTTAAGAATAAAATTCCTAATTTTGATAGAACTAAAACAGAAAGATATTTGTAACTTGTGATTTACTCTTTAACTTCCCATTAACAACCATAATTTGAGCATTTAGTAACCTAATTCACAATTCCCCCAAAATATTAATATTAACATTAACATTAACATAAACACGTTAATAATAACTTATTCTATACCACAAGCCTACCCTAGCAGAAGCCAACAACGAACAACAACAAATTCTTGAATCCATTCATCGTTCCCTTTGATCCTATTTTCAACATTCAATCCGTGAATTAGGGTTTCGATCCCCATAATCAACGCGAAATCGAGATTCGATTTAACCTATTTCATCGATACTTCTTGCGTTTCTTTTGCGACTTTGCGTACACCGACAACATCATCCCATAAATCAAAACCCTACGCACGCCACAACAGCAAAATCCCACAATTCATCATCGGTTTCCCCTAATTATATTACTAATCGATCACCGTTTCTTGTCGAATCCCTCGCTGTTGAGATTGTGTGTTCAGTTTGTTGGTAATTTATACCCGGTAAAACCCTAGGGTTGTTTGTATTGGATTGTGGGGTTTTTGTTTTATTTTACACGCGATGGATTCTGAAGATGATATGCATGATGCGAACGATGTTGATTCTTATGAAGAGGATTATTATAGTGGCGATGCGATGTATAGTGACGATGAAGATGATGCTGCGTATGAGTTTTTGCATAATGATTCTGATGATTCCGATGACGTGATAGTTAGTCGGCAACAGGTGATTTTGCATCGTATTTTCTTCAATTGTTTTTAGTTCATCATGTTAATGTATCATGATTTTGTTAGTAAATGGCTTGATGATAGGATGGTTGTAAGTCATTATCTTTTCCGATGATTTGTTTACCAGTGTTGGTAAAGTTTATCTATTGGGACTTTATGGATCAGGATTAGATAAGTGGGTGATTAAAGTCACTGATGGTTGGATGATTTAACATTTGTTTTTGATAACATTCGGTCTAATTTGTTATATGTTGCAGAAAAATTATACTATCTTGAAGGAAGATGATATACAGCAACGCCAAGAGGATGATATCACTACAATATGTTCAGTTCTTTCAATTTCAAGAGATTCTGCGTGCATGCTTTTGCGCCGATATAACTGGCAAGGCATTTGATTTTTTGGTTTTATGTGAATAATTCACCAGCTCAAGAAATTTGTTTTGTTTATAAAGTTACTTTGACACCCTGCAGGAATGTTAGCAATGTTCATGAAGCATGGTTTGCTAATGAAGATAAAGTTCGGAAGGCAGTTGGCCTGTTGGACAAGACAGATATTAAGCCACCAAAAGCTAGAGAGGTATGTTAGATTAAATATGTTAAATTTCATTGTGTTAACTGTTAAGCCATAAGTGTAAATAAATTTACCAATGGTGTGTACTTATGCTTTTATCCTTATATCTTTTGAAGCTGCCTTGTGGGATTTGCTTTGAATCATTTCCACTTGATAAGATTAGCAGTGCTGGTTGTGGCCATCCTTTCTGTAATACATGCTGGGCAGGTTATTGTTTAATTCTATGATTTAGTTGGTTTTCAATGGATCCTAGTTTAAACCCCCCCCCCCCCCCCGAGTTGTTTTTGCCATGCACTTTGAATAAAGCTGCTTCCTCTTTCACTTAAAGCGTTTCTCAGCTGATTTAGGGGGTGTCTGGATTTGCTTTTTGAATTGATTATCTGTTTATTGAGACTGGAAGTCAAAATAACCAGTTTTTAGTGTATGGATAAACAAATTGTCTTTGGGTCAAATAATCCATTTTAGATGATATCAGCTTTAAGAAAACAGATAATTGAAGGGTAAATTGAAATTACGTATTCACCCCTTTTTTCAAAATTCAATTTAATATGAGAGGGATTCGACTTTTATTTGATAAAACATTTCTTCTTTTTTCTCCCACCAAAGTGTAGTTTTTTTGTCATATAATATATTAGTTCCTCAAATAACCCGAAATTACCAAACAGTCAAGCATCTGATTACTGCTTCTTCTGCTACACCCAAACTATCTTATTACAACTGTTTATCTACTTCTGATTATTGAATGTCCTATAATTTTACTTTTAAAACGCTCATCTAAACACCTCCTTCAATCGGTGTACTCATGTCAGCAGCAAGTTTGGTGGATAAGTTATGCTCTGATAATATTATAAGTTTTCATCTTTTTATATGTTTACACGTGGAATAATGATCTCATGAAATAATGTTTTTTTTAGCCTACATTAGCACATCTATCAGTGATGGTCCTGGATGTTTGACATTAAGATGTCCCATTCCATCATGTGGTGCTGCTGTGGGTGTCGACATGGTCAATATGTTGAGTTCAGATGAAGATAAGAAGAAATATCAGCGGTACCTTCTTAGATCTTATATCGAGGACAATAGAAAGGTACACAATCCTATTATCTGATTATGTAGGGTCTAAACATATAATTACATACCAGTTGCAACAAAATCAAAACTGATACCATGACCTGTTAGCCCTCCTAAGCTGTTTTTAGTAGAATCTGTCTTTTCCTGCTGCCTGCACTTTATTGTATGGTCTAATGGGTTAATTTTTGAGCTTCAAGTTTTTATAAATTAAAATCTTTTTTCTATTTTAATTTATTTATAGACAAAATGGTGTCCTGCTCCGGGCTGTGACTGTGCCATAGAGTTTGATCTTGGAAGTGGAAGCTATGATGTAACGTGCCATTGCTCATACAGCTTTTGTTGGAATGTGAGTATTATGAATTATCTTGAAAGTTTGCAAAAAATCTAATCTATATTCTTGCTTCACGGATGATAAAGTTTTTTTTTATATTATTTTTATTTAATATTTATTGCAGTGTACAGAAGAAGCTCATCGACCTGTGGACTGTGAAACCGTGTCCAAATGGATCTTGAAGAACAGTGCAGAGTCTGAAAACATGAATTGGTAAATGTTATTTTTGTTGAATGATATATATTTTTAGAATGTTATTTTTTGTCTGATGTTCATGATATGAATTTCAGGATTTTAGCTAATTCTAAGCCTTGTCCAAAGTGTAAACGTCCAATTGAGAAGAACCAAGGTTGTATGCACATGACTTGCAACCCCCCTTGCAAATATGAGTTTTGCTGGTAAGATTTAGTTTTCTGTAGCGGATCCTTTTAAAAAGGATAAGTTTTTTTTGTATGGTTTGAAATGTATCTGATCCAAAAAACATCTGTACAAAATATTTAACTCTTTGAACAATCTGTTTTATAAACGATACATAAGTTAATTCACTTTTAGAAATAATTTAACCTTCTGTATGAAATGATTTAGCATGTTTATGTACATATGAAATGTACTTAGGCAACTTTCGACCCATTTGACACAATCAATCCTTTCACAAATCACAGGTGAATGGATTGAATTTGCTACTTTTAGAATTCACTGTTGAGAAGTTCTAAACACTCAATTGACTCATGCAATAATTTTGTGTGCACTTTTATTCATTGGTGTTCATTGTGTTTTTGTAATATATTATCTTTAAAAATTGTAATGTAGGTTATGCCTTGGTCAGTGGTCAGATCATGGAGAGAGAACTGGTGGCTTTTATGCTTGTAACCGTTATGAGTCAGCAAAGCAAGAGGGAGCGGTAATCAAACTTTTCATATTTTGCTACAAACAAATCGGGAATTTCCAGTTATCTTTTCCTTGAAATCTCAACTGTTGATTTTGTAATTCCAATTTACTTGCAGTATGATGAATCTGAACGCCGAAGAGAGATGGCAAAGAACTCACTAGAGCGATACACTCACTATTATGAACGTTGGGCTACAAACCAGTCGGTATGCAAAAATTTGTCAACCAGCATTCTTCTCATCTTTTGACCACTAATGCATCTTAAAACATGATCTGCCATGTGTGACCCATTAAGAAATGGGGTTTGACTACTCTTCATTGTTTATTTGATTGTGTTTGTGGCTTTTTTCAAAGCCATTCGAATACTTATAAACACATATTCTCAGAAAGTTAGAATTATATTATGATGCATATCCATTTACAGTTAATTTTTTGATGTGGTTCTTTTAGATACCATGGAATATATACGTTTACTCGTACTTGTTCAGTTTTCTTATATTTACTGAAGAACTTTTAGTTTTGTGCTGCAACAACTTTCTGCAAGTCATGTATACATATAGCTATCTAAAACGGATGCATTTTTACTTTATGTATACGATATATGATAGTTTTATTTTTTTCACAATGACAGTCGAGGCAAAAAGCACTTGCGGACTTGCATCATATGCAAACAGTTCATGTAAGTGATATTCTGATTTTTTTCTTGCATTTTGGAGGATTACAATAGCTGTACTTGTCTGCTACGTATATCTCAATAGAGAATACAACTGTAGAGTAGAATAGAAAGTAATATATAATAAAATATATGTGTGTATATAGGTGAGGTATACTTAGCAGCCAAGTTTACTTGCCGACCAAGCCCACAAACTAGCTCCATTCAAAGGAAATATACAGCAAACTAGCATGCTGTATATGACAAAGATAATGAAGGCCTTTATATATAAATCATTAATAAATTCAATTACAAAAACCATCAAATGAATCCTAACTTTATAGTGCTTGTTTTTAAGTAGACAATTGGAAATACTATCTATGTCGTTTTAGGGATTAAGGGGCTGGTTGGTAATTTCTGAATGATTAAGTGCTGAATCACTAAGAGGTCTGGACCATTAAGTGCTGAACCATTAAGAGCTAGTATATCGCTTAAATATTCAAAGGCAAATGTCTGACCATTTCAGATAATAGGTCTTAACCATTTAGCATTAGATCTCTTAACCATTCAACATTAGTATAATGCTTAACCATTCAGAGGCAAATGTCTGAACCATTCAGACATTTGCTCGCGAAACAAACAGTCTGAACCATTAAGTGCTGAACCATTCGGCCATCTGAACCATTAAGAGGCTGATTCAGATGCTGTCAAACGGCCCTAAGTGGTGTATCAGAACAAATGATACACAATGAACATGCAATAACATATATGAAAAGTAGTTTAGTAACAAGATGTGAGAATTTACGTGGTTCGGGTGTGAACTACGTCCACGGACGACAACTAGGGATATTTTATTAATTCAGCTTAAGGAATTACAATACGTATGACAGGAAATATATATAGAACAGCTTGGGTTTACAGCTTGATGAACAAGAAAACTAACGGACTTTCATGAATCCTTCTAAACACCCCTGCCCAATAGCAAAAAACAAGCTCAAGGACTTCTTTTATTAAACTCAACAACTTCCCACTTGAAGGCCTTGTAATAAACACCAAGTTCGCCGACAAGCACACAACAATTCACTTTAGTATTTAGTATGTCAGTTCCAACTATGTTAGAAACTGAGATCGACAAGCTTCGATTCACTGAAACAGATTATAAGAGCAACCACTTTTAAGAGGGTCAACTCTAATACAAGAACACTACTAAACAAAATAAACTAGACTCCCTAAACTAGAACATGAAATGGAATACTTAAACGTAATTTCAACGGTTACTAGCCATTAACATTCTATCCCCTTCTACTTCAATATCCCCTTTACTTAGAAGCTACTTGACTAGGTCATATTTGACTGGGTCATGGGTTTTCACGGGTCTAGTTGGGTTTATTTGACCCATTGGATACCTATCAATACTTCTAGCCCGAAGAAATGACTTGACCTCAAGTCAAAAACAAGGAAATTGATGTGCCAACAAGCTAGAATTTTTCCAAGTGATTTCTTTCAATAGATGGATGCACTATGCAATAAGCCACTCGGTTGTAGACTGACCTGCTTCATAGATCCATTGGTGAGTTAAAATGGATTTTGTTTGCAGGTTGATTTCCCATTTTATAATAATAAGGAGAGGTCCTCGGTGTCGCGAGTACTTGTTGAACGATTTGATAGGTTCTAATATATCGGAGTGACATTTTGGCTAGATGCTTTTGACTATAGGGCTGCTCTAGGTCCATGACTCCATGTGTCTGGAAGAGCTGGGCCTCTTCAGGTATCTAGTCGGGCTAACTCGAACCAGCTTGGTACCTAAACCAACGCTAATGGGGTAAAAATTCTTGCTGATATTTAATTCAGAGACTTACAAGGAACATTTTGACATAACTGCTTGCATCAAATAAAGTCTCTGCTCTTTATTCCCAATTTGTACCCCAAAAGGGTTTATGTAACGAGACTCATGGTTCTTCATAGTATTGGTATAAGGCTTACAACGGATGGATTAGAGGCTGAATTTTGCAACATCACTCGACGCGGGTTTTGGTTTCTCAACCGTTGTTACCAGGGCAGTGGATTTTTTGATCTCCTTGCTATTTTCCATCAACCCAGACGTACCAACTTTGTAATGATGGTCTGGACCATATGAATCTCCGCATTGCCACACTAACAATCTAACTTGTTTCTCTGTATGAAGAGGTTCGAACCAGTGGATTTTTCTACGAAACAGTGGGGAACATGATCGATAACATGGGAAGATGGCTTGATGTTGGTAGATTGCACCACCCTCTTTTCGTGATGAGAATGGCTAATTTTTTACTTGAATTCCAATGCAAGACGCATGGCGTCAGAAATTGTTTTGGGTTCGTGAATCCGTATGTCGGCCTTCGTTTCTTCTTTAAGCCCATTTATACAACCACCCAATAAGCAATTATCTGGTCAATTCATTTTGATATACTTGGATTGTACCTGTTTGTTTGATGCTAGTCTGCTACAGGTACCATCTGGATTAGGTTTCATTGTGCTATTTTACCATGCAGAACATGGGATTTGTGAGCAGCTACATTGTCTTTCAAGCTTTCCATGATTCAAATCATGATGCTATTGCGGCCAACTGGACGACAATTTGAAGTGGATTCGAACCCCATTTTTGGGTACTAGGCTTCATGTTACTAGCCATTAACATTTTTGTCTCCTACTAATCAACAATAACAAACAAGTTTCCTAAAACTAGAACATGAATTGGATTTCTTATATGTAAATGCAACAGTTACTAGTCATTAACATTCTGTCGTTACTACTTTAAATTCCCTCTTATTTAGAAGCTACTTGACTAAGTCACATTTAACTGGGTCATGGGTTTTCACGGGTCCAGCTAGGTTTTTTTGACTCATTCGATACATAACAATAATGTTAAGATACCGAAACTTCTAACTCGATTTAAACTAGAACAAACAAGATAGTTGGTCCGATTCGAGAGGGGCTAGTCTTTAAATTCTGGATACATATTGGAAATACCTTTAGAAAATACTAAGCTACCTAAGAACATGAACATTCTAACATTAAGTAATACTAATGCAAGATTTTGAGCCATAAGTTCATCACCCTAAGTTCATCACCCTCGATCATTTCTTTGTTGTTCTCAAATTGTCCTTGCTCGGTGAAGATACCCCTTTTTATAACTGTGATGAGCTTGCATGAATTAGTCCAACATTAGAGAACTTCTACTAGGGGTGGCATGATTTGATTTAGCACTCACCGAGTGGCAATTAGATTACTCGAAGTATGATGTGATCTCTTAGGTTCGACTTTTGGTCGCTCACCTAACTTTGTAAGATATGAACCAAAAATTAATTGTAATCTTTTAAAGTTCTTTCGCTAACTACCTTTAGAAAATACTAAGCTACCTAAGAACATAAACATTCTAACATTAAGTAAACTAATACTAATGCAAGATTTTGAGCCATAAGTTCATCACCCTCAAGCATTAATTCATTTCTTTGCTGTTCTCAAATTGTTCTTACTTGGTGAAGATACCCCCTTTTCAACCGTGATGAGCTTGCATGAAGAAGTCCAACATTCGAGAACTTCTACTAGGGGTGGCACGATTTGATTTAGTACTCACCAAGTGTAATTCAGAATACTCGAAGTATGATGTTATCTGTTAGGTTCGACTTTTAGTCGCTCACCTAACTCTGTCTGATATGTCTAAAAATGAATTGTAATCTTTTAAAGTTCTTTCGTTGACTACCATTAGTGATCTATGTAGACATATCATCCGAAACATATAAAAACCAACCATAAAGTCGTATAATTCTTTCAGTTTCGGATGTGTATGGTAAGCTTGATTCATATGATAAGGTATCACTTGATGCTACCATAGGCATATGTAGCTGGTTTCCATATTTTGATGGTGTAAAATTTGCTGATAATGATTCTGGGGTTGTTCTTGGTGAGGTTGTTCTTGATAAAGTTGTTGATGACTTTGTTCATCGTAACACTGTTTTTCATGATGTTGCTCTAGAAAATAAGGATCCTTAAGATATGGTTTCAGAAATTAAGGCAGATCTTGGTTGGGTTTTGGTATGTATGTTCCCATTCGTGGTTTGTCTTGGAAGATCTGACAAAATCTTATAGGCAAGAAAATTTGATTGTAAAACTATTTTTTTTGCTCTATCCTTATCATTTTTTTCTTATATTTGCTTTGCCTATTCCAGCCATTATCTCTTATATAAATAAATTACAATTTTTGATGGGTAATTAATTATTTTTATACTAAGAGTTTTATAGTTTAACAGTTAGAACTTATGTATTTCAAAGGATGCCTATTTCTCTAAAAGCTAGGTTAAGGTGTTGTGTTTACCAGTTAACTCATTGGGTATTTTTAACTGGTAGGCCACAATATCAACTTTAACAATGATTTCAAACGGTCCTACATGTCGTGGACTTAACTTCCCCTTTGTTCTATATCTCACTACACCTTTCAAACCTTTCCAGGGTGACACTTTCAGCATTACTTGATCTCCGACATGAATTCTAATGGTTTTCATCTACAACTGCGTAACTTTCCTTTCGATAGTGTAGCCTTCGATCGTTTTTAAAATTTGCACAATCTTGTCGGTTTTTTCATGTATAATTCAGGTCCAATTAACCGACTTCCTTTGACTTCCGTCCAACATATCGTTCTACATTTTCTTTCGTAAAGTGCTTCAAATGGTGCAGCTGCTGGTGTGCCAGTGAGATAGTGAGATGCTGGGCTTCAAGTAGGGGTGGATGTTACATCCCACAATGGAATCAGAGGCTCAGAGCATAAGGTCTCAACGGATTAGGTATCCTTTAGAGTACCTAAGCTTTAACCGTGAACCTCTAAAACTTTAAGTAAAAAATATTAATTAATCATTAAGAGTTGTAATTTATTTATTTAAGTGATAATGTCTGGAAAATGCAAAGGAACTATGGAGATAAAGAGCAAGAATAGTAGTTTTACAATTAAATTTCTCTACATATGGGGATTTGTCATATTTTCCAGAAACGTCTAGTAAACTACGAATGAGAACATACATACCATTTTCTACCAAGATCTGTCTTATTTTCTAGGTACGTATCTTTAGGATCCTTATTTTTTGGAGAATCAACGTCATGAAGAATCAACACGAAGAACGATTCCGGGAACATTATTAGCAAATTTGTCCACCATTAAAATATACAAGCTGGCCGGATACGACTAGTAGTATCAAGTGATGCCTCATTATATGATTCAAGCTTACCATACACATCTAAAGTTGAAAGATTTATACGACTTCATTGTTGGTCGTTATACACTTTGGATGTTATTTCTATGGAGAGCAACGATGGCAATCAGCAAACCCTGCATCCAATGGTCGTGGAGCTAGCTTTTTAGAACAAAATATCCTTCACCTTTTACCTGTAGATTTTGTAATTATGGATATCACATCAACATATGAACTTTATGAAGCTACGATTCTTTTTTGGACAAATCTAGCAGAGTTAGGTGAGCAACTAAAATAGCTAGCATATCACATCATACCTGTTTAGCGTATTTCAAAATGCCGCTTGGTTGGTGTGTGGTGGGACCCAACTGACATCTTAGGTGTTAGATCAAATCATTTGATGTTTCATACCACATCAGTTGGGAAGGGGAACAAAAGCTTCTTTATATGGAGCCGAATACTTTTCTTATTAGATGTGTTTTAAAACCGCGAGGCACTTGCGCTTGGAGGCGTGCTGGCTGTCAAAGCGGACAATATATGATACCATGTTTGGGCTGTTTTATATAGAGTCGAAGGATACCATGGAAGTAGAGTTAGTATGCTTCGTCAAGTGATTTGGGGTAGTCTCTAAAGTAGAAGGATACATTGGAGGTTGAGTTAAATAAGGATATGTATAGAGCTGGGGTTCTCGCCGAAAGCAACATCTCTATCCCTTGTGATAGAGGTAAGGTTTTTTTACATCTCACCCTCCCCAAATCCTATCAATTGCGTCGCAATGGATGGAATTTACTAGGCTTGGTTATGGTTATGTTAGTGTGAGGACAAGTGGTGGGGTGCCTTACACACTATTTTGGGGCATCACTAAGGATCTACACTGAGTACGTCTTTGTTTGGAGTAGATTTGGATGAATTATCGAAGGCAGTTTAGGAGCACATTCTTAAGGTGTAACCTCTCCATCCCATGGTGTTCACAGTGGCGACTGTGATTGGAGAAATGATGAGGTGGCGGTGTTCTGGAACAGGAATATGAGCTGTAGAGATTACAGTGGTGGTTCTGGACTAGTTCTGGGAACAGGGAAGCCTATCTCAGGCCAATGAGCTTATAAGTATACAACTTAGTATTAAGATACTATAGATATAATTAACCCATCATGAGATGAATACATTTTGCAGGAATTTGCATATTTTTAATGAACAGTCAGTATTATGTAACCTGTATTACTCGTTTCATTTTATTTTTGAAAAAAAGCTACTGGACTCTACAGTGCTTGGTCGATTTCTTGTCTTTAGTCTCTTTATATTTTAGATCACTTCATATTCTTTCCTTATGATTTTTTTCAGCTTGCAAAACTTAGTGAGAAGCAATGCCAACCTGAGACACAATTGAAATTCATAATAGAAGCTTGGTTGCAGGTATGCTTACTTTTATAAATCTGCAGTAGTTCAGTTATATTTTTATGTTACTTTATAATCTTTTGTTTCTTCGCATAATCTTAAGTTGCTAGTTCTGTGGTTTCTTTTTCCTTCATACGTGCTAATGCTTTTACCTAATTCAACTACCAATTTTGAAGTATTATGGTGGTGGTAAGATGGGTGTCTTTCGAACTGGTCTTTTTTGATATGGGTTGAAATGGGCAGGTCAAGTCGTGTGGCAGGCTTAAACCTTTTTAAAACCATCTTTTTTATAGATAGTTTACTGGATATTTTTTTAATTAAAATCGCATTATTACAACAGTATTTATATTTATATAACATGATTTAGGACGTTTTGTGCAATAAAAGTTGACTTTGAGAAGCTTTAAATGTGTTTTCGAGTGTTAAACCTTTCTCAAGTCGTAAATGGGTTGAAATTGCTCTCGTATTTGATAGATCAATAATTTAAGAAACACTTTCTAAATTAATATTTTTCTGATTCGACTGACATTAATGTTTTCTACCCTGCAGATAGTTGAATGCAGACGAGTTTTAAAATGGACATATGCATATGGGTATTACCTACCTGAACACGAAAATGCAAAGAGGCAATTTTTTGAGTACTTGCAAGGTATGCCAAGATTCCCACACTGTACACAAAATGTGAAATCCTAGAATGCTCTATGTGGGTACCAGTTTTAGGATAAATTGTTGATGGCAGGTGAAGCAGAGGCTGGTTTAGAAAGGCTTCATCAATGTGCAGAGAAAGAACTACATACTTATCTTACTGATGATAGCTCTCAAGATGCATTCAGTAATTTCAGAACAAAGTTGGCTGGTTTGACTAGGTAAATGTTTTTCCAAGTTTCTGTCATCAATTCAGTAATCTCATTAGAGTGACACTTTCTACCCATTTACTTATGATTTGGTTGATGGTGGTTGTGGTTTATCCGTCAAACATATAATTAGCTAAAAGGGCAACATGTCAAATGGGTTGAAAGTCACCCAAAGTCTGGTATAAAAGCGTCTGTGGTTTACCCAATCGACCCTTGGCAGAAGGTTTTCATAGGTCAACCTGCAATGACTCATACTAAAATTGATCTTTTTTACGTTTTTCCCATTTAATTACATAAACAAGCAAAATATTTTATGTTAATTTATTAGGTTGATGCGGCAAAATGGGTAATTATTTGTATGGTTCCACCGCTCCGGTTGACCCATATAAAATATAGTCACTAAAAAGCATGCTATTATGATAGTCATGTAGGCTTTTCTAAGTAAAGCATTTTAGGAGGTTGGAGGACTAGAAACACAATTTGGTTGACTTTCGAGACCTATGCTTTTTTCTAACTAATCTTTAAGAAGAAAATTTACCATTTTGCTCATTTGGAATACAACGTCAATACACATCAGCCCATTCTTGAGTAAATGGTGAAATTTGCTACCTCTAGTTTCTGGCCTCATACTCCCAAAAATTCAAACAAGGTGCTATACCTCTTTTTTTTTTTTTTTAAAGTATGAGGATCCATGTTAGCGGTGTCACCTACACATAGGAATGGGAAAAGTGTGTGCACATATTTTTTCGTTTCTAAAAGGCTAATATTATAATAAATGAACGAACTTACATGAGGATTGGAGGTATAGGCTATAGCCCTTAGTAAATTTATGCAAGTTCAAAACATGGACAATTATGTTACTTCTTACTTCAATCGACTGGTCTTTTATTGCTAACACATGTATTTATTGACAACTGCAACAGTGTCACACGCAACTACTTTGAGAACTTAGTTCGAGCACTAGAGAACGGTCTCTCAGATGTGGATACACATGCTGCATCAAGCAAAACAAGCAGCTCAAAAAACGCTGCAGGAACAAGCAAGACAAAAGGGGCCAAGGGAAAAGGGTCCAAGGTTGGAGGCACAAGCCGAACAGAGGATTCAACTGGGTGGTCATGTGATCGGTGCACCTATATGAACCCAAGGACCGCCACTTTATGCCAGATGTGTGGAAATGATCGGTGAAAAAGCTCGATAATCACACTTGTGATTAGTTGATCTCGCTACATACTACCCGCTTCAAGAAAAGATCGAAGGACCAGTTTGATGCAAACTTGCAATTGTAATGTGGGTGCTGGGTGTATATAGATGCCACCTAGGCAATGGCTGGCTAGGTGCATGGTTCGCTGGACTTGGTCATGGTGGTTTGTTTTGTCGACTGGTTGGTGGTTAAAGATGTAGATTGACGGTTCTTTTGACTTGAAGTAATCTGGATGATTTATGTTGCTTGAAATGTGGGTTTGTTAATGTTATAATGGAGTTCATAGTTAAACTTAAACTTGTTTATATGCATATCGCTATTGTAGGTTCGAGCCAGTCTTCCAAAACATTTATGACAGTATTGTTTCTCCTTTCGGTAAATACCAATCAGGCGGATATCCAGGGTGGTAATCGATTAATTTCAGCTGAGTCGATATATATACAAACCAGGGTTGATTATATTGATCAAGATCAGAATGGCTTTAAAAAATATGATTCTTTCATGACTACATTCATCACATTTTGTGATTTTTTTAGTTCTTGTAAACCTTTAAATAAATTATATGCTTGTAAGATACAAGTTAATGTTTATAATAATATATGCACAAAAGGGACAATAATGTGTTGCACGTGAAGTGAAGGTTGTTATTTATAGGATGCCAACTTAATCTCTTAATTCGTTCATCTGGTCAAATTTTGATTCAAGATAACTACTTAACAAAAACTTCGATTTAAGGTAATCTCAACCGTCACTTGATCATAATGGTAAAACGAAGACATAACAGTTGACGTGCTTAAAAGTTTAACCACGTTGAAATTTTCTAACGTGGCCTTGATGTGGCGTGTGGAAGCCGATAAACTTAGTATCTTACCTTCACGTGAAATTATAAAAACTTCGATGGTTTTCTAGGGTAATGAGTTGGTTACTTGTAATAGAATTTTGACCAAAGTTGGTTATCTTTTTGAAAAACATTTGATGAGGAATAGAACAGTAAAACCACCCAAGCAAGAGAAGAAAACATTAGTTTCTGATAATTAAGTACTACAGTTATACATAACGGAAGTTAAAACGGTTACACTCTTAGTACGCTTCCATCCTGTGAGGAATAGGCGTCTTGATGACGTGTAATATCTGAATCACTTCCGCCATAGAAGGCCTGCTTGAAGGTATCTGAGAAGTGCATACTAACGCCAATTTAAGAACAGGCAAAACCTCATCTTCAGGATACTCTCCCATGCTCTCATCAACACATTCTAGAACATTCCCTTCTTCGAGCATCATCTTAACTTGTTCCTCAAGTATCAACACATTATCATCTCCATACTCAATCGGCCGCCTACCTGTCACAACCTCAAGCACCAGAACGCCGAAGCCATAAACATCACATTTCTCATTGACGCGTAGGCTCTGACAAGCTAACTCTGGTGCCACATAGCCTAATGCACTCTGAAACCTGTTACTCATTACTTGCTTGTCAAGTTTCGCCAGTATTCTAGTCAATCCGAAATCTGATATCTTCGGATTGAAGTCATCGTCTAGAAGGATGTTACTAGGTTTGAGATTGTAGTGAACAATAGGCGGGCGAAACGAGTGGTGCAAGTGGGCCAGCCCCTTTGCGGTTCCCAACAAGATCTTGAACCGTGTTGACCAAGAAAGAGGTTGACGTTGACTTGAAGTTGACCATTCATGTAACTTGGATTGCAAGTTACCATTAGTTGCATATTCTGTCACTAACAGCTGCAGATTAGGAGTCCAATAATATCCTTTCACTGACAAAAGATTAGGGTGCCTTGCTTTCCCTAAAACCCGAACCTCGCGATCGAATTCTTCGGGATATTGGATCATGTTAGATACATTAAAGCTTTTGATTGCAAGATCTCTACCCTCTTCACCTAATGAAGCCTTGTAGACACTTCCGAAAACGCCCTTCCCAATCTCAGCAGCCTTGTGTAACAATGATTCAGGGTTAACAACCCAACCAGGGGCAATCTTGGAATCAAACCAAACAAGCTTCCCGATTGATAGGCTGCGCGTTGAGCGAGTTGAGCTCGAGCAACTCTCAAGCGCGTTACTGACAAACTGCAGCCTTTTTCTCGCTGAAATGTTGAGTAAACTTATGACCAACACACCAATGGAGATCAAAACAGCTGCTAAAATGGAAACTATAACAGAAACACTAAGAAACTTATGATGTTTAGACCCTTTTGAAGACTTTGTCCCTCCTTCGTGATTTCCCATTTGATTCGCGTATGAAAACGGGTCAAGAACTAAGGGCTTCGGGACATCCATTTTACATGGTCCTTTGAGAAAAGGTGAGCAAATGCCCATATTACCCTCTAAAGAACTTGGTTGTAAGCTTGGGAATATGCCCTTATCAGGAAGCCTACCTTGCAGCCTGTTGTAGGATATGTTAACCGCTAACAGATTCTCTAAACCGCCTAACTCTTGTGGTATCTCGCCGCTTAGCTGGTTGGAGTCTAGTTTGAGAATCTTGAGTTTTTTCAGATGTGACATTGATCTTGGAATGAATCCCCGTAAATCGTTGTGAGACATGCTCCTGCATATATCATAAAGACATAAACTTAAGGTTTAAACAGAAGTGACAGTTTCGGCCAGTTTACTTACGCATGGGTGTATTGATCGCTAACGGATCGAACAGGTAAAACCATTAAAACAAGGGGGAATAAGTTGAATAATAGCTAAATAGGAAACGGGTCAAACGGGTCGAGAGTGTATTTTTAATGCATACAACATCCTAAATCATTTTATCGTAAAATGTGTTTACTACCGTGATAATATTGTTTTTGTAATCATATTTAACAAACTCATAGTTTAAATGACTTCAACTTTTGGCCAAGAAGTGTTATGGGTCAAAAAAAGGTGTGTTTCGACTTTCGACTTTCGACCCATGAGCAAAAATGACTCATTTTGACATGTTACCCAACCCGACCACGTTTTACCATCTGTAGGTTCAAAGATGCTACAGGGAGACTTACAGCAAGTAGAGGGATGAACACTTCCCGATCTCTTCGGGTATTGTTCCCGTTAAAGAATTCCCATCAAGCTGCAGGATTTCAAGACTACCCGAATTACATATATCAGCAGGAACCGACCCGTGAAAAGCTCCATTTCGCAGATCCAACACCGTCAGATTCTCAAAAAACCCAAGCTTGAGAGGCATTTGAGTCTCAAAACTATTCCATGACAAGTTCAGGTATCTCAACCTGGAGAAAAGTCCCATTTCAGCGGGAATGTCACCCGTTAGCCCGTTTGCAGACAGATCCATAGACTCAAGAGCCTCAAACAGTCGGCTCGAGCCAGGAGGGATCGAACCGCTCAACTGGTTCCTTGAAAGATCAATCTGGTTCAACCCCAGCTCAAATAGCCCCTCAGGTATGCTACCATTGAACCTATTGCCTCTTAACCTGACCACAGTGAGCTTACTTAAGTAGATCAATGTCTCAGGAATACTCCCACTTATATCATTACCCGAAAGGCTCATGTAAGACAGTAATGCCAAACCACCAACCGACTCCGGGAGTGTTCCGGTTAACCCATTGCCCGAAACATCCAAGTATTCTAACCTGTTTAATTGCGCGATCCATCTAGGGAAATCGCCGGTTAGAATATTATTTGCAAGATTCAGATAAGTTAAAGATGAAAGACCTTGAAAAGACACAGGAACTGATCCTGTGAACATATTATTACTTAAGTCCAACTTCTTTAAATGTGTGCATAAGCCTAGATCAAAAGGCAAACTTCCTGTGAAATGATTCCCTTGAAGAAAAAGCTCTTTTAAGTAATGCAGATTCAACACACCCTTCGGTACCCGACCCGTTAGCCCGTTATGCGAAAGATCCAATGTTCTGATCCGGGCCAACGAAAACAGACCTGCAGCAAAGTCCAGGCTGCCAGAAAACCGGTTTTTCGACAGATTAAGGTGGTTTAAAGAGGTACATTGCGAGATCGAGCTAGGAATCGGCCCGTTAAGGCTGTTTCCCGACAACAAAAGTACTCGAAGAGACGAACAGCTCGAGAAAAACTCATCAGGGACCCGACCCGATAGCGAGTTTTTGGACAGATCAAGAAACTTTAACCTCTTTAAGTTGGTTAAAAAAGGCGGGACGCCACCCGAAAGAGCATTACGCGAAAGATTAAGGGTTACTAGATTGTTAAGCAGTGACAACTCAAGGTTAAGGTTTCCTGTAAAGTTGTTATGAGCAAGATTTAGTACCTGGAGGTGTTCGAGCTTCTCGACACCTCTACCGATCTTTCCCGACAGGTTTAACCCGTTTAGCGACAGCTCGGTGACCCTTCCGGTTGTCGGGTTACATGTTATGAACTTCCAAGAACATGGGGAGGTGTCATCTTGGTTCCATGATGATAGATGTGATGATGGGTCAATAACATCTGCTTTGAATGCTATAAGTCCTATAACATCATCATCATTATCATCATCATGATCATGATCAATGCATTTGCAGTATCTCAATGAAGAAAGTGAGATTAATGCAAGAATCAAGAACTCAAGATAGCCCATTTGAGTGTTTTTTTTAACTGTTTTACACCTCTTTGAAGAGATGCAACTGCAGGTGTTACTGTGTGAATTTGATTATGAGTTTATGAATTTGATAAGAGGTGCAAAAGTTAGAAATAATAATAAATTTATAAGAAAAGGTATGGGCCCATTTGACCCACATGTATTACTTTGGATGTCTGAGTGTTTTTGTTTTTTGTTTCATCTTTATGTATGTGTGTTTTTCCTCAGTTTTAGTATATCATCATTGGGACTAGCAAATTATGTCTAAAGCATCTTGATCAGGTTGTACCTTTTGCAGTAGATCTTGTACCTTACAGGTTAACATGGAAGTTTCAAGAATCACAATGCATATCTCAGTGAACCAATTGAGTTTACCCTTATAATCTTAAAAATATCAAAAAAAAAAATAACCCTAATTTTTTCTTCCGAGATAAAAAACTGGAACGGCGTTAAACGGGTTGTACTTATCGGTTGGTGGACAGAACAAACACGAACTAGAACTTTACACGAATTCGAACATGACATGATTTGAAAATCGTGTCAGACACATGAACTCGTATACAATAAACATATTCGTAAGGTGACCCAAAAAGTATATTTTATCTTTTTGCATATTAATATTCTAAAAATTATAACTTTGCAACCATATAGCCATTTCTTGTTATCTTTTTATGTATGATCATAAAGTTCATGTAAAGTTAAACACGTATACGGTTAACCATTTGAAATGACGTGTACCCGTTTAGATGTTAGGTTCGTATCGCGTTAGAAATCTCAAAAAAAACCATAGAATGTTAGATAAGAAAGATATACTTTTTTGTTTTAATATATATAAGGTTGGTAAAGAGAGAATGGAATGTATTGAAATCTCAGTAAGCACATGCATGTGGTTTGGTAATTGGTAATGGTAGTTGTTTGTCTCTACCTCCATTTTTGTACCACTGTGTTTTTCCTTAAATCAGAATTTTGGCACTAACTTTTTGTCTCAAATGTCTTGTACCTTTTGCATTACCTGTTATACCTTCCTGACATTCAGCTTTTGCCTATATTACATATATATAGTTGTACAACGTGCATTGGTTGTTGTACTTATAGTTAGTTATACACCGGTCAGAGATTACTCTATTGAGCTAGAATGTCAGGTGAGTACTTGAATATCAACTATCAAGATCTAGGCTTTTATTTGAAACTTTTAGTTTTTATTAAGATTCTAAATTAAATTTATACTCTAGAAGATTTCATTCCAAAAATGTATGTTATATCATACTAACATTCGTTGTTTGACAAAGTTTTATAAAGAAAATGATTAAAGTGGTTTTTTTTCTTTCAAATGTGTTATGTTTCTGTGATGATAACAAAATAATTTCACGCATATAGTCATGGGAATACAAATAAACAGTTGAGACCTCCCTCTACTTTTGAGTCTCGACCCTTGCATCATTTTTAGTATGGTATAAGAAAACGTAGTTGTAAAAATACCCAAATCTGATTCAATTCGTGTAGCATTTAGTGTGGTAGATGAAAAGAGAGAGAAAATGCATATGCGTGAATTTGATTATACTTGAAAGGAGATTTAAACGTTTTGAAACATAAAGCACATATGTGTGTAAGGTAAGATTCTCAAAAGTACTAAAGAGAAAAAAAA
Organism: Flaveria ramosissima; assembly: GCA_025215565.1. Taxonomy (NCBI): domain Eukaryota; kingdom Viridiplantae; phylum Streptophyta; class Magnoliopsida; order Asterales; family Asteraceae; genus Flaveria; species Flaveria ramosissima. Next base: position 34,166,282 of record CM046046.1, on the reverse strand, counting down.
ATGGAAATTTTTCGGTTCAAGTCCTGCTCAAAGAAAAAATGTTTGGTTTGAGTAAACAGATTTTCTTAGTTGTGGTTTTTTTCTAAAAGGTTTGGGGTGCGGTCACGAATGAAAAACAAATAGACATGCTTGATTAAGATAACACATATATTTCAAAGTAGGATCGTACATTTGTTGTAGAATAAATCATTAATTTGGTTGTTGATGCTCAATCTTTGTCCAAAATGGACAAACCAAAGCCATTAATGTTGCTGAAGTTCACCATTTGATTCAAATGACGCATGAGCATTGAGCACAATGCTCAAATATTTAATTGCATCAAGGTGTTGATAGTGGTCCTCTTAAATAATAATGAGGTTTCTTATCGTAAATATATGGTGTGTAAATTTAGTGTGTATGAGTTTCTAGTTGGAAAAAAATAAAAAAGAATAAAAAGCTATTAATGTGGTTGTTGATATTTACTCCTGATCTAGACAATGTAGCAGTCAAAGCGATTAATGTTGTCGTTTTATATGTGAATTCAATTTAATATTTAGTTTTAAGGCAAATTAACTTATGTTCGAAAAACAAACGATAGTAGCTAGCTAGCTAGCTACCAATGATCCTTAGTCCAACCGGTTAAGGTGAGGTACCCATGACATGTAAATAAAATGAAGGTCAGCCATGAGGTTTTCTTAGCAATGAGTTTCCTCCGAGGGGGTTGGGGGTGCGGTCCCGGCTAGGAAACAGATAGGTGGGCCCGATTAAGATAACACCTATCCTCCGAAGCAGGATCGTACATTTGCCGTTCAAAAAAAAAAAGAAAAAAAGTAGCTAGCTAGCTTATTATTTTTAACTAGGAGTTAACGGCCGCGCGTTGTTACGGTTTCACTTTCGTTCATGATTGTGTTTAAGTTGATACATATATTTGTTTTTGTTCAAGGTATACTTTGAAAGGAAAATTTTGCATCACGATTTTTAATTACCTTTTGACTAAACCAAAATTTAGTTATATAGACTATAATTACTCTTTACACAATTATATGAAGTTAAATTCAAACTCTTTAAAAGAAATAATATCTTGTATAGTGTTTACAAAAGAAAAACAAAAATATTTAAAAACCATAAAAAGTTATAAGATTTGTTTCAAAATGAATATTAAAGCTTATCTATTTATAAAAAAATGTGAAACTAAAATACTATAGAATAATAAAAAAAACTCCTCCTAAAACCGTTATGCAAAAGAGTAAGTGGTTTCATACTTTCATGCATTAAGGTAGCTATATGCAAATATAAATAGTATGAGATTATTGTTTATAAAAGAAAAACAAAAATATTTAAAAACCATAAAAAGTTATAAGATTAGTTTTAAAATGAATATTAAAGCTGATCTATTTATAAAAAAATGTAAAACTAAAATACTATAGAATAATAAAAAAAACTCCTCCTAAAACCGTTATGCAAAAGAGTAATTAGTGGTTTCATACTTTCATTTTTTAGGGTAGCTATATGCATATATAAATAGTATGATGATTAAATTATGAAATTTTATAAAATTTATGTAGTTACCGACCAATATGTTTAATATATATTATATTTTCACCACTAGATGTAATATAAGTTTTTAACTTATTTAATGTTGTTACTAATTTGATTTCTTTGTTAATTTTTATTGTTTAACTTTCTAAAAAACTGAATACGCAGTTAGTGTGTTTAATCTTTTTATTTGACATTTTAATATAAATTTGTTATAAATAGGATTGAATTCGGAATATGGTTATTTTTTGGTATCTTACGATGACTGCCATTGACGTATTGATACCATGACGAATGGAACCGATACTGACCAGATATCATTGGTTCTGTTATTGTTATTATTGATATGAGTAACATTATTGGTTTGATCGATGTAAAATACGACTTTATTTTTTGGGACTCATCATATCGAGTACGGGGTCTATAACAAAACGAGTTGTGTTATATATTATGTAATTTGTGTTGTAGTATCGATATCGGTGTCGGTGTTTAATTTTATGTTTTAAATATATGTAACATATTTTATTTCTTTTTAAATATGATATTTTTTTAATATTTTGAATACGTTGAGACTGCAAATATTAATACATATAAAAGTTGCTTAATCTTATGGGTTTTGTGTTTTGGTTATTGGATTTTTATAAATTAGCGTCATTGCTTTGTAACCTTCTCTTTATGTACTCTAACGTGCCGCGAAGCACAGGTCTCATTACTAGCTTTATCAATAACTATAAGAGACCAGCGAATCGGGGGAATTCAGATTAATCGGGTCGTTTATCTTCGTACATGAATACTAATTTAAGATTTCTCGTATCTTATGACTATACGTGTGAAATTAATCTGAGTTAGAACTATAAACAAACTTGAAAAATAGTTATGTCTATGTCTTTCTTTGTTTTAAACATATATATCGATAGTATAAGTACAATTATAATATTTATTATATTTTTGGTATACTATGAGAGAAAATTGTAATTATAAAAGAACATAAAATAATAAGTAAAGAGATGAGATTAGGTGATTTAATTATTGTTATTGTTGTATAAATGACAATTATACTTGTTAAAAATTAGCTCACGGGTTTCTTGGACATCTCATATGAGTTTTTTTAACATGTTTCAAGGTAAAAGACATGTTTGTTTGTAATCATAAATTGGTTGTACTAAATACTTAACATTATATGATTTTTTGTATATTTTAATTCAAATTTATTATTATTTAATAAAGTTGAAAGAAAATATGAGATACCCGTGTGAGACACCTTTTGTAACCTCTTTCACAAGAATAATTATATATCTATTATCTAATGATCTCATATATCTTGTGAGACAAGAACTAAATTATATTAAACATTTTTAGTTCAAGGTACAATAAACTTTTATAAAAAAACAGCAGGAAAATGTTTTTTTCAATATTTGATCCAAACATGGTTGCATTTTATTTCTCTTTGCAATAAATTAATATGGTTATCGATAAATAGTGTAGATTTAAGAGTAGGTTTAAAGTGTGTTAGTCGTGAAAAACAAATAAATATGATTATGAGAAATCAAAAACTTAGCGATACTAATTAAATTGAAGTCAAAACTGAGACATGAAAAAGAAAACAAAAGGTAAAGGTGCTTGATGCACAAGTGATGAAAGATGAGGGTACCAAGTGAAAAGTTGAAAAGCTTGAAAAACCATTAAAAACTAGTATTTAACACCACGCGTTGCGTTGGGGGCGTAAAACCAAGTCAAATAACATCAATGTCACACCGTCGATAACATCCACCAACACCAAAAAAGCTCGTAACACAAACGAAATAAAATCAAACGAAAAATAGAGTAAAATTTTAAACCATGCATGTGCGTAGTGGTGTGTTAATGTGTATAAATTAGAACGAAATGTATTACATAACACGGTCGTGAAAACAAAAGGAAATAGATGTAAAAACATTAAACCAAATACGCATGTGCCTGTATGTTAACTCGAAAATTTTAGTCCAAGATACAAAACAAAATAAATTGTAAGAGATAAAAAGTATTGAGATCAAAGTTGAAAATAAAAAAGGTATTAGGGTTAAATGTAAAAATAAAAACTATAGGGTTAAAAATGAAAAATAAAGAAAAAACAAAATGAGGTACAACCTACAAAAGATAAAGTATAAATCATAATGCATAACTAAGTTGATAATTAGTATTATATAAATTAAGTTGTTTCGATCATATGTAGATGTAACATATGGGCTAAATACATGATAATATTACTTATACATATATAATCTATTTCTCACACTTGCATTAACGAGAAGATTAGCATCACGGGTCAATACAAATCGACTTTGAATCGAACAAAAAGTGCATTTAATTAAACTTGCATCTAACTAACAACGATTACATCTCAAACTAACGGCCAACATTGACTATGGATCGAACGTGCATCGACCATTCAAAGGAAATCTTAACTTAACGGACTCCTGAAAACAAATGAATCAACGTCTGACCCTTAGACTAATTTTCAAATTCAAGTTCAAGAAAAACCGTATAAGAATATAGATAAATACAAGGACACATTGAAGTGAATAAGAATTGAGTTAATCACTCTTGATATTTTTATCAAGAGTGATTAATTATCTAAAGTTTTTGTAAAACAACTAAATTCTTACAAAAGAATTTTTTTAGAAAATACGTAAGTCTACGGTTTTGTATCTTCTAAAAACGGAAAATTTAAAATTGCAAAACAAAGTCATAACAATGGGCGTGTTTCAATACTTGGTTAATTATCTATTTATCACGCTTGCATCAACCGAACAATTCTTGGTTAAAGACTGAATGTATGGTCGAATACTAACATCCACTTAAACCGCTATATATCATGTTTGTATGATGGTATAATCTACTTGTTACGTGTTAATCATGTCCATCAATATTTCCTTGGTTTCTAACGGACCACCGCCCCTAGAGTCCTATATAAAAGCACTCTGCCCTCTCTCGTTTTTCTCTTCATAGGCTCCAATTCGAAGAGCGTACAAATGGAAGTCGATTGAGTGTGAAACATCGACAACAGGGTGAACCCTAACGAGTCAAGATCGAACGTTTGCACGAATCAAGGTTTCTGCTAAGAGTATCAAGTAGTGTTAGTTATTATAATGGTGAGTTATTCAGTAGTGTGTATTTTATTAGTATTTTATCTTATTCATTCCACGGGTACGTTATTTAATTGTTTCATCACTCTCATTGTTATTATCATGTTATTAAGTATAGTTACTTTGTACTTTGTATATGTGAGGTATTAATCGTAGGTGGTACCATAAGCTGATATGTTATTAAGACCCCTCATCTTAAAAAAAATCATGTTAGTGAGTTACATCATGGTTGCCAAAGGCGTAAAGCGCACTTGAGGCGTAGAGATTGAGGTGCGAGACGCTTAAAAAACGAGAACCTAAGATAGCCAAGGCGCATAGCATAAACACACCATGTTTAGGGGTTCCAGGCTTGTTTAGGGCTAGTTTAGACCGGTTCCAAGCCATATTTGGGCGTTTCAAACAAGTTTGGCCGGAATTTTTAAACGTTTGATCGAATTTACAAGATTCGAGTAGATCTTTCCGGAATGTGGCCACAATCTAATAAAATTGGAACCTTGTTAGAAGCTTCTTAGAGCGTCTGGATGGGCACAAGACATTTCACGCTCGCCATGTCTCGTCTGAGCGCCTACACACGCCTGAAGGGCTTTTGACAACACAGAGTTACATGGCAACCATATTTGATCAGATGGTTGAAACCATGAACGGGTTGAAACTAGACCAGTTGCAGTCTGGAACCTGTTGGGTTCCAACCATGAACCAAATACAAACTCCGGTTCCGGACCAAACCAAAACCCTAATCTTGTTTGGTTTTGTTGGTCCGGACTTACTTTAAACACACCCTTAATTTCATCGGAAAAGATGATGACCGTACATTGAAAGAAAGTTGTCATCAATGGCAGCATAACCCAACCATAATCTGACATTAAACAAGCATCAACCCATTTGTTCTAAGTTATACAAGGCTCCTAACATAGCCAACAAACCTCTCTCAACTTCAAAAGATTTTCACTATACATACTTTCTTTTCGACGATCTAAACAGGTCTTAGATGATAGTACTTGATTGGTCTGTTCCAACACACGGGTCGACTTATTTTAAGACAGTTATATAACTACACAAACGAATCAAGGTACCCATACCTATGTCGTTTGTTGAACTGTAGGAGGCTGGCGTAAGTCCGGTCCCACACTCCAACGTAAAGCGTTTCATCATCAGGGCTAAGAGATACACCAGATATTTCCCCAAAGAAATCAATTTCTTGCCTTTTTTCATAGTTTAATTTGGTGTTATAGACATGAACAAAATCTGCAGGTTCTGCAACCACCAAAAACTGCCCGTCTGATGAAAAGCGAACTGATCGAACCGCACCCATGTTTCCTTTAAGAACCGAAACCGGGTCTGAAAGATTTCGTAAATCCCATACCCTGCAAGTTTTGTCTTGATTGCCTGTTGCAAAGATTTTTCCATCTGGATGCCATGCGGATGCAAACGAGTAGTCCAGGTGGCCTTCCACTGTGTGAACCGTCTGCCAAAGAAGATCGATGTCATTACTTGAAAAAGAAACTATTAAAGATAAAAATATTAGGAGTGAGTATAAAATTTTATATCCATAAGTTCTTGCCTTTCCACTTGTAGAGTCTACCAGCAATCCATCAAGATTATCACCGACTACAGTTATGAGTTTCCGATCTGGGCTCAAGGATGTATGCTGCAACAAGACAAAAAAATGCGACGTCAATTTGGTTAGGTTCTATCGCTAACGTGTCAAATAGGTTAGGTAAAAGATTTACCAAAAAGTATACGGATTGAGCAAGTCAAAAGAGTTGAAAGACACCCTTAACGTATTAGGAAAAATCAAAGTTACTAAATAACTTTATTAAAAAAAAGTTTCTGATTGTCATTAAAATAATAGTCTTTTGTAATTACATTGTGCACGTCATTTTTTATAATTTCTAAAAAGGTAAGTTTCTTCAGTGTTTGCAGGTCAGCCAAATCCGACCCTTTCCATTTGGCCTATGCTAAAAGCGTCCATGTTTTGACCTGAACCGATAATTATCCGCACCCAACTGACCCGTTCATTTTAAGGAACTTACATTCACTGGCCAAGGAAAACGGAAATGATTCACAAGCTGAAATCCATCCATATCATATTCCCTCACACCACAATCATTGTTCGATGCCATAAAATGCATTCCACCGCTACAAAGTGACGGCAATAGAAAGGGTCAACACGATGACACGAATATATTTTGTAGTAAATAAGTACATCAATATTCATAATTACCTCAAGCTATCGTATATCTCAATAGCATTTGTTATGGCATTGTCTTCATAAGTTGTTCTTGTACAAAAGCTAACTCCCTGTTTATCCAATCTCTGCATAATTTAACAATGCATGCAGATTACATATTAGACAGACGACTGGATTCAACATATTTATACAAGGTCACTAAATTATGCAGAATATACAAAATACAAGTTGATAGTTGTTCCGAATAGAAAACAACTTCCCTATGAATAACACAAAACTTCCATTTATAGGCCTATATAAAGATGTCAACTACGCTTATCAAAAATATTTTCATATCGTTGCAGATACAATGCCCCTTGTTCATATTTAGTTGGATTTAGTTTATTCTTGGATCATGTACCACTATTATGAAAGGTAATAATCCATTAATTCATAGATTTTTGTATTTATTTAATCTTTTCTGTCTTCTAAGGGCAATTCAAGATACATAATCCTTATAGACTCAAAAGCTTGTGATATTAACTTATGACCTAATATTCCTTTGATAGATTTTCATTGGATAAATACTTCAAAATTTCTCAGATAATCTTTGTTTGGCTGCAGAAGCAACACATGCAAGAACCATATAGCTGGACGCTTCCTAAAAGAATATCAACAAGAATTAAAACACATCTTGCGTAGCAAAGAAATTATTCCTATACAAGAAAGAAAACATGATTAAAGATTTAAAGGCTTCTGTATTATATAGTCTGTTGTTTCGTATTGTTTGTACCAATTAACGTAGTTTTTAAACAAACAAACCACAGGTCATAATGGTATTCCAAATCAGCATGTACTCTCAGTCATCCAAAATCACAATCACGAAACAGAATATTCCAGATGTAACAACTTTGTGAATTAAAATCTTTACCATATACATATATTCTGACTAAATATACGTCAATGAAGAAAAAATGAAACTTTTGACGAATACCTAAGTCTTGTATGATCAAATTACCTTACAAGCGAGCTCTCCTTGAAATCCTCCCGCAACCAGAAAATCATCGTTGACTGCTAGCGTACTAATCTGAGTTTGTGTGAAGCCTTCCAACAAACTTCCGGCATGTTTCTGTGAGCCCCAAAAAAATTATCATAAAAGCCGAATCTCAATGAGATTTAAAATGAATATCATGAACGTTACGATCAAAATAAAGTACCTCAGTAGGTGCAACGTGCCCAGAAAAATTAAGGATTTCTGTTAAGTTTTGTGATAATGATGACCAATGCATGATCGAGTAGTTAGACATGAGATATACATCATGCTTTGAGGTAGCCCATACAAGGTTCCTTAACTGTATGCAATACACAATGTTTAAAAATAGCAATACATTTATTTAATTTCAGGTTAAATAACTTTCCATCCCAAGCTACATTCATGGCTCTTGACTAATATTAATCTGATAGAAAACAAATTCTTGAACAAACCAAACGTTATAAACCTGAAAATGAAGGATCGTAGGCTTCACTGATCTTGTATTATGAAAGAACTCATAGTAGTTACCACCCTTCGACTTCTGCTTGCATTTCTACACACGTAACAAAGTTGCCATAATATCATAAGTGGAAAAAACAATCATTTTTACAACCACCGGCGGTAGGATTATACCTTATCAACAGCATCACCGGACAAGGGAATATTCTCATAGTTTCTGTACTGTTCAAGCCTTGTACGCCTATAACTTTCCCTTGTTATATTCAATCTTTCCCATGGAATGCCTTGAATGTCTTTCCCGGTTCTTGCTTGAGCAGAGGATGTATCCGTCACCTTTGCAAGCTAGTAAACATTAAAACTTAATATATCGAGCATATTACACTACATCTAATGCTACATTATCAAATAAACTTAGATCGACAAGTCCCCTATTGTTAACTTAATAGCAGAAAAAGAATGAAATCAAACTGACCATATCAAACTCATCAAGATTTTGATCTCCACCGTCGTTTTCTTCTTCATCGACATCGTCAGCAAAATCCGACATGTCCCCATCTTCTGCCATATAATCCATTCGATCAACTTCGTTGTGCGGCATCAAATCAATCACGATTCACAACACTTGTTCTCCCTCAAACAATCTATACAAATGGCACACGGGCCAAAAAGGAGATGCAATTAACCTACTTGTAAGAAACAATCCATAAAAGACGATAAATTAAGGTACTTTAACAACATTTAAACCTAAAAATCCAACTCTAAACCAAAATTTCCACCTTCAATTCAGTAATCTGCAAGAAAAACACAAATTTACTATAAACAATCTACAGAAAAACCACATACAACCAGATAACAAAACAAAAGGGCCCAATCTTACATTGAGGCATAAAAACAAACAGGTGGTGTGCATCAGTAACTTAAAACCTACAATCTCTACCAAAAAAGGAAAAATAATACCAATAAACGTATCATACCGCAAGAAACCCTACAAACTGAACAAAAAACCGACTCTTGTTCATAAATTAACCGAACCAACACATGAATCAGAAAACCCTCATCAGAAATTGCTCAAATCAACGATCCAAAACAAACCCATAAAGGGGCAACGATTAAAACTGAAACTTTAAGCAAAACGAAGGTGTAGATTGCTTTTCAAAGGGGGAATTATGGGAGAAAAAGGGTGTTTCGTACGAACGCACCTGATGTGAAGAAGACCCTTTTGTGTTCTTGTTTTCTGCAACAGATTAGAGGGATCAATCAGCTCAATCTCCGGTTACAGCTGTGTGTAAATGAAATGGGGGAAATAAAGAGAAAGCCCCACATGCCACAAGTCTATCTCCTCATAAAACCTCATCTACTTTAGATTTAATAGTTGTAGATCAAATCCATATTTGGGTTTGAGTGATTTTGATTTTTTTTCAAGAATCATGTGTTTATATGTTTGTATGTGTTGTTGTGAGGTTGTATACGTTTATATAAGAGCTTGTATATATTTGTATATGAGTTTTGTTTGCACGTATATGCGTTAAGTAAAAACATAAGTAAGATACGTTTAACATAGCCCATTAAAAACGATGGATTGTAATGGTTTGTCTGTCATTTGATATTTTCATACAAACAAACTAAACTGTTATATAATGTTAATGATGTAAAACTCGTACCATTATCAAAATTACAGTTTTGTGTGATTTTGAAACTCGAATGACATAATAACTAATTTAAATAGTAGGATGAAAATTTTAGTGAATAAAGATATTTGTAAGAAAAATAATGGTGGAGCAATAATTAAGGAACATAGAAAGATCACCTCATCTATAGTAACATTTGGCAGCTAAATGCAAGGTACAGCCTTCATTGCATAAGGTACAAGCTAGTGTGTAATAACATGACATTATAATTTTCTTGTAGGGATGTGGATGTCAAGTTGTCTAGCTCTAGAAGACAATCAAGAATCGGTGTGAAAAGATAGCTCTAATTGTTAATTTGAATCAACGAATTGAGTAATGTCTTAGCTTGTCTGGTAAAGCAGCCGATGAGAGTGCGTGTAGTGGGGTGTGAGAGTCGCATCACCATTCAAAGGCGTGGCACATTGGGCCAGTGGTGCAAGAGAAGAGACGTAGAATTCAAACAAATTATTAGTTCCTTCAACTATTTTTAATGATATGAAGCTATAAAATCATGCTAAGACAATGGTTATTTAATCCATGATGTGATTAAGATATTATTTTAACTATCATCTACTTTTATCATTGGTTTTTTTCATTCCACTCATTTCTCTACATCTTCTGGTCTAAAAAAGAGTGGCTTATGCGATTCATGAGTTCATTTGGCTTTCAACAACCAACCTAGTGGTTATTATAACTAACAAAATAATAACTTCACTATCCTAGTTCAACTAGTTGAGTTAGCAGGGTTGGTTCGGTTTCTAAAATACACATAGTATTCAAAGAATTCTTTCTTTTAGCTATTAAGATTTTCACACACAAAAGATTTAATAGTTATATATTTATTAATTTTATGAAGTAAATTAAAACTGATAAATATAATATTTATACTATCAAAGAAAGATATACATGATATTTGATTTTCATTTTCGTATATATGATATATAGCAAGATTCCGAGTGATATATGTAATATGTATATGGTATTTTGAATTTGGTTTGGGTATATATGATATTTGAGACGTTTCTAGGGGTGTACATGATACTTTAACAAGTTTTCTAAATGTATATATGATATTTCAATTTTGGTTTGGAAAAATATGATATTTTAAAAGTTTATAAGAATATATATGAAATTATTCATTTGAATTAAACCATATATGTGTCACACCATTGGATTTGTTAATTAAAGCTTTTTGATAGTGATACTTAACACTTTACACAATTACCAAGTTAATGACTCGTGTTTTACACGGGATGACAAATACTTAAAATGACACATGGGTAAATAAATTAATAGTAATGATGCGGTGCAAATAGTATATATTTTTGATAAGATATATCGTACAGATTTAGTTTTAAATGGTTTCACTTATACTAAACTATACACACAAAAGATAAGTGTACATGTCGAGTGGTAATATAGTGTTGGTAAGAACCAAGTATCAATTCGTGGACATACTGATCCTACTCAACAATCTTTACAATTGACTATCAAATTGGGTTTTTGTTTTAAGAAAATGATAAGTTACATTGATGTAACTAAAATTTTTAGGGTTTTTAAAACAATTATTAAAATAGAAGTAAAAGTAAAATTGAGACTTTTGGGTTTTAAAACAAGGAATTGATGTGTGTAAAGTGTGTGTGTGTATATATATATATATATATATATATATATATATATATATATATATATATATATATATATATATATAGTAAGGATTTTTTTCACACAATTGAGTTTCAATTTAAGAAACGATTATCACTCTTAAACCAACTACACACAATAGACAAGCGCACATGTCGTATAGTAGTATAGCTTGAGGTAAGAACCGAGTATCGATCCGTGGACACAATGACTCCCAATACTAAATCATCATCACTATTTAACCGATCAATTGAGTTTGGATTTGTAAATATTATAATTAACCAAAACGATTAGCAAATTAAACTAATAAATTAAGGAAGTAAAGATGAAGATACACAATCAATTAAAGATATCACTTGAACTTCGATTCCACTTAGCATAGAATTAACAACTAGCACAAACTCGAGGTGAGACAATTTTTTACACATGATACATGGAAGTAGCCTAAACCCCTGTCAAGGATATCTAGACATATAACCATTCGGAAAGCTAGAACGATAAACACACAATAGCCACCTAAAGTTATGCCACGAAGAACTAATGATACAATTATGTCAATGTTAAAGATGAATTAGACTCTTGTTAGGGTTACCTAATTTCACAAAATTTTGGAAAGTTAACACGATAAACACATGACAACCACCTCAACTTGCGTAAAATAGACAAAACTATAACTATCCTTCAACTCATGAACATCAAACCACGATTACAAAATCAATTTATAACCAATGACAAGAGAGATTCATGACATACACCATGGTTTTCTCAAACATAAGCATAAGGATGCATAGTTACTCAATTTAACTAAACTCCCAACCTTCATTCACCATTCCTAGTCAAATGTCACAAAATTACATACAAAAAATACAATCATATGCGTAAATCTTGTAAGAACATGATGTTTTTCAACATAACATGCTTACAACACCCACAAAGTTTTATTTATCTTTGTCCTTAAACCTTATAACTATGTGCAATGTTTTTAAATATTATTATGAAATCAACTTTTATACAATTAAAGGTTACAATAACAATGTGAGCCACTACTTTTCCATGGCAAAATGGTAATTAATAAAAACATAATAAAAAATTTATAAAATAAAAAATAATATAAAAATAAAAAATAAAAACACAAATATGTTTCTTTCATTTTCCTATTTCATAAAAAAATAAAAAAATTATAAAAAAATTCTCCTTTTTTTACAAATTTTGTTTTACATGTAAATCCGGTATTACACATGTGTATAACCAGATTTACACATATATAAATAACAGGTGGACGATTTTTTAAAAAATGTATATCAAAGTAGGTGTTGGAAAAATAAAAAATACTGAAATTAGTGGTGAATTTTTTTTTTTGAAAAAATGATGTCGTGAAAAAAAGTTATGAACTTTAAAAAAAAATGAGAAAATGACATGTGACTTGCATGCGATATGAAATGTGTGATTAATATTGGTTACTATAGTTCTCACAAAAAGGATGGTTCTTAAGATAACCCCACCCTAATAACAATTAATTTATTTCTTAAAGAGTTTTGTGTTGTATATAAGTTTAATTTATTAAAAGTATTTATAATTTAATGTAATATGTGATCTTTCTTTATTATTTTTTAATAATGATCGTTTATCTTGTCGATACGTTACAGTTATTCCATTTACTATAAAAGCTTCCAGAGAAGTCATTAGAGGGATCTTTCCTATCAAAATGGTTTGTTCTTGGATATATCTACGCCTATCGTTTTTCCAAATGAGTCTCGCGGATACATATAATTCAGAAGAATATGTGAGTGATTCATACACAACATCTTTGATATTTGATGACACATCTTTCATATATTACTAATATTAAATATAGTTACATAATATTATAAACATCTTTTTTTGTCTTGACATTAGATCTTTTATTCTACTCGTGAATTACATAACATTATCAATATTTTTTTATCTAGTACACAAGTCTTAATAGATCATAAAAAGTAAATAACAAAAGATTGGTATGGTATGGTGGCAAGGCTTTGTGTCCCCTCTAACCCCACTTAGGTTCGAATTCTGATAGCTCTTTTTTCCACTTTTTTTTTCTTTTATGTGATTTTCTTTTTATATAAATCTTTTCACAACCAAAACAAATAAAGATATATTGGTTTGGCATGGCGATTAGACACACAACCTACTTAGAGCAAGCCCGGGTTTAAATACTAGCAGATCTTGTATTTTTTTATTTTTTTTTCATTTGTTGCTTTTTTTATTTTTTCCTAATATTTCATCATAAAGTTTTTTTGTCCTACTTAAATGTTGCTTTTTTTTTAACTTCTAGTTTTATTTATTCATGTTATTTAATTAACCATTATGTTTATGTTTTCATTTAATTGTTATTAAAAACTGGTTTGTTCTGATACGAAGCGCGTGTGTAACCCGCAAATTATATCTATATGAATGGACAACATTCATGAATAGTAATTTTTTGGTTTTTATAATTGAACCCCAAAGCCTAAGTGTTTTTGTTTGGGTTAGTAAATTTTTAGCTTTTCAATTTAACACAAAAGCTTTAAGTGTTTATGTTTGGGTTAGGAATATTTTCTTTCAACTTTTGTGTTTGTAAATTTTTAATTTTCATCGTTGAATATGTGTTCGTATTCGGGTTTTTCGGCACTTACTTTTACGACGGAGTATGCTTTCGGGTTTTACGACGGAGTAGCAGTTGTTTTACGATGTAGTACGGTTTTATAACAAAATACATTTTGGGTTTTACGACCGAGTGACGTTCGATTTTACGACTGGGTATGCATTAGGGTTTTACGGCGTAGGGAATGTTGTCGCGACATGCCTTTTATTTGTGTTTTGATACTCAGGATCATATCCCCGTCGACGGCTCGGGTTTGAGGTTGTACCCAACCCAGATTTTTGTGTTTTTTTGGTTTTTTTCCGTTGTTTTGGGTTTTTTAAGTGTGTAGGCATTATTGTAATTTGGGTTTGTAATAAAATTTCTTGGTGTCTTAAAGTTTACGAGAATGGCCGTCATTGCTACGTGTTTTGGTGTCCGCATTATAATATCTGAGATTATGTCGGAATTCCCGTCGCAACGCGATGGTAGGAATATCTAGTTACAACTATTAAATGAGAACACGGAATATATATAGTATAATTCATCATTTTGAGTTGCTAACATTTGTATTATTGTATTACCATAGAGGGTTTCTCTCTCAATATAGATCCAACTCTATATTCAAGAATTTGTAACAAAAGTAAATTAGATTTATATAACATCCTAAAGAAATTATGTACAAGCAAAACAATTTTCATAAAATCAACATCAAACACCCAACAAAACAAATTTCACCATCAAACAAAACCAATTTCCTCTAATGTATCTTCCTCAACATTCAATATAATCTCAACTCTCAATTTGTTATATTCTGTATCAAACCTTAGCTACATTTAGATCATAACTTTTAAGGGTCTTGCTTCTCAACCTTTGGCATTTGAAGCTCAAAATGTTCTAAAGAATCTGAAGGAAAAGAAAGTCCTTCGGGTGGTTGAAGATGATCCCAATTTTTGTCGGGATTTGTAGTCACCGTTCCATCATATCCTATGTGCGTGACATGTTTTACGTCTGTTGGAAGTCCTATTTCTAGTTCCGTCTCAGCCTCAACGTCTTCAATATCTTTGTAAGCTTAAAAAAGAAGAAACCAACATAAAAATAAAGACATTTCATAACCGAACTATTATCAGATTATCTATCTTACCTGTTTAATTATTAGACAGACAGACTGTTTTATGAACCTACTTGTGTTTGTAATAACTAAACTATAAATAAAATATGAAACAATTTAAGTTTTGGTGTGGATCTCAAATGTTATTAGAATATAATCTAATAAACAAGATTTTAAGAGAAAAAAAGTTAAAATTATCAAATAAATTTTGAAAATCCTAAATCCAACCACCAATCTTGTTTATCGTTCAACCGATCCAATTCATAATTGGTTGGTTCAAACGGGTTCATAAATACTTAACCAGTTCAGTTATACAGCCGGTTTCCAGTTCGACCAGCTCTAGGTTTTGAACCTCGTGAACCATTTGCATGTTATGATACTAACTCTAAAAAAGAAAGATCATTAACAACAAATCATGTAACTTTTTCACTTACCAAATATATTAGTAACACTCTTGAATGTGCATTTGATCAACCTATCCATCACCTTGGAGATATCAGATCTACTTGGAGCTACAAAGCTCCAAGATTTCTTGCTTTTCACCATTGATGAAGAACTCTCACCCTCCATTGTTGCAGGCTTTGATCCCACCTCTATCTTCTTGATCTCACAACTACTTGATCTTTCCCAACACCCCATATAAAAAGGAAGAAGAAGAAACCTCGATATCGCCTCTTTCATGGCTTCAATCGCGAACAATCAAGAGTCTTTCGCACGAATCTAAACTCAATTGCAGCTAAACGCCTACAAGCTATACAAAGATCATAGATGACAACAATGGCTACACAGGATAATCGATGGAGAAGAAGGTTGTAAGTGGTCTTCTTCACTTTGTATGCAAGCTTCCATCATTTATGAAAGTAAGACTTTTGCCAGAGCAGAAGTTGTGAAGGAAAGGGAGTGATGCTTTGGTGAGTTGTACATGGTGGAGTGGGAGTTGTACAATGGTCTGGAGTTGGATGTTTTTGGTCTGGAAAAGGGAATTGGTTGGCACTAGTAAGTTGGTTAAAATGTACAATTCAACTAACTTAGTAGTGATTGATGGGCTAATTGAGGAGGGGCTTTTTGAGCATAGAAATTGAATTATTTGTTATGATGCTCTAAGTGTGTTATGATTTTATAGTTAGGTTCATATGTCACATCTCCATCTATTTGCTTATACTTCATATGTTTTTTATAATATTATAGTAGAATAATTATTTTTATGTATTTATATGATAACTACAAATTAGCATCATGGGATGCGGCGCGCTTGAGAACTTCGTTACGCGTGTTTTGGCGGCGATATTAATGTGACTAAGTATATAATAAAAACATATGAAGTTGTGGCTATTTGATTTTGAAGATCGAAATATAGATATAAAACAATTATACTACGTTATCAATTTTGTTCTCTCGGTGTCGCTCTCATTATTCACAGTACCTGCATATTACCGTCAATCGATATAACATACAATACCTTAAAAGATACCATATTTTGATTACTATCCCGTTTAACAAAATTTATATTGGAACATCAACTTTCACTTTTATTACCAACAACAATTCCATTGACATAATTTTCAAATTTTTACACTCGATTCCGTTCGCAGCAATAATTATGAACGGAACAAAGAAACATACAAGCTAAATTGAGACTAAAATAGATACAAATCGAGCGTAAAAATTTAAAAATTATATCACTGGAATTATTGTTGATAATAAAAGTGAAAGTTGAGATTGTTAGCGACCAGATTGATAGTATGAATTGTTATCAGCCAATAGGTAATAGTTTGGATTACTAAAATCCAATTTGCCTAAATAAAATTAGACACAACTATAAATTATTTTCTTTTTATATTAACGAACGAGAAAAAAAAACCAAATTAGTTAAAAAATCAATAGATTCGAACATTAATGATGCATATTACATAGGATCAAGTTAACACATTAAAAGCTAAAAGGTTTAAATTGAAAATTAGAGTGGTAATGGTGGCAATATGATACCAACATTGTTAAATGTATGTTAGTATCCTGTTCATGTCAAAAAATGGTTTTTACTGTACGTGAACACTATTATATATATGGCTAGGGGCATTTGATCTATAAAAATTAAAATGTAACATTTACTTTTTCATCATAGCAGTAGAAGGATTTTTAGTCCAAAATCATTGCACCATTTCACAAAATTAATAAACATCTAGTCGTCGTTAGAGCCAACCAAAAACCATTTCAGATTTTTAATTTTGATTTCTGTTAGACATGTGAACTTTAATTGTTTTAGGCAATCCCGACCGACTGCTCGAAACGGATATCATACTCGTTTGCATGCATGAAAACTAAACATAATAATATTTATAAATTATATAATAGAACTTTACAACTCCCATCGATGTTTTGATGAAAGACAGAATATTATAAAGGGAAAACTTCACAGAATATAAACAAGTTTTAACAACGTTCTAATTAGGTCAATCATATTTTTATATGTTATAATCAGGTCACTAAAGTTTTAAAAGTGTTCCAATTTGGTCACTAATACTTTTATTTGTTTCAATCAGGTCATTAAAGTATTAATAGTGTTATAATCAGGTCACTCATATATTTTTTAATCGTTTTAAATAATTCATCATTTTTTAAAATAATTCAGTTTTTTTATAAATATTGTTAATTTTTTAAAAAACTTTAATTTTTCTTTAAATTCTTTTGCAACTTATGAATGACTTAATTAAAACAATCCTGAACTCGTAGGGGTATATATTTTAAATTCTGGACACACACATGACACATAGATTCTTCTCACTCCCGCCAAATTGTCTCCTCTGTTCTAATACAAATGTCTACAACTCAAGAACCCATCTTGAAATTTTAGGTACACACATGGATTCTTCAGTTCTCATCTCTTCAATTGTTCCCAATGATCTCTAACACCTTAATTCATTCAGTCACTAAACCCATCACCCAAATTTTCTGTGATTTTAGTAACACTAATTCTTGACTTCAAAGTGTTTGATGAAATGCCCCAAAGAATTTGTAGTTCAAGAACCTACGAGAGTGTACCGAATTTTATTGAATCTATTTTTCACTTGGCTTTTGGGTATTGTGATTCTGTTCTTAATATTGCTTGGATACTGCTCAGTTCCCAACATTTCAGATAGCTATGAGGTCAGTTTTTTGTGTATTGTTTTCCATTTAAGAAGCAATTTATAACACATGGCATTAGTTATTTGAAGTGTTAATACCCTTAATGACATGTCACAAGCTGATAGATATATGTTTGATGTTAGTTAATTGATGTTGGATTCTGTTTTAAAATTGAATTTTGTTGGTTGTCAAAGGGTCATGCATATGCTCATAGTCATTGAACAACTCCACTTAAGTGTTAAACATACATTTGAGTGTTCCAAGTGTTAAACATATGATGCTTGCTTTGGTGCTCTTGGAAGTTGTTTGATTTGACTTGGTTAGTTAGCAATGGAAAGATTAGTCGACGGTTTAAAAAGGCAGTCGCTTGTTAAATTTTGGCCTTTCACTATATATAAAGAAATAATGTCATATACCTTAGAAATACCACATCATAAATCTTATCAGGCCATAGGGGTCCTTGCATGTTTCTGGTGTGGACAAAACAAGTCACATGAAACTGAGGTCATCTTTGTCCCCTATGTCAGTTACCAAATAATGTACAATTGATCATCATGTTTTATGCTGTTACTCTTTAACCATTGAACTCTTCATGTATAATGTCAACCGTTGTCGATATCAACATGTGTAGCCATCGCGTTTTTAATATGAGTGGATCAATTGATGGCTTGTGGGTATGTTGTAGTTTATGCATTTGTAGGGGAATAAACAAGCTCACATTAAAAAGTAGGGTCCTATTTGTTATCACTTAGTAGCGGTTTTCATTTTGTGGGTCCAGGTTAGATCGTGTGAGCAGATAAGAATATGCTTAATACGAGGGAAATCGACGGTGGGGCCCAGTCCAACCTACGATTGATTTAGATTAGCTAGAAATAAGCTTTCTGTGCCATACACATACCTAAATACTTATCGGTCTATTTAATGGTTCATGTTTGTTGGCAAAGAGCATAACAAACGAACATGTCCTAATGCCCAACAAAAATCCCACTCGTACAGTAGGGTTAGGTGAAGGTGAGATGAGGACAAACCTCACTTGTAACCCATAGGATAAAAAAGTCGCTTCTAGAGAGATTCCCGACTCAGGAACCTACCTCTCTTTTATTTAAAGAAAATCATAACAGAATAAGACATAGCTATGCTAGAGATATAGATTATGAAAGTATAATGTAGAACAATTACACATAACACTAACCATTATGCTACTCAAATGCTCATATTATCAACTTATCAAAACATCAATGTGAAATTGAAGTCTTACTCTAATAACTTTGTTTAACATATGTAGTTATCGTATGCCTTTATCTTGATATGTATATAAGTATCCATGGATCAAGTCATCTTTCTGGTTTCCCAATTCCGTTTGCTTCATTTAGAGACCTAGTAAGATGTAATACAACATTGTGATAGGCAAAGATATTATCATTCCAAATATCACCCTGTAGAGAAAAAACCGATATTAGTAACTTAAGGTGATAGTTTCTACCTATCTACTTAGTAATGGGTCGATTCAGGTCATACATGTTAAAAGTCGCCCAAAGTATAATATTTAATGCATAAAAACCTCGTAATTTTTTTATTATTAAAACACTCATTTAAGTGTTGAACTATCATAGTTTTTGTAGTCATATTTGACACGCTAACTATCTATAAACAAATTAGAAGTTTTAGACTAAAGAGTTACCGGTCAATACAAACTGATCTGACCCGTTTTGACCCTTAACAAAAATGACTTGTTACCCAACCCGCCTCTTTTGTCAAGGAACACTGAAATGTCAGTAACTTACGCAGTGCTCAGAACATCAGGATGCAGGTTGTACTCCCGAGCAAACACAAAAGGCACAATTCCTTGTGGTAAAGACGCTTGTACTATAGAAACTTGTAGGATTGTGCCTCTTAGACCTACAGCTATAGAAGCAATCGCCATCACAGTGGGTCCTGCTACAAACCTTGCTACCATCCCATATGCTGCTAATCTGTTCCCACATGCTATAAGCTTCGGTTGTGAAGCCATGAACAAACCTTGAACATCGCGTATAGTAGAAGTTATGTTAGAGAAGTTTTTAAAACATTGCTGGTGCTCGTTAAAATGGGTGGCTTGGGCGAGCTGGGTAACGGGTCAAAAGGTTTACTTGCAACGGGCCGGTTGGGTTGTGATAATCTCCAACCAGTCAACTATTTCTGTCCATTTTTGATGAATAATAAATGTGTTAATTTTGATTACCAAATCAATATTATTTGAAGAGTAAAATTAATCTTTTAATAAAATAATTTAAAAGTTGTATATATTAAAAATTGATTTTTGCGCCACTTTCGACTCATTTGACCCGTTCCCTTTACAGTTGCATATTTTTATTTGAGCCATTTAGACTGTATTAGATAAAACACAACCCAAATAGACCCATTTATTCAAAACTGCCACCTCTATTTTCATTTATACCTAGACTAAACATAGCCATTCCTAGGCCTGCATCCGAGAGAATGGTAACTGAATTTTCAAGAATCTGTGGTTTCTTTATTCCCCACCTGCATACATCATAAAGAACAGAAACAAAAGTTAAAAAACATTTTTGATTTTGATCTTTAATAACATAAACCCATGTGAATCAAGTGGTAATCACCTGCAAGCAGCCAAAGCCCAGCTCAAACCAAGTATGCTTGCATATGAATTCGGGTTCTTCACTAGCTTAATGCACACCATTTTCAAGATTTTCTTTAACATTTCTGGTGATCCTGGAGAATGAACAGCATTTGGTTCTTCAATACTGTCTGCTTTCTCGGTCTCCCTGTTGCATACCTCTACCGACTGTTCACATACTCCTGTTCATTTCACATGTCAAATGGAACGAAAGTTAATATCTATTTTTAATGCATACAACCTCCTGAATTGTATTTTCAAAAGATCTAGATCAGTACTGTTATATTACTTTATTTTATGACCAAAAGTAAAATATTAATTATTTGTAAGTTTACCTGGAGATGTGCAGCACCTGCATCTCCAAATGAACAGATGCAGCTCTCTTTTATCATCTTCTGCTGCACTTGCAGCTGCAGGTGCTACCCTATTGAGACTTTGAAGCATATGTGGATTTGAAGGTGTCGAAAGGACGACATTAACAATTTCGTCTTCGCTATAGGTACTTCTCTCAACTCTTTCTTGAAACTCCGTACTACCATTAGTACTACATTTACTGCTATCTTTTTCATATGTTACCATTATCATGTTCTTCGCTTCCCTGTATTCAAACAAGAATAATAGCAACGTGTACCAAATTATACACTGCATCACAACCGCTTGTACCATGATCGATTCTTTATCATCACCATACATGGATTTCAAAAGTGGGATTCCCATAACAAGTGTGTTTGGGAGTGTAGAAAGTGAAAACATAGTAATAGCCCAATCCAAGTCTCCTTTCTTCGACAAATTTGTCCACAAAAACAAGACAATTAGTGTCAAGATCTTTGAAACACCATCGGCTGCTATGAACTTGAGGTTCATTTTGTAAGGATTGATTCTTGAAATGAACTCAAAGGACAACAAAGGGACCGCGAAAATGGCTACAAATCTGTTGATGCCTGCACACTGCTGTGGTGAGAAAATGTTCCATTTTACAGAGGCGTAAGCTACGAACATGGTAATGTAAAGAGGAACAACTGCAGTAAGCACACTATACAAGTCACCAAAGTTGATCATTTCTGTTGGCTTGTTAAGTATTTGGAGGGAAAATGATATGTTTTGAAGCAGTTAAGTGGGAGTTAGTTAAGGCTGTAGAAGCATGGATTTTGATGTCTTGATAGGGCTTAAGAATGCATGGTTTTGCTGTATGGCACAACTAACCACAGAACACTACACAAGTCACAAAAGCTGATTCCTTATATGGCCTCAATAATGCATTCTTGAGTTGTACAGTACAAGCAATGACGACAGGCTTGGTACATCTTTGTTAGCGCACTTTACAAGTCAACGAACCTGATGTCTACTTCAGTATGGGACTCAAGATTTTGAGTCAGTGACACACTACAGTAGCAATATTAATATGATTCCCAACAACGACACGCGAATGTCAACCTCAACTATGGTTTTGAGTATCTTCCCAACAGGCCGACTCCACCATCACACGAAACCGACGTGGGTAAACTGGCTCGGTCCATTGTAGAATATGGAGCAACATGGATTTGAAGTTGTGGGGTAGGATGAAAGAATTGAAATAAATGAAAGGTTGATTAAAAATTCAAAGATTGTAAACTTGTCAATAAATGGCACATATGTTGCAAGGTTGGTGCTTGGCATATCCATGTGGGTGTGACACTGGCTGCTCTTTGTAAACACATGGACCCATAAGTCTTTGTATCTTTTTGTCATTTACCATGTACCATAAGAATTATGTTTAATATATTTAATTTATGGGTTTTATTTTATTTCAATAAATAAATCGTGTGATTGTGTTAACAGAGCTCGAGCTCACCCCGTTTCAAGCCTATCACTTAGAAGATAGGATGGTATTGACCATGACAAGGAAGCACGATAGCTAGCTTAGGGCCCCTTTAGTAACGAGTTTACTTTTAGGCTCGGGTTTAGACTTTAGCTCGTTTAATCTTGGCTAGATCTAAGTTTTTAGTGAACCGATCTTGAGTTGCTCGCTTGTTTACGCTCATGATAGCTTGTCGAGCCCTTTAGTTTCAACAAGCTTGGCCTCATGGCAACATTTCAATGTAACTGTCACAACAGTAGTAAATTGGAACTCCATACCACTCAATCGTTTATGTTATTTTCATTTCTCCAAATGGATCAACAGTAGCGTTTGTAGTCCAACGGTTAGGATAATTGCCTTCCAAGCAATAGACCCGGGTTCGACTCCCGGCAAACGCAAACACTTTTTATTTGTTTTCTTATTTTCTAAACGCACTTTTTCACGAAATGATTGCTTCGTGATCAATACGATTTTCATGTGATTCAACGTCTAATGATTACAAATTCAAAGGGTAGATAGCCACATGATGGGAACACCTCCATTTTCGGGTTTGTTGCTTTGGGTCTTCATAGATGTTTATAATCCAGTTCGGCATCATCGTTGAATGGACAAGAGCTAAATCATGTTATCAATCCGAGCTCCACCGCTATCACCCCCCTCTCTCTGGTCGCCTGTAAGACTCACTCTTGTTGTATCATTATACTTGTTAGGGCTGCAAACGAGCTGAACGAACACACACAAGGTTTTGGTCGTGTTTGTTCATTAACTTATTATCGCCCATCTGGACTGTTAACAAGCACACAACCGAATGAGATTACGTGTTTAAAAGTTATGGTTAGGAGGAAGAGAAAAGAAAATTGTAAAGAAGCACGTCGTAACGACATATTAATAAATGTTTAAAACACTAAAGTTTAAAATCATAAGACAACTTAAATGTGAAGATAGAAAATGATACTAGCTTGATGTAAAAGACAACTTAAACGAGCACATTAACAAATAAATGGGTGAAATTTAACAAATATAAAGATAGAATAAAAATTAATGTTGACAAATAGTTAAAGCCTCAATGGACATGAGCCACATGATCCCCGTGAAATCATGTGGAAAGTTAACCCTGATTACTAGCACAATAATACGAAATTAAAGAAATGAACTCTAATGATAATCCCCAATTGAATGTTCACGCTCTTATTAATCAAAACAAGATTACAGAAAACGAAGAAGATGATGCTTCTTCTTATAACCAACTACTCAATGGTATTAATAAGAATTAACAACCCAACAAAGTACTTAACATATTCTATCCCCTAACTATCAACAAATGACACATTACACACTGGACTCGGAAGTTTTTCCCTTAACCTTCGGAAGCAAAATTATAAGCTTCGGAAGCTAAGCTGAAGCACAATATATCCCGACAAATCACATGATACCCTTGACCATGCTAGTAACACTATAGAGCCATGATGATCCATACAAAGTTCTTTTGGAACTTTAGTTGATGTTTTTTTAATGCATGGATTTACAATATGTACACGTTGTGTTGTAACTAATGTTTTAAAACCGGATCAGACGACGAACCGGTTTTTTACTGGTCGATTGGTCAGATTAGAATTAAAAACTCGTGTTAGTTTAGTTCATAGAAATCTCTTCAAAATACACAACATTCGTATGCCAATCTTTAATTAAATAAGTACAACACGCTAACTTGACGAGAGATTTAAACACATTATAGTCTCGGATAAGCATTATATTCAACCTCGAGTTTGTAATGCTTCTCCTCATATGTGTTGATTAATTTTTACGTCAATGCTTCGTCATTCTTAAATTGTTTGGACTCTCAAGATGAATTAAAGCTTTCTTTAATTAACTAATTGTGTATTTAGATGATTAAACTTATGTGTGCATGAAATTGAAGAATTGTATGTTTACTTTCGGTCAATGAATGTTTTGAATTATATGGATGAAACTATGTTTAGTTGTAGTCTCACTTTGTGTTCATAATCGACCGACTTAAGAATGTGAGTTTTCTCAATGATTACCTGGTTAGTGGTGATGCTATTTGTGCTTAACTAGTATTACATCTTGCGCTTCACGGCGGTTTCGTGATCCGTGATTATATATTCTTGAATAGTGATATAATAGGAGTGTTAAAATTTGTAATGTAGGCCAACAAAACGTTTACCAAAATTAAAATAACCAAAAAGAAAAATTAAATGCATGAAAGAAAACAAAAGATAAGAAAAAGAAATTAAAAAATTAGATTAAAGCCGGGGTAGGGGGTGTTGCTAAGGATCGAAGTTGGATTGCTAAGTGAAGTAAACACGCATATTATAAACAGTAAAAATAAAAAGCAAGGAGAAAACAAACGACCTTATCAACAAATTTCATGTGGCGGGATAACTTTTTTTAATGAAATTAAATGTAGTAATATGTTAACTAACATTAATAGGTGAAATTACTTGTACATTCAACCAAAATGTACACATATACATAAATAAGCATGTCATGCGTTTGTACAACAAAATGATGTTACCTCACTGATCTTCTTTAACGTACTGGGCTTTTGCAAAGCAAACCGCTTGCAGGATCGGGTTTTGTCACTTAACACTTGTTTTTCTCTCAAACTCACTTATAATAATCACTCAAACAAGATGAAGCAATGTCTTTGACAAGAGTTGATAATAATATAATAAGTAATCAAAGCAACAAGCAGAAATATTTTCAAGGTACTTGTATATATTACTTCTCAACTCAAGTTTACAAGACACTTACAAGCATACAACATGAGTTACAATGAGAAACTATATATACTAGATCCTACAGCCGGTTATACTTGATACCAGCTGGAAACCTAAGACTAAAGCATATACTACAATGCTATAGTTAAGGTATCTTAGATAAAGTATTATCTAAGATATGGTAGTCATGACATGTCCATGACTTACCTTTTGTCACCAACTAAAGATGGCAACTGTACTTAACATGAAAAGGTAAACAGTAGATTAAAGTATGATCAACTACATGGCTTTTGAGAAAACGCCATGCAGTATCTCAGAGATTTGCAGCGGACTGTCAGACAGACCATACTTATGTCTACTGGATAATAGAAGTGTCTTCCGAAGGTTAACTGGCTTCGGAAGAACAAGTTCTTCCGAAGCCACTTATACTTCGGAAGATGCTTCTATGCTTCCGAGGCTTTAAGGACTTCTTTTATTCTTCGGAAGTTGACTTCAGATCTTTGTCTTCAAGTCTTGAACCTTCGGAAGTAGCTTCTTTACCTTCGGAAGTTGGAGTTCTCCTTCGGAAGTGTATTTTACACTTAGACTTCGGAAGAACTCTTTCTTCCTTCGGAAGTCCCATACTTGGCTTCGGAAGTCCTTTGCATGTAGTACTCAAAATCTTCTAAGTGACATGGTTTTGGTTGCAACAGCCTCTTATGATCCAACAAACTCCCCCTAGGCTGATGCTACCAAAACTTCACTTATCTCTACTTCTCAAAGTTTTCAGCACCAGGGATAAAAGATATTTGTCTGTCTCTCTGTTTTTCCCGGAAGTGGTGCTGAGAAGCTTGTACAAGTCATTCGTGGATAGGAGATCCAGTCTATCACTTTGAATGACATGCACCCTTTGTTGTGACCCCCTGAAGAGAGTTAGTTGACGGGAGTTGTAGTCATACTCCCATCTAACTATGGACTCAAGTTCAGGACCTTCAACCATTTGAAGAAAGGCTTTGCCTTTGGTTGCTGATCCTTTCCTTTCCTCCTCCTCTCTCCGTTTTGACTCCTCTTCGACCTTGCTTCTTGCAGTGAGCTCGGCCATGTGAAGGCTGCCTAAATGATTTCTGATGTGAGCAGCTACTTCGGAGTTTGAGGGGTTGGAGAATGGTTTCTCTGCTAACTCAGCAATATCGAATCTGCTTAAGTGTAGCAGAGATGAGGCATTCAGCCTGTTAATCTCACCATTCTCTCTCTCAACAACAAAGTTGTGAGAAGAGTCTTCGAACCTCCACTGGACTATCTTCTTTCTGGGTACAAGAGATTGTCTTGGTACCCTATCTCCTTTCTTTGTGTCCAGCAGAGTCACCAGCCTTCTCCTTAGCTTCTTTTCTTCCTCATTCAATGTATCTGAATTGAGGCCAAAGAGTCTTGCGGCTTGGTCCAAAGTTCCTCTTGGTAGATCAAGAAACTCATCTCTTGTGAGGGAACTTGAGGATCCATCAACATAAGTCAGGTTGACTGTATCCTCCTCACAAGAGATGTCGCTCAGAGTAGTGCAGTTGATGAGCTTGGTTTTGATCTCCTTGAATTCCTCCATTGAGAGATGTTTAGAAGGCTGAGGGGATGGTTTGATTGGTTGTTGGGTAGGTTTAGGAGGTTGGGTTCTGGGCAAGGTTTTGGGTTGGATGATGGGTAGTTTAGGTGGTTGAGGTGAGGGAGTTGGTAGATGTGAAGGTGTGGGTTCAGGGGTGAAAGGTTCAGGTTCAGTTTTGATTGGGAAGGGAAAAGGCATTGGTTCAGGTTGATGTTGGGTTTGGATATTTGGCTGAGAGGTGGCTTTGAAGGTCATCCCCTGTCCCCTTCTATACATCTCCTTTCTTCTCCCTGCACGAATGTCAGCCTTGATGTCACTGACATGTCGTTGCAGAGTCTTTTCAGACATTGGACCCACTTGCCTGCCAGAGAAGCCGTGAGCTTTAAGATAGTTCTTCATCCAAGCTTTGTCACCTATCTTCTTGGCGGCAGACAGTCCAGCCTCTTCTTCCTTCTTCTTCTTCTCTACCAGCTTCTCCCTTGCAGCTCTCGTTCTCTCCTTCTCCATTTGATCTTGCTCTTTGTTAAAGAGCCACAAGATCGTGTCACTGTTGTGTGGAGACAACTCTTCTTGAGAGAATCCTCTGGAGAGTAGGAAAGTGATCCTTTCTCTCCTGAGCTGCAGATCAGCTTCTCTTTCTTTTCTCAGCCTTTCTTCTTCCAAGGCCAACCTTGCAGCTTCTTCTTTTTGCTGTTTTTGCAGCAAGGTTGCCTTTTCTAGCTCTATCAGCTCCTCTAATGGTAGCAGGAGTACATCTTCCGAGGCAGCCCCTAGACTGACAAGTCTATCAATTACCTCCACCCTTCTTCTATTGTTGATTGCCTCTTGGTTGGCTGCAGCTGCTTTTGAACTTGCAGCTAACAGTTTCCCAGTTGGCAGTCTTCCTTTCCTTTTAAGTTTCTCCATCCTTTCTTCTTCCAGAAGCTCTTCCGAAGTCATCTTCCTTTTGCCTTTAATGTCTTCGGAAGTGCTAGACTTTGGTGGTTCTTGGGTAGAAGATTCAGGTTGGATGGTGGAGGTAGGAGCTGAGGTCAATGCAGATGTAATGGCTAGTGGTTGGCTGAGAAAGTCCTCCCTATTAACCTCAGATGCAAGTTCCAGAATTGCATCTGTGACTATTAGATCATCGGAAAGAGAGAACAGTCCTTCCGCAGCAGCAATTTCAGCTTCGGAAGTTTGAGTTGGTTCTTCCGAGGCTTCAAATTGTGCTTCGGAAGCCTGTGAAAATACACCTTCTGTCCCAACTATTTCAGTTGCTGGGCCATCAGTCCTAGTTTCCCCTTCGAAATCAATCTCAGGTTCCACTTGGGCCTTAGGTTGACCAACTTCCTCAACAGTGGTAGGAGGTGCATTCAACCTCTGAAGCTCTTGAGCTCCAAAGTATATCACAGACATATCCGGACTGGGTTGATCAATGAGGGACTCTAAAAGGAACTTGTTGAAGATCCTATTTAGATCCTGAAGCATCCTTTGATCCACTTGAATCACAACTGGAGGAGGCTCAGGGAAGATGGCGGCTTGTTGTTTTGAGCTCAAAGAAGTGAGAGCTTGACTGAGGGAATCCTGTCTTTGACTTGGTTCCTCAACATTCTCCCCCTTTTTGGTAGCATCATCTTGAGAGGTAGATGAGCTAGAGGAAGAGGTCAAGGAGACTTGAACGGGTACATGCCTAACAGATCTCTCAATCTGTTTCTCAGCTAGTTTGACCTTGAGACTTTCAATCTCAAGTTGCTGAGTGGCAGACCTATCCTCTAAAGTCTTAACCTTTGATTCAAGGTTTGAGACTTTAGAAAGTAGGTCTCTTATTGTGAGTTGCAGTCTTCCCTCATCTTCTTTGGAAGAATCACGGGGAGATGAGGTAACATACCTAGTATGTTCATCCTCACCACCAGATGTGGTTTCTTGGCACCCTGGTTTCCCTTGCACAATGATGTCTCTTTCAGAGGCATCATAGGGCATGGTTGCCGTAGATTCAGTCTGACTATTGTTACCACTGTCCTGAGGATCCAATGAGGCTCCTTCAGTAGTGGCAGCTGAATCTACATGAGTCCCCTCCACATCAGTGGGACTCACCTCAGTTGGGCTTTGCTGGTGTGGGCTAGAGACAAGAGGTTTCTCTAGGCTCTGTTGATCCTTAATGGGGTGTTGTGGATCAACTTCATTGCCTTGGAGAGACATAGTTTCTTCACCAGCTCCGGTCAATAGGTCAGTAAAAGAGAAGGAATGAAGACCTAAAGACCCGGGACTTTGATCAATGTCAAAAGGCATTGAGCTGTCCCTTGGTGGCTGCTCAGGGGAGTATAGAGACTCACCCTGAGGGCTATCAGCTGGGGTTATGGGCTCATGGGTCTGAGACTGAGGAGACTCTAGACCCATATTGAGGTCAATAGTGAAGGATTGGGGGACCTCTGGCTGAGTGGGAGCCCCTTGTTCCACTCTAGCCTTTTTGGTTTGAAGAGGAGGGGCTTGTTCAATCAGAGTAGATTGAACAAGGGTTCGTTTGGTTCGTCTCTGATAGGTGACTTTTATTGGTGGAGAAGGTAGATTTGGAATGGTGAGGGTAGTTGCTGGTGTGGGTTCATCACCTGTGGGGATAACAGGGATGTCACCAGGAGCCATTGGCTCAATCATACCTGGAAGTAGTGCGGTATCCCTTCCAGTGTAGTTGGTAGACACTCTCTTCAAAACTTTGAAGATGGTCGGCCTCATTTGAGGAGCAGACAGAGCAGCTGCACAGACAAGCTTACTCTGATCTAGCTCGCAGTTGATTATGTGCTGTAGAAATCGAGGATACATAAAGAATGTGTCCCTTTGCAGATTTCCTATGAGGTTAGTCAGCACAAACCTGGAGTAGTTGAAGCGCAAGCCTTGTACCAACCCATGAACTAGGCACCCGAGTTCATAGGGAATTTGATCCCATCCCCCTGATTTGTTAGATAAGCAGTGGAGAACCACATGTAGCAGGAACTTCCACTTGTAGGAGAAGTTGAATTTGTAGACTGTAGACCTGCTTACATCTCCACCGTATCCCATTTGGAGATAAGAGTTATCTAACTCAGACTTGGGGAATTCCGTCGGTGCGCCTTCATCATGGAGCTCAAGATGCTCCCTGATGATTTGTTCAGTAACGACCAACTCTTGGCCACATACACTTGACCTGATAGCACGAACCCCATTTAGGGTTTCAACCCGACTATTTGCCCAGAATTCGGACATTTGGTTGGTGTAAATGGTAGGGTTTACAGTCAGTGCTGTGTAATATGAAGATTGGGCTAAGAAAGAGATAATATCAGAGAAGTCAGCATCCCTTGAGGAGTCAAGGAGTGCGACTTGGTTGTGCTGAGGGTTTAGAGCCATTTAGAAAGGTAGCAGAGGAAAAGTTCTTGAGAGAGAGGTAAATTGGTGAAGAAGAAAGCTTTTAGGGCAGTGAATTTGGTAAAAAGAGTGTAAGTGATTAACCGGAAGTATTTAAATGGGTGAAATGGCGGTTTAAAGGGTGGTTTGGATAAGATGATGTGAGGGTTCAGAGGATGATGTGACAGGGGCGGTAAGGTTAAGCCATTTAAATAATCCGACATCATTAACAAAATCTTTACTTTTTACAGAGTGGGGCCCAAAAGATTTCCGTTACACAGTAAAATCCTTCTTCCGAGTATAAGGTATTTCCGAAGGTAAAGTTCTTCCGAAGGCAAATGTATTTCCGAAGGTAAATAAATTGCTTCCGAAGATACATGTTGCTTTCAAGTGGAAAGTATTAAGTGCTTCGGAAGTAGATCTGAGATTACCTCAATCCCTTCTTCCGAGACTTAGTATACTTCCGAGAAGAAAATTATCCTATGAGAAATTTGCTTCGGAAGTTATGCTAGATATCTTCCGAAGGCAAGTTTCTCTTCGGAAGAACTTATACTTAGTTAAATAAGAAAGGATCTTTTGTAACAGGGCTTAGATTGTATTGACATAAACAAACAAACAAACAAACATACCCAGTAAATCCCACTCAAGAGCAGGGTCTGGGAGGGGTGGTTGGTGGCGAGTCTTTCCTCTATCATGGAAAATAGAGAGACCGCTTCCGAAGAGACCCCCGACTCAGTAAGGAAAACAATAACCGTAACAAATTATGGTATACAGCATACAACACACAGGTAAAGATCACATAAAAGCTGAGAAATTGAGTACAACAGATACTCTTCAAGAAACGCGCGAAAGGGCAGATTAAAGAAAACAGGGGTCCCGCAACTAAGTCTACGACTACCCTTCCTACCCACAGATCCCGCTAAAAGTCCTTAATTTTAATTCTACGCCTCCACGCACTCCTATCCTCGATCATGTGCTCAGAGAGGTGCAAGTCTACCATATCTCGCCTAATTACCTCGTCCCAAGTCAACCTAGGTCTACCTCTACTCCTCCTACCCTCTACGTTGATGTTCTCTACTGCTCTAACAGGTGCTACGAACGGCCTCCGCTTTACGTGCCCAAACCATCTTAATCTTCCCTCTCGTATTTTATCTGTGATACCAGCCACCTCTAGCCTCTGTCGAAACACGTCGTTTCTTATTCGGTCCAATCTTGTGTGGCCACACATCCACCTCAGCATTCGCATTTCCGCGACCTCAATTTGTCTCTGGTGCGATTTCTTTATGGCCCAACATTCTGTTCCGTATAACATAGCTGGACGAACTGCCGCTCTGTATAGTTTTCCCTTTAGTTTTGCTGGGAACCTCTTATCACACAGGATCCCTGATGCTGCTCTCCATTTGCACCATCCTGACTGCACACGGTGAGCTACATCGTTGTGTATCTCTCCGTCCTCCTGTACGTACGAGCCCAAGTATTTAAACCTAGATGTCTGTGGTACTGTCATACCCTGGATACTTATTTGGGTGTCCTCTTCATCCCCCCCACTAAAGTTACAATGCATGTATTCCGTCTTAGAGCGACTTATCTTTAAGCCTCTTCTCTCTAGTGCGGCTCTCCACTGTTCTAGCCTCTCGTTAAGCACCTTTTTTGATTCTGATATTAAGACGATATCATCCGCAAACAGCATGCACCACGGGACTGGTTCTTGTATAGACTTTGTCATCTCATCCAACACTATTGTGAAGAGAAATGGACTCAATGCCGATCCTTGGTGTAGTCCCACTTCCACCGGGAAAAAGTCTGTGTCTCCGACTGGTGCTCGCACACACATTTTTGCCCCTTCATACATATCCATTATTATTTTGATATACCTCTCTGGTACCCTTCTAAGTCGTAGACTTTCCCAAATGAGTTGACGCGGCACACTGTCATATGCTTTTTCTAGGTCAATGAAAACCATATGTAGGTCCCTTTTCTTTTCTCTATATTTCTCCATTATCCTTCTTATGACGTGTATGGCTTCTGTTGTGGAGCGTCCTGGCATAAATCCAAATTGGTTTACCGTTATCTGGGTTTCTCGTCTAATTCTCGTGTCAATAACTCTTTCCCATAGTTTCATCGTGTGACTCAATAGCTTAATTCCCCTGTAATTTGTGCAACATTGTACATCTCCTTTATTCTTATATATGGGGACTATGACACTGCTTCTCCATTGCTCTGGCATCCTCCCGGTTTTGACGATAGTGTTGAATAAGTCTGTTAACCATTCCAGGCCCTCGTCTCCTAGGCACTTCCACACTTCAATCGGTATGTTGTCTAACCCTACTGCCTTAGCCCTTCCCATTTTCTTCAGCGCCCTCATAACTTCGTCGACAGTGATACTTCTACAATAACACTTGTTTTGTTGGTTTGGTTGGGTTGTTTTATCGATGGCAGATTGTTGATTAGGGTTCGTTATGTTGAAAAGGTTATCGAAGTAAGTTTTCCATCTCGCCTTGATGTCGTTCTCCTTCACCAAGACCTTTCCATCTGCAGCCTTTATAAACTTTACCATTCTGAGGTCTTGTCTTCCCCTTTCTCTTGCCCTGGAAATCTTAAACATGTCATATTCTCCTTCTTTCGTCTCTAATCGGTTATACATTTTCTCGTACGCTGTGTTCTTTGCCTCTGACACAGATTTTTTCGCCTCTCTCTTAGCCTCCTTATATTTATGTTTTAGCTCTGCTCGTTCTTCGTCATTATTACATTGTAAAAGGTCTCTAAAACTTTGTTGTTTAATTTTTACCTTCTCCTGTACATTATCGTTCCACCACCAGGATTCCTTCTGACCTACTGTCCTATTTGTTGCAAGTCCAAGAGTTTCTTTAGCTGCTTGTATAACTGTAGTTGCCATTTCTTCCCATATTTGATTTGCGTCTTTCTGTGGCCTAGTTTGGATCATTGGTATGACCTTATCTCTAAAGGTAGTAATCTTTTCGTCCTTGAGCTGGCCCCATCTGATCGTAGGTCTAAATCTCTTAATTGGCCGGACAATTGCTCTCTTCACGCGTAGATCAGCCACCAACATATGATGTTGAGTCACTACAGACTCTCCCGGGATTGTCTTACAGTCCTTCCACGAGTTACGGTCTTCTCCCCTCATCAGCAGATAGTCTATCTGCGTGTGTCTCCCGCCGTTGCTAAACGTGATTAGATGCGAGTCTCTTTTCTTAAAAAACGAGTTTATGATGCCTAGGTCATGCGCTAAAGCAAAGTCAAGGAGCTCCCTTCCGCCTTCATTCCTCAGACCAAACCCAAAGCCTCCATGAACCGACGGGAATTGATCGTTACCCTTACCGATATGCCCATTAAAATCACCTCCTATGCATATTTTTTCTTCTCTAGGTATTTCCCCCATAACATGATCTAAGGTCTCCCAGAACCTATTTCTTTCCGTTTCCCCTAATCCAACTTGTGGTGCATACGCACTAACTACTGTCACTACCTCATCCCCTATTACTATTCTTAACAGCATAAGTCTATCATCGTATCTTCTTACCTCCACTACATTATCCTGAAGTTCTTTAGCAACTAGAAAACCTACTCCATTTTTTGTACCATCTGACCCTGAATACCACAGTTTATAACCATTGCACTCTTTTGATCTCCCACCCCGCCATCTAGTCTCCTGAAGGCATGCTATTTGCACCCTACGTCTATTCAGCACATCAATTAACTCTAATAACTTACTAGTAAGGGTGCCTACATTCCACGATGTTACTCGCAGTCTATATCCATTTCTCTCTGAAGAAGCACCTCTCCTCCCCGAACATGATCTCAGAGCATTGTAATGACTCCTGTTATCTATTGTACCTCACTAACCCTTCGCGATCAAAAACCAGCACAAAAACACGAAATAAGCACAACTAAGATCAAAGCCAGCTTTTCACACCAATCAAGTTGGCAGATCAAGGATTAGTCAAGGCTATTGGATGCAAGCACACAATAGACTTAGACACAGTGATGCACAAATATTTAATGCAACATCAAGTAAACACAAGAGACCGAGATAAAAACAAATAGTCACTTATATCAATTAAACACAAGTAACACAAATAACAAACTAATGATGCAACATGTACAATGCACACAAATAGTCAGATGCCGGTCCTCCTAACCCGGCCCAAATAATGCCTAATAGTAGAGATTCGTGATTCAGAATGAAGTGAGAAAGCAGAAGGGGATCCGAAGACTTACAAACCTCCAAACAACAAGATGAAGTAAAGAAAGATCTTACAGTGAGATTTGAAGAACCCAAACCCTAGAGACCTTCTTAACCCACGAAATAAATCTTGAAAAAAGCTACTGCTAAATTCTTGATCAAAAGTGACGATCCAATTCTTTTAAAGTTGCCTTAACTGTGATTTATAGCAAATAATTCCAAGCATAGAACCCACCAGTTGTAGGATGAAGAGATTTAGCCCCCCTTGTAGAGACTTTACATATTGAAAAGGTTTTCAATTGAGATTGACTAGTCAATGTTTATCATCCCAATAGCTGTAATAAGATGCTTAAATCTTTGTTCATCAAATGCTTTGGTGAACAAATCAGCATATTGTTCATTTGAATTGACTTTGACTAGTTTGATAAGATTTTTCTCATGAATATCTCTAATGAAATGATACCTGATGTCAATGTGCTTTGTCTTTGAGTGCTTTACTGGATTTTCTGTGATGGATATAGCACTGTTGTTGTCAATGTGGATAGGAGTGCTCATGAAGTTGAATCCATAGTCAATCATCTGGTTTTGAATCCACAGCAGCTGAGCACAGCAACTTGCAGCAGCAATGTATTCAGCTTCAGCAGTTGATGTAGAGACACAGGATTGCTTTTTGCATTGCCATGAGATGATCCTTCCACCAAGAAATTGACATCCTCCTGATGTTGATTTCTTGTTGATGTTGCAGCCACCATAATCACTGTCAGAGTATCCATAGAGATTAAAATCACTATTTCTTGGATACCAGAGACCTAACTTAGGTGCTCCTTTGAGGTATCTGAGGATTCTCTTGACAGCAATTAGGTGAGACACCTTCGGAGCAGCCTGATATCTTGCACAAATGCAAGTTGCAAACATGATATCAGGTCTACTTGCTGTGAGATACATCAGAGAACCAATGATTGCTCTATACTGATGTTGATCAGTATCCTCCCCCTCAGAGTCAGGGCATAAATCATGGTTTCTGGGTATGGGTGTCTTTGCTGCTTTACAATCCTTCATATCAAATCTCTCTAAGATATCATTGACATACTTGGATTGATTGATGAAAAACCCTTCCTTCAGTTGCTTTACCTGAATTCCAAGGAAAAAGTCCATTTTTCCCATAGAACTCATTTCGAACTTCTTCTTCATAATGCTCTCAAAGTCTTTGCACATTTGGTCATTCGAAGAACCAAATATGATGTCATCGACATAGACTTGAACTAGCAAAATGTCTTTCCCAGACTTTCTGATAAAGAGAGTCTTGTCAATGGTTCCTCTAGTGTAGCCGTTCTTCAGAAGAAATTGAGACAATGTCTCATACCACAGCCTAGGTGCTTGGTGCAGCCCATATAGAGCTTTATCCAATTTGCACACATAGTTTGGATGTTGTGGGTCTTCAAATCCTGGAGGCTGGCATACATAGACTTCCCTATCTATATCCCCATATAGAAAGGCACACTTGACATCAAGCTGGTAGACAGTGAAATTCTTGGATGCAGCATAAGCAAGGAAGATCCTAACTGCCTCAAGTCTTGCAACAGGTGCAAAACATCAGTATAATCAATTCCTTCCTCTTGAGTGTATCCTTGAACCACTAGTCTTGCCTTGTTCTTGATAATCAAGCCTCTGTCATCTCTTTTATTTCTGAAAACCCATTTGGTGCCTATAGGTACTTGACCAGATGGTAGCGGACATAGGTTCCAAACCTTTTGTCTTTTGAATTGAAGCAGCTCCTCTTGCATTGATTCAACCCAGCTACTATCCTTTAAGGCATCTTCCACCTTCTTGGGTTCCATTTGGGATAAGAAGCATGAGTACAGGCAGACATTCCCATTGTGAGTTTGTCCCCTTGTTCTCACACCCTCAGAGACTTCCCCTATGATGTTTTCAGCTGGATGAGTATTGTGAATTCTAAGTCTTGGAATCACCTCCAGCTGCAAAGATAGGTCCAAGTTGGACATATTTTGCTCTGGAGCTTGAATACTTGGTCCAGCTGCTGTTTCAATCTCATTCAATGAGGACTGATTGAATGAAAGAGAAACATCATCATTTCTTTGCTGTGAAGCATCATTAACAGTTGCCTGTTCCTTCAAAATGCTGCTTCCATCAGCTTGGTGTTGAGTAGGATCACCTGAGGAGACTTGAAGATCATCAGGTGAGTCCCTTGTTGAAGTTCCACTATTTCTTGAAATGGTTATACTGTCAGATCTTTCAATAGTAGGAACTTGATTTGTTGTTCTTGGAGAACTTGGAGCAGGTCTGGGAAGCTCAAATAGTTGATCTTCATCAGAATTGCCTTGAGCACCTGTTCCAGCTGAAAAATTCTCACAAGATGGTTTAGAATAGTTTGGAAACAATTCTAAATCAAAAATATGATCAGGTCCATTCCCCCTAACACAAGGAGTGTGCTCATTAACTACAATGTTGGAGGATTCCTCAAATTGTTGGTTTTTAATGTTATAAACCCTGTAAGCTTTAGAGTGGGAGGAATATCCAACAAAGATGGCATCATCTGACTTTTCAGCAAATTTTGCTAAATTGTCTTTTGTGTTAAGTATGGTACACCTGCTGCCAAAGGACCTTAGAAAGCCAATGAACGGTGGCCTCTTGTTCCATAGCTCATAAGGGGTCTTTCCATGTGGCTTTACTACAAGAACTCTGTTCTGCACATAGCATGCAGTGCTGACTGCCTCTGCCCAGAATGTTAGAGGCAGCTTTGAATCAGCTAACATAGTCCGAGCAGCCTCAATAAGTGTCCTATTTCTCCTCTCAGCAACACCATTTTGTTGAGGAGTTCTAGGAGCACTGTATTGTCTGGCAATCCCTTTTGAGTTACAGAATGAGTCAAGAACAAAGTTCTTAAACTCAGTCCCTTGATCACTTCTGATTATTTTAACCTTGTGATCAACTTGATTTTCTATTTTAAGAATAAAAGATTTTAAAGTTTCAGCAGTTTCATCTTTAGTTCTTAAAAAGAATACCCATGTAAATCTAGTAAAATCATCAACTATCACAAGGCAATATGATTTCCTTCCAATGCTCATTATACTTGTGGGACCAAATAGATCCATGTGCAATAAGTGTAATGGAGTAGTGATAGAGTTAACAACTTTGGATTTATGAGAAGACCTGTGTTGTTTCCCTTTCAGGCAAGCAACACAGTTATCTTTGCAGAAAAATTCCTTTTTAGGCAAACCATGTACCAAGTTATTTTTAGCCAATTTATTCATTGTCTTAAAATTGACATGACACATTCGTTTATGCCACAGTGTTGACTCATCACTATCAGCTTTGGAAAGAAAGCATGATACTTCTCCCATTGGGGAAGCATTGTTCATATCAAGCTTGTACATATCCCCTCTCCTGGGAGATCTAAGAAGCACCAATTCCTGAGGAATTGTCATCCCAGGTTTGAGGATGATGCACTCATGTTCTGTGAAAAGCATTTGATGCTTTTGATCACAAAACTGAGAAACACTTAACAGGTTGTGTTCAAGCTGTTTGACAAAATTAACTTTGTCAACTTTTAGTTTTCCGTTGGATATACTTCCTCTGCCAGAAATATATCCTCCGGCCTCACCTCCAAACTGGACAGGACCTCCATCATAATGTTGAAATTGTTGAAGGAGGGATCTGTTCCCTGTCATGTGCCTGGAGCATCCACTATCTACTATCCAAATGTTGTTATTCTTGTCATATGGATGTCCCTGCACATAAGGTGAGATAATTGATTGGAAACCCAAGCCTTTTTGGTCTTGGGTTCTTCCAATGAAAGTGACATGATTGAACCAAAATTTATGCATGGGGGTTCAATAGATGTCTTTGAAGAAGAGGTTTGGGCTACGCATCTTCCTTGATCTTCCATTCCATCCCTTGGTTGATCATAGAGGATAGCTTGATGAAGCTTTTGTAGCTTGGCATTCTTCCGAAGCTTCTTTCTTTTCGGAAGAGACCTTCACCACCTTTTCTTCCGAAGCAGTCTTCTTCTGCGATGGTTTCAAGGGAACTCTTTTGTGAGTCTTTGCAGCTTTTACTTCCGAAGCCTTTTTCTTCTCGGAAGAAGAGTTTTCTTCCGAGACAAGCCTTGCTTCGGAAACAAGCTTTCCCTTTTTCAGCACTTGAACCATCTGATATGGTCCAAATGTGAAACCTTCCCTGACTCCTTCTCTTTTAACATTATTTGCATAATGTGTGCTAGCAGGATTGTAATAACAATCTTTAGCCATGTGATTTTGCAAACCACACATTATGCATGCAATGTTAATTTTCTGGGAATTGGAGGGTTGCTGTTTCTTATTCTTTTTCTCCTCATCAGCAACCTTTCCCTTTAACTTCTGATCCTTTGGTAGGACAGGAGTACTGGTATTATACTCCTTTCCTGAATCAGAAGGTCCAACCACCTGGAATCCTGCTGATATGAATACACCCTTTTGCTTTGGGTCTATCTTCAGCTTGGATTCAGCCACCTTCTTGGCAGTTTTTCTGGCTGCTTTAGCCCTGCTTCTTCTGGCTTTGGTGGTCAGGGATTGATCATCATTGGTCTGGGAGGGCTCAATTACCTGTTCCTTCCCTGTGATGGTCATGGTATCCACAGTTGCATCACTCTTTGACTCTTTACAAGGTGGGTCAACAGATGGAACCTCTTGCTCTTCAGTACCACATCTTGGTTGTCTTACAGACTCATAAGAGTGTGGTGGAGCAATTTCATTGGTTCCCAACCCATTTTTGTTTTGATAACACAGTTTGGAGTGAGAGGATGATGCAAGTATGGCTTGGAAGTTTTGCTCAGCAATAGCATACTTCCTGGCTTGAGCCTCAGCTGTGACAAGCTGGGCTTGAGCCTCAGTCAATTTGGATATTAAATCCTTGATTTGAGTCTTGTAGTTGGTGTGTTCATGTTTTAAAAGAGATACAGTTTTCTCTAACTCCTCAATTTTCTTTTGGTAGTCAGATTCAGCTCTTTTAAAATCAGATTTTAGCACATTTAAAGACTCAATATCGGATTTAATTTCCATATTGTAGTCCTGGTACAACTTAACCTTAGCGATACAAGCAGGGGTACAGAGATGTTCATATACCTTATTTTCATCTGTTCCTGCCATGAGTGCTTGAGCAGGAGTCACATCTTGAACCATAAAGCTCCAGTCAACTTCTTGAGCCATAGCTGCAGTTTCAGTTGACTTCCCATTGGGCTTTGGTGTAGAAGGATGTGTGGAGGCCTGTGAGGTTCCCGGGTTGGACTTGGGAGCCTTGCATTCCCTTGCAAAGTGGCCAAGCTGGTTACAGTTGTAACACTTAGCCTTGCTCTTGTCAAACCCAAACTTGCTAGTGATTGGGTTTTGAGGGAATTGCCTTCCAGTTCTCTTAAAGAACTTCTTCGCTCTGTAGGTAAGGAGAGCCATTTGCTGGACAATGTCCACATACTCTATGTCATCTGGACTAAAGCACTCAAGATCATCAAAGCAGAACTGATGATCATTGGAGTGTCCACTCCCTGAAACAAACGCACAGCCCTCCTGAAAGGAGCTTTGCTGAGTTTGATGAGACCTTGGAGTCTCAGGGAATGTGATGTAAGGCCCAGATGAACAAGATGGCTGCTGGGTGTATGACAGGTACTGCTGAGACTGTGGGATACCTGAGCCTTCAGCAACCATTAAAGCGTTGCTAGCAGGAAGGCTCAAGGGTCTGCTTGCTTGGTGACCCTTCTTGCTTTCCATTTCCAAACGGTATCCATCTAGGATCCCATAGAGTTCGGTCATGGTGAGAGTGTTTAAATTCTCTGTTCTCTTAATGGAGACACAGTAGAAAGTCCACTCATTGGGTAGAGCACTCATGAACTTTCTGGTAAGGTCTCTTAGTTCTTGAGTGATTCCCACAGATTGGAGGGAGGAGATAAGATCCATATACCTGAAGTATTGCTGGCTAAAAGTTTCTCCAGCAACATAGGTGAAGTTCTCGAACCGCTGCTTCAGTGAGTCCTTCTTTGAATCATTAGAGCTCGAGTACATCTGAGCAAGTGCATCAAAGAGTTCTTTGGCTGACTTGCAATGCTCAAACCCCACCATGATGGAGTTTGGGATTGCAGTCATGAGAACAGTCATAGCATTGCTGTCAATGTCGAGCCTCTTCCTATCTTCATCGGAGTAGTCTTCGACATCCTTCTCGATCATGGCACCGTTTCCACCAGCAACTTTTGGCTTGTACGGGCCATTCACGATGGACTGCCACATCTTGCTATCCTGGTATCTGATGAAGCCTTCCATTCTTCTGCTCCAAGACCTGAAGTTTTCAGGATCGATGATAGGAGCTTTGGTCATCGTTCCCATTTCGACTTCAGATTTGTTGAGGGCCATTTTTGAGTGAGGTATAAGGAGGAGTGAAAAACTTGGTTGATTAGGATGGTAAGATCTCACAATCAAGAGCCTAAAAAGCTCTGATACCAATTGCAGGATCGGGTTTTGTCACTTAACACTTGTTTTTCTCTCAAACTCACTTATAATAATCACTCAAACAAGATGAAGCAATGTCTTTGACAAGAGTTGATAATAATATAATAAGTAATCAAAGCAACAAGCAGAAATATTTTCAAGGTACTTGTATATATTACTTCTCAACTCAAGTTTACAAGACACTTACAAGCATACAACATGAGTTACAATGAGAAACTATATATACTAGATCCTACAGCCGGTTATACTTGATACCAGCTGGAAACCTAAGACTAAAGCATATACTACAATGCTATAGTTAAGGTATCTTAGATAAAGTATTATCTAAGATATGGTAGTCATGACATGTCCATGACTTACCTTTTGTCACCAACTAAAGATGGCAACTGTACTTAACATGAAAAGGTAAACAGTAGATTAAAGTATGGTCAACTACATGGCTTTTGAGAAAACGCCATGCAGTATCTCAGAGATTTGCAGCGGACTGTCAGACAGACCATACTTATGTCTACTGGATAATAGAAGTGTCTTCCGAAGGTTAACTGGCTTCGGAAGAACAAGTTCTTCCGAAGCCACTTATACTTCGGAAGATGCTTCTATGCTTCCGAGGCTTTAAGGACTTCTTTTATTCTTCGGAAGTTGACTTCAGATCTTTGTCTTCAAGTCTTGAACCTTCGGAAGTAGCTTCTTTACCTTCGGAAGTTGGAGTTCTCCTTCGGAAGTGTATTTTACACTTAGACTTCGGAAGAACTCTTTCTTCCTTCGGAAGTCCCATACTTGGCTTCGGAAGTCCTTTGCATGTAGTACTCAAAATCTTCTAAGTGACATGGTTTTGGTTGCAACAGCCTCTTATGATCCAACACCGCTATCTATCCCTGTTACACATGGTAGACAGTTATCCTGTGCTCCAGAATACCCATGGATGATCCAACTCTATTTCGTAGCACTATTGGTGCTCTTCAGTATCTTGTTTTAACTCGTCCTGAGATCGCCTATGCTATAAGTAAAGTTTTTCAGTTCCTACAACACCCAACTAATAAACACTGGGCTGCTTTTAAAGGCATTCTTTGGTATCTTCGCAAAACCATCTTTCATGGCTTAACTATTTAAAGGTCCACTAGTCATGAGCTTCATGCTGATGCTGATGCTGACCGGGCAGGATGTCCAGATGATCACCGCTTCACAAAAGGCTACTGCTTATTTCTTGGTCCTAATCTTATTAGTTGGAGCTCCAAGAAACAACACATAGTCGCTAGGTCTAGAGCTAAGGCAGATTATTAAGTGTTAGCTCATACATATGCTAAGATCCGTTGGGGATGTCTTATTGTCTTGTATGCATGAATTAAATTTACCTTCCTTCACTCCACCAACACTCTGGTGTGATAATATTGGTGCCACTTATTTAGCAGCTAATCCTGTCCTTCATCAACGCACCAAACATCTAAAAATTGATATGCATTTTGTTCGAGACATGGTTTTGTCCAAGACACTCAAAGTTTGTTACATGTCTATCACAGCTCACCTGACATACATCTTAACAAAGGGGGGGGGGGGGGGGGGCGCCGCTCCCCCTATTTTTTCGTCCGTAGTGTTAAATTTTAGCCCGAAAGTGTAAATTTTTGGCCCGGTAGTGTAAATTTTTATATAAATATCGAGTTCGCCCCCCCTAAAAAATTTAATTTCGCCCCCGCCCCCCTAAGAGATTGTTCAAGCTCCGCCACTGGTTGTCATCAAGACGATTCTCACTCCTCAAGTCCAAGCTACACGTTGTTGCCAACGTCTAGCTTGATGGGGTGTATTAAAGCATAAAATAATATTAACTACACTTATTATTAGGGCTGCAAACGAACTGAACGTTCAGCGAACAGTTCGTGAACCGTTCGGCGAAAAGTTCGTTTATGTTCGTTCGTTTAGTAAATGAACGAGCACGAACAAGAAAATTATGTTCGTTTAGTTAAATGAACGAACATGAACACAAGCCGTGTTCGTTCATTTATGTTCGTGAACGTTCGATAATGTGTTCGTTTATGTTCGGTAATGTTCGTTCGTGAATGTTCGATAATGTGTTCGTTTATGTTCGTTAATGTTCATTCGTGAATGTTCGATAATGTGTTCGTTTATGTTCGTTAATGTTCGTTCGTGAATGTTCGATAATGTGTTCGTTTATGTTCGTTAATGTTCGTTCGTGAATGTTCGATAATGTGTTCGTTTATGTTCGTTAATGTTCGTTCGTGAATGTTCGATAATGCGTTCGTTTATGTTCGTTAAGGTGTTCGTTTATATTCTTAATTTTTGTATCATTTATTTTTATGACTATTATATCAAGTGTTTTTTTGATATTTA
The DNA here is from genome assembly GCA_025215565.1 of Flaveria ramosissima. Taxonomy (NCBI): domain Eukaryota; kingdom Viridiplantae; phylum Streptophyta; class Magnoliopsida; order Asterales; family Asteraceae; genus Flaveria; species Flaveria ramosissima. The sequence goes on along the minus strand of CM046046.1, from coordinate 34,122,658 downwards.
TGCTAATTAATTATTTATTTTTGATTGATTTTGTGTAATGTTTGTAATAAAAAATGTAGTTTTTATTCTAAAATAAATCTATAATAATTTGTATTCATTTGTGCTTATGAGCTTCTTTGCGTTCGTCATGTTCATGAACAGTTGTTTGCGTTCGTTTGTTTTTGTTTGTGTTCATTTGCGTTCGGTAAGTGTTCGTGAACAGTTCATGAACATGTTCATTTTCTTAATGAACGAACACGAACAAGAAATTTTGTTCGGTAAGTGTTCGTGAACAGTTCATGAACAAGTTTATTTCTTAACGAACGAACACGAACAACGGCGTGTTCGTGTTCGTTCGGCTCGTTTGCAGCCCTACTTATTATCTTTCATTGATTAGATTTCAGTTTCTTTCATATCAAGAGTCTCAATATGACTCTTGATGTATCTAGTTCATTGTCCTTCTTATGCTATATATATGTGTACTCCAGGATCTCTTTGAATTTAGAAAATAATACAGTTGCTTTGTTTTAAAAGCTTTGCGTTTTGCTTGCATGAACAATATGTAAAAGGTTATTAGAGAAATAATAATGTATTTTTAAATTTAATTATTATGCTGATGCAAGTGCTGTCGTAAGCGTACATTAAATTAAAATTAAAGACTTAGAATATGTTTTAACACTTCACATTTTGTAATAAGTAATGGTTGGGCTTTATTGTTATAAATTATTTTTAATAACAAAGAGTCGTAATAATTATTTCCCATGGACTTAAGTTTGTGAAATCAATAATAATTGATAAACAAATCAAACTTACAACTCTGTATAGCTTACTTATCAAAAATAACAATACAATTTTCCAGTGAATCAATTTGCATATTTTTTTTTCCTTTTTCCGTTTATAGTTGGTGAAACTGAAAAGATCTAGTTTTTATACATTATGTTCAAGTGATAGTATAAAGTAAACTGATTTGTTTATCATAAAAGGTAAGACATGATTTCAAACATCTTCAAAACTTTTTACAAATCTGATACTTGTACATGTGATTTTCACCAAATTTGAACACAAATATTTATATTTATATTACAATATTAATCGTTTACAAGTTTATGTTCTCCTATGTGAGAGGTTAAGGCAACGCAAAGCGGTGTCCAAAACAAATTTAAGATGAATTTATAACCTCTAATAAAATAAAATTTTTTTACATTTGTTATTCTTTTAACCTATGTTTTTGACACTTGTCATTTCTCTACATATTCACATATTAATTTTTCATCTAAAAGAGTTTTATAGTAATTTAAATATTCAAACAAATTTCTCTCTCTTATTAAAATAAACTTTATTAATTGTTATGTTTCTCTCTCTTATCTATTATTTTTTTAAAATCAAACTAGCTTTTTTTAAAATAGATTTTATGAAGGAAATTAAAAATAACAACTTTTAATTAAAATCTAAATAACAAAAAGCTAAAGTTTTATATCATATGAAATTTTCTAAAACATTAAACATTTTCTAAACAAAATATTTCAAAATTGTTTTGTTTTTTAAAAAAACTATACACAAGTGAAATATTTTAAAACAGTCTTATTAAAACAAACAAAATAATTACAAATCATATTTTTTAAAAAACAAGATTTTTATAAAAAATATTTTTTAATGAAAATCTTAAAACAAATGTATAAAAATAAAATTATTTACATAAGAGAGTTAAAAAATGGTATACCTGTTTTATTTCTTGAACTATTATTTATATATAATTTTAATTATATTTTATATTAAAGTATTATATTGTAACTATTTATGTTTATTTTACATATATATTTTACATTAAATTTTAGTCCGTTTACTTAATGATTGTTTAGCCTATCTATCTATTTGAAAAAAAAAAACTAAAATAACCGTAAAACTATTGTAGATCTCATTATACTTACTTTCTCATTTCTCTATATTATTAATAATAATATTGAATACTAATAATATTACGCATACAGTTTCAAATTACTAATATATAACTTAATAAATTAAAATCCTTTTTTATTAAAAACACACTTTAAAAACAAAAATTCCCAATTTTTTTAGTTTTTTTTAAAGTTTGAGAAAAATATATTATTGTTTATTTACTTAAAGTAGCTACTTATATGTATTTATAATCATATTTTATCTTCAATCATGATTTTATAATGCATAAATTTTTATTAATAATTATTTAATCTTTTATTTGTTCAATTCGTGTATTACACGGGGACTAACCTAGTGAGAAATACTCAAAACTATGATATTGATAGAAAGAAAATTAAAAAAGAAGTGGATAAAATGTTATCTCATATATATGGGAGAACAAATCTTGAATTGATATACATGAGAGTCTTCTTTAGTTAACTGTTTTCTTAATCATAAGAAACAAGCAAGGACCTAGAGGGTGTAAAGCACCCTAACTCGTACTTGCACACTTGTGGGCTTAATACGTTGAAGCATATATTCAAGGGGGTGGGTGCATTACACGTGATGATGGACATAACAATTTATATTAGAACACAAACCAATTCTTTTATGGGAGGCTCAAAGTCTATTTTAAAATCGGTGTTGAACACAATGTCTCAACCGATGCTACTGATTTACTTCATTCATATCCGATGAATCCACTATGTAATAAAAAAAATGATTTTTCCTATATAATATCTTTACTAAGATATTTTCTATCAAATTCTTAGTTGTTTCCTTCATTTCAATTTCATAACAAGTTACATTTGGATGTATATGCAATTATGCATTCAAGTGGACATAGGTTTTCGAAAAATGCATCACAAGAACATGAAAATAAAGTGAAAGAAGACGCCATGAACACACTCCATATATACAAACACACATATATCCACAAATGTAGGGTCAATACTCTTCAATTAACACAAAAATCTTTGATAAATTACCCCTTTTCAGATCCCTCATGGGGATTTGATTTCATTTGATTTAATAAAATCCCCTTTTCCACGTGTTCATCACCTTCACTCTATCTTCAATTCTTGATCTTCCCCCACACAACTCAAGTTCTTGATTCAAAGCTTCAAATTTAAAGATTTTTGTTACATTTTTAAACAATATTTTGTGATGGATTCTCTGCGTGTGCTCAATTCTTGCTCTGCCACCAAGAATCCATCGTCTTTAGAAACCCATTTAGCAAGGGAATTCAGATTCCTTCATCACTATAATCCGCAAAGAACTTTTGGGTTTGTGGGTTTTTCGAAGCGGAGATTTACTCCTCGTGGTGGCAATTGTTTGGGATTTCGACAGCAATCGGTTCCCGTTGTTTGTGCTGTGTCCACAAAAACCAGGTTTCGTGTCGTTTCATCGGATTTTTGATGTTTGTTTTGATGAATTTGAGGTGTTTATGGTAGTATTTTGGGGTTCTTTATGAGGGGATATCAGGTGTTCGATGAAATGTCTAAGAGAAACATGTTAGTCTGTACAATTCTGTTAACCTTAATCTTGATTTCTGTAGAAATCTAGGAAATTAGCAAAATAAAATCATTGCATTTGGAGACCTATAAATGTAACTATTTTAATGAGAACATGTAATTACTTATAATGATAGATAAATGTTTACTAAACTAACCTAAAGATATATGTTTTCTAGAGAAGAGGAGACAGGGGCAACAGAGATGAAGTCGAAGACAGCTCGTGGGATGGTGCAGTTGAGTCTCCGGTTAGACCATCAGGTCAGATTTGGTGAGCATGTTGGAGTCTTGGGTTCAACAAAAGAATTGGGTTTATGGAAAAAGAAGAAGCAGTTAAATTGGACCGAAACTGGTTGGGTGTGTAATGTAGAATGTAAAGGTGGTGAGACTATTGAGTTCAAGTTTGTTGTTGAACAATTGGACAAAAGCATGGTTTGGGAAGGTGGTGCTAACCGGGTATTGAAGCTCCCACAATCTGGGAATTTTGAGATCGTTTTTCATTGGAATATGACTAATGAACCTGTGAATCTGGTGCCTTTGGATAGTAATGAATATGAGGTGGAAGTGGAAAGTGTAGATGAGCAAAAAGACGATAACGGGTCTCTAGTTCCAGAGGGTGCCGCAAGTCCTTTTGTGGAAAAGTGGCAAGGGAAAGAAGCATCGTTCATGCGATCAAATGAGCATGGAAGTAGAGAAAGAGAGAGACATTGGGATACCTCTGGGCTTGAAGGGGTGGCTTTAAAGCTAGTTGAAGGTGATAAAAGTGGCAGGAACTGGTGGCGAAAGGTACCCTTTTGGTTCATGTTGTAAGGGTTTTTTGATGTGTGTTGTAACTTCATTATCTGATTATTGGGATTTGAAGTCACGATAATCAGTAATCGTGATCGGATCTGATTATCTGATTATTAACTCAATAATGAGTTTCTAGATAATTAGTTTCATACCGGCAGCAACAACCCATTTTATTTTCATTGTTGATAGTACTTTTAAGGAAAAAAAACAAATTGTTTATCTTATGTATGATACAGAAATAATAATTTTTACAATAAATAATTTATAAAGAAAAAATATATGTTGATAGAAAATAAACTGTCGCGTTTTAGATTCTAAATTCAACATAATATAAAATTGTCATTTTTAATCATCTTATATGCTAGTACCTTAAATAATCAGAACTTGCGAAACGCTCAAACAATTTGATTAGCACATTTCAATCAACTCCTGTTTATCACAACACTATTATTTGCTGCACTATTAATCACATTTGGCTATTTAACTCTGCTTATTAGACATCACATAATCAGTTTATGCCTGAAAAGTCTTTGATGAAGTAAGCAACCTTTGAGATTGAGGCTGCAAAGTTTATCATTTTCTTTTTCTGTTTCAATATTAATCTTTTGGTGTTTTTGCCTTTGTATTTGCATTCATGTCATGGGTGAAGCTTGAAGTTATTCGTGAGCTAGTGGTTGAAAGTAAGGAAGGGCCGGAACGTTTGGATGCTCTCATATATTCAGCCATTTATCTTAAGGTTTGTGATCATTTATTTCACCTGTTACGTTTTCTTAAATTTTCTTCCTTTTTTTTAACTGTACCTTTTACTGCAGTGGATAAATACCGGCCAAATTCCTTGTTTTGAGGATGGGGGTCATCACAGGCCAAATAGGCATGCAGAAATTTCTAGGCTTATATTCCGGGAATTGGAAAGAATATATAGTAGGAAAGATACTTCCCCACAGGTAATTCACATAATTCCTTTGAGAATTTTGAAAGATTGTTTCATATCATCTGTTTGTATAATTTTCTTTATTATAAACGGGCCCTACAAACGGTGAAGGGAGAACATAAGTATATGATGTGAATAAATAAAACTTTATTTTATATGCTTTTATTTGAACACATGCAGGAGTTACTTGTGATTCGAAAGATTCATCCATGCTTGCCGTCATTTAAAGCAGAATTCACTGCATCTGTTCCTTTAACTCGAATTAGAGACATTGCTCACCGAAACGATATCCCACATGACCTCAAGGTGATAACCTAATTAAGCACTTCTAGGGTATTGTGGTAATTTAATTATTTTAGCTATTTGAAAAATGTGCATTTGCAGCAAGAAATCAAACATACAATACAGAACAAGCTTCACAGGTGTGCTGGCCCTGAAGATTTAATTGCAACCGCTGCAATGCTTGAAAGAATCACCAAGAAACCGGGAGAATACAGCGAAGCATTTGTTGAGCAGTTTAAAATATTCCATCACGAACTCAAGGATTTTTTTAATGCTGGAAGGTTTGCTATTCTTGGATCCCATTGTCAATTTTTTTACATCTAGTCAATGGGTCCCACACCTTCATTTTCCGAACATACTTTTGCAGCCTTACTGAACAACTTGATTCAATCAAAGAATCCTTTGATGAAAAGAGTAACGCAAGGCTTTCATCATTCTTGGATTGCAAGAAGGTAATTGTTAGGCCCATTTAAGTGTTTTATTGTTCTTTTCTACATATATTTTGAAAGCATGATCATTAATGAATGTTTTGATTTGATTTTTGTAGGCTTTGGATAATTTCCAAGAAACACCTAATATTTTGAAAGGCAATGGGATAGAACTATTAATCAATACCATTCAATCTTTAAATGGTCTTAGAGAAATGATCACAAAAGGCCTTGAAAGTGGTATACGTAATGATGCCCCTGATACCGCAATAGCAATGCGCCAAAAGGTCATATGTGCTTTTCTAATTGTTTAGCAATATCTCGAAGTTAATTTTTTGAATTCTTATCTTTCAATTTCATTACTCCACTCATAACATTTCGAAACCTGTAAGTTGGGACCTTTAGGTTAAAGCTATACATATAGAAGAAAACCTCATTCTTAGTAAATCTTGTTTTCTTATTCACAGTGGCGTCTTGCTGAGATTGGACTTGAGGACTATGCATTTGTACTAATGAGTAGGTAAGTGGTAATAGTGTGTTTTATGGGTGCATGTATGTGTTTGCGTGTCACTTATAGCTCAATATGACCTCAAAGGCGCTTCTTTTTTAAAGGTTTTTGGTTATAAATTAGAGGTGGCTAAATGGGCTAGTTGGGCAACGGGTCAAAAAGGAACTGATTCGAAAAAGACAAATTTTTGTATGAAATGGAACAGGCTGGTCCACTTGAGTTGACCGAAACACCTTTTGTCCAAATTTCTAATTTTCTGCAACTTATAATTGTGTCAAATACTCAAATATGATTACAAAACTTACATTATTTCAATAATAAGCTTAATTTTTGAACAAAATTATAAGGAGTTTATATGCATTTTGATATACTATGGCCAACTTTTGACATTCTTTGAAATGCTTCCTTTTTAGCTAAATTTTTTTATCATACCTGTTTGACTCCTTATGGATTATACATACCCAAATTAACCTATATATAAGTAAGCGGATTGAAAATCTTATATTGCCACCTCTAGTCATAGTATTATGTGAAAGTGGTTATTGTATTATTATTACCATTCTGCCTTCTTATTTTGCTATGTTTTATGGGTCTCCTATTCATGTTGAATCACAAAAGTAAACAGGAGCCAACAGGAAAATTTTATTTCTTACATAATAGTTGAAACCTGCAAGTGAAAATGTTTAAATGAAGAAAATGAATAGGAAATATTATATCTTTATCTCATGCATTTGAACATGATGATATGTGTAGATATCTCAATGCCCTTGAAGCTGCTGGCGGAGCCCAATATCTTGCCGAGAATGTTAATTTAAAAAATGTTAACTCATGGGATGACCCAATTAGTTCCCTTGTTGTTGGCATCCGTCAGCTAGGGTTATCTGGGTGGAAATTAGAAGAATGTAAAGCAATTGAAAACGAACTTCTTGCTTGGCAAGAAAAAGGTCTTTCGGAGAAAGAAGGTGACATTTTCTTTTAGTATGCTCTTTTTTAGATGGTATAATTTACTTTGGTTCTACTAACAATCGTTGTATCCATCTTTAAGGTAGTGAAGATGGGAAGACAATTTGGGCATTAAGGATTAAAGCTACATTAGATAGATCTAAGAGGCTCATTGATGAATACTCTGAAGCACTTCTGCAAATTTTCCCTCCAAAAGTTGAGGTACCATAAAAAAACACAAATTCTTTTCTGGGATATCCATAAAAATTGTGACTTCCCCTTTTGTAAAGATTTCAAGTTAATTACTTTACCTATTTGCTATTTATCATCATTACAAATAACTTGGTGTTGTGTCCACAAAATTCAATTATTTGTTTTATTAAAGGGTATTTCAGATATTTCAGCTGTAGTTATGGGATTTACTTATATAATGTGCTAGTCGAATGTTGAAAAATTCATGGAATGGAGGATGCACTCTGTATAGTGATTTTGCAACATATAAGGAGTCCTTGCTTTCTATTCATTTTATTTATTTTTTTGTAATCAGTTAATCAAACTCTTTTGTAGAGGTTGTGATTACTCTTAAATTCATTGAAATAGTAGTAGCTCTTACATAGAATTTGTCTACATGTGTAAACCAAAGAACTTACCCACAAATTATTGTCATGTTATCTATACCCTTTAAAAAAATTTATTATGTAATGCTACTTTAAACTATCATTGGTAGTCGAATGAAATATCTGCATATTTTCATGGGTTAGAAGTATAATTCTTCATCCACTTTTAAAGTGTTGCTTTATGTTAGTTGGTTAGCTAATTTAGGAGCAATTACCTTATTATCTTTCCTTGAGTACCCCTATCAGCATTTCTCTCTTTTGTTTCCTATGTTTTGTTCTTTGCCCTAGGTCAAATTGTTTCCATAATATGAAAGCTCTCAATCATGAATTCAAGATATTACATCAATATCCATCTTACTTATTTGGGTAAAAATGTTATAAGGATTTCTAGAATAAATTCAGATTAACGAAGACTTGCTTATGCTTCTTGTAGATGTTAGGCAAAGCTCTTGGAATTCCTGAAAATAGTGTGAGAACATTCACAGAGGCGGAGATACGTGCTGGGTAAGATGAGAAGCTATATATACTAGATGATAGAGGAGGGAAATGGTTGGGTCGTGCGGGTTCGATGACGGGTCAAAAGGGGTAAATTTTGGTACTTGTCATTAATTTCCAAACTTAAATGATTATCTTTGGTCTCCAGCATAATTTTTCAGGTTTCCAAACTCTGCACTATGCTTCTAAAGGCGGTTAGGACTACACTCGGGTCTCAAGGTTTTGATGTTCTTGTTCCAGGGTTGGCTCATGGAACTTTAATACAGGTGAGCTTATATTAAACTCATATAAACTATAATCCGTGCCTAATTTGGCAATCTGATTATAATTTACTTCTACACAAATCAAAATTTGGTATCTTATTGGATTTCATAACAGCATTCTAACCTATATGTTAAAACATGCAACAGTTTAGTCAACTGAAACACGTTTCAATTTTTATCCTTGTATTTCTCCATATGTTGTTTTATTAGGTTGAGAGAATAATACCAGGAGTACTTCCATCATCCGTGGACGGACCCGTTATTCTTATGGTCAGCAAAGCTGATGGTGATGAGGAGGTTAGAATGTGTGTGTGTGGATTTTGTGTTTTTGTATATCTTATTGTGTTTTTTTATTAGCATTGAGTAAATATGCTTGTATTATGATTTAACTGTTAGACAATCGACTTCATATTCAGCTAAAGTATAAAATAATATCTTACCTATTTGGCCCTCATTTTATTCTGGTATAAGTGACTTTTACTCTCATATCACAATTCTCCTTTTTTCACAGAAATGTCCTTATTGGTCATTTTATTTGTTATTTCCTTAAATCGTTAGGACTTCTCATACATTCAACCATTGTTACAACTTTAAACAACAGAAGCACATCCAAACATAATCATTCTATTGTTCGTTTTATCATAGTTGACTATTTAGTTACCTTATTTAGTATCACATAATAAATTCCAGTACACACATCTAAACACCCCTTAAAGTCACAAGTTTGGCAACTAAGGTGGTTAATAGTTTACAATCTCATAGACAATTTATGCCATTGCAGGTAACAGCTGCAGGAAACAACATAGTAGGCGTTATTCTGCTCCAGGAGTTGCCTCATTTATCTCATCTTGGTGTCAGGGCACGTCAAGTAAGTCTTGTTTATTGTTTTAAGTAATGAGCGTGAGACCTAAAATGCGGACCTAACAAAGATAGACAAATTGCAAAACCGGATGAGAGAGAATGAATAAGCTGTGTGTCAAATTTTAAATGGATGACGTTGATTTTTAGGTCTCCCGGTTATTTATTTATTTTCTTTTCTAATCATTACATGTTAATATTGTCGTTTGGATGATCTTTTCTTGTAATAACTCAGGAGAAAGTGGCGTTTGTGACATGTGAAGATGATGATAAAATTGCTACTATTAAAAAGCTCGAGGGGAAGTATGTGAGGTTAGTCTCTATAAACATGCACAAAGCTATTCCTTGTGATTCATTTAGTGTAATATAAAGTTTAAAGAATGGTTGAGTTATTAGGTCAAACCATCGTTGACCCGTCCTTTTCCTCGTGACATTAAAATTGCGTAATAGATTCACCCTCGAGTATTATGATGCAGGTTAGATGCATCCCCATCGGGTGTGAATGTAATTCCTTCCTCGTTGGAGGACGGAGTTAGTAATCTCCCGTTGAAGACTTCATCAGATGCGACACAGACAGATTCTGTTCCCAAGTCCATCTTCTCTAGCCAGGTAGTAAAAAGATTTTATTAACCTGATGCAGATGATGAATTACATTTGTATATATTCAATAACCACGAGTTGTTTGATTGAAGGGTGTTTCAACTGGCGACATTATAGCACTTGCTGATGCAGAAGTACAAACCTCTGGTGCAAAGGCAGCTGCTTGTGGCACCTTAGCTTCTCTGGCTGCACTTTCTGCTAAAGGTTAATACAACAATCTTACTTTCACTGAAATCTTAAGTTTCATCGCCTTGCTTGTAAAATCTTGTAGCTGATCTTTCTGTCATTAAATCTTAAGTTCACTCGATTTGCTTGAGAAATCTTATCTTTCATTCACTAAAATCTTTACTTTCATCGACTTGCTTGTGAAATCTTGAAGATGATCTTACTTTCATTGAAATCTTAAATTTTTCATCGATTTGCTTGTGAAACTTTAATGATGATCTTTTTTGAATTCTTTCATTGAAATCTTAAGTTTCATGGATTTGCTTTTGAAATCTTGAAGATGATATATCTGTCATGAAATCTTAAATTTCATACATTTGCTTGTGAAACCTTAAAGATAATGTTTCCCATTTGTTTTGATACAGTTCATAGCGATCAGGGAGTTCCAGCATCCTTTAATGTCCCAAATGGGGCGGTGATTCCTTTTGGTACCATGGAACTTGCCATAGAAGCGAACAAGTCAACAGATGTTTTTGTGTCTTTACTGGAACAGCTCGAAACAGCCAAAATGGACGGTGGAGAGCTCGACAAATTGTGCAATGAGCTGCGAAATTTAATCAGCTCCCTGCAACTTCCTAACCAAATTCTTGAAAGTTTAGGGAAATTGTTCGAAAAGGATGCTCGTTTAATTGTTCGTTCAAGTGCTAATGTAGAAGATTTAGCTGGAATGTCTGCTGCCGGGCTGTACGACTCAATTCCCAATGTTACCCTTTCGAATCCTGACAGTTTTGGAAATGCTGTTTGTCGGGTATGGGCTTCATTATACACCCGCAGAGCAGTGTTGAGCCGTAGGGTTGCTGGTGTGCCACAAAAGGCTGCTTCAATGGCGGTTCTGGTCCAGGAGATGCTTTCACCAGATCTTTCATTTGTGCTGCACACTGTGAGCCCAACAGACAACGATAATAAATTGGTGGAAGCAGAGATTGCACCTGGGCTAGGGGAAACACTAGCCGCCGGCACCAGAGGCACACCGTGGCGGCTTTGTTGCGGGAAGTTTGACGGGGTGGTTCGGACCCTGGCGTTTGCAAACTTCAGTGAAGAGATGGTGGTGGGTGGACTGGCGGATGGGGAGGTGGTTCATTTGACAGTTGACTATAGCAAGAAGCCGTTGACTGTGAACCCTGTTTTCAGGCAACAGTTGGGGCAGAAGCTGGGTGCTGTGGGTTTGTTCCTTGAACGGAAGTTTGGGTGCGCTCAGGATGTCGAAGGATGTGTGGTTGGTAAAGACGTGTTTATAGTTCAGACTCGACCTCAACCGTTGTGAAGACTTATGGTTTGTAATAGTGTATGTAATAATGGTGATTATGATGTTATGATACTCATGTAATAGAATAAAGATGTAATAAAAGATAAAGATTTGTTTAAGCTGAAAAGTTCAACTGTTAAATAGACTTCTGTTCAGATGAGTTTGTCAAAAGTTTGAGCTGAACACGACCCGTTTGAATAACACTTGAAAAATAATTAATTTGACCCGAACCGTTTTGACAGGTTACCTTACTAGTCCATTTTGAGTATAAAATATATTCATAACTCTTACACAAGTAACTCAATACAGCCCCCTATATTTTAATTTGTTTCTGTACAATACTTAATAAAATAAATAAATAAAACCCTCACACCCACTCTATATATACCATCATAATGTCATATCACACCTCCTGAGGAAAATCTAATAATGCAAACTTAACATGCAAACCTATCTTGCCACCATCCATCACCAACTTAGCCGCGGTTACCAGCCAATGGCCCGGCATATCATGTGAGCCACGAACCACCTCTTCAATGTCCACATACTTTCTCATTTTGGTGGACCGGATAGGGACTGGTGGTCCATCAGGATAGACCCCTGAGTTCAGTGTTGCAGGAAGCTGCTTTGGTGCATCAGCTACTGACCTTTGAGTAAAAGTAAAGGTCGAGCTCAGGTTCGTGAAGATACTGGACTTCCGGCCCACTGGCTGTGCAGCAGCCCATTCGGTCTTCCTGATGGTGCAGTGAGGGAGGTGGGTGAAGAGTAACCGGAGGTGAAGTACGGTTTTGGGCCATTTTCCTTTGCTTACGAGCTGGGCCCCAGTTACAATAAAGACTCCCCCTGGTTCTTGTGATGTTAACCAGTTTGGATCGTGTTTGACTACAGTTGAACATATGTTTGAATAACGTTTCCATCTGATTGGTTCTAGAAATTGGGCGGTTGACTCATACTCATCTGAGCCCCGCCACTGGCATGGTCTTGATGATTGTGATGCATGTGTCATGATATTAGGAAGGCTTGAGAGATGTTGCACATGGATAGCTAATCGGTTGTTCTTTTTTCCTTCTAAAAATAGGCGTAGACCAATTATCGGCTTTTTGCTGCTTGAGACCTGAAAAATACTCATTCGATAAGATCTTTATTCAATTATGAACTATGGCAAAGTTCAACAGGTTGGGCAGGGTAATGGGTCATTTCCATTAAAAATGGTTTAATCCGGTCGGGTTGTTGGGCTGTTTCATCAACATTTAACAAATTCATGTAAATAACTAATGTGTCAAGTGTAGTTAAAAAAACAGTATTATTACGATCATAATATAAATCCTTCAATTGGAAAGGCTTTAAGAGGTAGTATTAATTAACAATGGAAGTCTCAACCTGTTTGACCCATTCAACCCATATCTCTATTATCAATACTTATATTTGACCCGTTTAAGATAAAACACATCCAAATCAACCCGTTCATAAGTAAATGGGTCAAACTTTCTGCCTTTAATAGCCTAAGATGCAACTTACCTGAGTTGTACTAAGGTACAGTTTGGGGCCCATGAAACTAAACTGAAGCCAAGGATATGAAGTCTTTCTTTGTTGATGTCGAAGAGGTAGCTCGCAAAATTGTGGGGCCCATTGTCTAGGAACTTGAAATTCCAAGAAATATTGTAAATCTTCAGATGGAGGCTTGTCTGGATTTCACAAATAATACGTCATAAATAGTTAATAAAACTTAATTAACTAAAAGGACCATCAAAGAAAGATAACAGAAATTAAAATAATATATGTGACAATTGGTCATAAAGAAATAGTTAAAGAGGTGTTATGCGATGATCAGTTTTTAATGTTCCGGTAAACAGATTTTTGATCTGAATTATCAGTTTCATACTAGCAAGTAGCAACTACAATGAAACTAATTATCGAAAAGGTAAAATGAGATTATCTAATTGCCCTTCTTTTATCCTAATTCACGAGACTTTACTCCCATCTCCACTAATATTCATTTTCACAAGAATATCCTTTTTGGTCATTTTATACATTAATTTCCTGAATAATAATAAGAGTTTTCCAAACACTCGGATCACTGATAATCTAGCAACTACAACTTGAAAACAATAAAAGCACATCCAAACACTATATCCTATACCCATTTTGTTAGAGCTGATTATCTGAGTCTACTTAAAACTGCATCATTACTTAACCACATCAAAACACCCCCTTATTTACGTCAAGGTTCCAAAAATCAAAACAAAACATTACTATTTAAGACTTCCAACACTATTTAGTAAACAAAGTTGAATCTTTAAAAAAGATAACAAAGAGGTGGTGATTAATTTAACTTGAACAACTTACAACGTAAATATAAATTGATTGCATGGCTTAGATATCCACTCCCAGGAACTCCATTAAGGAGAGAAGTAATTGGTACAAACTTGAAACGTATAGCTTCAGGACTAGCAGCCACTGTTTGTAGCCATTTGGAGTGATTGTCCGAAAAGACATCGCCGCCCCTTTTAGACCCAATAATTGTCAGTCCCTGTTTCAGTTTTCACCATTATATTAACCGTCCATATTTGTATCAAACAAACTGATATAGGTCTCATAGCACAAGCTGGGTCAGGTAACAGGTCAGGTTTGGGTTCAGTCAAAACAGGTTTGACCGACCCGCCAGCACTTTTCAACCAATTTTTAGGGTTATGTGGATAATTAACACTTTGATTATGATTCCAGAACTATATTACCAAGATAACAATATGATCTCTTTTAAATAATATGGTTTAGCAAGTTGTAAACATTTGAATCCAAGTTCATTTTAAGTAACTTTTTATATTTGCTCCATTTGGTTGATTGACCCGTCAAGTTACAAACTGAATTTGCCTGTTGCCACGTCTAACGAAAAAGTACATTCCAGCTTACATCTTTGCTTGAAGTTTCTGTGATGTTGGTGAACTGCATGGTGTGTGGCTGCAACATACGGGTGAAAACATCTGGAACCTGAAAAAAAAATTTAAAAATTATACTGGAAAAGTAAAAACATAATATAATACATGTATGATGTATAACATTTTTTTAAAAACATACTTTGCTTTTTCCATCTTTTGTTTTCCTTTCTGGTAGAGAAGGACTGGCTCCATCTGAAAATAAACAGTCTCCAAGATCCTCCAAATATCCTCTAAGCTCTGCCGGTGAAATTGTAGATGATGGTTTTTGCTTAACACATATAACATCTTGACCGCCGACACCCATCCCTACTATAATGTGGGTTCCGTACGTCTGAATAAACCTGCCATAAATGCATATATAATAATAAATAAGCATCTATTTATAGGTGGCGGTTTCAACCCGTTTCTTATGAATGGGTCAAGTTGCGTTATGTTTTCCCTCTAAAAGTTCAAACATGTAAATAAAAATGATATCTTGGAAAGGTGAACGGTCGAACGTCACACAAAGTTATTTAAATACATATCACCTCCTACGTCATTTTATTCATTAAAGTAAAACTGTTATTGCAATTTGCAATAATATAATGTTTGTAATCATACTTATTTCATATATTTTTTTTACCGGGCCAATAATGCTGGATTCCAGTGAGTAGGAACAGACTTCTTTACGCTTTCATGGAGTACTAATGGAGAAGCTGTAAGGTGCAAGGAGTATAGGGAGATATAATAGGCATCAAAAGCAAGGTGTTTAACATCTGCAGCATCATTTAACCATGTGCCAGTTAAATCAAATAATGCATTGAAGTACCCCGAAGGCACTTTTCCTTGTACTGAAGCGTTTTGATTAAAAAACTGCGACATCTGCAAGATAATAGTATTTAAAAAATGGAAAAGGAAATTCTTAGTTCGCATGAAAAACAATGCGCCTTTAATAGAAATCAGTATCACAATCGATATTTTTAAAGTACATATGCAAGTATACTCATTTATTAACAAAAGTGAATGATGAAAAGGGTGAAGTTCATCTTAGTTGAAATTCTTAACATAATTTGATCGTAGCCTATGGTCTATGGACGATCCCAAGTTGCATAATTGCATCTACTTGTTAATAAGGCTCAATACCAAATCAAGTTCTAAATTTGGATTTACAACAAATTGATTAACTTATTAATCAATTCTACTTACTTTTTGTTGCAAATAAACTACATGTTAATGAGCAAACTTTAGACAGTATGCGTCGAGAAAGATGTGTTTCTTTCTTTGCATATACATTCCCAATGTTGGCAAAAGTTAGCTTTTCTTAGATAGTATAGTGTTCTTAAAGAATTTGCATGCAAATGATGATTCATTTGCAATTGAAAGCACTGCCCAATTGATTAAAAAGGCAAGTCACTATAATAACAACTATACGCTTTCACTAGTAGAGTTCATCACCCTCCCTATAATTTAAGTCATAGAACTTCATGATTAACACTTTTAATCATTGTAATACTTTAACAAATGGAAAGAAAGCAGTATACTACCAACCATGAGCAATAATATCCGATATTTAAAACCCATGTAAGATCATAATCATCATGAATACTTGTTAACTTTTCAATGTTTCTTCTATTTATTTTCAAAAACATAACAACACTTAAGAGCGCGATCGACCAAACTAGAGCCAACTCAACAAAGCTAAGATTTGACTTAGATTCAATAACTCAGATAGCAACAGACATAAAAAACAGATCCATGTTCAATATAACAACCTAGATTCAACTCATTCAATAGCTCAATATAACAACCTAGATTCAACTTTGCTCAATTAATCAAATTCAAACTAAAACAAACATTTAACACATACATAAAACTCTAAACTTTTACTACTTATATGGATTAAGTTTCTTATCAACTCAAAGTTTGATATTAACTTTATGTTTAGGGCTCATATCTAACAAAAAATCTGAACTTTCATATCAACAAAAAGATCATAAAACTGCTATCAACTCCATACTCAATCCAGAGTGAAATTGATCAAAAACCATCACACAATTTGTCATAAACACAAGAAGCTCAACTAAACAAACAAACAAATTTACCTGATTAAACTCCAAAACATCAGATTTAAACCTAACATGTTCCCCTTTATCACAATGAATATCAACAGAAACCCCAGAAATCGTCGCACCACCACCGGGTAAAACAATATCCCTCTTTCTTGATTCATCAAGCTCCACCAACCGACCACCATCAGGGCAAGATTTCGCAAATTTCAACCTGAAATCGCTAGCGAAATCGAACCCTAATCCCAAAGAATCGAAAGCCCTTTGTTCGATCGATTTCTCGGAGTAATCCATTGAATTGGTGGTCAATCAATCGGAGTTGAATTGAATCTTGATTTTGACTGCAATAGGACTCAATTGAAGATGAATCGGTTGATTGAACGCGTGAATTTAATATGAAATTGAAACTTAAAAGCTATAGGGAGTATTTGGGTGTTGAAGTGTTGACTAGTAACCGATTACAGAGGTGAAGAAGAAGCTTTGAATTATTGATGTTTGTTGAAGACAAGAACAGTTTTCTGCAAGAATATTTAAGGGGTGTTTGGATTTATTACATACTTTATCTATTATTTATTATAAACTAGTATTAAGCTATCGTTTCGGCGTGGGCGTAAAACCGTGCTAAATAGCACCAATGACATACTAACGTCAGCGATCACTAATACCCAATAACTCGTATCGAAAAGAAATAAAAGACAAAAAAAGTAAACTAAACGAAAAATAAACGTAAAAATATTGAACCATGCGGGCAAAACATAAAACATATAAAACAATAGGTAAGTTGACCTAGGACCAGCACGTTGTGACGGGACCGTTAAACGGGAAAAAAATAAGCGTACAAATGTCAAACCACACACATAAGCTGCGGCGTGTTAACTCGCAACATTTAGACTGAAACGTAAAACACAAAATTTGTAAATATGAAAAGTATAGGTCACTAAATTTAAAATTAAAAATTATTGGGACTAAATAGTTAAATTTGTAAAGTAGTGGGTTAAAACGAAAAAGTTAAAGACTAATATAAAAAAGAAAGAAGATGGGTACAACCCATTTAACCATGTTGTACCATCCATGATACACATAAACTTGTAAATTAGTATTATATAAATTATCTATACACTATACTTACTTTACTTTTAGGGATTTTTACATATTTTCGTTTCTTAATACCATAAATTACATATTTTCTCAAATTAAAAAAATCAATTACATGTTTTTTCTTTCTAAAACATATATATTACATATTTATTTATTTTATTAAAAACAACTAATTAGATGACTATTTTACCTTGTTTTTACGAAAGGATTTTTAAATATTGATGTTTAATTATTATAATTTTTGAAAAAAATTGATAATTATGTTTTGTATTTGAATATATAACTTTGATTATCAGTTATTGTTATTTTGAAATGAAGTCTTAAACAATATGTAATTTTGTTGTTTCTATATATATAGAATACTCGGACTTAAGGGAACATGTAATTGATAGTATTAGAAAGTTAAATGGTAAAAATACTTTAGTGAAAATACAATTAAAATAAAATTAAAAATATAAGTAATAAAATGGGTAAATATGTAATATATATGTTTTAGGAAGGGTAACTTGGTTAAATATGTAATTAATGACTTTAGGAAAATGAATTACGTAAATGTCCCTTACTTATATCATAACACCCGTCTTCATAAGTTTTGAACTCATAGCTATTTGATTGAATAATTCATCATTTTACCATCAGATTATTCTTAAGAAACTCATAAAATTTTATTGTTAAAAAGTGTAAGTTTGATTATGTTTCTATTTGTTAGAACACGTAAGCAGTTAAATGTGAGAACTGTACAAGTAATTTATGCATAATACTAGCAAGGTATAATAGTAGTGAGCAAGAGAGGTAAAATATTAATTGAAAGTCGGCCCAGAGGAATCTAAGAATTGAATATGAATTATGTGGTTGTAATTGTTTTATGTATCACGGTTAAAGTAATTTTATCTAATTCTTAAAATTTCTCAAAACTTAAAAGTTTGTTTTCGACAATCGTATATTAAAACAAACAATCTCGGACACCTTCTAAAGAAAAGCGTTAAGTGAAATGACAGCGGTCAGTTAATAACATGATTACTAAATGATTATAATTCAAACCAGGTACGAAAATACGACCATTATAAGTAAGTTAGTTGAATTTACAAATAAGTTAGACATGTAAATACAAACCTGAGTTAAAAACTAAAATAGTAATTTATGTCGACTTGATTTTATCCCGAATATGTTATAGATAGATAGCATAAGTTGACGATATATTTTTGTAAATACAGTCCACAACTTTGACCAGTCGTATTTAGTTTACCAACTGCCCGCATGCCTTTGACTTTTGACTATTTCCCTTTATCAACCTCTCTTTTAAGTTTTTTTCATTGTTCCACTTGTTTGAGTAACAAAACCTATTCATTTAAAAAAAAAAAAAAAAATAAAAATAAATAAATAATAATAATAACTAACTGGGGGTACTCCACAATGTTAACATTAGTTATACAGGACGTAAATCTAATTGATTTATTTATCTTAAAAAGTCTAAAAATTAGATTTAAAAAAAATATACAAATATAAAATAAAATAAATGTTACTTGTGGTGTGTTTCCCTATTGACAAATTACATTCCATAACGTGCATTTTAATTTTTACAACATGTGTAATATTTAAGTTGTCACTTGTAATTATTATATAAATAAAATTGACTTAATGAATTAACTAATTCTTAAGTCTGGTTAGTGGTTAGCATCGCACACTTCCAACTAACAAACAAAGGTTTAATAATCCCACTGCGTTTGTTGGTTTTGGATGAAAAAATATGACGAGTGGAGTTTTATGTGTTAGCGTTTTATTGGTTTTTTTATATAAACTATGTGACCAATGATTTTTTGTAAATGTTTAAGCATAAGAATAATTTCGCTAGCTTATAGTCAGACAAAAATAAACAGTTTCGTCAAAAGAAGTCAGGCGAAACTTAGAGTTAGTTTCGCCCAACGGGCTAAACTGAATACTACCTATAAATAAAACATGGTCTATTCATTTGTAGATGAAGAATCCTTTAGCATGGAGGATCTTTGACGAGAGATGTGAGTCATCGACCCAGGGGAGCTCACATAGGGTCAGATGTGAGCTTAATAGATGTATGTATGAATGTATGTATGTATGTTACTCAATGATAACTAGTTGATTATTAATATACATCTTCTTTCAATTTTTATATTTATGTTGGTTTAAGTAATCATATTCAAAAAACAAATATAGATAAATCTTAGTTATATTTAAATTAGTTTATGTTTGGCATGTATATCTTCTCATTGTATGTATAATCTCTAACTTATATTATAAATACAAATTCCTATCACTAATAATTCATTGGTGAGGTTACATACCTTATAGGTTTGTTTGTCTGACTCGTATCCGTTTCTATATTGGTTAAAGAATCAAGAGCTTGATTAGTGTGTTGGATGGACCCCGTGGCTTTCACATGGTATCCGAGTGAGGTTGAAGAATCGGAATGTCTAATCGCCTACTCGGTTCACATGTGTTCTTGATTCAGGGTTTAATTCTACATATTCACGTTGAGACATTAAAAATTGAGGATAGATTGATAATTTGACTTCTTTGGACCAATCTCCACTTTGATTTTTTTTCCTTGATGTTTTTTTTTCTTGATCAACAACACCAAAAAAAAGGGCAAACCAATAATTTTAGCCTTATAATAAAAGAAATTATGGGTAGTTACATGATGGTCCGTGTAGGAATAACTATGTTTGATCGTGTTACGTCTGGACACGATCAACATCAAAAGGTCACATGTTGCTAAAGAGCGAAAAAGGTGCACAATACGTGTACGATTGAATACACAGTTCAACCTAGGTCAATTATTATAAGACCTAGATAAAACCATATAAGCTAGATCTATATAGAACAAAAGAAGGACAATCATTTACAATCCGACCATATCATTGGAAAAAAACAAATAATCGAAGCTTTGATTTTAAGTCAATAACAATTAAACACATCTTTGAAATTTAAGAGACATCAGTTTATAGAAAAGTGATGTGTTTAAATAAAGTTTTTTTATCACTTAAACAGATACCAATTTATAAAAGTTCATAAACACATCTTTTATAAACTATTCACTAAACTCGTCAAAATATTATAAAGTAAATTAAATCTCACAAAAGATTTATTTGATAAGAAAAGGTGTGAATGAATCTTTGTCCAAAATGCTATCCCGATATTATCATTTTAATTAAAATAAGCAAACTAAAATGAGAAAAAGATAACAAATTAGAAAACTATCATACTTTTATTTCTTCACTTCTCAAACCTTTCTAAATATATTTGAATTCACACATAATTGGTATAGTCAACATCCATATTTCAAATATGTTAAAATCTTATTGTCTTTAAGTGGAAAAAACCTTTATGTGCGGGACTGATCATGGGGCAATAAATTCAATTTCGAAAAAAAGCAAGTCGTAAGGAGAACCAACGTCAAATTGCATTAATCGTGTGAGGTTTGTCTTTTTTTTTTTTCTTTTTTTTTTTCTCTCTCTCTTTTTCAAATGTCAGCTTTATTTACGGTGCTGTTTGTTTTTTACAGCAAAATGTGTGCAGTCTGCGAACCACATTTGTAGGAGAAGAGATGGACCAAACATCTGTAGTCTGCAACAAAAAGAGTGTTTGTTTTTTAACGTCTGCAGACTAATAAAATCAACTGGTGGTGGTTACGGCGGTGCTGGACGGTGGTGGTGATGGTAGATGGTGGGTGGTGGTGGTGGCGGACGGTGGGTGGAGGCGGACGGTGGTGGTGGAGGACGGTGGTGGTGGAGGACGGTGGTGGTGGTGGACGGTGGTGGTGGACATGACTAGTGGTGGGTGATGGTCTGCAGACTTTAGAAGATTTTAGAAATGGTTGTGTCAAGTCTGCACCATGTAGACCTCGCACAAACATTTTTTAATGAAAAGTTTTTTCAAAAAACAAACACTCTGCAAACCTCAACGTCTGCATGGGTCTGCGTGACGCAGACAAAAAAGGTCAGGAAGTGCTTTTCTGGAAAAACAAACACCCCTAAGTTTTTTTTCTTTAATTTAGGATGACTCAAACACCACCTGCTGATACTCCTAAATGACGTATAATCATAATCTACCCTATGTTAGAATTTAAACTTTGATATCAACCAAAAAGTCAAAAGGGTGTTTGTTTTTTCAGAAAAGTTCTTCCTTACCTTTTTTGTTTGCGCGGTGTAGACCACGCGCAGATGTTGAGGTGTGCAGAGTGATGAAATTTTTGTTAGAACTATTTAGGGAAACTTGAAAAAAATATATATGATTATAAAAAATCAAGATTTGTTTTCTAAGGCTTGTCATAAGCATTTGAAGAAAGAACATTAATACAAGTGTGAACGGCCTTTATATCTAAGTTGTTTAGTATCATGTGTCAAATATGTTTATGAAGTAGCAATATCATGAAAAATAGTTTCATTACGTAAATACAAACCGAGTTCCTATTTGCTTATGGGCAATAAAAACACAATTTCTAGTAGAGGACAACATGAAGGCCGAAGCTAGTCCAACAAGTATCTATTATTTGAAAGGAGTGTGACATCTAATTATAATGATTAAATCACAATTATGGATGTGATCAAACTAGTTATGATGAGTTTAATTTTAAGAACGCGATTGATCACCGGAAATGACAAGATAAAAGATGACAAATAGATGTGTGACTTTTATGACTATAGTCCGTACAAGATATAATCATTTTACGCAAGATATTAATTAAGGCAATACTGTGTTCGCGGGTTTCCCTTGGAATGGTGAGCGAGTCGGGTCACTAGCGTTGTCTGTGTTCGCGGGCGTGGATGGCCTTTCGCCAATGGGTTTACCGGGTGACAGGGCTTAAAAATTATTCGTTGGTCGTTCAATTTTTTTTAATTAAGGTAATACTAATTTGTTTGAAATTCATGACCAATAAATACTTAGATCGTACCTAAATTGAGTCAAAATGAGTTAAAAAATGGTGGGAAACTTATATCTGTATTCTAAAAGACATACTTGACTGACTTTTTCTATTTTACCCATCTCTCCTTTTAAACTCCTACCATATGACGTGAATGTGCTTACATACATTGCAACGGTTCAGATTATTTCTTACCCTTTTCATGATTTTTCGTGCTTTTATTTAAGGTTGTTTACGAGCCGAGCCGAATCGAGTGGATCTTTGCTCGTGTTTTGCTTGTTTCCAAACCGAACCAAGCCGATCCGCGACTTGTTTACAACCGAGCGGAAAATTGAACGAGAATTTTTCGAGCGTTAAGTTTTCGAGCTAGCGCAAACAAGCATCGGAAAAATTGTACAACCCAACTACCTTGTGTGTCATACGATTTATATTGCGGCGAACATGTGTTAATGACTTAAAAGGCAGCACATTCATAACATAACAAATTTTATGGATGATAATACGTTGTGGCTGACGATGAGCCTATGATTGTAATCGATGAGGCGGAGAGCATATTATAGAGAACGACGACGGTGAGAGCGGAGATGATCGACAGAACTTGTCTATTAGCGGCTTAGAATTTCACTTTTATGCTTAGTTTAAAATTATTTATTAGGTTGATTGATCAAGTATGCATAAATATAACTATATGTTTATATATAGTGGGTCAAATCTACTAGAGTGCTACGTATAAACTATATATATGTGTGTATATAAATTCGAGCCGAGCCGACCTTCGCTCGTGCTTGGCTCGTTTACAAAACAATCCGATGCGATTGGCTCATTTACAACCGAGCAAAAATTCGAACGAGCACTTTTTGAGCAAATTCTGAACGAACGTCGAGCGGTTTGAACAACCATACTTTTATTTTAACCTCTATCTATATAAGCATATGTACATATTGTTTTAATTATGATATGTTAAAATATTTATGTAAATGTATACTTCATTCTCTTTTTATCTCACATGATATAGTAATACTTATAAATGTTTATGCGATTATTTTTTAAAGTTACTGGATGGTTCACCTAAACCTCAATTATGGCATCACCAAGTCTCGAACTCCCCTTTTCCATTGGGACGTTTAAGGATTAATTATCTAGGTTTTCTATTTAAAATGGTTTTAATTTAATGGTCTTCTTTAAATATGAAAAAAAGGGTAGGTGAGATATGGGTAGGTTCTTAAGAAAAGAAAGTTTGGTATGTGTTTTTGTTTGTTTTGTTAATAATAAAAAGACAAGTTGATCACAATCAGTAAACCTACATGTAGAGCTGTAAATAAACCCATCGTTAGTCGAACAATTCGTGAACATTCGGTCGTAAGTTCGTTTATGTTCGTTCATTTAATAAATGAACGAACACGAACAAAAAAAATTGTTTGTTTAGTTAAACGAACGAACATGAACATAAGCTGCGTTCGTTCATTTATGTTCGTTAACGTTCATTTGTGTTTGTTCATTTAAAAATTATGTTTGAGATAATTATATTAAGTACTTGTGTATATTTGGTGGATATTACATAATGTTTGTGGTTTTAATTATAAGATCAATATATGGTTTGTATTTGTTTGTTTTATGAAATTTTATATGTGTTTATCAATGTTCATAAATATTTGTTTGCGTTCGCTTGACTTCATCTGCGATCGTTTATGTTCGTGAACAGTCCATGAACAAATTCATTTCCTTAAAAAACGAACACGAACAAGAGATCTCATTCGGTAAGCGTTCGTGAAAAGTTCATGAACAAGTTATTTTCTTAATAAATGAAAACGATTAAGACTTCGTTTCTGTTCGTTCGGTTCATTTACAGTCCTACCTACATGACATACATGTAATGATAACAGGAAAACAATGTTTTGTAGATGAAAGAGTAAATTAATTAATAATTATAACTGTTAACTAACAATCATTTACATCAACTTGCTAAAACTGTCTTACGGTGGTACCTAAGTTGTTGTACCCATACAAAACGTAGATGTAAGGATATTGAGGAACCAAAACATATCATTGTAGAAATTAGGTTCAATGCCTTCCAAGCCTCTATTTTGACGTGCATGAAGGAGTGCGATACGTTTGATAAATTTGTTCAATAATATCTTTTTTGTTGGATAAACTATTTCTGCTACCAATATCAATAAATATTTCAACCAAATATAGATATTTCTACCTAACTTCTTTGGAACTTCTAACTACTCATGTTTAGATACAAAATTCGTTAGAATTCAACTTGTAACACCCCAACCCGAGAAGGCTGACGTGTCACTATCACGGTAATCAAAATCCAAAACATAATTCCATTATTCATAACGATTAAAAGTTAATTTCCAACAAGAAAAACTAGTCTAAACTCAACAGAAAAGTCATTACATCAAATTAATAAACTCTTCGTTATGCAGATTCCACTCTTCACTCCCCTCCCGGATGGCCCTGCTGACCTGACGTGCATGAAAACAAAAGCACGCCTGAGCATAACGCTCAGTGAACGGAATAACAGATAACAAAAATAAACAGATATAATGATGACAAAGGATAACATAAGATCAAATAAACATAACCCGAGCTAATAATCATATCATATAATAACTGAACAGAGGGAACACAGGTAGCGAGCCCGTGAACCAATGTGAAATGGAGTATGGGCAGACATACACCCATTCACCAGAGTCCTGAATAGAGTGGTGTGCAACTATCCATCAGGAAATACAGAACTAACCTAGGATCGATCCATACGCCTCTGAGGAAAATAATAATATAACAGGACGGCCACTATAATTTCAGAGTCCTCTTTAGAGACGCCGTGATCTCAGCTCACCGCCACGGTTGGTGCCACATTATTGATGCCGCAATAACATGTCTTGGTCACCCCCCAAGATAGGGAGAGCTCGGGTAACAATTTACATAGATACATAAGGTAATCTAGCTAGTTATCATAGTATCAAAACAAACTAGCTACGAATAACAGGAATCAAAACTAGAGATGAACGGGAATCAAATCTGAGACAAGAATCAGGAATCCGTACCTTAAATGACAAAAGCAACAAAGTCGAGTAGTCCTCAAGTTTTATTAGCACCTACATTATAGGTTTATAACTATCTCATGTTACTTTTCAGTTGTTTGATTACATGAACTTACATGTTGATTAATTAACGTTCCGACGATGGAATACTCCAAATTATTAATATTGATCCGATTTAATACGTGCACACAGAAGTTTCCATGCATCAATTATTTCATACATAAAAATAAAGTAATATTATATGGTTAGTGTTTTAATATTTTATGTAAAATATTTTCACATATTTATTCCTTATATTCTTAAACTCACGGGATATACTATACTTGAAATTTTGTTATGGCATCAAGGGTATTTTTAAACTCAGTTTACAATCACATATGATTACATACATACAAATTACCAACAGGCATTTATCAATTGAAAATTTTCTCATAATATAGTTTAGTAGTCATTTACCATTCTTTAAATTGAGAACATTTATTCCATTTACTTGCTTAAGAAGTGAACTGAGCCCACGAGTAGAACAATTAACTATATACTATATACTTGAAATATATATAACATATATATATATAGTACCAACATATCAATTATAATTAACGTTGAACTCTTCTTTGGTTTTAGTATGTGGTGATGATTAATTAAGCTAAGAAAACATGAGTTAATACTATAGTTCAAAATTTTATATACGTCGTTCGTCTAGTTTTCTTTTCAAATATCAAACTTTCCATCATGAAATTTTAACGTCGCCGGAACTAATTATTGTAGCAGCCATGTTCGACAATTCAAGAGGCGGTTAGAGTTATCACCTTAGTAGTTGAACAGGAACAATTGAAGAAACGATGACCGCAACGGGGAAGTACGCTCACTGTTAAGACTGTTTCACGAAACGAATTCACAACCTCTTTAAATTGACTAAAGCGTTACACAACAGGAACCCGTAAGGGATAGAATGGGTTTGTCTCTTTTTGTACCTGATGAAATCCAGGAACCCGCACAGGTTCGATAGAAGGTCAATGGTTTGGTGGTCCAACGGAAACGAGCCGGAAGAAACAAGGTCCACCGTGAGTGATAAACGCTGATTAGATCACCAAACGAAACAATGATTTCAATCAGGATTACATGAAATCTAAGTTTAAGTCACATGAAGGTTTCGAATGAAAGTATGCTTGATTCGATTACCTGTGTTGCGAGCACGAAACGAAAACACACTAGTTCTCGTAACCGGTGACTAGAAGGCGAGAATGATTGACGATGATGGTGTGGATCAAAGGTGGTTCTTGATGGTTGTCGCTATTCGCCTCAACAGTAAAAAGAGAATGGCACGATCGGGAGTTATGCTATTGAAGTTTTCATAAACGATGATTGAGAAGAGATTTAAATCCCAATTCCTTTGCCCAGTTTGTTGCAGGAGATAAGCTCTCATCTAAGGAAACTAATTTGTCAATCAACCCACAATCACGATGATTCGGTTTAAAATCGGAAGTCGAAAATGTCGGTTAAATAATTATGATTTGACTTATTCTTTTCGGATCTCCTTTATTCTCCATAACAAAAATTATTATTGTTAAGAATTATTATTATCATTAATTTACTATTATTTCCATCACGGGTATTATAATTCTACCCCCCTTAAAACAATTTCGTCCACGAAATTGTTAGGTACGGATCGAACGAAGTTGATGACATAACTTAGACGGAGTGATCAAAATTAACGAGTGAATAGAATACACATAAACGTTTAGATGGAAGGACATAACAAATATTGTAAACAAAAATATGTAAGTGATAGTCTGATATTTAGAAACAGATAATGAAAAGTTTTTAACTTAAAGTCAGGATACATCAAACAAAAATTCACAAAATCAAAATACTACGATGTAAATAGATGCGGATATTGAGGACGGATCGTATCTTCCATCTCCCATGTAGCTTCACGTTCAGAATGGTTCTTCCATAATATTTTAACGAAAGGGATTGTTTTCTTACGCATAATGCGTTCTTGTCGGTCGAGAATAGCTTCTGGCTCTTCGTCGAATGATAAGTCTTCTCGAATTAAATGAAGCGGATAATTTACAACGTGAAGTGGATGATATTTGTATCCCCTTAAAAGAGACACATGAAAGACATTATGCACATGCGATAACTGAGGTGGTAGTGCCAAACGGTAGGAGACTTCACCAACTCGTTCTAAAATCTCAAATGGCCCGATGAATCTAGGGCTGAGCTTTCCTTTGATGCCAAAACGACGTACGCCTCTGCAAGGTGAAACTCTTAGAAATACTTTATCACCAACCTGAAACTCCAAAGGTCGACGATGTCTGTCTGCATAACTCTTTTGTCTACTCTGGGCTTCCTTTAACTTTTCTCTGGCAATAGCAACTTTCTCATTTGTAATTTGGACCAACTCGGGTCCTTCAATGATTCTTTCACCGACCTCTTCCCAACAAATAGGTGCTCTACATTTACGACCATACAATAGCTCGAAAGGTGCCATGTCAATGCTAGCTTGCCAACTATTATTGTAGGCAAACTCAACTAAACATAAATACTCATCCCAGTTTCCGGTCCATTCTAGGGCACAAGCTCGAAGCATATCTTCGAGTGTCTGAATAGTACGCTCTGACTGACCGTCTGTCTGAGGGTGAAACGCCGTGCTAAACCTCAACTTAGTACTCCATGCAGCTTGTAAGCCCTTCCAAAAACGAGAAGTAAACCTTGGGTCTCGATCAGAAACAATAGAGACTGGAGTTCCATGAAGTCTGATAATCTCTTGCGTAAACACTTCCAATAGTTTACTAACAGAGAATCCCTGTTGAATTGGAAGAAAATGAGCCGACTTTGACAATCTGTCGACCACAACCCATATCGCGTCATTTTTCTTGAATGTTTTTGGTAACCCTATCACAAAATCCATGGAAATATCATCCCATTTCCATACAGGAATAGGTAGTGGCTGAAGCAACCCACTAGCTCTCTGATGCTCAATCTTGACCTGCTGACATGTAAGACACCTGCTGACAAATCTAGCCACGTCCTCTTTCATACCATTCCACCAGAAGTTCTGACGAAGATCACGATACATCTTAGTAGATCCAGGATGTATAGAGAACGGAGAACTGTGTGCCTCGGCTAATAACGATTCTCGAAGAGAAAATCATTAGGCACACACAAACGTTTGTCATACCAAATTACTCCACGCTCATCCGTTCTGAATTCTGACTGTTGTCCATCATCCAACTTTTGCACAATTGCCCAAAGTTCACCATCGTCTTTCTGTGCTTCTTTGATCCG
Organism: Flaveria ramosissima; assembly: GCA_025215565.1. Lineage (NCBI taxonomy): Eukaryota > Viridiplantae > Streptophyta > Magnoliopsida > Asterales > Asteraceae > Flaveria > Flaveria ramosissima. The sequence continues at coordinate 34,093,717 of CM046046.1, read as the reverse complement.
AGATACCAGATCTGGCTCAATCTGAAGTCTGGCCAGATATGCGTCACCCTTACCAATTTGCAAGCAATACCCAGTCTTTCAAGGTCAGTAATTATCTGAGGCTGTAACTGGAGCGAGGCTACCATCCCGGAACTGTTCCGACTAAGAGCATCAGCTACTACATTAGCCTTTCCTGGATGATACTGAATGTTGGCATCATAGTCTTTCAACAGCTCTAACCATCTCCTTTGTCTCATATTTAATTCCTTCTGCGTAAAAATATACTTCAAACTCTTATGATCAGTGAAGATATCACAAGTCTCTCCATAAAGATAGTGGCGCCAGATCTTTAACGCGAAAATCACAGCAGCAAGCTCAAGGTCATGCGTAGGATAATTATCCTCATAAGGTTTCAACTGTCGTGAAGCATAAGCAATGACCTTTCCGTGTTGCATCAACACACATCCAAGCCCTTTCTTTGAGGCATCACTATAAATCTGGTATCCACCCGTACCCGATGGAAGGGTAAGAATCGGGGCAGACACCAATCTCTTCTTAAGCTCTTCGAAACTTTTCTCTCTTTCATCGTTCCAAGAGTATTTAACCCCTTTCCTTAGCAGTTGCGTAAGGGGTAGGGCAATAACAGAGAACCCTTCGACAAATCTACGATAGTAACCAGCAAGACCTAGAAAACTCCGGACTTCTGTGGCTGAAGTAGGTCTTGGCCATTTAGTGATTGCCTCTATCTTCGCTGGGTCCATCATAATACCATCTGCAGAAACCACATGACCCAGAAAGGCTACTTGACTTAACCAGAATTCACATTTTGAAAACTTAGCATAAAGTTTCTTTTTACGCAAAGTTTCAAGCACATACGAAGATGGTCTTCATGTTCCTCCTTACTCTTAGAATATATCAGAATGTCATCAAAAAACGATGACAAACTTATCCAAATAGTCACGGAACACTCGGTTCATTAGGTCCATGAAAACAGCTGGGGCATTAGTTAACCCAAATGGCATAACTAAGAATTCATAGTGACCATATCGCGTACGAAAAGCTGATTTCGGGACGTCAGAATCTTTAATCTTCAACTGATGATACCCGGACCTCAAATCAATTTTAGAGAAACACTTCGCGCCCTGAAGCTGATCAAATAAGTCATCGATACGAGGTAGAGGGTAACGATTTCGAATAGTGATCTTATTTAATTCCCGATAGTCAATACAAAGCCTCATAGTTCCATCTTTCTTCTTCACAAACAGAACTGGCGCACCCCAAGGCGAGACACTTGGTCTAATAAATCCAAGATCTAATAACTCCTGTAGTTGCTCCTTCAGTTCCTTGAGTTCAAGTGGTGCCATACGGTATGGTGCCTTGGAAATCGGCTCAGCACCAGGAATAAGATCAATAGTGAATTCCACCTCGCGATCCGGTGGAAGTCCAGGTAACTCCTTAGGAAAGACATCAGGAAAGTCACGAACAATCGAAAAATCAGAAATATTAGGCTCTTCAGAAGATGAAATTTTAATGGAAGCAAGGAATCCTGCACAGCCATGTAGTAAGGATTTGCGAGCCTTAAGTGCTGAAATAATCTGAAGAGCTCTTCGAGGTTTAGTCCCCTGATAAACGAGTTCAGGATTATGGGGATCTCCAAACAGAACGCGACGAGTCTGACACTCAATTGTGATGTGATGTCGAGTTAACCAGTCCATTCCTAAGATAATATCAAAATCTTCCATTTGCATGGGTAGCAGATCCGCTGTAAAAACAAGCGATTCAACCCGGATCGGACAATCCTCATACCCGTGATGGAAATAATAGTAAATTAATGATAATAATAATTCTTAACAATAATAATTTTTGTTATGGAGAATAAAGGAGATCCGAAAAGAATAAGTCAAATCATAATTATTTAACCGACATTTTCGACTTCCGATTTTAAACCGAATCATCGTGATTGTGGGTTGATTGACAAATTAGTTTCCTTAGATGAGAGCTTATCTCCTGCAACAAACTGGGCAAAGGAATTGGGATTTAAATCTCTTCTCAATCATCGTTTCTATGAAAACTTCAATAGCATAACTCCCGATCGTGCCATTCTCTTATTTACTGTTGAGCGAATAGCGACAACCATCAAGAACCACCTTTGATCCACACCATCATCGTCAATCATTCTCGCCTTCTAGTCACCGGTTACGAGAACTAGTGTGTTTTCACGGCATCGGCCACTTCATTGATGTTATTAAACTTTTGGGTCACTATCCATCTTCGGGTTCTCTCATGAACTGCCCATTTCAACTTTTCTGCTTGGACCACTGGGCTACCTGCAGCTTCTCCAAGAAAACTAGCCAGCCTACAGAATCTAGCCATGAATTCTTGCCAAGGTTCATCATCTCGTTGTTCAATAGATGCATATTCTCGTGCATACTCATTTCGTTCCACTTCGGAGAAATACTTTCGGAAGAATATAGTGCGGAAGTCAGCCCAAGGAAGGGTAGCAGCATAACCCTCTCCACCATGTGCAAGTTTGACCCCTTCCCACCAAACAAGAGCATCATCCTCTAGTTTGTAAGAAGCCAACCTAGTTTTAAATACATCACCAACTCCTAGAAACCTCAAAATCTTTTCCACACATGGGCTATCCAGTTCCGAGCATCCATCGGTGTAGCAGCATCACTAAAAGATCTTGGTCTTTGTTTCATAAAACGCTCAAGCCAAACATGAATCTCAGCCACAGGTGGTGTTGCATTTTCGCCTGGAGGTGGTGGTACTGTATTGTTTCCACCGAAATTCGCTTGTTGCATCTGTTGAACGACTGTTTGAGCGGTCTGAGTCATCAGATTAGGGAGTAATCCGGTAATAGCTGCGTTTACGGCATTAGCAACGAGAGTTTCCAGAGGAGTATCAGAGGAAGAGTTATTCCCAACATTTCGGTCGTTCGTGCGTCTATTTGGAGCCATGATAACTGAAAATCAAGATTTACGCATAAGCAGGTAGGTACAGATTAAGCGGAAGATTAGAACCTAAACCCTATGTCCACCCATTACCTCACATTTTTAGTTTTAAAAGTTTTAAGTTTCTACAGGAAAGAGCCTGGGCTCTGATACCATAACTGTAACACCCCAACCCGAGAAGGCTGACGTGTCACTATCACGGTAATCAAAATCCAAAACATAATTCCATTATTCATAACGATTAAAAGTTAAATTTCCAACAAGAAAACACTAGTCTAAACTCAACAGAAAAGTCATTACATCAAATTAAATAAACTCTTCGTTATGCAGAATTCCACTCTTCACTCCCCTCCCGGATGGCCCTGCTGACCTGACGTGCATGAAAACAAAAGCACGCCTGAGCATAACGCTCAGTGAACGGAATAACAGATAACAAAAATAAACAGATATAATGATGACAAAGGATAACATAAGATCAAATAAAACATAACCCGAGCTAATAATCATATCATATAATAACTGAACAGAGGGAACACAGGTAGCGAGCCCGTGAACCAATGTGAAATGGAGTATGGGCAGACATACAACCCATTCACCAGAGTCCTGAATAGAGTGGTGTGCAACTATCCATCAGGAAATACAGAACTAACCTAGGATCGATCCATACGCCTCTGAGGAAAATAATAATATAACAGGACGGCCACTATAATTTCAGAGTCCTCTTTAGAGACGCCGTGATCTCAGCTCACCGCCACGGTTGGTGCCACATTATTGATGCCGCAATAACATGTCTTGGTCACCCCCAAGATAGGGAGAGCTCGGGTAACAATTTACATAGATACATAAGGTAATCTAGCTAGTTATCATAGTATCAAAACAAACTAGCTACGAATAACAGGAATCAAAACTAGAGATGAACGGGAATCAAATCTGAGACAAGAATCAGGAATCCGTACCTTAAATGACAAAAGCAACAAAGTCGAGTAGTCCTCAAGTTTTATTAGCACCTACATTATAGGTTTATAACTATCTCATGTTACTTTTCAGTTGTTTGATTACATGAACTTACATGTTGATTAATTAACGTTCCGACGATGGAATACTCCAAATTATTAATATATGATCCGATTTAATACGTGCACACAGAAGTTTCCATGCATCAATTATTTTCATACATAAAAATAAAGTAATATTATATGGTTAGTGTTTTAATATTTTATGTAAAATATTTTCACATATTTATTCCTTATATTCTTAAACTCACGGGATATACTATACTTGAAATTTTGTTATGGCATCAAGGGTATTTTTAAACTCAGTTTACAATCACATATGATTACATACATACAAATTACCAACAGGCATTTATCAATTGAAAATTTTCTCATAATATAGTTTAGTAGTCATTTACCATTCTTTAAATTGAGAACATTTATTCCATTTACTTGCTTAAGAAGTGAACTGAGCCCACGAGTAGAACAATTAACTATATACTTGAAATATATATATACATATATATATATAGTACCAACATATCAATTATAATTAACGTTGAACTCTTCTTTGGTTTTAGTATGTGGTGATGATTAATTAAGCTAAGAAAACATGAGTTAATACTATAGTTCAAAATTTTATATACGTCGTTCGTCTAGTTTTCTTTTCAAATATCAAACTTTCCATCATGAAATTTTAACGTCGCCGGAACTAATTATTGTAGCAGCCATGTTCGACAATTCAAGAGGCGGTTAGAGTTATCACCTTAGTAGTTGAACAGGAACAATTGAAGAAACGATGACCGCAACGGGGAAGTACGCTCACTGTTAAGACTGTTTCACGAAACGAATTTACAACCTCTTTAAATTGACTAAAGCGTTACACAACAGGAACCCGTAAGGGATAGAATGGGTTTGTCTCTTTTTGTACCTGATGAAATCCAGGAACCCGCACAGGTTCGATAGAAGGTCAATGGTTTGGTGGTCCAACGGAAACGAGCCGGAAGAAACAAGGTCCACCGTGAGTGATAAACGCTGATTAGATCACCAAACGAAACAATGATTTCAATCAGGATTACATGAAATCTAAGTTTAAGTCACATGAAGGTTTCGAATGAAAGTATGCTTGATTCGATTACCTGTGTTGCGAGCACGAAACGAAAACACACTAGTTCTCGTAACCGGTGACTAGAAGGCGAGAATGATTGACGATGATGGTGTGGATCAAAGGTGGTTCTTGATGGTTGTCGCTATTCGCTCAACAGTAAATAAGAGAATGGCACGATCGGGAGTTATGCTATTGAAGTTTTCATAGAAACGATGATTGAGAAGAGATTTAAATCCCAATTCCTTTGCCCAGTTTGTTGCAGGAGATAAGCTCTCATCTAAGGAAACTAATTTGTCAATCAACCCACAATCACGATGATTCGGTTTAAAATCGGAAGTCGAAAATGTCGGTTAAATAATTATGATTTGACTTATTCTTTTCGGATCTCCTTTATTCTCCATAACAAAAATTATTATTGTTAAGAATTATTATTATCATTAATTTACTATTATTTCCATCACGGGTATTATACAACTTAACAGAGAAGGGTAGTATAATTATAGGAAATTTTTCAACGAGTAATGAAGAAAAGATGATTTATCCCCAACTAGAAAAAGATCAATTTAATCCATTGAAATGAAATGTGTTCTTTTAAGGCATATGCTCTACTCCGGGTAAAATCAACCTGATTTTGATTTACACATATGGTACAAATGCTTATATTACTACTTTTTTGGTATCAAATTCTGTCACAATAGAGAACAAGTATTTCATACTCATCGGAATAAACAAATTTATCGAATAAATAGTATTGGATCGTACGTCAATTCCATATATATAGATTGATAACTACATTTATGGAAGATAGAAGTTTATATAGTATATCGGATTTTATTAGAAACAATTTTATACAATACTGTAACACTAATAGATTCCCATTGACGTCTGACCCTAAGATGTGGATCATCCAACATATTATTCGAATTAGGTTCGAAACCATGGGGTGTTTAAGGTGAGATTGATTGTAGAATCAACTTTTGATTCACTCCTAAGATTCGGATGATTCGAGGGACCACCTTGGCTCCTTTGTTCTCAATGATCTATACATCCTTGTTAGTGCATGAACAACTAACTCTAGAGTACAAGTTTAGTTTAAAGTTATAAATGATAGATATTGTGATACAATAAAAAAAGTTATTGTACACTAAATATATACCTCTTATACAAATAAACTTATCAATATATTCTTATTCTCTCAATTTCCATTTAAGTTTAAATATTTATGTTCTTTTTTATCATAGGATAACAAGATGATTAGAAAATCTTTAAACAAAAGTGACAGTTGGATCAAAGAAGCTATTGCATTATTAGGTCGAATCTGAACAAATCAAACAAGTTCAAATTGACGTAAGTCGTAACATGAAACCTATTAGTCCAAAAGCGTCATGAAGAGCAACAAAAGTTCACTGACAACTTAATTGACGCCAACACGTAAAATCTCCTAAACTTCTACCAAGATTCTATATATAAGTTATTAGAAATTAAAAATTGGTCTAACTGAAATCAATTCGTATATTATCCTTTCATCTTAATATCACTATTCGGGTCACTAATCCTTTCCTAGCATTATCACAGGTTGGTTATTCGTCAACACCAATATAGTTTACGATGCAAAAAACCTAAATACCAATAAAAAATGTATGTAAAAACTAATTATATATTTCTAGTATGTTCACCATAGTGATTATAACCATACCGAATCATGAAACCCAATTCTAAAATTGTTAAAGCATATTTGTAGGATGTTTAATAATAGTAAACAAATACAATAATAACAATAATAATAATATCCCATGACATATAATAAACTTTTATAGCATGGAGGTCAATAAGGGTCCACTAATCAATCACCTCTGTCTCTGCAACTCTGCCACCGATTTCTCGCTGTCCCACCTCCGATCATCAATTTAACCCCAAACCCTCATCAATTTCTCACACAACACCAAAACCCCACTTCAATTTCCCCCAAATGGACTCCTCAGACGACGAGGGTGAGGAGTATTTGTTCAAAGTAGTCATCATCGGCGACTCTGCTGTCGGAAAATCAAATCTTTTGTCAAGATACGCAAGAAACGAGTTCAATCCCCACTCAAAAGCCACAATCGGTGTTGAATTTCAGACCCAGAGTATGGAGATTGACGGTAAGGAGGTTAAAGCTCAGATTTGGGATACTGCTGGTCAAGAAAGGTTTCGTGCGGTTACCTCTGCTTATTATCGTGGGGCTGTTGGGGCTTTGATTGTTTATGATATTTCCAGGAGGACCACGTTTGATAGCGTTGATCGGTGGCTTGAGGAGCTTAATAGTGAGTTTGATTTTGATTTGATTTGGTTTCTTTTCGTTGATTTGGTGATTTGGGCGTTAGATTTGAACGTTGATTGACTTGAATCTCTGATCGGTTTATAATTAGGTTTGAATCTTGGTGAAGTGGTGATCTGATTTGAAATTGGGATGATTAGCTCTGGTGTTTGATTGTAGTGAAACTGCTGTTTGATTGTGTGAATTGTGATTGATTAGAGAATTGATTGATGTGATTAGACAGATTTAGACAAGACAATGATATGCAAATGTTGTTGATTGTAGACTGTTTTTGTTACAACTGATTATCTGATTCTGATTATTTGATCACTTTCGTAATGCAATGCCAAACGCAACTTAAGCGTAGCAACATTCGGTATAAGGTGTTCCATTGATGTATATGAATATGTTTACAAGTTATTTGTTAGTATTGTTTTTTAGTTTTATTATAGTAGTAAAGTTTGAATTTTTACTTGGTATAAGGTGTTCTGTTGTCTGGTTATAACTTATAACTAGAGGTGGAATTTCGAACCATTTACTTATTAATTGGTTGATTTGACGTATGTTTTTGTCTCTAATGGAGTAACGGGTCAAACGAGGAAAAAACAAAAATGTAAGCTGAAAAAGAGACAAGTCAAATGAGTTATGAGGTGAATGTAGAAGTTGTCCAAATTGTATGATTAAAGTTAGATTGTTAGTGTAATCAATGTAACACGTTAGTTATTTTGTACGAAAATTTGGCCACAAAAGTTTTTGCGGGTCAAGCAGACCTTAACCATACATCCACGCCCATATCTAGCTGTTTGACCTGCCTATTTTGTCACCTCTGCTCATAACGGGTCATGTGATAGAAGACCCAAGCTTGGGACTTCATGTCATAGGAATCAGATATTAGGTTCATTTATCGTAATTTTTTAGGAATCATTCACTTGTTATTTGGTCAATTTGGGTGTATGTTTTATCTCTAACAGAGTAACGGGTCAAATGGGTAGAAAGATGTAAGCTGAAAAAGAAATCACCCAAATGAGTCAAACGGGTTGAAAGCCGTTCAAATTGTATAATTAAGTTAGATTGTTATGGTAATCTATATAACGCACTAGTTATAATATGAAAATTGGTCACAAAAGCTAAAGTTACCTGCTTTAACCTGCATATGTTATTTAAGACCAATCTTGGGACCTCATGGCATAGGAATCGAATATCGGTGTCATTTTTAGGAATCTTTTTTATATCTTTTTAAACAAAGCTAACATATTTCTATAAAAACTTATGCAGCTCATTCAGAGACCACAGTGGCAAGGATGTTGGTGGGAAACAAATGCGATCTCGAGAACATCAGGGCTGTATCAGTGGAAGATGGCAAGAATCTCGCAGAGAAAAACGGGTTATTTTTCATGGAAACATCAGCACTCGATTCAACAAACGTCAAAACAGCTTTCGAGATGGTTATTCGGGAGATTTACAACAATGTAAGTCGAAAAGTATTGAATTCAGATTCGTATAAAGCCGAGTTATCTTTAAACAGGGTGACTCTTGCAAACAATGGTGATGTTGCTGGATCTAAGCAAGATCAAAGCAAATACTCTTGTTGTTCTTGATTACTCAAAATGGGTATACTTTTCATGAATTGTTGCAGGCTTTTGATAATTATTTTTGGAAACTAAATTATTTTGTTTTTGGATTTTGTAAAATCTTTACATTTGTGTTTTTCAGCAATGGTAATTTGACAAGGTGTATTCTTTACATGTTTATGTTGCTAAATCTTGTCATTTGTGGTCATGTACACACACGCGTGTGCGTATGCGCGTATAAGATACATAAAAGCATGTGTGACATAGTGTATTTAGGCTAAAATCATAACTAGTGATCTCATTCTAATTGATCGTTAAGGTACATATGATATGTAACATTAGATATTGTAGAGGTACTGGGTTTTTGAGTGGGTTTTTGAGTAGGTTTATGAATGAATCGAAAGAACGAAGATGAACGAGCGCTTGTTTGTGTTATTCATTCGAGTTTTACTGAAGAAGAGAATTCACTTTATTAAACAAGTACACACTTAATTGAACGTGTTCTCATTTATGTTCGTTTGTTAAGAAAATATATTTAAATGAACATATTCTATAGTTCATGTTCATTCTTTAAAAAGATATGTTTGTTCATGTAAACATATTTTCTTGTTCATGTTCGTTGTTTAAGAATATAGGTTTAAATGAGCAAATTCTTTTTGTTTATGTTTCTTCTTTAAGAAAATATGTTTGTTTGTGTAATTGATTTGATAAATAAATAATATTAGCGCGTGAACTCGCGTTTGCAGCGGGTGTTTTGAATTTTAAGTTCTGATTTCAACGACTTGTATATATATGTTTTGATAAGAAATTTGAGAGAGGTGGTTAGAAAAGATATTGATGCTTGGGATTTATCAATATAACTTTTTAACATCTATAAATCATAAAAAGATGTTTTTTTAATGTTTATGATATTTTTTTTAAATGTTTTTACTTTAAAACATAATATTGCTAATAATATTTATATAAATAGTACTTATATAATAAATTATAAATCATTATTGTTACTGTTAATGAAATTGATTAAAGTATACAAGAAATCGACTAAACTCATCAATAAAGGCTTAATATACTTGGATTGCTTGCAGGGCCGGCCTTATGGCTTTGTGGGTGAAGCAAGGGCTTGGGGGCCCCTAAAATACAAGGCCCTCATTTTTAAGATATATATTGGTGTCATGTTTTTTAGTGAGATTTCTTTGGGCCTAAAAAAATACAATTGAATAGATCAGAGAAACCGAAGCACCCAACGATATTTGATTATATTGGAAACAAAGAGACGATTAGATGAACATCGACCAGTTCCAGAATCGATTCTCAGCAATCGCGTCCGATGATACTTTTCAATCTCGAAATCAAATTCTAAGATTTTCACCAAGAAAATTGTTCAATGTTAGTTTACTGAATTGTTCAAAGTCTACAAATCTACAATCATTGATTCACTGGAAAAAAAGAAATTTACGGATTATTATTCAAGGTCTGTAATGATTGGAACAAAAGTTATTAAATGAATCGTTCAAGGTTATTTGATCGTCTTCTTTGTCTCTTCAATAATTTTCTAATTGATTTACTATGCATTTAGTTGTACGGATTTAGGAATTTTTGTTTTGTGACTAGGGATTTAGATTTACTGTTTTGTGATTAATGATTTTAGTCCAATTTTAAATATTAACTTGCTAAAGTGTTAATTTATTTGATGGCGGCTTAAGTTAATGATTTCGTGATTACTATCGGCCTCAAACCCGAATAAAAAATAAAGTTTTTAACTTGAATTTTTGAAAAAGGGACCCGAGTTTTTTGTTCGCTTGGGGCCTTCAAATAGTTTAAGCCGGCCCTGATTGCTTGTACCTTATGTTTAAAGGATAATTTTAATCTTATAAAAAGATTACAAAGAAATTAAAAGGTTAACATGTCTTAATTTTTATGTAAAATGATAATTTTGTCCCCCTAAACCACAGATTGTTATAATTTATAACACTTGATTTCGATTACTTGTACATTAGTATTCAATCCGTAGTTTTAGATAAATATTATATTGCCAACTCGGTTTATGAAAAAAATCATGTCGAAACATTGATATAATTTAGGACATCATAACGACACATTTAGATTTTATAAACCATCATAATTTCATGATTATAAGAGGAAAACGACATAAGATTAAGATGTTTGAAGCAGTTTTGAGGGCTTGTACATTTTTAGTTTAATGACTTGTACAGTATTATACATCATTACTATTAAAACTATTATTGAAATTGTTTTTATATATAAATAGCCATTATAATTACTTTAAATACTACTATTATTATTATTGTTGTTATTGTTATTATTATTATTGTTATTATTATTAAATTCATATGGATTAATAGAATTGAATTAAAATCCATCATAATATTTCCATACCAACCTTATACTATTTTAAGGTCAAAATAAAATTATTATATTAATATCCTAAAATGCTTTATAAATAGTATAGTAGATATTCATTATTTCTTTTTTCACGTTTTAGATTTATTACTCTTTTTATTCGAACAATTAATAAATATAGCTAATATACATAATATAACTAATATAAAAAATTCAAGTTAAAATATTCATTATATTTATTTTCTTATATGTAAGTTATCATGTAGCTATAAACATTACTGAATTATTTAGTGTATATTTTATTGTACATAAACAAACATATATAAACGAGCTATCACACTGAAAATTCATGAACATAAATAAACGAACAATTAACTAAACGAGCATGAAATCTTGTTCATATTCATTCTTTTGATAAACAAAAACATGTTCAATTAAACTGTTCACCAATCGTTCGATTCTTTTACGGTTCTATTTCCAATTTATAGTTGTTTGCACTTTGCAACAACATCGGCCGTTACAAGTTTTACATAGAGTACAGTGGGCCGTGAATATTCATGGTTAAAGGTCATGCTTTTATTGATTTTTGAACGAGTTTGTTAATTATTAACTTTTCTTTTAATCAATGTAACGTGTAGAACCTCCAATACGTGAGTATTTACGCAATTTAATAATTAAAAATAAACTAGTGTTAAGCCTCTCACGTTGCAGCGGGGGCTTAAAACCGTACCAAGTAACACCGATGACACACAATCGTCAGTGTCCACCAATATCGAAAAAGCTCGTATTAAAAAAAATAAAAGACAGAAAAATAAAACCGAAATGAAAAAGTCTAGTTTTCCTCGCGCTACGCCCAAAAACATACCAAAACCACTCAAAAGATACCAAAACCAGCCAACCGCCCAAAAAAATACAAAAAAACCGCCAACAAAGATGCAAAAAACAGCCCAAAAGGATGAGTACAATCATATTATGCACAATGTACAACTCAATATGCATAACAAAATTGGTAATTAGTATTATTTAAATAAGTCAATAAAATATAAATATCTTTTAAAAAATAATTAGAATAAGGCATGGATTTAGGAATGTTGTCTAGAGCCCTTAATATGCCCCACTAAGTCTTATTGAGTAGTGCCTAATATATCAAATGGTATTTTATTATTAAGTGCTTTATTTCTAAAGTAAAGTGCACTCTCCAATAAAATCTATTAAATTTCATATATAATACATCACTAATAGATGGTAAAATCTATAAACTTGTTTCTAGCTAACAAAAAATTCACTGAACTGTTAAAAATAAAAAAGAATTTCTTTTACTAGTTTTATTTATTAAAAACATCATTTATATGTTAAGTCTCACGATGTTAAAAATTAACCGTAGGTTAACTTGTTGTTAAACAATAATTAACAAAGAGATTGCAATGGCCACCGAAATCACTGACTTCTATCTAATGATAGACATGTGGATGATTTTGTTAATATTGCTCTAATATATTACTAAAAAGGTTGTTTTATATACTAGCCGAAGTTTTATTATTATTATTGTTATTGTCATTGTTATTGTTATTGTTATTGTTTCATGTTTAAATTGTAGTTTGTTAAATTCTAACAACCAACTTTACAACAAACTCATCTTCATCTTGCATAAAAATGAACTCATTTTTTAATCAAACCGCGTATGTGATTATGGATGAAACCTCTTGTCGAGTAGGGTTAATCTTGTCGGTTTTGATACTTGTCGATAATAACCTAAACTTCTAAATTTAGATTTGGGTTCTCAATAGTAAACATACTTGGGGGCTTTTGTGTTACAATGGAAGAAACCCTAATGACTTACAAGAGTGTGTGTTTCAAATATATATGACTTTCGAGTGTGTTTGTATGTATATTCATACCAGCCTTTTTACCGTGTTGTATTCATTTTTAACGGTTCACTAGAAGGTGAGGTGCGATGAGAGAACAAATGGGCATGTTAGGTCGAAGGTTTGATTGTTTACGAGTTAAGAACCTCGTACATTTTTGTTATGTATGAAAAATTTTAGGGACTTATATGTGCAAACAGAGAAAGTTTATGGTTATACTTGCCCAAGGGCTAGCAAAACAGATCTTATCGTGTTTAACATGTTATAGATGACGCGCGTAGCTTAAGTATCAAACATGCAAAAGGTTTGTTTAACTACCTATATATTATGTCTATAATTTTTTTTAATGTTTTTATGAACCAAGAATGTAAAATAATGAAGTCTAACCTCTTAATTTTAATTATTTTTAAAAATAAAAAGAATTAAAAAATACTTATTTTTATTAACAGGTTTAGTCGTGTCATAAACAGGTCGGCAATTGCCAGCCCTTTGCCCTAAAAGTTATTCACGTATGATATTCACTTGGTTTGACTCTTCTTTTTAAACAAAGGGTTTAGTTGTTACCGGTAAAAATTTGAGATAAAATATATATTATTATATAATAATTTTATCAAACGTTTCTATTTACCTTAACAATAAAAAGTTAATTTTATATAAACTACATTGAGTACATCCAATTAAATATAAGAGCCAACAAGTTTTTTTAAATAGTTTTTACCAAAAATAAAATATGAACTCCCGACAAGACGATCCACACCTTCAAGTCTCTAAATTAGGGATGTTCACGAACCGAATCCAAACCGAACGCAGCCCCGCTCGAACTCGGTTCGGTTCGAATTTACAAATTAGAGCGCAAACTTCATGCTCGAACTCGGTTTTCGGTTTTAATTCGAGCGCTCGGTTTTGCTCGTTTTTGTTCGGTTTCGTGTTATAATTTAAAACAAAACTAGTAATTCATTCAAAAGTTTCAGCTTTTAGGTTCCAACTGAGTATCTTCACAAATGCTTGTGCAAATGTTCATTAAGAACCAAATCATTAAAAAAAATCTAACCTCAAGATATCGCAATTAGGAACAATTGAACAATGTCAGGCTTCAAACTAGGTCGGACTTTGGACTTTGGAGGCGGATGTCGGAGGCGGGATGCGCGGTCAGACCATTGCAGTTCGGTTGCCGAAGGTTGGGGTGGCATGTCAGAGTGCCGGAGGCAGCGCCTCTGTAGTCGGTAGGGAGGAGGGGATACGACGGATGGCTAGAAGTGGTGATGGGTGGAATGGTGGAAGGATTTTAAAATGTTAAGTGATGATTTGATCAGAGAATTAAAGCTTTATATTTAAGGTTGTTGATTTTTTGACTAAATAATAAATATTTTGGTAATTGGTAAATAACTAAATAGATTAACAAATATATAATATATAAAAGCTAAATTAAAAATTAATTCGAGCGAAACCGAGCAAGCGACGAGCAAGCGTACCTTTTGCAGGATCGGGTTTTGTCACTTAACACTTGTAATTCTCTCAAACTCACTTATAATATCACTCAAACAAGATGAAGCAATGCTTAACAGAGTTGATAATAATTATAAGTAATCAAAGCAACAAGCAGGAGTATTTTCAAGGTACTTGTATATATTACTTCTCAACTCAAGATTACAAGACACTTACAAGCATAGAACATGAGTTACAATGAGAAACTATATATACTAGATCCTACAGCCGGTTATACTTGATACCAGCTGGAAACCTACGACTAAAGCATATACTACAATGCTATAGTTAAGGTATCTTAGATAAAGTATTATCTAAGATATGGTAGTCATGACATGTCCATGACTTACCTTTTGTCACCAACTAAAGATGGCAACTGTACTTAACATAAAAAGGTAAACAGTAGATTAAAGTATGGTCAACTACATGGCTTTTGAGAAAACGCCATGCAGTATCTCAGAGATTTGCAGCGGACTGTCAGACAGACCATACTTATGTCTACTGGATAATAGAAGTGTCTTCCGAAGGTTAACTGGCTTCGGAAGAACAAGTTCTTCCGAAGCCACTTATACTTCGGAAGATGCTTCTATGCTTCCGAGGCTTTAAGGACTTCTTTATACTTCGGAAGTTGACTTCAGAACTTTGTCTTCAAGTCTTGATTCTTCGGAAGTAACTTCTTTATCTTCGGAAGTTGGAGTTTTCCTTCGGAAGTGTATTTTACACTTAGACTTCGGAAGAGCTCCTTCTTCCTTCGGAAGTCCCACACTTGGCTTCGGAAGTCCTTTGTATGTTGTACTCAAAATCTTCTAAGTGATATGGTTTTGGTTGCAACAGCCTCTCTTGATCCAACAAACTCCCCCTAGGCTGATGCTACCAAAACTTCACTTATCTCTACTTCTCAAAGTTTTCAGCACCAGGGACAAAAGATATTTGTCTGTCTCTCTGTTCTTCCCGGAAGTGGTGCTGAGAAGCTTGTACAAGTCATTCGTGGATAGGAGATCCAGTCTATCACTTTGAATGACATGTACCCTTTGTTGTGACCCCCTGAAGAGAGTTAGTTGACGGGAGTTGTAGTCATACTCCCATCTAACTATGGACTCAAGTTCAGGACCTTCAACCATTTGAAGAAAGGCTTTGCCTTTGGTTGCTGATCCTTTCCTTTCCTCCTCCTCTCTCAGTTTTGACTCCTCTTCGACCTTGCTTCTTGCAGTGAGCTCGGCCATGTGAAGGCTGCCTAGATGATTTCTGATGTGAGCAGCTACATCGGAGTTTGAGGGGTTGGAGAATGGTTTCTCTGCTAACTCAGCAATATCAAATCTGCTTAAGTGTAGCAGAGATGAGGCATTCAGCCTGTTAATCTCACCATTCTCTCTCTCAACAACAAAGTTGTGAGAAGAGTCTTCGAACCTCCACTGGACTATCTTCTTTCTGGGTACAAGAGATTGTCTTGGTACCCTATCTCCTTTCTTTGTGTCCAGCAGAGTCACCAGCCTTCTCCTCAGCTTCTTTTCTTCCTCATTCAATGTATCTGAATTGAGGCCAAGGAGTCTTGCGGCTTGGTCCAAAGTTCCTCTTGGCAGATCAAGAAACTCATCTCTTGTGAGGGAACTTGAGGATCCATCAACATAAGTCAGGTTGACTGTATCCTCCTCACATGAGATGTCGCTCAGAGTAGTGCAGTTGATGAGCTTGGTTTTGATCGCCTTGAATTCCTCCATAGAGAGATGTTTGGAAGGCTGAGGGGATGGTTTGATTGGTTGTTGGGTAGGTTTAGGAGTTTGGGTTCTGGGTAAGGTTTTAGGTTGGATGATGGGTAGTTTAGGTGGTTGAGGTGAGGGAGTTGGTAGTTGTGATGGTGTAGGTTCAGGGGTGAAAGGTTCAGGTTCAGTTTTGATTGGGAAGGGAAAGGGTATTGGTTCAGGTTGATGTTGGGTTTGGATATTGGGCTGAGAGGTGGCTTTGAAGGTCATCCCCTGTCCCCTTCTATACATCTCCTTTCTTCTCCCCGCACGAATGTCAGCCTTGATGTCACTGACATGTCGTTGGAGAGTCTTCTCAGACATTGGACCCACTTGCCTGCCAGAGAAGCCATGAGCTTTAAGATAGTTCTTCATCCAAGCTTTCTCACCTATCTTCTTGGCGGCAGACAGTCCAGCCTCTTCTTCTTTCTTCTTCTTCTCTACCAGCTTCTCCCTTGCAGCTCTCTTTCTCTCCTTCTCCATTTGATCTTGCTCTTTGTTAAAGAGCCATAAGATCGTGTCACTATTGTGTGGAGACAACTCCTCTTGAGAGAATCCTCTGGAGAGTAGGAAAGTGATCCTTTCTCTCCTGAGCTGCAGATCAGCTTCTCTTTCTTTTCTCAGCCTTTCTTCTTCCAAGGCCAACCTTGCAGCTTCTTCTTTTTGCTGTCTTTGCAGCAAGGTTGCCTTTTCAAGCTCTATCAGCTCCTCTAATGGTAGCAGGAGTACATCTTCCGAAGCAGCCCCTAGACTGACAAGTCTATCAATTACCTCCACCCTTCTTCTATTGTTGATTGCCTCTTGGTTGGCTGCAGCTGCTTTTGAACTTGCAGCTAACAGTTTCCCAGTTGGCAGTCTTCCTTTCCTTTTAAGTTTCTCCAACCTTTCTTCTTCCTGAAGCTCTTCCGAAGTCATCTTCCTTTTGCCTTTAATGTCTTCGGAAGTGCTAGACTTTGGTGGTTCTTGGGTAGAAGATTCAGGTTGGATGGTGGAGGTAGGAGCTGAGGTCAATGCAGATGTAATAGCTAGTGGTTGGCTGAGAAAGTCCTCCCTATTAACCTCAGATGCAAGTTCCAGAATTGCATCTGTGACTATTAGATCATCGGAAAGAGAGAACAGTCCTTCCGCAGCAGCAATTTCAGCTTCGGAAGTTTGTGTTGGTTCTTCCGAGGCTTCGAATTGTGCTTCGGAAGCCTGTGAAAACACACCTTCTGTCCCAACTGTTTCAGTTGCTGGGCCATCAGTCCTAGTTTCCCCTTCGAAATCAATCTCAGGTTCCACTTGGGCCTTAGGTTGACCAACTTCCTCAACAGTGGTAGGAGGTGCATTCAACCTCTGAAGCTCTTGAGCTCCAAAGTAAATCACAGACATATCCGGACTGGGTTGATCAATTAGGGACTCTAAAAGGAACTTGTTGAAGATCCTATTTAGATCCTGAAGCATCCTTTGATCCACTTGAAACACAACTGGAGGAGGCTCAGGGAAGATGGCAGCTTGTTGTCTTGAGCTCAAAGAAGTAAGAGCTTGACTGATGGAATCCTGTCTTTGGCTTTGTTCCTCAACATTCTCCCCCTTTTTGGTAGCATCATCTTGAGAGGTAGATGAGCTAGAGGAAGAGGTCAAGGAGACTTGAACTGGTACATGCCTAACAGATCTCTCAATCTGTTTCTCAGCTAGTTTGACCTTGAGACTTTCAATCTCAAGTTGCTGAGTGGCAGACCTATCCTCTAAAGTCTTAACCTTTGATTCAAGGTTTGAGACTTTAGAAAGTAGGTCTCTTATTGTGAGTTGCATTCTTCCCTCATCTTCTTTTGAAGAATCACGGGGAGATGAGGTAACATACCTAGTATGTTCATCCTCACCACCAGATGTGGTTTCTTGGCACCCTGGTTTCCCTTGCACAATGATGTCTCTTTCAGAGGCATCATAGGGCATGGTTGCCGTAGATTCAGTCTGACTATCGTTACCACTGTCCTGAGGATCCATTGAGGCTCCTTCAGTAGTGGCAGCTGAATCTACATGAGTCCCCTCCACATCAGTGGGACTCACCTCAGTAGGGCTTTGCTGGTGTGGGCTAGAGACAAGAGGTTTCTCTAGGCTCTGTTGATCCTTAATGGGTGTTGTGGATCAACTTCATCGCCTTTGAGAGACATAGTCTCTTCACCAGCTCCGGTCAATAGGTCAGTAAAAGAAAAGGAATGAAGACCTAAGGACCCGGGACTTTGATCAATGTCAAAAGGCATTGAGCTGTCCCTTGGTGGCTGCTCAGGGGAGTATAGAGACTCACCCTGAGGGCTATCAGCTGGGATTATGGGCTCATGGGTCTGAGACTGAGGAGACTCAAGACCCATATTGAGGTCAATAGTGAAGGATTGGTGGACCTCTGGCTGAGTGGGAGCCCCTTGTTCCACTCTAGCCTTTTTGGTTTGAAGAGGAGGGGCTTGTTCAATCAGAGTAGATTGAACAAGGGTTCGTTTGGTACGTCTCTGGTAGGTGACAGTGATTGGAGGAGAAGGTAGATTTGGAATGGTGAGGGTAGTTGCTGGTGTGGGTTCATCACCTGTGGGGTTAACAGGGATGTCACCAGGAGCCATTGGCTCAATCATACCTGGAAGTAGTGCGGTATCCCTTCCAGTGTAGTTGGTAGACACTCTCTTCAAGACTTTGAAGATGGTCGGCCTCATTTGGGGAGCAGACAGAGCAGCTGCACAGACAAGCTTACCCTGATCTAGCTCGCAGTTGATTATGTGCTGTAGAAATCTGGGATACATAAAGAATGTGTCCCTTTGCAGATTTCCCATGAGGTTAGTCAGCACAAACCTTGAGTAGTTGAAGCGCAGGCCTTGTACCAACCCATGAACTAGACACCCGAGTTCATAGGGAATTTGATCCCATCCCCCGGATTTGTTAGATAGGCAGTGAAGAACCACATGTAGCAGGAACTTCCACTTGTAGGAGAAGTTGAATTTGTAGACTGTAGACCTGCTTACATCTCCACCGTATCCCATTTGGAGATAAGAGTTATCTAACTCAGATTTGGGGAATTCCGTCGGTGCGCCTTCATCATGGAGCTCAAGATGCTCCCTGATGATTTGTTCAGTAATGACCAACTCTTGGCCACAAACACTTGACCTGATAGCACGAACCCCATTTAGGGTTTCAATCCGACCATTTGCCCAAAATTCGGACATTTGGTTGGAGTAAATGGTAGGGTTTACGGTCAGTGCTGTGTAGTATGAAGATTGGGCTAAGAAAGAGATAATATCAGAGAAGTCAGCATCCCTTGAAGAGTCAAGGAGTGCGACCTGGTTGTGCTGAGGGTTTAGAGCCATTTGAGAAAGATAGCAGAGGAAAAGTTCTGAGAGAGGTAAATTGGAGAAGAAGAAAGCTTTTAGGGCAGTGAATTTGGTAAAAAGAGTGTAAGTGATTAACCGGAAGTATTTAAATGGGTGAAATGGCGGTTTAAAGGGTGGTTTGGATAAGATGATGTGAGGGTTCAGAGGATGATGTGACAGGGGCGGTAAGGTTAAGCCATTTAAATAATCCGACATCATTAACAAAATCTTTACTTTTTACAGAGTGGGGCCCAAAAGATTTCCGTTACACAGTAAAATCTTTCTTCCGAGTATAAGGTATTTCCGAAGGTAAAGTTCTTCCGAAGGCAAATGTACTTCCGAAGGTAAATAAATTGCTTCCGAAGATACATGTTGCTTTCAAGTGGAGAGTATTAAGTGCTTCGGAAGTAGATCTGAGATAACCTCAATCGCTTCTTCCGAGACTTAGTACACTTCCGAGAAGAAAATTATCCTATGAGAAATTTGCTTCGGAAGTTATACTAGATATCTTCCGAAGGCAAGTTTCTCTTCGGAAGAACTTATACTTAGTTAAATAAGAAAGGATCTTTTGTAACAGGGCTTAGATTGTATTGACATAAGACTTTACATATTGAAAAGGTTTTCAATTGAGATTAACTAGTCAATGTTTATCATCCCAATAGCTGTAATGAGATATTTAAATCTTTGTTCATCAAATGCTTTGGTGAACAAATCAGCATATTGTTCATTTGAATCAACTTTGATTAGTTTTATAAGATTTTTCTCATGAATATCTCTAATGAAATGATACCTGATGTCAATATGCTTTGTCTTTGAGTGCTTTACTGGATTTTCAGTGATGGATATAGCACTGTTGTTGTCAATGTGGATAGGAGTGCTCATGAAGTTGAATCCATAGTCAATCATCTGGTTTTGAATCCACAGCAGCTGAGCACAGCAACTTGCAGCAGCAATGTATTCAGCTTCAGCAGTTGATGTAGAGACACAGGATTGCTTTTTGCATTGCCATGAGATGATCCTTCCACCAAGAAATTGACATCCACCTGATGTTGATTTCTTGTTGATGTTGCAGCCACCATAATCACTATCAGAGTAACCATAGAGATTAAAATCACTATTTCTTGGATACCAGAGACCTAACTTAGGTGCTCCTTTGAGGTATCTGAGGATTCTCTTGACAGCAATTAGGTGAGACACCTTTGGAGCAGCCTGATATCTTGCACAAATGCAGGTTGCAAACATGATATCAGGTCTACTTGCTGTGAGATACATCAGAGAACCAATGATTGCTCTATACTGATGTTGATCAGTATCCTCCCCCTCAGAATCAGGGCATAAATCATGGTTTCTGGGTATGGGCGTCTTTGCTGCTTTACAATCCTTCATATCAAATCTCTCTAAGATATCATTGACATACTTAGATTGATTGATGAAAAACCCTTCCTTCAGTTGCTTTACCTGAATTCCAAGGAAAAAGTCCATTTTTCCCATAGAACTCATTTCGAACTTCTTCTTCATAATGCTCTCAAAGTCTTTGCACATTTGGTCATTTGAGGAACCAAATATGATGTCATCGACATAGACTTGAACTAGCAAAATGTCTTTCCCAGACTTTCTGATGAAGAGAGTCTTGTCAATGGTTCCTCTAGTATAACCATTCTTCAGAAGAAATTGAGACAATGTCTCATACCACAGCCTAGGTGCTTGGTGCAGCCCATATAGAGCTTTATCCAACTTGCACACATAGTTTGGATGCTGTGGGTCTTCAAATCCTGGAGGCTGGCATACATAGACTTCCCTATCTATATCCCCATATAGAAAGGCACACTTGACATCAAGCTGGTAGACAGTGAAATTCTTGGATGCAGCATAAGCAAGGAAGATCCTAACTGCCTCAAGTCTTGCAACAGGTGCAAAGACATCAGTATAATCAATTCCTTCCTCTTGAGTGTATCCTTGAACCACCAGTCTTGCCTTGTTCTTGATAATCAAGCCTCTGTCATCTCTTTTGTTTCTGAAACCCACTTGGTGCCTATAGGTACTTGACCAGATGGTAGCGGACATAGGTTCCAAACCTTTTGTCTTTTGAATTGAAGCAGCTCCTCTTGCATTGATTCAACCCAGCTACTATCCTTCAAGGCATCTTCCACCTTCTTGGGTTCCATTTGGGATAAGAAGCATGAGTACAAGCAGACATTCCCATTGTGAGTTTGTCCCCTTGTTCTCACACCCTCAGAGACTTCCCCTATGATGTTTTCAGCTGGATGAGTATTGTGAATTCTGAGTCTTGGAATCACCTCCAGTTGCAAAGATAGGTCCAAGTTGGACATATTTTGCTCTGGAGCTTGAATACTTGGTCCAGCTGTTGTTTCAATCTCATTCAATGAGGACTGATTGAATGAAAGAGAAACATCATCATTTCTTTGCTGTGAAGCATCATTAACAGTTGCCTGTTCCTTCAAAATGCTGCTTCCATCAGCTTGGTGTTGTGTAGGATCACCTGAGGAGACTTGAAGATCATCAGGTGAATCCCTTGTTGAAGTTCCACTATTTCTTGAAATGGTTATACTGTCAGATCTTTCAATAGTGGGAACTTGATTTGTTGTTGCTCTTGGAGAACTTGGAGCAGGTCTGGGAAGCTCAAACAGTTGATCTTCATCAGAATTGCCTTGAGCACCTGTTCCAGCTGAAACATTCTCACAAGATGGTTTAGAATAGTTTGGAAACAATTCTAAATCAAAAATATGATCAGGGCCATTCCCCCTAACACAAGGAGTGTGCTCATTAACTACAATGTTGGAGGATTCCTCAAATTGTTGGTTTTTAATATTATAAACCCTGTAAGCTTTAGAATGGGAGGAATATCCAACAAAGATAGCATCATCTGACTTTTCAGCAAATTTTGCCAAATTGTCTTTTGTGTTAAGTATGGTACACCTGCTGCCAAAGGACCTTAGAAAGCCAATGAACGGTGGCCTCTTGTTCCATAGCTCATAAGGGGTCTTTCCATGTGGCTTTACTACAAGAACTCTGTTCTGCACATAGCATGCAGTGCTGACTGCCTCTGCCCAGAATGTTAGAGGCAGCTTTGAATCAGCTAACATAGTCCGAGCAGCCTCAATAAGTGTCCTATTTCTCCTCTCAGCAACACCATTTTGTTGAGGAGTTCTAGGAGCACTGTATTGTCTGGCAATCCCTTTTGAGTTACAGAATGAGTCAAGAACAAAGTTCTTAAACTCAGTCCCTTGATCACTTCTAATTATTTTAACCTTGTGATCAACTTGATTTTCTATTTTAAGAATAAAAGATTTTAAAGTTTCAGCAGTTTCATCTTTAGTTCTTAAAAAGAATACCCATGTAAATCTAGTAAAATCATCAACTACCACAAGGCAATATGATTTCCTTCCAATGCTCATTATACTTGTGGGACCAAATAGATCCATGTGCAATAAGTGTAATGGAGTAGTGATAGAGTTAACAACTTTGGATTTATGAGAAGACCTGTGTTGTTTCCCTTTCAGGCAAGCAACACAGTTATCTTTGCAGAAAAATTCCTTTTTAGGCAAACCATGTACCAAGTTATTTTTAGCCAATTTATTCATTGTCTTAAAATTGACATGACACATTCGTTTATGCCATAGTGTTGACTCATCACTATCAGCTTTGGAAAGAAAGCATGATACTTCTCCCATTGGGGAAGCATTGTTCATATCAAGCTTGTACATATCCCCTCTCCTGGGAGATCTAAGAAGCACCAATTCCTGAGGAATTGTCATCCCAGGTTTGAGGATGATGCACTCATGTTCTGTGAAAAGCATTTGATGCTTTTGATCACAAAACTGAGAAACACTTAACAGGTTGTGTTCAAGCTGTTTGACAAAATTAACTTTGTCAACTTTTAACTTTCCGTTGGATATACTTCCTCTGCCAGAAATATATCCTCCGGCCTCACCTCCAAACTGGACAGGACCTCCATCATAATGTTGAAATTGTTGAAGGAGAGATCTGTTCCCTGTCATGTGCCTGGAGCATCCACTATCTACAATCCAAATGTTGTTATTCTTGTCATATGGATGTCCCTGCACATAAGGTGAGATAATTAGTTTTGATTGGAAACCCAAGCCTTATTGGTCTTGGGTTCTTCCAATGAGAGTGACATGATTGAACCAAAATTTATGCATGGGGGTTCAATGGATGTCTTTGAAGAAGAGGTTTGGGCTACAGCATCTTCCTTGATCTTCCATTCCATCCCTTGGTTGATCATAGAAGATGAGCTTGATGAAGCTTTTGTAGCTTGGCATTCTTCCGAAGCTTCTTTCTTTTCGGAAGAGACCTTCACCACCTTTTCTTCCGAAGCAGTCTTCTTCTGGGATGGTTTCAAGGGGACTCTTTTGTGAGTCTTTGCAGCTTTCACTTCCGAAGCCTTTTTCCTCTCGGAAGAAGAATTTTCTTCCGAGACGAACCTTGCTTCGGAAACAAGCTTTCCCTTTTTCATCACTTGAACCATTTGATATGGTCCAAATGTGAAACCTTCCCTGACTCCTTCTCTTTTAACATTATTTGCATAATGTGTGCTAGCAGGATTGTAGTAACAATCTTTAGCCATGTGGTTTTGCAGACCACACATTATGCATGCAATGTTAATTTTCTGGGAACTGGAGGGTTGCTGTTTCTTGTTCTTTTTCTCCTCATCAGCAACCTTTCCCTTTAACTTCTGATCCTTTGGTAGGATAGGAGTACTGGTACTATACTCCTTTCCTGAATCAGAAGGTCCAACCACCTGGAATCCTGCTGATATGAATACACCCTTTTGCTTTGGGTCTATCTTCAGCTTGGATTCAGCCACCTTCTTGGCAGTTTTTCTGGCTGCTTTAGCCCTGCTTCTTCTGGCTTTGGTGGTTAGGGATTGATCATCATTGGTCTGGGAGGGCTCAATTACCGTTTCCTTCCCTGTGATGGTCATGGTCTCCACAGTTGCATCACTCTTTGACTCTTTACAAGGTGGGTCAACAGATGGAACCTCTTGCTCTTCAGTACCACATCTTGGTTGTCTACAGACTCATAAGAGTGTGGTGGAGCAATTTCATTGGTTCCCAACCCACTTTTGTTTTGATAGCAAAGTTTGGAGTGAGAGGATGATGCAAGTATGGCTTGGAAGTTTTGCTCAGCAATAGCATACTTCCTGGCTTGAGCCTCAGCTGTGACAAGCTGGGCTTGAGCCTCAGTCAATTTGGATATTAAATCCTTGATTTGAGTCTTGTAGTTGGTGTGTTCATGTTTTAAAAGAGATACAGTTTTCTCTAACTCCTCAATTTTCTTTTGGTAGTCAGATTCAGCTCTTTTAAAGTCAGATTTTAGCACATTTAAAGACTCAATATCGGATTTAATCTCCATATTGTAGTCCTGGTACAACTTAACCTTAGCAATACAAGCAGGGGTACAGAGATGTTCATATACCTTGTTTTCATCTGTTCCTGCCATGAGTGCTTGAGCAGGAGTCACATCTTGAACCATAAAGCTCCAGTCAACTTCTTGAGCCATAGCTGCAGTTTCAGTTGACTTCCCATTGGGCTTTGGTGTAGAAGGATGTGTGGAGGCCTGTGAGGTTCCCGGGTTGGACTTGGGAGCCTTGCATTCCCTTGCAAAATGGCCAAGCTGGTTACAGTTGTAACACTTAGCCTTGCTTTTGTCAAACCCAAACTTGCTAGTGATTGGGTTTTGAGGGAATTGCCTTCCAGTTCTCTTAAAGAACTTCTTCGCTCTGTAGGTTAGAAGAGCCATTTGCTGGACAATGTCCACATACTCTATGTCATCTGGACTGAAGCACTCAAGATCATCAAAGCAGAATTGATGATCATTGGAGTGTCCACTCCCTGAGACAAACGCACAGCCCTCCTGAAAGGAGCTTTGCTGAGCTTGATGAGACCTTGGAGTCTCAGGGAATGTGATGTAAGGCCCAGATGAACAAGATGGCTGATGGGTGTATGACAGGTACTGCTGAGACTGGGAGATACCTGAGCCTTCAGCAACCATTAAAGCGTTGCTAGCAGGAAGGCTCAAGGGTCTGCTTGCTTGGTGACCCTTCTTACTTTCCATTTCCAAACGGTATCCATCAAGGATCCCATAAAGTTCGGTCATGGTGAGAGTGTTTAAATTCTCTGTTCTCTTAATGGAGACACAGTAGAAAGTCCACTCATTGGGTAGAGCACTCATGAACTTTCTGGTAAGGTCTCTAAGTTCTTGAGTGATTCCCACAGATTGGAGGGAGGAGATAAGATCCATATACCTGAAATATTGCTGGCTAAAGGTTTCTCCAGCAACATAGGTGAAGTTCTCAAACTGCTGCTTCAGTGAGTCCTTCTTTGAATCATTAGAGCTCGAGTACATTTGAGCAAGTGCATCAAAGAGTTCTTTGGCTGACTTACAATGCTCAAACCCCACCATGATGGAGTTTGGGATTGCAGTCATGAGAACAGTCATAGCATTGCTGTCTATGTCAAGCTTCTTCCTGTCTTCATCGGAGTAGTCTTCAACAGCCTTCTCGATCATGGCACCGTTTCCACCAGCAACTTTTGGCTTGTACGGGCCATTAACGATGGACTGCCACATCTTGCTATCCTGGTATCTGATGAAGCCTTCCATTCTTCTGCTCCAAGACCTGAAGTTTTCAGGATCGATGATGGGAGCTTTGGTCATCGTTCCCATTTCAACTTCAGATTTGATGAGGGCCATTTTTGAGTGAGGTATAAGGAGGAGTGAAAAACTGATTGATTAGGATGGTAAGATCTCACAATCAAGAGCCTAAAAAGCTCTGATACCAATTGCAGAATCGGGTTTTGTCACTTAACACTTGTAATTCTCTCAAACTCACTTATAATATCACTCAAACAAGATGAAGCAATGCCTTTAACAAGAGTTGATAATAATATAATAAGTAATCAAAGGAACAAGCAGGAGTATTTTCAAGGTACTTATATATATTACTTCTCAACTCAAGATTACAAGACACTTACAAGCATAGAACATGAGTTACAATGAGAAACTATATATACTAGATCCTACAGCCGGTTATACTTGATACCAGCTGGAAACCTACGACTAAAGCATATACTACAATGCTATAGTTAAGGTATCTTAGATAAAGTATTATCTAAGATATGGTAGTCATGACATGTCCATGACTTACCTTTTGTCACCAACTAAAGATGGCAACTGTACTTAACATAAAAGGTAAACAGTAGATTAAAGTATGGTCAACTACATGGCTTTTGAGAAAACGCCATGCAGTATCTTAGAGATTTGCAACGGACTGTCAGACAGACCATACTTATGTCTACTGGATAATATAAGTGTCTTCCGAAGGTTAACTGGCTTCGGAAGAACAAGTTCTTCCGAAGCCACTTATACTTCGGAAGATGCTTCTATGCTTCCGAGGCTTTAATGACTTCTTTATACTTCGGAAGTTGACTTCAGAACTTTGTCTTCAAGTCTTGATTTTTCGGAAGTAACTTCTTTATCTTCGGAAGTTGGAGTTTTCCTTCGGAAGTGTATTTTACACTTAGACTTCGGAAGAGCTCCTTCTTCCTTCGGAAGTCCCACACTTGGCTTCGGAAGTCCTTTGTATGTTGTACTCAAAATCTTCTAAGTGATATGGTTTTGGTTGCAACAGCCTCTCTTGATCCAACACCTTTGCTCGTGCTCGGTTCGTTTTCAAACCGAACCGAGCCGCTCGGTTCGTTTACAACCGAGCCAAAATTCGAACGAGCAAAAATCCGAGTTTTTTTCGAACGAGTTTGAGCGAGTTTCGAGCGTCAGCTATTTGAACAACCCTACTCTAAATATATAAAGATTATTTAACTAAATATTTAATTACAAAATACTTTATTTATGGTCTTAGGACTCTGCAATGAATGAACATATTATTTTACATCAAATGTTCTTTAATAAAGCAATTAATCATTAGGTATAACGCAACATTACTCACTAATATTCTTTTCAAAGGTATATTTACTACGATATTACGACTTGTCTAATTCACTAAACTTTTTGTGTATAATGACGCATCTCAATAAATTAGATTCATATAAATTGTTTTGCAACTATAAAAATAGGATATTGCTATAAAAACTAAACATACTTTTAGTTTTTTCTTGTAAAAGTCGTTGTATAATTTTTTGCACATAAAAAACCAATATAATTTCTGTTTTGTCTCATAAAGTTACTTTAATATTTTTTACATATAAAACACACTTTCTCTTTTTTCACATAAAAATCTTTCAACAACTTTTACACATTAGAGTCTCTTCCCATGTTAAATTAAAAGAAATCAACCGAGTCGAGCTCGAGCTTAGGTCATTGTGAACTTTATTTCTAAAACTATTTCAAGCTTGAGCTTTGGAAACAAAGCTCGAAATTAGTCGAGTTCGAGCTACAATAACTTAAAAGATCCGAACTCGAGCTCCCATAAGTTAAACGAGCCACACAGGGGAAAAAATTTCTCGCAAACAAAACAATCAATGCAAAAATTGTTTTAATTTTTTCTTTTCTGAATTTGCTTGAAATTAACAAGTGAAGTGACTTTTTTGTGAAAATAATTGTTGACTGATCTTTATGTGAAAAAACAGAAATTATATTGATTTTTAATATGTAAATTATTATTAAGAGACTTTTATTAGAGACAACAGAAAAATGTGGTTTTTTACATGCAAAAGTTTATACAATAATTTTTGTGAGAAAAAAACTAAAACTAAGTTGTTTTTTATAGTATGCCCTAAAAAAATATACTCGGAATATTTTGTTGTAGTATAAATATAATGTATTAATGTAATAGAAGCTTTCTTATATATATATATATATATATATATATATATATATATATATATATATATATATATATATATATATGTATATATATATATATATATATATTAATTCTAAAAGACAAATTATATTTTAATAATTTAAACTATTACTTATTGTTCGAAAATAATTCATAATTTCTTTTTGACTTGTAACACTTCCAACTATCATTTTTATTACCAACAACAAATCCTGTAACATAATTATCTAATATTACGTTTGATTTGCACTTGATTTCGTTTACAATATAATGATTATGAACGAAATGAAAAAACAGCTAAGTTGAGTTTAAAATAAACCCAAATCAAGTATAAACGTAAAATAATTATGCTAAAAATCAAAAGTGTCAATGGTGAAATTAATAATATAGATTATTATTAGCAAACGAGTATCATTCTAAAACAATTATTTGAGTAACTATTTTGTATCACCTTATTTCTTTTAAACATTTACTCAATCATTTTAAATTCCAATTACAAACCAACACCTTTTTTTTTCTTCCAACTCTTTAATTGCAAGAGACAACGACCACACTACTCGGAAGAAAGTCGGTGTTTTTTGAATTTTATATTTTTCCGTAGGCAATATCATAAAGAAATTTATAATTTAACTCGACCATATGTCGACGTGTTTCTTTTATTAATTTAACACTCAACTTTTTATATTGTTTTATTGATAGTTTTTGAAAAACAAAACATAGGAAAGAAGATAGTAAGAAGACTTGTTTATGAGGAAAATTAGATTCTTACTTTTATATTCTAATATAAATAAATTATACTATAACATAAAAACAAAAATCGGTGGCTTTTTTTGGTAGGAGTAGTGAATGTTTTGGTTTCTAAGTTTGTGGGTTCAAAATCTACTAACCGCAGTTTATTTCTTCATGTTTTTTTTAATTTCTTTTTTATGTCCTCTTAATTTCAATCGTGACACTCTCACCGTCTAATACTTTTTAAAAACTTTATAAAATATCACTTTAGCCTCTTAGATTTTAAAAACTCCGGGTTTACCTCTATACAATATAAATTCGAGTGGCTTATATTTGGACTTAATCAGAGGCGGCTCAGGTTAAATATAAAATATTAGCATTCTTTACTATATATACGCTATAAATGTCACACATCTAGCTTTTGGTGTAAGTTTTATTTGAAAAAACTTTCAGTCAAATATAATACCCTTTCATTTACTCTATATTTGACGTAAATTTAGTTTGGAAACGAGATGCGACGATCATAAGTCTATGTTTCGACATAAATATTGTTTGGAAAATTTCGAGTTAAATATAATGTGTTTTCATTCAATAATATAATTCAAGTCACTCTGCATGTTGATGCGAATTTAGTTCGTAAATGACTTGGATTCATTGTAGTCTACAATTTTTTATACTGCATATGATGTCACGACAACGCGCAGCGTGTAAAATAAAATATCTAGTTATCTATCAAAAGCCATTAAATGACACTCATTAAGAATTTTCTATTCGTATATGCGTCAATGTTTTTGGACCTCTCATCTTAAAAGCCAGAAATTGTTTTCAATTCGATGACTTCTTATTTGCAAAGCATTTTGTTCATTTTGAAAATAAATTTAAAAACACATAAATTAAATTGTTTACAAATATAAATATCTTTTCTCGTTAATATTCTTATAGATATGAAAATTTACACTTATCCCCCTACAAACTTAACTACTTACATATATACTCAACGCAAAATTATAATAACATATATCTCCTTATTAAATATAAAATAACGTAATGACATATATATATTTACAAAACTAGAGATAATTACTTTCCGACTCATCAAAATCATGTTGGGACTCTTTAGAGGCGTTTGGTATGCAGGAATTCGATGGAATTAGAATATGAATTCCATTGGTCATTGTGTTTGGTTGGTAGGTTTTCATTGGAATTGGAATTTGAATTCCATTCTGAATGTGTTTGGTTGAGAAAGCAATTGGAATGAATTCTCTCAAATTCCTTCAAATGAATGATTTCAAAATCCTTCCAAATATTAAATGATTTCAAATTCTACCACCAACCGCCACCTATCACCCCGTCCACCGCCAATCGACACTACCGAAGACCCCAACCACCGACCGTCGGGTTTGTAACAGGTGATAATTTCCAATTCCTTTATAAGTGTTTTATCACTAGAACTGCATTTGACCCTAATTCAATCTATAGATTCCAATTCCTTTGAATTCCAAATTCTAAGGCCCCGTTTGGTTCACAGATATTCTCAGGAATTGAAATTAGAAAATTTTCCATTTAAAATCATGTTTGGTTGGTCAACAGATGGAATTGGAATTGGAAAATTTCCCCTCATTCATTGGAATTCACATTCCTTTCATTTACCCATGGAATATTTAACAATCCAATGAAATGTTCAAAATTAAAATTTCAATTTCACTCAAGATTGACCAACCAAACACGTTATTATTTTTAATAAGATTCCAATTCCAATTTCAATTCCATTTCCAATTCTAATTCCTTTGCAAAACATTCTGCGAACCAAACAATCCCAAAGGAAAATATTGAATTCCAAATACAGTTCCTTCGAATTCCAATTCCAATTCCAATTCCAACAAATTCCGCAAACCAAACGCGCTCATTGTTTTCTATTGCTCCAAACCAAACCCGATAGAGATTTCTGGCGATAATCACTCTCCCTTCAATTTCTGGTGACTATCTTCCCCCTTTGATTTTAGTAGATCGTTCTTCTTCTACATCGGCAACTTACAAGTCTTCACAAATCGATAGAT
This sequence comes from Flaveria ramosissima, assembly GCA_025215565.1. Taxonomy (NCBI): domain Eukaryota; kingdom Viridiplantae; phylum Streptophyta; class Magnoliopsida; order Asterales; family Asteraceae; genus Flaveria; species Flaveria ramosissima. The sequence continues at coordinate 34,062,404 of CM046046.1, read as the reverse complement.
TAGTTTTTCTGCATTTGTCGCTCCAAATCACTTTCTATTGCAATCGGGATTTGACAATCTGTTAAAAAAACCTATACTAGGTTCTCTTCACAACTTGTTCTTTTATCAACTTTTTTTCAAGATCTTCAATCAGGTTCCGTTACTAACAGTAAGTATTAACAATATGATTTTAGCAACTGTTTTGCAATACGGTTCATTAATAATGGATTTATTAACTTATCTTGATTTTGTTTGAAGTAGGTGCACTAGTCTTTATGGTGCATCTGTTTTGCAATACTCATCTTTATTCACATTGATGTTAGCATTTTGTTCACCTTACTGTTGTCCTTATATTGTGATTGTTGTTCAAAAAAGAACGAAAACAAAAAATCTTAGTATCGGAAGATAAAAAGTAAAAACAAAATTTTTTAACAAATCTTAGTACCGAAACGCAAAATTATATAGAATATTAAAAAGCAACTCAAAATCTACAATATATTTTTAACTTTTCACACTTTGAACACTAAACTTTTGATTTTTATATATTAAACACAAATGGTTAATTTAATATGTATTTATACTTATACACAAATGATTATTTGATCCATGCATTTAAGTTTCTATAGTTTCTGATTTACCCTAGTACAACTTTTATTTAAAAAGTTAACTTTTTACGTTCGTATTTTTAGGTATTTGGCGGTACGAGTCGAGTCAAATATAAAATATTTATGTGCATATTTTTATATACGATTTGAGATGATCTACATTTCGACATTCGCCTATGTTTTGACGTAAGTCTTGTTCAAAAATGAGTCGGGTAAAAAATAAAATGTTTTCATTTGACGGTAAATCTGAGTTATTCTATGTTCCAATGTAACTTTAGTTCAAAAAGAGTCGGGATGATTGTAAACTATGTGTTTTTTTATGTACGCTTTGACTTGGTCTACGTTTCAATATAATTTTGTTTGAAAAAAAGTCGGATCAAGTATAATACGTTTTTGTTTAAAGGTATAAATTTGAGTTAACTTATGGTTTGACGTGAATTCGGAGACAGATCGATTCGATTGTTAATCTATACTTTATCACGTCGTGTACGACGCCGTCACAACTAGGTGTGTTCATTGGAACGGATAACGGCCTATTCGGATTGGATTATTCATGACCCTATCCGAAATCTGATTCGATCCGAATAAGGATATTTCTATCCAATCCAAATCTATCAGAATCCATCAGATTCAAATAAATCCAAATAATTCAAATTTATCCGAATAAATCAAAAGATATTTTTTTCTATTTTTGTTCCTATTTTTTATGCTACTTTTTTATTCTTAACATTTGTTAGTTTAAAATCAGTACAATAAAAAAATATAAAAACCAGAAAATAAAAATTTATTTTAAACACAAATTTAAATTTAAAACACAATAGACAATTGTATAGATACTGACACTTAGATATCTTAGAACAACAATCAATAATTGTATAATCGTTTAGGATTAGAGGACTAAAATGTGTCAAGATTCTTTAAATTTTTTTTTTGGGGTAATGAGTATTAGCTACAACATAGTTGAATTCTTAATCTGATATCTGAATAATTCGAATAACCCGAATAAAAAAAATATGATATCTAAAATCCGAATAAGGAATTCGGATCGGATCAGTTCTTTCAAATTTGGATACGGATCAGATTACAGTTTTTTTCGGATTTTATTTTTCAGAACACCCCTAGCCGCAACGTGCCGGCGCTAAAAGATAGTAATCATCAAAATCCAGAAGTTAATATAAAAAAGAATTAAGTGTCTTTTACATCCTTATGGTTTTATAAAACTTGCAACATGAATTTAAATGTATTAATATTGTCATTTGCATCCTAATGTATTATTAAAATTATTATTTCAATCCATTTGACTACACCTAGTTAATACCGTTAACATTTCCCATTAAATATTTCCCACTTGAGTGGTATTTTAATAAAAAAAATACAAAATAAAGAACCAACCCCACGTTAAGGGTTTTATGCATTCAATCTCTTCAAGTAATCGCAAAAGACGAATTCTCACGCCAAAAATCAATTTCTTCCGCCCTCATAATCCCAGCAGCAAACATAGTAATTGTAACCGCTATTTTATCCCCAAAAAACTAGTAAGTAATGTTTGAAGAACCGTGGTTTGTTTGTGTCCCTACTGACGATTTCAATCCATATGAGTTTTATGACAAGTTTGTTCGTTGTCACCACATCGATCAACATTGCATTACCTAATGGAATCTTCCACTGTTATTTGATTTGATGTTTTAGCTATGTTATGCAATGTGCTTGATTTAGTGATTTTGCCTTGCTATCTATGCAAAATTATATAATTATGAAAAAATTGCGGATACATTGTTTTTGATTTAATACTCGTAGTATTTTTTCCTGTTTTCAAGTCTTTGGTTTAAATTTTATGATTATGATGATTGGTGTTCATAATTATGATTCAAACAGTTGGTTTCATATAACTTGTTTATTTGTATTTTATTTTTTGTGAAGTATGTCTAGATCAAGAGTCAATTTTGGGTGGTTATCATAAAAATTTTATTTTATCTAATTAATGAAGTTATGCCACAATGATGATTACCTAAAAAGATTGAAGGCCTAAAATCCATCATATTGGATTGATTCTCTATATTATAATTGTATTGACTAAGATACCCTCTAGTGGGGAAATATATCTGAAAATATTAACGACGTTAATATGTGTAGTCAAATGGATTCAAATGATAATTTTTTTTATTAAAAACTAGCTTTAGTAAACTCGTGTGTTACACGGATTGAATAAATAAATTATTAATATAATAAAACTTATTAATTATAAAATGATATTCTAAGATATGATATGACTGAAATTATGTATGAGAATGACAATAAGTAATAAAACAGTTTTATCAACTTTTAAAAAAATAAAATTTTTTTCCAAAAAAATAAACATTTTATTCTAAAACAAACAGTATATAAATGTCATTTTTAAGAATTTTTTTATTATAACGCCCAAATTTAATTATTTTTGGTTTAAAATTGACTTTTTAAAAATACCAGTTTTAAAATATTCGTATTTTTAAAAAAGTTTTATGCTTTAGGAAATTTTATTATTTTATAAAAAAATTATTTATATAGAAATAACATTAATATATAAATATCTTTCTTAATTTATTAAATTTAAAAGTGTTAAATAATATTATTAGTAATAAGGTAATTATTTAATAGGAGAGAGAGACGGAAAAATTTGGATGAGGATGATTGTGGTGTTGACACGTGCCATCTCAAGATACCATGTTAGTAGAGTATGACGATTTGGATACAACATGACAAGATTAAAAACTTTAGATTCAAATAATTTAGATTCAAATGACAATTTTAATAAAGCCATAGGGATGAAAGACACTTAATTCAAAAAGAAAAAAAACCCTAGATAAGAAATGGGTATATATGTAATTTTATAATTTTAGTGTCAAATAAAGGTAAAGTATTCATTTTATGAATTAATTTTAATTAAATGAGTAAGTTGTCATATTTATGTTTAAGAAAGAGTATATATGTAACTAATATTATATGATTTAACAATAATTACAAGAGTTATTAGATTTTAATAATCTCAACTTTATTTAGTGGCCGGGATTAATCACAACTTAAAATGTATTTATAAACACTCTCATCTTTAAGCTTATTTTCCTTCAACGATCCGTAATTGATAGAGAGTTAACCCCCGTTAGTTTTTTTATGAAATGAGACCAACTTTGAGTTAATTTTCAACTCTGTCCCTGCTCAACGTCCATTAGGTCCGTTTTTCGTTGTTTAGTTTCTATCGTCACCTTAAATCTATCTCCAAGGAGTCAAATGGTTCAGATCAAGAGGTGGAGATTAACGAGTTTCAGAGTACATAATTTTTAGATTGACGGATCTGATGATAGATTTGAATTTTCTGTTTAGTGTTTTGGCCACATAAGCGATCCACATTATCAAAAAACAAAAAGTGTTAACTCTCGGTTAGTAAGAGATTATTGGATGAAAAGAAGCTTAAAGTTGGAAGTGTTTGTAAATATTTTCTTAGTTAGGATTAATACCTATCAATAAATGAAAGCTGAAATTATTAAAATCCATTAACCTTAATTACAATACAATTAATTGTCTAAATTTTGTAAAAAATATAATTACTTTCTTACAATTTTTTTTCCTTTTAAATGTTTTTAGTAAACAAAGTATAAATACTCTATTTTCTTTTTAACAATTATATTATTAAAAGGATATTATTAGTGGTCAAAATGAACATATGAATGAATATTTATATATGATATGGTATTTTTAATAAGAAATATTTCAACGAACAAATTGAGGTATTTTCGATCCAAACTTTTTATATCATCACTTTTTAATAATCTAATTATAAACCAGTCATAAATAGTATATATTTTCAATCTTGTTTAAGATCGATTCATTTGGAACTTTTGTTTAAACGAGTTGTCACCGCCCAGTTTTAATAATTGTTTCATGAATATTATTTTTTTTACACACATACTATTAAGTAATATAATTTCACCTTACATAAATAATATTATTTTCTATTACTTTTGATCATCACTTTTAACTTTGTTACCAAAAGATGACATAATAATGCATGTTAATAACTAGACGCTTCATCAAAGAGCTATATTGAAGCAACTAACTTAATGATTTTTGGACAATTGGAATTTGGACCACATGTTCTTCATTGTTTAGACATAAAAAAATGATGGGAGGTGAGATTAATAAATATTATTTTTAATTTACAATCATTTAAAGATCAAATTGTACTTCTTATTTTAAATTTACGTTTCATGATTATATTGAATGTTGAATTGTTTAAGAAAAGAATGAAGGTACACATACTAAGGGGGCAAAACTCATCCCAACAAAATGTTAGTATTCGAATAAAAAAACCAAAATTCAAACCGATCGAACTGCAATTCGATATATATCATCGGACGCTTTGATGTAGATAAATAGATGTTTAGATCTTAAAACGAAAGTATCACGTGTGAAATTATCATAGAATTTGAGTAAATCTTATGGGATTTACCCATCTCTCCTAAAGACATGTGTAGCGTTTTAGTGATTTCATTAACTTGTACGTGCTTTACCATTCTGTATAATAACATCCTCTCCTAAAGTCACAAACATAGCCGTACATATACATAAGGATATAATCATTTAAAAGCTAATAATTAGGCTCCCTATACAAGCAAGTAATAATATTTATTTTTTAACGACAATTGTACGACACTGCTGTGACACCCTACATAAATCCCACATCGGCTGTGGACAGTAGAGATTCCTGGTTAATAAGAAATGTCTGGTCTCTAATATCACTAACGCGTTTTGGCGTATTGGTTGTGAATGAGAGGTGAACTTCACATTTAAGCGTGCTCAGGTGGCAGCAATCCAGATATAGGTGACCTCCCTGGAAAGTTTTCAACCGGGCAACCAAAAGTAAATTCGAGAGCTCCTCGTGGGCAAAGCGGACAATATTGGTGGTATGAGTGGCCGGGTGTGACACTTGCTTCGAAAGATAGATTCTATTTAGTTCGGACTCATCAATCCGTTTCTTAGCCGAGACTGCACCCCTAACCCTCTCGAGAGAAAACCCATAACTGGGAAACCCCTCGGCTCAATCCTATGCGTTTTTACTCTAACTGAGACTCGAACCCAAGATCTTTCCATTTTAATTGTTTTGGGTACCTCATCTTAACCACTTTGGTTAAAAATAATTGGTTTTCTTTAAAATATGATTGCATTCAAATATATTTTTTTAAAATTCTCAAATGAAGTAAACCGATTTAATTAACTAAATAAACTCGGAAACCAATTCATAAACACCCTTATTTCCTGTTATTTTGTTTTTCTTTTACATTATTCAAAATCTGGTCTATAAACTTAAAGATTTTACTTGAAAGGAACCCTTTTAATATTCTGTATATTACAACAAGTCTTAATTTAAAAACGCTCGTAAAACACACAAGATCATAAATTAAGAATAAATAATTTATTTTATAAGAATATTTGATTCCTTCACACTTTGCCATCTTGGATTGGAAGAAACTTCGTTGCTTAGTGCATCATTTTAATTTTAAAAGCAATTTAATAATTCAGAAATTCGTTCTAAGTTATTTTTAAACCATTTTTTATATAAAGTTGCCTAGATATTCGCACCTCTCATTGACAAAAATATAAAAATAGAGAATGATCACGTTCTAAGGGAGTATAAAAAATTAAATAATCAGTTAAATAATTGGTCAAATAAATGTTCTAAAAACAATAATTAGGTTTGCTTCAATCATTAACGAACATGTTACATACACTACGTATAGTTATACTTTAAACCCACCAAAGTTAAAATCGAGCAAAGCTGAGGTAAGATGCTCATATGCAACTCGTGTTCATCTTGTTAAGATGTTGAGTTGAGCAATATTAAACGAGTTCAAGGCTCATTTGAACCTCAGCTAATAAATGAGTTTAAATTTTATTGAATATATATATATTATATATATATATATATATATATATATATATATATATATATATATATATAATTATGATAAAATCACTAATAATATGTATTTAATGTTATGCATAGATATATAATTATATACATATATAAATAATTATTATGTGTATATAAATAAAATAATTAAATATTTAATCAACAATAGACGAGTCACTAGGTTGAAAAATTACTTACGAGCTAAGCACTGCCATGGCTCAACTTATTTACAACCTCACTAAACCCCCTATAAATTTACAAATGGTTGACAGTTATTTAATAACAAGTTATCAATATAACTAAGTGAAACAAATATTTAATAACAAGTTATCAATATAACTAAGTGAAACAAAATCCGAGTTACATACCTGAGCCCGAAAGCTCTAATTAGGTTTTCATTGAGGTTGACGATTCAAACTTAAAAAATAAAAAATAAAAAATAAAAAAATCTTGTTACATATCTCATGTTACTTCTAGTATGATATACTGTTACTAATTATTTCAGTTATAGAAAGTCCTAATTGATAACAACAAAAGAGGGAAAAAAACTAAAATACTTGTGACCTACGTATACATATTTTAGTAATCATTAACAACTTAGAATATAAGTTTGCAATAATTAGCATAACATATATGATAACCTCTCATAATGTGCTCACAAAGTTAATATATCACTAATTATACTAAACCTTAAAAACTATTGACGGTGAAATTTTTTATTTTATTCTTTTATCGTTAGCACTTATATATTAATATTTTAAAAACTAAGGTCGGTGATATTTTTCTTTATTTATTTTTTATTATTAGCACTTATATATTTATTTCTCACTTATTAACTAAATCAGTTTTGGTTATGCTGGTTAAATGCTTAAGCCATGGGGGAACCAACAGGCTTCGAATCTTACAAGCGTCTGTTTTTTAGCTCCTTTCTTTTTTTAATGTTTTTTTTCAACTTTTTTATAACTATTTTGTTTTTGAAATATAATTTTTTTTTTGCTTTTGTACGTAACTTTATGTTCCTTTTATCAATGTTTATATATTATTATTATTTTAATGGTTTTGTTATCTTATATAGTCTTTTAGATATTATCAATGTTCTCTCAACAACGATTATGATTTTTCACTTCACCACGTCACCGACGCGAGTATTTTTATTATATTTTTTGATATACAATTTTGAAGACATTTACTTTCGTACACTTCTTTTATCCACTTCACCATGTCAGTGTCGTTTCAAACTTTTATAAACTTTCAAGAGTGTTAGTTATTTTTCCGCCGCAATGCTCGCATACGTTTTACTACTTAGTTAATTAAACTTAAAGTTGTGACTTTGATAGCAACTAGTATATTACGAACTCCAATCGTTACTTTAGTTGACAAATAATTAACTTCTCATAAGAATAAACAATATATGTATAATTATAAGGTTCAAGAATGCTTAAGTACTTTAAGTTTTTTAATATATTTCTCACCAGCACTGAATTTTTTATAAAACTCCATCAAGAATCACTTTAAAACATTAACAATTTACAGTAATAATTACATGGAACTCATACATGCTAACATGCACCATTACATCTTTCATAAAGAAGGAAAATACACAATATAAACCAAAGAAATTAATTAATTAACATGTGTTAGATAATTATTTTTGGCAGCCGCCACTTTTACAAAATAAACCTTCAAGAGATCAAATCTTTTATTATAAAAGCGCATCATGAGAGATATCCAGTTTCTTTTATTTTTAAATTGCATGTGTAGCTTACATTCATACATATATTACCTTTATTTATTAACGGTTATCAAACGTCTTTAGTTGATTGGTAAGTCAATAATTATGGGAGCAATTTTTTAGTTTATGTTGAGAGGCATGTTATTTTACATACAATAATACGAATATAGGACCAATCTAATAGGTTATATACTTCTTTTTAAAATTGTTTTATGTTAAGAAACCATATTTATCTCATCTAAGAGTTTCTTTTGTGTGTGCTAACTAACACCCAAGAAAGTGATAATTGAAAGCTCGTGAATGGAGATGAAAAGATCTACAACTAAAGTCTTCAATGAGAGGTTTGTTTATGACATGGTTTCATGATTGTGAAGAATCATTTTCCAAACATTATGGGAAGAGAATAAGCAAATGAATTGAAATAGCCAGATAAAAGCTATCCTTTAACGGCAAAAACACATAGACAAACACACCATCTTAAAATCTACTCTTAAAATCCACTTATTATATTCAGTTTAAAAGATTCAAACTAGCATCACTTTGTTGAAAATAAACATCGATATAACTAGACCAAAAGGCCACATGTAAAATAGGCTCTCTTTTTCTTGTTAAACTCACACATGTTAATGATTCTAAAAGCTCAAAGGTTGGAAGGTTTTAAAATCTTTTGAAAGAAACAAGAATGATAAAAAGGAAACATTTGACTTAATATATACTTACTATATGATATTTTTATAATTTATAGTTTTAATATATTATTTAGTATTTTAACTTGATATGTATGTAGCAAATACATTCAATAATAAATATTTGATATTTAAAAGACTTGTTTGGTTAAAAAACTTTTTACTGCTACTAACCTTGATATCTCCACTATAATGCCTTAGTTAATGTTTACTATTTTAAATTGAATGTTATTTAATGCTTAAATTTAGAATTCACATATACCATTTCATATTAATATTTAAATAACTAAAAGAAACCAACCCAATGGATGATTAACAACTTAATTTAATATCTAAAATGCATGTTTGAATTATGTATACTGCTTTACAATGCATTATTTAGAGTAAAATTGGCATTTCATTTAATTATAAGACACATACTACATACATTTTTGGTATTTATATTTTTAATATTTATGACATTTCATTTAACAACATATTACTTAATAATTTAGATATTTATGACATTTCACTTAGTAACATATTATTTGATGACATACATGCATCTTAATTTTCATATTTAACATACACAAACAATGATATTTTTTATTTTGTAACCTTGACTTCCAATTTTATTTTTCTCCACTTATATTCTATTTTTTTCTTTTAACGTGAAATCTTTTTTATTCTTTGCCGACTGAGAATTATGTGTTCATCAACACATGTTATTGACCGAACTTGATTGTTTTGAATGATTTGAGCTACTATGTGCTTTTATAAGCAAACGTAGGAAATATAAAAAATAATAATAATCTCATTTTAAACGACAGACAAGATAAGAATATAACTTCATAACAATGATGACGACTCATTTTCTCAAGACATTAATTATTTAGGTTTGATTTCTTGGTTTAGAATTCTTATTTACAGTGATTCTAGATCGTGAGATTTGTTAGCTTGACGTACTATTTATTTTAGAGTTATTAGATTTTAATAATCTTAAGTTTCGACTAAGATTATTTCCAATTCAAAAAATGTTTACAATTATTTCTAACTTTGAACTTATTTTTCTTCAATAATCCCTTACTAACTGAGAGTTAACCCTAGTTAGTTTTTTGATGAAATGATGCCAACTTTGAACCATTTTTCAACTCTAGCATCGCCTAGTCTCATTTAGATCCGTTTTCTATTGTCTAGTTTTCATCATCACCTGAAATTTAAGTCCAACGAGTTCGATGGTTCAAATCAAGAGAGGGAGATTGACAAGTTTTTGGGTGCAGAATTTTCGAATTGACGGATTTGATGATAGATTTCAACTTTTTGTTTAATGTTTTGGCCATAAAACAGTCCATGTCTTCAAAAAACCAACGGGGTTAACTTTCAGTTAGTAATGGATCGTTGGAGAAAAATAAACTCAAAGTTGGGAGTATCTGTAAACATATACTGAGTTGGGATTAATCCCGACCAATAAATGAAACTTAAAATTATTAAAATCCAATAACCCTTTATTTTATAAAGAAATATAATGAATGTTATATTTTGTGTATGCATCCGGTGTTTGGGTATTTTCTTTTGATAATACAATTCACTTAATAATATTATTCAATAATTTTTTATTTAATTTTAATATTTATGACATTTCATATAGTAACATATTATTTAATGACATAGATGCATCTTAACACTCACATTTTGTTAGTTTTGGTTGCGAACATCGAGTGGGATTATTAACGTATGAGTATACGAGAAGGTAAATATGGTATAGTAACTTCATTGAATTTATGAATAGGGTGGTGACTAACTCGTATCCTATAATGGTAGCAAACCAGAGACCTAAGGTTTTTAATTATTGAATCGTTTACCACTTTATCTTATTTTTCAGATAGTGTATCCAAATCGATTAAAATGTTGCAATTTCTAGTATACATTTATCAAACCAAGTCTAGGTTCACGATTATTCCCCTAAATGTTTTGTTGATACATGGCTTCATGCACGTGTTGTAACGGTTGTAACTTAAAATGAAAATGAAAATGAAAAAGAATTATCCCGTCGATTTGATAATACTAATTAGATCATGATAAAGTGCTACGTTAGTTGTATTAGCTAATTAGTTTGAAAACTAGCATTAAGCCACTGCGTTGCAGCGGAGGCATAAAACTGTGTCAAGTAGTATCATTGGCACGCCGCTGCTAGTGACCACCAACATCGAAAAAAAACTCGTTGCAAAAATATAGAAAACAAAAAATAAAAAGAATGAAAAGTAGATGTAAAAAACGTCGAACCACGTAGGTGAAATGTAAAACATATAAAACAAAAAGTAAGTCGATCTAGAACCAATACATCGCAACATGGTTGTTAAACTGGAAAAAAAATAAGGGTAAAAACGTTGAAACATGCACGCACGCTATAATATATGAAAAATATAGGGGATCAAAATTGAAAGTAAAAAATATTGGAGCTAAATTGTAAACGATGTAAAAGTGTTGGTTACAAAAAGTTAAAGATTAAAACAAAAAAGACAAATGTGATTACAATTTATTAGACACATAGTACAACTCACTAAGTATATCTAAATTGATAATTAACATACATATAATAGCACAACACGAAAGCCTCCACGACCTGCATGAGACTGTCATGTAAAGGACATAAGAAAGACATAAAATTGCATAAGAATCTTAAAAAGAAAAACAATTTAAACTCATCACTAAGCGCAAGTTATCCACTAGTTATTAATAATGTACACATATTTTCGTTACACTCTAGGCATTCCATATTTTGATGAACAATGTAAAGACGTTCAAACTATAAATGTTTTTTAAAAAATAAAAGTAGACACACATTAAAATATTTATTCAGATACCAATCATTTAAGATATAATCATTTTAGATTTTCTGGTATACCAAAAACTATCTTTATATGATCTTCGTTTATTTCGTTGGACCCGCATAAATCTCTGCTATTATTCACTTTTCCCCCAAACGTTAAAATATCAATATTTTATGATCTAAGATGCACCAAATATTTCTGATTCTCAACGGTCGATAATTTTTTTTTCAACAAAGTTTTAAAAACAAACAACTAAAGAAATATTGTAGGTATTTGTAGTGACGTAACTAGAAGTGTTTAGCTATGAAGTCACTATTTTTCAATTCGATCATATGTTTATAACAATTGTCGACATAATTTCGTGTTGGTTCGGTTTGATTTGGTTCAAGTTTCAACAAGAACAACTAAAAAATCGTAATCACTAAAGTTTCAACTTAAATTAACAACTTTAATCAAGTTTCACAGTTAATTTTATTCAAGTTTCAAGTTTTTGTTAAGACCTTTTTCAAACGAATTCCAAGCTTAATTAAGACATTAACATATTAACACAAAGGTAAAACAACCTGATTTTTCTAGATTAACACGGGTCAAACATCGTGATTTTTCTTCCTAATGCATTAGAAGTAGGGGTGTTAAAAAATATCCGAATCCGAAATCGAATCCGAAATATCCGAAAATCCAAAATTTGGATATCTGAAAATTCGGATTCGGATTCGGATAGTGATTTTGAAAATTTCTGAGGATATCGGAAATATCCGAAATATCCAAAATACTTTTATAAAAATTTAAAAATATTAAATATTAATTAAATATTTCGGATATTTTTAGATTTTTGAGACATTTTAATAAAAAAACTTTGAATATCCGATAAAAACTTCAATAAAAATTATTATATTTTTATAAAACTTATTAAATAATAATATTATTTTTTGAATTCGGATATCCGAACGGATATCCGAATCCAAAATTTCGGATATCCGAAATTTCGGTTTCTTATTCGGATAGTAAAATCCACTATCCGAAATTTTTGGATATTCGAAATTTTTGGATATTCGAATTTGAACACCCCTAATTAGAAGCACATTTAGGCTATGAAGAGTGTGTAATAAAAAAAATAAAAAATAAAAAAATAAAATAGCTCCTACAGAGCCTCGAACCCATACCTTTTTTGGTAAAAAAACCTGCTTACCACTGTGCTAGTAAACTTAACTTGCTTTCTTATTCTCCACAAATTTCAATGGGGTCATTTTTGAAAAAAGAATAGGTCCATTCGTGTTTCCATAGTATACGTAACACGTAAGTAAATTAAAAAAATAAATTACTATTTACATCCCTGACGTTTGTTCATTTTAATTATTTGCATCCCTATGGTTTTAAAATTGTCATCCGACTCCCAACGTTTCATGTTATCTTCATTTGAGTATATGTTATCTTATTTTTATTTCTATTTGAGTACAGATGACTAACACCGTTAGTTTTCCTGTTAAAATTATTGTTAAAAAGACTAAACTACCTTTCATCACCACCATGACAACTAACCATCACCACTTTCACAGACCTCATCACCACCACCGCAGCCCCATCACCACCACCGCAGCCCCATCACCACCACCGCAACCCCATCACCACCACCGTAGTCCCATCACCACCACCGCAGCCCCATCACCACCTCCCCAGCCCCATCACCACCACCGCAGCCCCTTATTACCACCACCGCAGCCCCCCATCACCACCACCGCAGCCCCCCATCACCACCACCGCAGCCCCTATCATCACCACCACCGCAGCCCCATCACCACCACCGCAGCCCCATCACCACCACCGCAGCCCCATCACCACCACCACCGCCACCGCCACCATGGGATCAAGAGCCACAAGCGATCTTCTCCGCCTCAAGCTCTGCCGCCTTCTTCAAAAAGCTCTGGTCATCATCCTCCACCGCCATCCGAATCGGCGACGAGCCCAGCCCATCGGCCACGGCCAGCATGATCTTCTTCATCTCCGCCCTAAACTCCTCGGATCCACAGAGTCGTAGAGACGCGTGGTCTCCGTCGAAGCTCGAAAACACAGAGTCGTAGAGGCGCGTGAGCTCCTCCGGCGGCGTTGCTGTGTCGACGCCAAAGTGAGCCTCCAACAACCGCATCGATTGGAAGGCCTTACGTATCTCGGATCGGGATAAAACGTCGTCGTTGGGCGTCGAGAGCGGCGAATTGGGCGTCGACGCTGGTGTTGAAGTGAGGCTCGTCGTTGACGAAGGCTCGTACGGTCGATGATCTTCTCCGCCTCAAGCTCCGCCTTCTTCTTCAAGGTAGTGGTGGTGGACATAAAGAGGGAGAAGAGAGAGAGATATAGAGAGAAGATGAAATGGGTGGGGTATGGATGAAGGGTATCAAATAAGGGTATTTTTGTCATTTCATTAAACTTAACTGAAAAATCTAACGTTGTTAGTGTGTTGGACTCAAATGGAATTGAAAATAAAACGTCAGGGGTCGGATGGCAATTTTGAAACCATATGGATGCAAATGGTTAAAATGAACAAACGTCAAGGATGCAAATGATAATTTACTCAAATGAAAATATGAGGTCATTCGACCCCAATCCTCTTTAAGTGCCTTGCCACTTGGTGGGTATTTGATCTAAACTCTGATTTCTATCAATTAACAAAACCATGGGCTCTATTTGTGCATGATGCGAATGTATGTTATGAAGTTGGTTTGATAGATTAGAAAGAGAGAAAATGTAAGTTTATAAAGGTGAGGGGCGGTAGAGAAAGAAAAGTATAAAGCTTATGATTAAAAAATTGAGATAAAGACATTTAAAACATTAATGTATGCTACAAATAACAACTCATAACAACTTGAATGAGTAGTATACTTTTAATTTTATAAATTAACCATAAAAATTTGTACTTTAAACTTTGGCCACAACTTTTTCTCTAATTTTACATAACTCAATTTTTTTAAAATTTTAAATAACTATCTTATAGCTTCTCAAGTTTAATTAAACATACAATATACATTTATCTATTATTATATTTTTTTAAGAAAAAAAATTGATCATAAGACTTTTGTAATTTGAAGTTTGGCCAAAAAGTTATTTTTGCCCTCAACTTTATTTGAAGTCTTAATTGTTTGTAACCATTCTTATCATATGTCTAGACATAAATTTTAATCAATTCTTAACCATTTTTATCCACTATTTTTTGCCCCCTAAACTGTTATTACATTTACATTTCAACGTAAATTTAAAACGGGTTTTAACCACTTTTATTACATGTTTAGATGAAACTTCTAATCAGCGCACAAACGGACAAGTCAACCAAACCATTTCACATTTTCATTTTTATATAAAGTGTTACGATTTATCTTTTTTATTTTATCCTTCGTGCGTTCTTCTATTTATCTATATTTTGACATAACTTTTATTCTTAACTGAGCATTCCATATTTCCCATCATAACGTGCTGGTCTATGTGGACTAGTTATATACAAGTGCTAGGTGTATATCAAACGATTTTTTCATGTGTTTGTGTTATGTTTGTGTGTTTAAGCACAAATGCAGATCAAATACACATATTTAATATGTTTTTTTAACATCAGCTAACGATAAAGATGAAATATGTTATATCTGACATAACTTAAATCCATAATATCTAATAAGAAAGAAACAAAATCGTGATATTACATACCATAAGAACAATTTGTGTAATTCTCTCATGAAAAAAACGCTACTAAGCAATAAGCATATATAATATTAATATACTAGTCGGAGATGTTTTACTCGAAATCTTATATCTATTTTGATGATATATATAATTTTTTGACTAACAGAGGTCATCCAAAATATTTATGTAGAAAAAATTTAAATCTGAGTTTTCTTTAAAACCTTTCCAGACCTTTTTTTTCTTTTTTGATGATATATATTTGAAAACCATCCTAACACATTTATACACAAAATATTTTATTTTTATATTAGGTGGTCCAATATTCAATTACCACATGTGTAAATTCACTCAAAATCACGTCCGTTGGTTCTAAGGATTTACAAAAACAAAATGAAAAATAAATAAAAATAAATATTAATAAACAAAAACAAGACTTATAGGTTATAGCAACCTAATAACATAACTATTTAATCTTTTTTATTATAAAAAAAGTTCCAAAGGGACATCTTGTAATTCTTTTTTTAACATTTTCTCCCTTGCTTCCTCTTCACTTCCCAACCCAATCCTTTTCCATCTTTCTTCCCCTCTTTCCCTTTCTGCTTTTCTGTTATTTACCCAACTGCTTCAAACCCACACACAAAACCATCATATTCATCATCAAAGCTTCAATCTTTCTTCCTTAATCCCCCCAAAATCACACACCCATTTGATAATTTTGCTCAAAAACCTTCACACCAATCACTAACTCACATCAAGAATGGAAAAAGATGGAATCTTTACCAACCCACAACCCTGGAATTCAATCTTTGGAATGGAATTGGAACCTCAAGTTATTATCAGTGAGATGAATTGGGATACTCCTATGGATCACAGCGATCCCTTTGAATCTGCATTGAGTTCCATTGTGTCATCTCCGGTGAACTCCCACGCCGGAATCCCAACTCCGGCCGGTGAGAATGTGGTTCTTAAAGAGTTGATTGGTAGATTAGGGAGCATATGTAACTCCGGTGAGATTTCACCTCAATCTTGCATTGGTGGAATCAATAGTACCAACACATCATGTTACAATACTCCATTGAATTCACCACCAAAGCTCAATCTATCAATCATGAATCATCATCAGATTCATGGGAATTCGCCGATTCTGCGGAATCATCAACTCCCACCAGCTCCATTGCCTGCAGATCCTGGGTTTGTGGAGAGAGCTGCAAGATTCTCTTGTTTTGGGATGAATGAATCTGAATTCCCACAGATGGTGGAATCAGGGAAGTTGTCAAGAGTGTCAAGTAAGCAGTCTTTCAAGACTGCGGAATTCGCGGTTGGGAATTCGGCTTCTGATAAGAAAATCAGCAGGGAATTGGATAGCTCCATGGAGGAATCATCACTGTCTGAACAGATCCCTAATGGAGAAACTGGAATCAAAGGTCAGAATGCTAATTCTAATGGTAGAAAGAGAAAGGCAGTTCCTAAGGGAAAAGGAAAAGAAACCCAATTCAGTTCTGATAATCCTGTTGCTGCTATGAACAATAAGGTTAGCTAATTCAATTCGTTGATTCGTGTAACCGCGGTATGATATTCTTGAAATTGTGTATGATATTCAAGATCTTTATGCTGTTGCAGACTATAGGGGAACAAGAGAAGGAGGAATCAGATGCAAAAAGAAGCAAGGTAGATGAAGAAGGGAATGGAATAGAAAAGGAAAAGGAAAAGGTAAAGGAAGAAGGGAATGGGAATCAGAAACAAAGTAAGGAAAGTGCAAAGCCAGAGCCACCAAAGGATTACATTCATGTAAGAGCAAGAAGGGGTCAAGCTACTGATAGTCATAGTCTTGCAGAAAGGGTATGCCAATTCCATTCCATTCATTCCTTTTCATGTAATTCCATTCCAATATTCATCTTATCATTCGCGCCATTCGGAATTTCAGGTCAGAAGAGAGAAGATCAGTGAGAGAATGAAGTTCCTTCAAGATCTTGTCCCTGGTTGTAACAAGGTAAACAAAGATAAAAAAAGAAAAAAAAAAGTAGTTTTTTGACATCATATTATGTAATTCTGGTTGTTAACTTGAGATAGGATTCTTGTTTTGAAGGTGACCGGAAAAGCAGTTATGCTCGATGAGATCATAAACTATGTGCAGTCGTTGCAAAGACAAGTCGAGGTATAAACATAATCAATTTCTATAGTAAAAATAATATTAAATATGTTAACTTTCTAGGAGCAGTCTCTTTATCGTGTAGGATATATGTATGTTTGTTTGTTTATGTTAACTTTCTTGATTATCTAAATGTTTTACTGATTTTTTTTGTGTAGTTCTTGTCAATGAAACTAGCAACTATTAATCCTAGTACAAATATGAACATGGAAGCACTTTTATCTAAAGATGTAAGCTTTTCACAATCTTTCTTTACGTCGCGCTAACTTTGAATTTTCAAGTAATTTTCTTCATTTTTGGCCTGTTTCAGACTCGCGCTTCCATGTTAAATACCATGAACCATCTGGATGCACCAGTGCAGCCCATCTATGGGTTGGTTCATGACGGACCACATAACCCATTGACCTCAATGATGCACCGAGGTTCAAATATGAAGCCATCACAAACTGAAGGTTATGGTGAAGTAAGTTGATATCTTTTATCAACAAAAGCTTTCTTATTGTGAAAGATGTTAATTCATGTGCAAACTGAAAATTACAGGCTTCTGCATTTTGGGAAAATGATCTTCAGAGTGTTGTACAGATGGGATTCGGGCAAAATCAAGGACCGATTTTCCACGGTGAGTTGACTTCTTCATTAAGAAAGTCAATAAACATCTAACAGGACAGTTTAAACTTATGTATGAACTCTTTGATTCGATTCAGGAATCGTGGGCACGGGTCAGATGAAAGTTGAGCTATGATACCGAATATGTTTACATATGTATTTAGGCCATTGAAGTAAGAAGAACATTTGTATAGAGAAAGGAAGAGGACATATATCTTCACCTGATATCTTATGTTTGTATAATACTAAAAGTATGTAAAATGTTGTAACATTGTTCAAAGGTTGATGGTAAGAGCTTTCAAGGCTGCAACCTTATTTTCTTAACAATATGATACATCTAATCACTATTTTTTGTTTATCCCAACAAGTTATTATTATTATTTTTTAATCTTTTGGTGTACACATTCACTTTTTGTGTAACACATGGGCTAATCCCACCAATGCATTGGTTGTAGATTACAGAAGAATGCATAGTTAAACGTGTTTTGGTGAAAGAAATCCAATGATGAGTAACCTCTTGAAAAGTTTTGACTCGAGACACTAAAACAAATCTATGATGTACTATTAAACAAAGGGGTCAATATTAGTTGGTACAAGGGGTGAACTATATACTTTGTGTGGGTCCAGGTTTAAAGTTTGGATTTTTAAAGACCAATTCACAATATGTCACATAATAAAGGCGATCAAGAACAGTACTCTACCGTTGATTATGCGGATAATTAACAACAAATTATGATATTTTGTTAAGGTCCCATAAAACATGCATAATTTTATCAACTTTCTGGGCCATCCCCCGAAAATTATGATATTTATTTCAATTCTTGATGGTGATCTTTCTTTTGGAGATGTCATAATCAGTGACAAAAAAAATTAATTTTCAAGATATACCTAAAAATAAGAAAAAAATGGCACCTTTAGAATGAAAATTAGATGTTGTAAACCAGCTGTTAGTGGGGACATTAAGAACAACTCCATTCTTGAATCCCAGATTGACAACTCTCTGATTCCAATGCTCTGTTTTTTAACGGTAATTATATGACCCTGTTTCAGAAAATATATGTTATCTTAATCGGGCTCACTTATTCGTTTTCCAGTCTGGACCGCATCCCCAACCTCCTCAGAAGGAAATCCGTTGCTGAGAAAAACATCTGGCTCAACTCTAAGCATTTTGATAAGAGTAAGACTTGAACCTATAACTTCTCAATATTTATATAGCATGGGTACCCATGACAACCCTCTGATTCCAATCTTTTGTTTCTACCCTTGAAGAATATGAGAGGAGTTAGAGGGTGAATCTTTCTTCCCAATGATGTTTTAACTACTTATACTTTATGCAATTAAGGTTGTACTTAGGAGTTTAATGGTAACCCTTTAAGAGTTAAAGTACTATTGTACACTAAAAGTTATGAGTTACTTATGACACATGAATGTTTACTTGGTCCTTGTTATATGTTTAAAGTTGAGGACACTTTCGATTATATGGTTATTAATTTTAGTATTGCTTCTAAAGGTCGGTATAAATAAAATGTAGTGATTTTTATATTGACAAACTATATTTCACATTTCAAACATATTGTCATGATAAAAAAATCGATGATATTAACCAGAATCACATGTATATATGTGTGTAGTCACATTGTACACATGGATTATCCATATATACATGTATCATTTTCATGTATATACACGTATGATAAAATGATATACCATAGTCTATTTCTCTCATGAAGACGACACGTAAAGTTGCTAGAAATAAAACTACCATTCATGAGAAGGTTAGATGATGGTTGATCAATGGTACCCTTCTTGCTCTATACGCATACATGTACTCCACACTAGTAAACTTTTTCATATAATTTGATCACTCATTCAAACATACAGATTTTCACTAACATTTTCACTTTCACCACAAATGAAGCTTATATTTTAATTTTTACTATACTACTTATAATGTATCTATCAATACAGTTTTGAGACTGAAGATAACTGTCAACTATTGATGTGATTAAATCAGGTACAATCGATATCTACTCTGTCGTATACTGCGAACATGTATTTGTCTATAATTACAAGTTATCAAGATACTATTACAAAGACAAGGGAGAAAGGGAATCAAAATCCCATATTGGCCATAGTGCGGATATGACTTTGGCCAAGGAATCAAAGACCTTTTTAATTGGCTATCAACTACTTTAGAAACTTATGAAAAAGAAAATCTTTTTGGATAAGTAGAATGTTTAAAGTAGTGGTGTTAGATGTAGAAAGATACCCATGAGAGATAGACAACCAAACTTTGCATGAAAGCTCGGCTCATAAAAATTCTCTTGCAAGCTTCTAAAAATCAACATTAGTCCTTTATCATTTCACATCCCCATTTATTTTCTTCTTTCTTAATTCATCCATCAAAGAGATTGTAACAGCTCAAGAACCATACCAAATATTATCCGTTTTGGCAGCGCCATACCTTCATGCGCACTCCCCTCGCGGTTTTAAAATGCAGCTGATAGGGAAGGTATCCAACTCCATATAAGGAAGCTTTCGTTCCCCTACTCAACTGATGTGGGATGTTACATAGTTTTGGTCCAACAATGATGTATGTTTGAGTTTTACAAATGGAGTTTAGATTTTAAGTTATTAATATCATCAACATGAACATACAAAGATGGAATTCAAATTCAGGATCTAAGATCACGCCTTCTACAGAACAAGGGGTGAAGGGGTCTGCTGACTCTCTGATCACTAGAATTGATCATAAATCTTTACTAAAAGGTTATTTAGAAAAATCTGAATCATACAAACTCTAAGTCCCCCGCTTGGTTCACGAAATTTTCTAGAATTAAAATTGAAAAAAAAAATTAATTCATCAAAAATCTTGTTTGGTTGGTCACTAAATAAAATTAGGATTGGAAAATTTTCCTACATTCATTAGATTTCCTTTCCTTTCACTTACCCATAGAACATTCAACAAACCAATGAAAAGTTTAGAAATTAACATTCCAATTCCATTAAAAAAAATTACCAACCAAACATCTTATCAATTTTAACATGATTTTATTTCAATTCCTTTACGAACAAATTTTGCGAAACAAAAGACTCTTAAGTTGGCCAATAACCAAGAATTTGGTTCCACCATGCTTTCATATTTCCACCATTAAAACATGATGGATAAACTAACTTTCTTCAAGACTTACTATTCACTCAATCAAGGTGGTACTTTTGAAGTAGGGTCATGAATGTGCAATTAGAGAGGAGGGTTATTGTCCCCCTTTGCTAGTTGTAACCAATTTCTTGAAGAATGATAGACATTACATCAACTTAAAGTTGATAATCTGGTGGAAAATTTTAAATGTTACCGAACATAATCGTTAGCGTTCAATCCTCTAGATCGAAAATTCATACAATACCCGACATTGAATTATGGAAGATTGATAGAAGATGTTTCCATGATTAAGTGAAAACAAAAGAAAGAAAAACAAAAGGTATAAATAAAAGGGAATTGTTAGGGCAGATTGATTGAAGATGTTTTCATGTGGGGTTTCATTTGTTTATAATCAATTATGATATGATTAGGATTGGTCCATTTACCAGCCTGTCACTAATTATCATAGCCCATATAGGTACAAATCACTCTCTTTCTTCACTTTATGTCTTTTTCTTTCATCTTAGGGGTGTTTGAGATTGCTATTTTTTTAAAAACCACTTTTGATAAGTTACTTCATTTAACTTCTCAAAATTAATTTTTTAAAATTAACTTTTCAACTTTTTAAAACTAACTTTTCAATCATTTACCCAAACATACTTATTAACTTTTTAAAAGTTAAAAAGTCAAAAGTTGGTTAATAAGTTGGTTTGACAAACATGCACTTAGCAAGCATCCTCTGATGCTTTTGTTCATATTGGCCAAACCAAAGTAGATCATGATTTTAACGTCTGGGCCGGTCCTTGAGAATTCTCAATAGACCATGAGACTAGGGCAAGAACAAAAAATGAACCCTTATTATACGTCATATAAAAATAGTCTAAACCAGATAACTTGTATATTAAAAAATTATAATATAATGATAATCGGGCTAAACTATTTAAAATATTAATAGGTTTTCAAACAAGGTTAATAGACTAAAATATTAAAATGTTATTGGATTTGTTAACATGTTCATTAATAGTTTATTTAAAAATATACATGTATAAATATCAAATATATTTAAAATGTCGGGGCCTAAGGAAATCGAACTCTGGGCGGTCGCCCACCCACCCACACCCACACCCACACCCACACTCACACCCACACCCACACCCACATTGTGTGTCAAAGCAAAAGCTCTTATTTACATTACTTCATATGCAAGTATCATTTCACCACAAAACAAGCAACCAAAATGCACACTGCGACACACTTCTAACAAAACACAAACAATTTTATAAAATTATGAGCTATAAATGTATTCAATGCTCATTTTCTGCATATTTAACACAATTTTCCAGAATTAATCACATTAGTGAACATAACTCTATGTATTATGTCTTATATGTATGCTGCCAAACAAAAATTTAAGAAAAAAAGTCCTAATAAAGAGACACCCCATCTGATAAGTCGACACCCACCTATACGTCGCGTATGGGTCCATACGCGGCTTATAGGTCTCTACAATAAATGTCAAACATTTCACGTCACATCAAAAGTTGTCGTTGAGGCTATATGCGTCGTATAGTGCCATACGCCTCGTATAGCTTTTTCAGACGACAAACTGGCCAACTCAAATCAGTCATTCAGCATGGCTATACGCGTTGTATGGATCCATACGCCGCGTATAGGCCTGGGACGTATAGGTGTGGGGTGTAGGTCCACCGACACCTATACGGTGCGTATGGGTCCATACGCCGCGTATAGATGTCGGTAGACCTACACCCCACACCCATACGACCCAGGCCTATACGCGACGTATGGGGCCATACGACGCGTATAGCCGTGCTGAATGACTAATTTGACTTGGCCAATTTTGTCGTCTGAAAAGGGTATACGAGAAGTATGGCACTATACGAGGCGTATGGCACTTAACGAAGCGTGTAGCTTTGATTTTGAATTATTATGACGTGACGTAAGATTCCTTTCGTTAATATATAAACGCATCGGATATCAAACGAATGCGCTCGTATTCAAAATTTATTCGTTTGTTTCGGAGGAAACGTTTGATACTTCAGTAATTGATAGTAATAATAATGTTTAATCTTTACAAAATCATGTTATCGAATGAAATTAGTATTATGTGGTTCAATATTTTCTTCTGCACATAATTTACTTGGTAAACATTTTATTCTTGTTTCACGAAATATTTACATACATATATACATATATTTGAAAATTGGATACTTAAAAATCGTTTCAACTAACTCGGGATCCATAACTAGTCTGTTACGGTTAACTTGAATAATTTTTAAGATTTTTATTATAACCGACTAGTATCGTGGAACCCGAGTTAGTTGAAATGATTATTAAGTAATCAAGACATTTATATGTACGTAAGTATATATAAATGAAATAAGAGTTATAGTTTAGCTGGAAAATTATTTTGAAGAAATATTGAACCACATAACCCTATTCTCTTGAAAAAAATTCACACTTGTCGTATAGTGCAATACGTTACGTGAAAGGTTAGTTATAGTTAGATATGTTCAAAAAAACCGGTTTGCAAACCGGTTCGTCCAAAAAAACGAAACCAGTTTGGCCCAAACTGGTTTCAGACCGACCCAAACCGCCGGTTCAGCTTCAGTTTGTAAATGTCATTGTGTAAACCGGTTTCTACCCCGGTCCGGTTTCATACCGGTCTCAAACCGGCCCCCAAACCGGTGCCCAAACCGGTTCCCAGACCGAGTTTTAAACCGGTTTTTGAATGTTTGATTTATATAATACTTTAAGAGATGAATGTAATAAACATCAACGTGGTAACACTCCGAATAGTGAACTCGGGAGGTATGGTGGAACAAACTTTTTATCCACCATGATTTCACAAGATTTTATAAATTTTGACTTGTTGGCTTGGTGGAAAGGTAAGAAAAATAAATTTCTCATCCTACCCACTATTGCCCGGGATTTACTAATCGTCCAAGCTTTCACGGTAGCTTCAGAATCTGTTTTTTCTGTTAGTGACATAATTAGATCAATAAGAAGAACTCGACTCACTCCCCAAGCGGTTGCGCGAGCCCGTGCTGGTGGTATTGATCCTCCGGAGTTGCCACCGCCTCGACATTACCCAGATTCGCCGTAGTTTTTAATATTATTAGTTGTAACTTTTATTTTGTTATGTATTTAAAAACTTTGTTATTTATATTATCATTTTATGTTTTTCTTATATGTTTTATTGGTTAATTAAGATTTAAAATTGTCGGCTAATAAGTTACAAAACATAACTTATACGCAAAATCTCAAACTGAACGTGCAAATATAGTCGACACCATAACGTATACGTAAATTTTTTTATAAAAAAATATATATGTAAAAATTATATAAAAATATAAACGCCATAACCTATACGCCGCGTATGGGTCTGTACGCGACGTATAGGTTCATCATGCTTCTCAGCTACGTCAAGAAAAAAAATTGGAACCTATACACGGCATATGAGCCTATACGCGGCGTATAGCCACCCCCAACACTTCGTCTGACATGAACATGTCAGGGAATGTTTTCAATCCCTATACGTCGTGTATGGGTCCATACGCCGCGTATAGGGAATGAAAACATTCCCTACGATCCACCCTATACGCGGTGTATGGACCCATACGCGGCGTATAGGGTACACGGGTGTTGATTTAAAATCTGGTAGTGTCTAAATAACCGGACCCTTAAAAAATGTATATAATAAAAATAATAATTAACTTGTAACTAGTCAGATTTCAGAAGTCACCATCATGGTCCAATTCCTGTCTAGAGTACTGGCAGTGATGTTTTCTTAAAATTCACCTTATTTTTATATAAAAAGAGTAGGAAAAAGAATAGAGAATGTGATTATCCATATTTAAAAAAATTGAATGGTTAGGAGTGATACCTACTGTGGTTGTTCCTATCTTCTGGTCCAATCGCGATAACATATCCGAACGGTCCAAAAAGTAGGAGAGAGATCTTATCAGAGAAGACAACGGCACAAGCTAATTGTTTTATGGTCTATATTGACATGAAATAGACTAACCTTGTATCAGGGCTCCAAAAATTGTATGTTAACTCCCTGTCTGGCCCTTATCTGCACATAGTATGATCTATCTTAAGATCGACCCGTGACCAACGACCACAGATCCTCCAAGAAAGATCTTAGGTTGCAGATTCAAGATTGGAAATAACCAGGTTCATATTGGTTGTTTTATTTGAATGTGCAGATGGTAATATGTTTTTTTTTCTTATGGGTCAATGGTTAAAGTAAGAAAACTTACCTATTTTTGTAACAGGACGAAAGTCGGTAAAAGTGTATTCAAAATGTATAAAGCGGTCATAAATTATTTGTATCAATAGAAGATTATACTTTTACTGTACAAAAGTAGTTTTGTGGAGATGTATAACACATTAATTATTTATAAAACTGAATAAAGAAGTAAGAAAAAAAAAGCGCCATACTAAAAATTCACCTGTCCTGAGTCCTGACCAAAACTGTTTTGATCAAATACACGAGCCACCCATTTGACGCTTCTAGGTAAATCAGACCCAAAAATCACAACTTCATTTATTCTTATGAGTGGTAAGAACCATGGTGCTAAAGCCAAAAAAAGACTTAACCCTATAAGTCATACAAGAAAACTCTAATTATTAGAATATATTATTATTGTTTAATTAGAATGAGCCCACGGGCCTAGAAAATTAACTGGGCCCGTAAGCTTATTTTAATTAAGCCCTAATAATATATTCGGATACTGATATTGTTCGCACGTTTAAAATTCCAGTTTAAATTGTTTTTTTTGTTGCATCTAAATTTTATTGTAAAGTTGTCTTTAAGATTTCAATATGTTTGTTAGTAATCTCTTTTACTTGTTTGTGCTCCTTAGTGCATGCCTGCAAGTTTAGAATGTATAAATGTTAGTTAAACGGAACATATGCAAAATCATCATGAACTTTTTGCCAAAAGCCAATGCTACCATTTAGAGGTGGCCAAAAAAACCGGTTCGGGAACCGGTTCGGCCAAAAAAACCGGAACCGGTTTTTGGCCCAAACCGGTTTGGCCCAAACCGGTTTCAACCCGGTCCCGAACCGGAGGTTTGTAATCGGTTTTCCCCTTCCAAAACCCAAACCGGTTTCAACCCGAACCGGTTTTCAAACCGGTTTCAACCCGGTTCCAAACCGGTTTCCAAACCGGTTTTCAAACCGGTTTCCAAACCGGTTTCAAACCGGTTTTAACCCGACCCGGTTACCGTTGGGTAACGGCTATATAGCCGTTATAACCCATTTTTGACCGTTTTTTGGAGGTTTTTTTACCATTATACCCCCACTAGGTTAGTATATATATGTATTTGATGTTTTGGGTTGAATCACAACAACTTATAACACTCTCTACTCTCAAAAATCTCAAAAACGCTCAAACGCTCTCTACAAACACTCTCAAACGCTCTCAAAAACGCTCTCACAAAAATCCTTGAAATGGCTTCAACAAGTGCTCAATCTTCCGTTGGTTGTGAAGCGTCTTCAAGCAACGTGGTGGTAGCAATCCTTCCTACGAATAGGAACCTCGAAGTATGGTGCAATTACGATTTATGTCAAATGGCTAGCGGTCCAAACAAGGCTCGTTGCAAGTTTTGTCATAAGTTTTTCAAAAAAGATGCAAACACAACGTTGAAAAACCATATTGCAAATAAATATTGTAAAGCGTTAAAAGGTGAACCTTCACAAGGTCAAGCTTCGATGACAAACGAAGGAAATCTTTGGGCTTATAACGTTGATGCGGTTCGGGAGCAAATGGCGCAATTTGTAATTCAAGAAAGCTTGCCATTCAAACATTTCGACAACGAACGTTTGACTCGACTCATTCAACGAACTCTCCAACCACGTTACACCAATGTAAGTCGTGCTACTCTTCGAAGAGATTGTTTAAAAATGTGGAAAAAGGCTAAAAATGAATTAATATCTTATTTTGAAAATTTACAAACCGGTGTTAACTTAACTAGTGATGTTTGGTCGACACCTCACGGTTCACCGGACTCGTACATTTGTGTCACCGCTCATTGGGTTGAACCCGATTCGTGGCAAATGATGAAACGTACGATTGCGTTTGAATTGTTTGATTATCCTCACACCGGCCAAAACATTTTTTATGTTATTGATAAAGTTATTCAAACGTATAAATTAGAAAACAAAATATTTTCTATATCTTTTGATAATGCGTCAAACAACACTCTTGCGATAGATCATTTGAAATTAAAATATAAACCAATATGTGAGGGTGTGTTTTTTCATAGTCGATGTGTTGCGCACATCATAAACTTAGCCGTTCAAGACGGTTTAAAAACGATTGAGGGCCAAAAAGATTGTTTTAAAAGAATGTTACGTGATATTTTTAGTAATAACCAAAGATATACTAAATATCGCAAGTTTTGTAAAGACGCAAATACTAAATGTTTAGGTCCGAATTGGGACGTACCAACACGATGGAATTCCACATGTAACATGTTTGAAAAGGCTATAGAACAAAAAGAAAGTTTAATAGCCTTTCATAATAGTTTGGTAAGTCGGGGAAAGGCAAATTCTTACCATCCATCGGGTTGGGCCATCATCGAAGAAGTAACAAAAATGCTTCAAGTTTTTAAAAATGCAACTACATGTCTTTCTGGAGTTTATTACCCAACGAGTCCGTTGGTACTTTACCAAATTTATTTAATGACTTCAAAATTAAATGAAATGTCGTGTTGGGGTAGACCTTATTCGGATATGATACCCCCAATGAAAGAAAAACTTAAAAAGTATTTTGAAGAAATGCCTCCCGTTATTACATGTGCCGCAGCTTTAAACCCTTGTTTAAACAAGTCGGGAGTTGAAACTTTACTTGATAAAATTACTTTTAGTTTGGATTTAGAAGTTGGTAAACCAATGTATGGTACAACTTTAAAAGCTAATTTCAACAAACAATTACAACAAATGTATGATGTTTATTTATTAAAATACGGGGAAACATCACAAATTCATGATGCTTTAAGGCATGCGGCAAATGCCGAAAATTATAATGATCCAATGTTTGATTTATATAATACTTTAAGGGATGAATTTAATAAACGTCAACGTGGTGACACTCCGAGTAGTGAACTCGGGAGGTATGGTCTTACAAACTTTTTATCGACCATGACTCCACATGAATTTAAAAATTTTGACTTGTTGGCTTGGTGGAAAGGTAAGGAAGATCAATTTCTCATCCTATCCATTATGGCCCGAGATTTACTAACCGTCCAAGCTTCTACGGTAGCTTCGGAATCTGCTTTTTCTGTTAGTGACAGGGTTATATCAATAAGACGAACTCGACTAACTCCACAAGCAGTTGAAATGTCAATTTGCTTGAAAGATTATTTGGATGCCGCGGAAAGAGTACAAGACAAACGTTCACTTGAAGGAGAACTGGAATACGAAGCAGAATTATACGAGGACGAGGTAGAGAGCGGATTGACACCGGGAATGACTGATGATGAAGCGGCATATGATGACTACCTTCGTAACAGTTCCGGTTCAGGTGGCGAGGAATAAACGTACAAGTAATACGAACGAAGAAACAACTATGTTAAATGTTTAGTTTTAAATGTTTAAATTATTTAAATGTTTTAAATGTTATAAATTGTTATAAATGTTTAAATGTTATGAATTGTTTAAATTGTTTATAAATGTTATATAAATTGTTAAAATGCTTACATTGTTTATAAATGTTATACAAATTATATAAATTATATAAATGTTATAAATGTTATATAAATTATATAAATGTTATATAAATTATATAAATGTTATAAGTGTTATAAATGTTTATGTTTTAATTAAAAGTTTAAAATTTTATTTCAATATAACAAAAATCCAAAGTAAAAAAAAAAAAAAAAAAAAAAAAAAAAAAAACAAAAACCGGTTTGGGCCGAACCGGTTTGGGCCCAAACCGGTTTGGGTGGTTTGGGTTTTTCAGGTTTGAAACCGGTTTGGACCCGAACCGGTTTCGGGCCAAACCGGTTTTGACCAACTTTGACCAAACCGGTTTCGGTTTGGGACCCGAACCGGTTTGGGTCAAAAAACCGGTTTGTACACGTCTACTACCATTAGAGCAATAGAATGTTGTTTGTTAAAGTAAATGGATAATGTATATATCATCCACCCATGTATACAAAAGGTATATTAAGACCACCAAACTATCAAAATAGCATTATAGGCCACCCATGTATCAAATGTGGTTTGGTCTATTTCAGGCCAACAAATTGGCGGATAACAACAATACTCTCAAATACATAATGATATAAATACACTTTGGTGTGTAAACATGTTAGATGCATTGTTTTGGAAACCGGATCAGACCGGCCGGTCCGACCGGGAACCGGATGAACCAGGGGTTGGACCGGTCGAACCGGTTTTTCATATATATATATATATATATTTTATTTTTTTTAGTATTTTTTACATATATATATATATATATATATATATATATGTGTGTGTGTGTGTGTGTGTGTAAAATAATTTTATCTAGTTCTTATATCCGGTCCGACTGATTGAACTGGTCCGACCAGTGAACCAGTAAGACGTCCGGTTCACTGTCCGATCCGATTCTAAAAACATTGGTTAGATGTCGAAAAAAAATTGTTTGTATAGTCAAACTTATGGCATTTCCAAACAATATGAGCATTTTGGTCATTTTACAATTCTCAAGCCAATTTGTGCGCATAATTGGCATAAATGAATTTAAATTGATACTTGAGTGGCCTAAAATGCTATTTTGAAATTTGGGCAGCTGTGGTACAACTTTTCAATACATTGGTGACATATGGATGCATTATTTCCACAATGAATGATTCTTAAAATTAACTACATAAACATATTAACAATATACACATAGATTTGAATTGAGCACTCTCAACTTCAGCTTTAGCAAATGCTCTTTTTAAATCCACAATTCAATCAATCATGCTTTATGTTGTTAGTAGATTAATATGTTTCTCCTATAAATGAGCATACTGTTCAAGAATTCTTGCATGCCCTTCAATTGTCATTTGCATTGCTTCTGGGAGATCCTTTGAATTTCTTTCACTATCAATTTAAATTTTATATTCAATAATCAAGAGACTTGCGTGTAGTTCATGTTCCAAATTTCATATTAAACATGAATTCTAGTACTTTGCCATATTTGAGATGAAAATAATATATAATATAGAATTCCGCTTCTCGGATCTTCAATTTCTTCCAATTAGACGATCAGACAGAAGATCGCCAAAAGTTAGTAGAGAAGTTATAGGATCGCAGAAAATCGGTAGAGAAGTTATATGGTTTTGAACCAGGCGAAAACTTTTGTGAAATTTATTATAAGTTTATTTTTATCTATCTTTCGGTATAATTGATAAATATAATGTTTTTTTATTTTTTATTGTTTTTAAAAATGATATATATTATTTTATTTTTTAGATAACAGTATAATTTCTTGTTTTCGTTAAGAAAATATTGTTAGTGAAGTGTTTATTTTCTACCAATATTTTAATATAAACTCTATTCAAAATTAAGAGGCTACAATATGCGTAAAGTGAATGCTAGTTTAAACTAAACTACAAATTTCAAGTTTTCATATATACTAACTAGTCTAACAATCTGTGTTTTACACGTGTTGAAAAAATAAAATTATCATTAAATACATTTAAATGGAGTGGTCATTGGAATATAAGTTTGTTATGTATAAGAACATGAGAATTAAGAAAATATGTACACAATAAAATTACATGACAAATTCAAATACATAAGAAGAAACATAAAATTTTTACAAATCTCTAAAAATGTCTTTGTACTACTTTTGAGGTTGTGCTTGAAAGTTCACCACTGTCATCTAGTATAGTCAACTTTAATCTATCTCGTTTTGTAACTCTTGACAATACAACATACAGTTGTCTGTGTGTAAAATCTGTTTGATCAGAAAACAAACCAACTTTTGATAATGATTGACCCTGAATCTTGTTTATAGTCATGGCAAAACACACGGCTAAGCGAATTGTCTTCTTTAAAACTCAAAAGGTAGCCTTTTGTTAGTAGGTATCAAGAATTTCTTAGGGATAAAAATACGTTCTCTAGTGTTACTGTCAGATATAATCTCTGCTTTTTAAGATAAATAAATACAGAATATATAAAAAATTAAAAGGAACCTGATTCGGTAAGTAGCTTTTGAAAAACTAAGAAACCACATTTCTAAAAAATGTTTCCTTGCATTGTAGTTCTCTAATATTTAAGCAAAACCAAAAGGCATGATATCAATTACAAGAAAACATATACTACAACGTACTTTGTCTCGAGATAATTTTAAAGAGTAAAATATTAACAAACATTCTCATGAACAACTATAAACTCAATGGAGTAAAAGTTTGCTGGATTATTATACATTCGTTGCTTCCATAATCGAGTTATGTGAACCTTGATGGTATGACATGATGTGATATATCAAGATACTTTAACAAAGTGACCTCAGTTACTTTAAATTACCTTCAAATTAAGAAAAATATAGTGTAATAATATAAAAAAAGATAAACATATAAAAATGATGTTAGTAACAAAAGTGTAAATGTTAGCGGCATAGTAAGAAATAATCTTCAATTAGATTTTTAAAAATCTGACATACATCATGTCAATATGTAATGTAGAATAAAACAATGTAAATTTTAAAGAATTACTAAAATCTTTCACCAAACTGCACGCCATACTGGAAATATTCTCAAAGCAGAAACGGTATTTTAGAACAAAGAAATCGAATGTAGATGTAGATTAATGAGATGTAAATCTCTATGCATATAATCAAGTCGTATAAAATCTAGCAATAATATAGGTCGATTATTTAGGAAATTGAGTATGGAATGTAATAAGTTTATTAGCTGATTAATAATATTAAGTTATTAATATATTAATTCATATTTGGAAGCATATAATCATCAAAATTGTAGGAGTGAGATTTTCAAATTTTAATTATCTGGTTACAGGGGTAAAAAATGTTGTATAAGGACTAACTATTTTTATTAAAAAACTATTTTTTAAAATTTAAGGGATGTTATTTTTAATCTTAAGTTTACATGTTATAGGCGTAATAAATGAAAAATAGATCATGACTATAGTTTCATATAGTACTTTTAAAAGTTTTATTTTAATATCATTAAAGGAAACTCTATGTTTTATTATCTTGAAACAAAGTATGAGACATATAAGGATTTTCAGCCTAATTATTTTTATAGCTCATTGCCTCATTGTAGTCGAGTAAAAAGTTAGTCTTATATTGAAAATAAATTCAGTATGGTTTATTTGAACAATTTATGAAAAATATAAGGATTTTAAAATTGATTGTTTATAAATCGGATATTGTATGTTGTAAATATGTTTGTGTTTATAAATCAGATACATTAGTTTATGCTAAAAAACAAAATGATATAAACTAATTATCTTACTGTTGACTTAAAATATTTAACAAATATTGAATAAAGTAAATAATTTGTAAATACCAATGTGATAGTTTAGTCGTTTATTTACTTAGATATAACAATGCACTTTTGTTAAACTCAATATTAAAAACTATGAATTGTTTAAAAATATGTATATGCAGATTAATTCTATAAAGTATGAAAATAAATTCATAGGAATATTAAAAAGTGATAGATCATTATTTATGGTATAAATCAATGTTGGTTGGATATACAAATGACATATTATAGTGTTTTTAAACTATTACAATTTTTGAAAATAAATTTTTAATCAAAGTATGCATAAATTGTAGGTTTCAAATAGTTGATTTAGTTTCTTGATTCTAATAAAGTAATTACTATTTTTTTTAAACCATGTTTCTAATAAGACAATATGCGATAATTGTTTACTGAGAATATGACATGTTACAAGTCATTGCATAAAATTAAGCCGCACGATTAAACCCTTTACATTTATTATATATAGAAATAAAGATTTAGCCTAAATAGGAATAACAATGTTGTCCCTGGAACCGACCGATCTCATTGTACTCTCGACCCCCCCCATCTCTTTCTCGTCTCATCTTTTGTTCCTGTCGCCGGAAAACCAACAACCAAGAAAAAAACTGATTGTGTAGGGAGAATTGTTACCTCGCAATGGCAACAAAGGAGACATGCAAATCTGCATTGATTGTTCCTGGCTCTCTCTCCATTTCTTTCTATTTCATTAAGAAGTCTACATGTGTGAAACAGTGGCAGATTGAGATTTTAAAAAGTTTACACCTGACCCCTGTCTTGCATTCCATGTACTTGTACCGATGACCTCACCATAGGTACGTAAACTAACATCCAATGGCTCAAACTACGAATTTACTATTCATTTACGTTGTTTCTTAAACTATTGTATAATATAATGTATAATTAACGAAATAAAAATAAAAATAAAAACTTAACAGGTCAAAATATTAGGAGAAACTTATAAAAGAACATTACATTGCGTAATAACATAAGATTAAATAATGCAAGTAATTCATGTAGTGTTCAAATTACAAGTTTGATTATTTCCTTTAATAAATTACATATATTGTTCACGTATTAGTAACATATTTGATCATTTTCAATCAACAAAGTTAAAAAGTGGTATTATTTGATTCCCACCACATGTTCCGAGAGCTAGACCTCCACATGGCCATAGACCTTGTTCTACGTCACACCAAAGTTTCAAGGGTCGAATCATCTCAATT
This sequence comes from Flaveria ramosissima, assembly GCA_025215565.1. Taxonomy (NCBI): domain Eukaryota; kingdom Viridiplantae; phylum Streptophyta; class Magnoliopsida; order Asterales; family Asteraceae; genus Flaveria; species Flaveria ramosissima. The sequence goes on along the minus strand of CM046046.1, from coordinate 34,028,352 downwards.
TGAAGTGTGTGGTAATCGTGAAAATGCACGTTCGATTAAGAAAAACAAGGCGTTTAAGAAAGACACTTGAACATGCAGGGGAGGCCATGTGTGGGAGAGTTAGGCACATAACACATTGGAAGAGGGGGTGATGAAGAAAATCCATAGAAAATGGGGGTTGCAGTTTGAAATATTTGTTTAAACAAAACGGGAAAATGACCATTTCACATAGATATAATATGTTATTAGAGAAAAGAATAAACATGTTACCATATATGTAATTTAATTTATGACCATCAATGTAACTTTATTTATGGTTGTACCTAGGATTAGGTCGTACCATACTTTTAGGACCAGGCTTCGAACCAAGAATAGGGTCATTGTAATCAAGTCGGGCCAAGTATGTCTTTGGTTTTGCCAAGCCAACCAACCTAAGCATCAATGCATTCTAGTTTAACAAGTCAGGCCCCGAATCCATTTAGGTTTTAGCGAGCTGAATTTTTTATTTCCCCTTATATAAAAGTGCTTATATAAAAGTGAAGATGACCAACAATCGTATCTAGTTAATATAAACAACACCAAAAAGGTGAAATCTTAGATTTAATTTTAAAACAATTCTTATTACTAGAAAAACAATCACCAATCACGCTACAGGAGTAAAACCCACAACCACTTGGTTGTACTGTTGTAGGGTACAAATTTATCACCACACTATCCCTTGGGACAAGTGAAAATCTTAGATGGTCAAGACTATTTTATGGCTTATAAAAGCATTCATAACACATTCTTCATCTTTATTCATATAATTACACTAAAAACCACTACTTTTTATCTCTCCTTTTCAACTTGATCATTACTTTTTTCTTTCTCCTCCACTCACAATCACTTAAAATATATTAAAAACATTATAGGGTTTTGAACAATGTTTCCCAAAAATACATATTGAACAGTAAATTTTCCATATCCTTCATTCACAACCACCTATAACCATACCATATAATATAGGGAATACACTCACATTAATTTAGGAACCGGCTGTGAAGGCTCTAAGAGAATCAAATAAAGTTAAAGAATTTGGATTATGCAAAAAGTTCCCTAAAGATACAAGGTTCACTACATTGATCCTCACAATTGGTACCGAAAGCTATACAAGAAACTTCAATCCTTATACAACACAAAGTAAATATAAGTTGTAGCTTGTTACCTAGATGTTGCATGAGTCATAACCAGATAACCAAGAGGGTTATGGCAAATTAGTCAACTCTCCATTATCTTCATTGTAAAATTTCATCTTTCCATTGATGGTCAGCATCTGAGCTGTTACAGTCATATTTTGGCATTTCAGAAACCGAACTTTTGTGTTTTTTCTTCAATTTTTCTATCTCTTTGTAAGCTTTCTCCTTCTCTTGTTCTGCCTGCCTTGTGCGCGCCTGCATGTTTTGAATGTATTATTGCTGGTTGAATAAAACATATGCATAAAAAAAGGTATGTGATACTAAGCAAACTGGTCTTTTATTAACGACAAAGGAAATGCTTCTCCTTAGAAACATCAAACCTCTCTAAACTCTATTTATGATAAAAGGGAGCTTGCACTCCTAAAGAAAATCTATCTATAAAATAAAACCAAATATTTTCAATGCGTATAGTATATTTGGGCCGCAGCACAATTTACAGTTACAATAAGGTATGAAAAAAAAACAGAAACTGTGGGGAAAGATTTTTCTGGGCCAACCCAACCTGACCCAATACCGAGAAAGTACCCATTTTGACCTGTTACCAAAAGTAATAACTATGGTCCATAAAAAACAGCTATGCATAAACATCAATAAAACTATGTTCATGTTGAAGAGATATTAATAAAAACAAATGAGGAACAGATTAATACCTCAGCAGCAGCAACAGCTTCTTCAGCTTCTTTAAGTCTAACAAGTAGTTCACCAGCAGCCACCACAGCTTCATCAGTATCTCGTAATTGGGCTTTAAGGCCGTTACTCTCATCCCTATAATGACGCCTCTCTTTCTCATTTTCTGCCTTCAAAATTGAAATTTCAGTTGCAAGTGCATTAATAAACTTAGATTCAGCCCCCTTAACACCAGCTTTAGCAGCTGCTTCTTTTACATCAATAATTCCATCCTCAATTCTTCGTTGTGTTGTTAGAAGATTAATATGTTTTTCCTCTAAATCAGCATATTGTTCAAGCATTCTTGCATGCCCTTCCATGGTCATTTGCATTGCATCCTTTAATTCTTTGGCACATTTTCTTTCAATCTCAAGTTCATGCTTTTGTTTTTCAACTAGACTGCGGCTTTCTTGTAGCTTAAGTTCCAAATCTTCTACGACAGAGACCCATTTGCTTTCTGCTTCGACTCTTTGATCAGCGGATTCTTGTACTGAGCTTATTGGTGGACCCAAACTCGGGTCAGATTGATGGGTTATTTGCAAGGCATTACTACTTCTTTTAGATGAAGAGTCCATATAAAACTGAAGTTGAGTTTTCAGATCTTGAATTTCTTCTAACAATACATCCCTTTCCCCCAAATCAAAGAAGTTTTGGTATCGTTCTAATTCATCTTGAAATCTTTTAAACTCTATCTCTGTCCTTAAAACTTCTGGGTGGTTCTCATAATTCTCCTTCAAAATCTGTATAAATAGACAATTTCAACCTATTTACTTATGTGGACGTTTTGGATTGTGTCTATCTCATGATCAAACAAATAAATGTAAGCTTAAAGGAGAACAGGCTGTAAGTCACCTAAAGTTTACTTGTAAAGCATGAAACCTCCTGAACGTTTTACTTAAAGAGTTTGGGTTATGAACATAATTGTTATTTAATATTATTTATTCTCAAAAGTTTCCAAAGTGGATCATAGATTAAGCGGCTAAGCCAGGCCTGCCAATCAAAAAACCAAAAACGATCCGGTTCAACCTGTTTAAACTATACAACCTGGTGGCTAGTCATTCTTGCCACCTCTAGTCATATATTAACAGATTAAAACATAACTTTTACAGTCAAGACGAAAAAAGAATCAATACCTTATTCTCGTTTCTTAAAGAAATCAATTCATTAGCCTTGAACTCCTCAGCAGACAAAATACCATCCATCAAGCTCTCAAGACGAGCAATTTTATCTTCCTGAATTTGCCCTATAACTAAATTGCACTCTCGTTCATGTTTGTATTGTTGCAACTGGTGTAACATAGAAGTGATTTTAATTTAGAAATGTAAAAAAATCAATTTCATATCTATGTTTTGGATTTAGAAATAGAAACAGACATACCAAACGATTAAGTTGGTTTATTTCCGAGTCTTGTCTAGTGCAGAGGTCTTCTAATGCCATCTCTCTCCTTATAGCTCCTGCCAACACCTTTTCAACTGCCTGCAGAATAATAAAATGTTAACCAAGAATATGACCAGAGATATCAGAGGTGGTCATCTCGACCCATTTACTTTATGAATAAGTCGATTTGGGCTATGGTCTATCTTAAATAGGGCAAACAAGTAAAAATAATAATAATAACTTAAAAGCACCCTGGTCAAAAGTAGCCCAAGCTGTATTTTTATTGCATAACCTCGTAAATTATTTTATTACTGAAAAAGTATATGTTTCATCATCATAGTTGGTTACAGATTTACTTAGGAAAAGCTGTTTCAGGGCAAAACAACCACGTCCAAGCTATACAAATGGCCGATTGACAGAAATGCTGATTAAGCAATTCCTCCAATCCCGATAAAGGGAAAAATAGTAAACAAACATAACCAAAACTTTGTATTAAGAAAAATACATACTTTGGGAACCAATAGCTTATTTCTATCAGCCGGTTGTGACCCACCAACAGGAACCAACTGCATGTTTGAACAATCGTTTTCCTCTTTTACTTCTTGAGAGCTAGTACACTTGCAGTTTCTGCACAAATACACCACAGGCTTTTCTCCTCCTAACTCATTCCCTTGAAGACCAGCTTGCACGCCAACATCTTTTTTAACCAACAACGAATTACTGTCTAGCGGTTTGTATGAAAACCTGAATGAAGATTGTGTAAAAGCAGAACCTTCTTTATGCTTATTAATTACTTCAAGACCATGGTGGAGACTGGCAGACAGACGGTCATTAAAGGATTTAGGACCAGATTTTTCCAAATGGTCCTTCTGAGAAGCAGTTAACATTGACGAAGTCCTTAAACTTTTCCTGCTGCTGTTATCAGGTATAGGAGAAGCACTCAAAGTTGGTGACTTGAGGACTGGGGATGCTTCAGATGACTCTTGGGGTAAATTAGTAATAACACAATCCTCTAAACCATTTTGACTAGAAGCATCCTTTATAGGATCTTTATTTTCTTCATTGGTTTCAAGATATGGAACAGCTGTCTGTTCAAGATTGCCAATTTGATCTGATATATCTTCTTGCATACTAACATCTGTGTCTTCAGAATCTTTACGGTCAAGAAGTTCACTTTCTTCAACTATTTCCATTTCTGTGTCCCCATCATCATCTACATGAGGTAGAACCATTGGATGATTAAGGCTGAATTTCAAAAGATTTATGCTTCTTCTAGCATTCCACCCTGTGGAGTAGCCGGTGCTTGGGTCAACTTGGTTTTCAGTTGACTTCATTCGTTGTAATTCATCCTGTCAATTATTGGCCCACAAAAGTTAGTAGCTGAAGCACATAAAACGAAAACCTTACAGTTAAAGAAAAATTCACCTTTAGTTGGCGTATCACTTCACGCAACGTATTGACATCATTCTGCATTTTTTTGTTAACAATTGCTTTGTTCTTGATAGCCTTAGCACGCTGGGCAAATCGTAATGTACTAAACGTCTCATGCTTACAACTGAATCATAGATTTTCCATTCATGTTAGAAAAGTGGAAGAAATCAGAAAGAAAGCAGTTTGGGGCAAAATGGGTGGATCCGACAGGCTGGTAACAGGTCAAAAAGGGTAATTTTGAAGCGGGTCCAGTGGGTTCGAGTTGACATAAAACTTTTCACCTAGTATGTCAAATATGATTATGATAATTATAATATTCAAATAATAATCTATGTAATTGTATAAAAACACTAGGATTTTTTGTGCATTAAATATACACCTTAGCCAACTTTTGACTGGTCAACCCATTTGTTACCTTTTTTGTTCTCTTCTTTTACCATTTTTGATCCATTACAGGGGAAAACAACATAACTCTTTACAACATATTTACAAGGAAATGGGTTGAACTTGGCACCTTCAATCGTATCATTACCTTTGAGAGGGAGAAATGGCACAAATCATAGCCAGTTTTGCATTTCCACCAAGGGAATCCTGCAACAAAAATGTCAATTTAGAATCTCTGTAGGGAATGTGCCTTTGCTTTCCGGTTTGTGAGACTTCAGCTAAAATGTTTATCAAGTTTCTGCAGATCGAAAAACAAAAAGAAAAGAAAATTATAAATTTAATCAAATCAATATTAAAAAAATACATTTTAATATGTAACCAAATGAAATGACTTACCCCAGCTGTGAAAGGGAACGGTTAATATTACCAGCTTCTTTCAAACGCTCTCCAGCTGCACCAGTTAACTTCTGTCTTTCTGACCCAGCAAGGTCAACAAGATTCATTCGACTCGTTTTAAAGCATCTCAGACCATCTACACTCTATAGAAATGGAAATCTAAGATTATGGCCATCCGTATGCAAATAAATTATTTGGGTACAATAATATATATTAGCCTATGTTATTATCAATACAAGACAAGCAAAATAACTTGAACATGTAGCCTCTATACCTAGGATCTCATTACCTTGCAACTTGACTCCACAACACATGTAAACACACTGTGTGAGCGAGAACTCTCAGAGTTTAAACTTGTTGATCCAGTCCTCCGATATGATAAACCCTGCATATTTGTTAAAGATCAACAAATAATCTTATTCAAGAGTATACATAATAAATGGGAATATCCTACATTCCTACTCAACGAATAGTTTGATACCTTTATTTGACTATTAGTCAAATTCTTGTTTAGAATTATCAATGATATTACCAAGAGCGTACTTTCTAAATCTCATAATAATGGCAATGTCTTGCTTACAAAAAACTTGAGACATTTGTCTGATTATTAATCAAATGCAAGAGACACCCTTGATAAAACACATGAACCTCTTGGGCCAATTTAATACCTTTTTGAGGAGCTGAGTCAAGTCTTTCATGCTGCAAATAGTCTCCTCTGTCAAATTTTCAACATAAACCCCAGTTTTGGCATCCTCTCTTAGATGAAGATTTCTTTGAGATGGATTCAGCAAGTCAGTGATTTGTTCATTATAGATCTGTATATGATATGTTTTGGTATCAATATAACAGTGACAACATAAAGTTCATTTCTTGATAATTAAAGATCATGTTACCTCAAGAAAAGAACACCGACACTGATACATAAGTTGTTGGTCAACATGCTTATTTTGTTCCTATAAGAAATAAGCAAACCACAAGTAAAATTCATGAGACAAATTTACACTGACATACTTTCTTATATACAACCAGTCAAAAAATTCATAACTGAAACTATGAGAAATACGACATAAAAAAGACACCTCATTTATGCGGGAAAATAATCTTGCAAAAACACGAGGGGTCAACCCTTGATCATTACTATTTGAGGTCTCTTCTAACAATGTATTGGCTGGCCCCCATATCGTGTAGGTCTTTCCGCTCCCAGTCTAGGCAAATCAAATCAATAGTATCAAATTAACATATAAAGCAACAAAACCATATAACAAATGGTGATAAAAGTGTGCTTATCTTCAAGAATACAAAATAATACCTGCCCATATGCAAATATTGAACTGTTAAATCCAGCAAGACAGTTTTCAACGAGAGGAGCTCCCACAACCTCAAATATATCAATCTGAACGACAAGATGAAGCAACAAACATTGAGAAACAATGTAAACAAATCATGAAAAATCTGAAACACTAAATTGAAAGCAAAAAAGAATCTACTTGCCTGAGTTGATTTTCCATCTGCTACATGATCAAAAGTAAATTGGTGCCCAACCATTGACAACGATTCACCAGAAATCTTCTGGACTATAGTTTCCCCTTCTTCATTATTATTCAACGGACGCATTCTCACTATAACCTAATAAAAACCATCACACCACATCAAAACAACATGTTTTAGGAAAAACAATTCTACATTTTATTATCAAGATCATAACGTCAAATAATTAGTTTAATTTCAGCAATAACACCCTCACAATATTGAATATTATCAAGATCATAACGCCCTTTTCATGTACTAATTCAAACCTTCAGCTAATAATCATATTAAACCTTTTCCATCAAACCCAAATAACAAACTAGGGTTCTAACTTTGAACAACTTACGTACCTTAACCCCCGAATCAGTAGATCCACAACCAATACCACCATTCTCCGGATGAAAATCAGCCCCAATCTTCCGTTTCAGAGGGTTGGAAGAAGGGGGTTTCGGCGGGAGCGGCGATTTCAGTTTACTCGCAACGTACGGCGAGGGCTTTGGATCTGGAAGAGCGTTTTCCGACGGAGGAGCGTTTTCTTTGCTCGATTTGTGCTTCCGATTAGACGATCGATTCTGCTTCATCGAACTAGGGTTTACTGGTGGATTATCAGACGAATGTTCTCGCAAAATGGGGCTTCTTGATTGCATAAAATGCTTCATCTTTCGAACCCTAGGCCAGTGAATCGTGAGTGTGTGTGTGTGTGTGTGTATGTGTGTGATGGAGAGAGAGATGTAGCCGTTGGAAGATGAAGATGAATTTTAAAATTGAAGTGGGGACGAAGGAGCTTCTTGAAATTGAAATCAACGTTGGAAAAAATTATGTTTTAATAATTTTGTCATTGTATGTTTTTATGTATGTAGATAATATTAATTTGAACTTATATATTTGAGTAAATTACAAATTGTATCGTTTATTAATACATAAAATTAAATTGTATGTCTTTTAGTTTCAATAATTATACCGTATGTCTTTTTTTATTAGAATTGCACACATATTGTCCTTTACACTAATCATCGTCAAAATTTACAGTTAATTCACACATGTACCTCTCACTTGAGGGATATTTATGTATTTTACATGCCTACAATAAGTTAAAAATAATTTTATGTCGCTTCATTCCCGTTGCCTTCATTTTAGGTGTTCAAAGTTGGATGCCTGAAATTTCGAATAGTAAAAATCACTATCTGTATCTATATCTGTATCTGTAATTTCGGATATTTGAAGTTCAGATATATAAAATTTTGGATATAGATATAGATAGCAATTCGGGTATCCAAACTTCTCTTTTTTTTATTTTTGTAATAATTAAATATATGTTATTATAAAAATAATGTAAAAACAATACACATAAAAAAGTCCTAATATACACTAATAAGTCCCAACAAGAAAACGTTTAATACTTTAGGAAACAAAAAAAATATTTTTCAGTTTTAGGATAATTTAAAATATTTTAGAAATACTTTTTGTTATTTTTTTAAGTGTTAAACGTTTCTTTTTTAATTTTGGTTGGGACTTGTTAGTGTATATTGAGACTTTTTTTAATATGTCTTGTTTCTATATTGTTTTTATAATAACATATATCTAATTATTGGGGAAAAAAAGAAAATTTTCGGATATACGAATCGCTATTTGTATCCAATACTGAATTTCAGATATCTGAAACTTCAAATATAGATATGGATAGTTATTTCTACTATCTTAAAATTTAAGATATTCAACTTTGAACACCCTAATATGTAGGCGACATGAATCAAGCGACGTAAAAATATATTTGACTCATTGTAGACTTGTAATATAAATAAATGCCCCTCATAAAAGTGGCACATAACTGATTTAACTGTGAATTTGGATGAAGGTTAATTTAAAAGACGATATATATGCAAATAGCTATAAAAAGGACATTCTATGTAATTATTAAACTAAAGTACATAACATATAATTTTATATATAAATAAAAGACATAATTTGTAATTTACTTTATTTCTTTTCATATTAAAATTATTTAATTAAGCTATAGTTTGTTTATAATACATAAGGTGGAACTGTGGAAGAACATAAGGTGGTGAATATTGCAGATCTTGATGGCAATTCGAAGAAATAGGAACCCCAAAAGGTTAATGGTTTAAATTTGTTTATGTTTATTTTAAGGTTTTTAATTAACTGTATTATGCTCAATTACATATTTGAATTCAAGTTTATGTTGAAAAGTGTTGAGATTATTTGTTGTAGTGTAATGTTTAGTCCCTACAAATTTTTATCTTCATCGTGAAATTAGTGAGAAGGTATTATTTATATTTTTCTATTGTTTCTCATAAACTTTATTTTAAATTTTATTTTTGTTTGTAATGATCGATTGTTTGAAGCCCATGCTAGGATATTTGAAAATTAAGAAAAAAAAAGACTTAAGAGGGTGTCAGTGCAGAAGCAAAACAGACATTGTGCAGTTTATATTTATTGTTAAATAATAAGACTTTTACCTTGAATTAGAGGTATATGCATGTTAAATTGTAGTATAATAAAAGTTATAGTTTGTTTTACAAGCATGTCTCGTGCAGTGATAATAAAACATTCTTTATTAAATATGTTATGGTTTTTGATATGTGTCAGTATGTAAATTACATAATATTAATTAGTAAAGTGAATGAATAGTATAGGTGTTAAGTTTAATATTTTAGCCATTTTATTTTTCAGGTTTTATATTCTATCCTTATCGTGTTTTAGAGAGCAAATGAGGATAGCCCATTTGTTTTTTAGAGAGAGAGATAGGTGGTTTGGAAGGGAGATGGTCGCCGATACATAGAGGTGGGTTGGCCCCAACAACCCCCTTCAGGTGGTTTTGACGTAAATTTTGTTTATAAATGAACATTCTTTTCTATTCATTTCTTGGTGTTAAAATAGGATATGTAATATAAAAATGGAGGATCAATTATCTTTTATTTTCTCGTTTTTCTTTTTCAAAAAATAATTTTGGAGGTTGTGTAATGCTTACTTTTAAACTTTTCGTTTACACAGTAGTAATATTTTTTGTTTCTCTCTTCATCTTTGGATTCCTATCCAATGATCCAGGACGTAATCATGGTCATACAAATTTATCAACGAGTTGGAACAATATTTTAAAAAACGACGAAAAGAACAAGGCATAATGCAAGGGCTGGATCACCAGCTTCGAACAAGAAGATTTAAACGTATAGCTTTTTTAACTCGTTCCAGACGAAGTTTTAAGAAGTCTCAATTCAAGAATTATAATCTTTATAGCAAATTTAATAGAGATCGGGTTTTATAAGTTATTTGGAAGAACCAGATTTTCTCGAGCCGTAATCAAAGGCTCTATGCGTATTCAAAGACGTAAAATTGTTATTTGGGGACCGTCTCAAGGGAATCCCCATTCCCCGCTTTTTTTGGAAAAAATGGAAGATTTTCCTTTTCCTATATCCGACCTAATGAAACAATTTTGTGCTCTTTTTTTATACACTTTGAGTTAGTCTATGTTTCGACATAAGTTTTTTAGAGTTTATTTTAAATACTGATGTTAACCAAAGTTCTCTTAGCATTCACTGAAGTACAAGAAAGTTACTTCGAAAATTTGATCATGCACAACGAAAATTAACTAAGTATCAAATCTTCCGAAGCTAAAGACAGAAATCTTTCAAAACCAAAAGTGAAGTCTTACGAAGCCTGAAGACAAAGTTTTCTGAGGCCTCAACACTAGTTTCTTCCGAATACAGAGAAAACATGTATTCTCTGACATACTTTTGACAAAAGCAAAATAATTTTCCTCTGCCAGCTCTGGATACTCACCAATTTATATAAGTTGGTGATTAACTTTTTAATTTTGTCAACTGTTCAGTATGGTGTGTTTGTCTGTAACTTTTGACTCTTGTATTTTTATCCTAATTATAATACAATAGAATGTGAGATATGACATGTCATAGTCACATTTTAAAAGACATTTTTTTTTTTACTTTAAATTGATATTGTTGTCTATATTAGTGTCCAGCTAGCCTTCAATTTATGGCATGTTGTATGATGGATTATAAAGTATATCATGTAACCAGTCTTAGAACTAATCTTTGTAACAATTATAAAACACTTGAGAGCAATATACATCATCCTTAAAAACCAATCTTTGTTCGCTTGAGTGTTCTTATCTTTTGTTCTTTGTTTCTTTGCGTGGTTCCTTATTTGATCAAGTAAGTGTGATATTCTCCAACTTTGAAACTGTTGCTGAACCGTAACCGGTCCTGTAGTTTATTTGGAAACTCATCGAGTCAAATATAGTACACGTTCATTCGACAGTATAAATTAGAATTACTTATGTTTTAATGTAATTTAGTTCGAAAATGAGTTTGAGTGATTGTAATCTATATTTTTTTCGCACTGCATATGGCGGTGTTGTACGTGCTTTTTATGTGCATTTGAGTTGTTCCACAACTTGACATAAAGTAAAGTGAATGAATAGTATAGGTGTTAAGTTTAATGTTTTGGCCACTTAATTTTTCAGGTTTTCATTCTACCCCTATCGTGTTTTTAGAGAGCAAACGAGGGCAGCACGTTTGTTTTTTAAAGAGAGAGATAGGTGGTTGGAGAGGGTGACGTCCGTTAGTACATGGAGGTGGGTTGGCCACACCAGCCGCTTCTGGTGGTTTTGACATAAATTTCGTTTAAAAATAAGTTGGGTCAAATATAAAACATTTTTGTGCTCTTTTTTGTACACTTTGAGTTAGAATATGTTTCGATATAAGTTTTTTTTAAAAGTCATCGAGTCAAATATAGTACACTTTCATTCCACATTATAAATCAGAATTACTTTATGTTTCGATGTAATTTAGTTCGAAATGAGTTTGAGTGATTGTAATATATATTTTTTCACGCTGCATATGGTGGTGTTGTACGTTTTTTTATGTGCATTTGAGTTGGTCCACAATTTGACATAATTTGTTTAAAAAAAGTCGGGTCAAATACAATATGTTTTCATTCAGCGTATAAATTCGAGTTGCTCTACGTTTTGTCATAAATGAAGTTTGAAGACAAATCGGATCGATTGTGTTCTATACTTTTTCACGTCACGTACGATGCTGCTGCAACGTGTGGCAGATTGAAAAACTACTTTCTTATTTTACTAGTCTTATCATTCAAATGATTATATTTTTATTAAAATATTAATCTACTTTATATATAACCAGTTAGATTCGTCCACGCGCGTTACGCATGTTGTGGACGGGGCAAACCACAGCTCAGATAAACCATAGCCATTGCATCGTAAACAAAAGAGTAGGTTCGAAACCAAAGTCTAGTCACGGCTCGACACTATAACCAGCCACTTCAAAACCAAACCCAACATAAGGGAATCCCAAATCATTTTGATAGCATCATGTTCAACATGCTTTCTACAACAATGTAAGTAATCCAAAATGCTCGTTAAATCATACAACCAAAGCGAAAGAAATATACAACAAAATAATGCATAGAAACGTTGAAACTGAAACAAAACCGTGATACAATGTCATCTGTATAATGAAAGCAAGAAATTGAGTGGTCTCAGATGGTCGTGCCATCATCATCATCGACCAAAAATATCAACACCAAGTAACACATAACCGCGACCATCATTGTGCCATTTCATCTCAGATGAAGTTATCCCCATCATCATCGACGTTAGATCTTAGGTGAAACGAACCCCATCGTCATCGATCCCCGACATCCACTTAGGGTTTTGAACCATAACTAAACACTCACCGACCAGGATGGCAGTAACCAACTACTAAAGGCTTATCCGCTGACAAATCGGCTTCCCAGAGGCAACGCTAAACAGAAGGGCGCCACCGCCTAGCAAGTGGCTGAATCACGATGGTACACAACCATAGTGTAAACAGCATATGAAGGCAAACCGTGAGGCATGCAATAACCCGCAAACGCGTCGATATGTGGGGACAAAGACTTAACTATTGTCGCCAAAACCAAAAACCCCAAATCAGATGCTGGAGTACACTGGCGTTAGGCACAAAAAAATTGGTTATGAGTTCACAAAACATATAACACAGCCGAAGCCATTATCGGTGTGGCAGACTAAGCAATCGATGACGAAACACGCCGTGAGAACAACGATCGGAAGGTAGGCGTGACCTGCCACCGTCAGGCGGTGGCAGCACCACCTATGACCGGAATGTTGGGGCGTCCCGCCATCGTCAGGCAGCGACGAAACCACCGGCAAAGCAACCCCAACCAATACTCTCTCTCTCTCTATAAACAAACTATCGACATCGACACAAGTTGTGCGAACAACAATCAGAGGGTGGGGGCGACCTGCCACCGCCAGGTGGCGACAGCACCGGCAACGCAACCCTAACCAACACACACTCTCTCTACAAGAGAAGCCTTCACAGTGACTATAACGGCAAATGAAGAGGCAAAATGTAAACCACAAAATCCTTTGTGGCAATTTTACTAAATGATCATAAGTAATTGTAGATCGCAGGGCCGGTCCCGAGAGTATTCGAATAATTTTAGGCCCTGGGCGAGTAAAAAAATGGACCCTACAATATACTGTCAATAACCAGTATGTTAAAAATCTATAATACCACAATAATGGTTTTACCAATAAATAAAAGTATTGTGGCAAAATAATCTAATTTACTTACTTAACCGAATCGTAAGACTAACCTAGCGTTTTTTTACTTGTGTTTAAATTGGATCGACTAAACTAATTAAAATGTTAACGGATCCTAAGTTTCAATTGATCAAAATAATTAAATTGCTATTGGGTTTGTTAATTAGTTTGTTAATAATCTATAGTTGTTCATATATATATATATACATATATATATATATATATATATATATATATATATATATATATATATATATATATATATATATATATATATATATGATATATTATAATTTTTTCTCACATTTATCTCATATATAGTAACAAGTGATTAAACAGATAGGTGTAATTTATTGACATGTAAGTTTTAAAAACTCAAAATTGTAAATTTAATAAAAAAAGCTAAACAGATTTATATTTATAATAATATACATTGTGGTGTTAATAAAGTTACATTTTTTGTTATTATAAAGTGATAAAATGAAGTTTTTAAAGTGCGAATAATTTGCAGATGAGTACCATTTTGAAAATGGTAGTTTTGTTTGTATATTAATAACAAATAAATATATATTACTAGAAAATGGTAAATTAGATTTTAATAATTTAAATTATTACCTCTTGACTAATAACAATCTATACTATTAATTTGGCTGATAATACCCCCAACTTTACTTTTATTACAAACAACAGTACTAGTGACATAATTATCAAATTTTTACGCTCGATTTGTATTTATTTTAGCCTCAATTTAGTTTTTATGTTTCTTTATTTCGTTCATAATCATTATTGTGAATGAAATTGAGTCCAAATCAAACGTAAATATTTATAATTGTGTTACTAAGATTGTTGTTAGTAATAAAAGTAAAAGTTGGAATGTTACCGGCCAAGTTAATAGTATGGACTATACGGATGATACATTTTTTTTCTTTATTTAACAAATAGGATAAAATTGTTAACACTAATGTATTTTATTTTTCGTTTTAAATTATATGTAAATTTGATATGAATGAGGCAAAGATTAATCCGAAAGATACCTTTGTCTTTGGAAGTTTGGCTGGTACAACGTATCTGCACGTAATTATAAAACAATGATACTTCTTATAAGATTGCATGAAAAAATCTAATCATACTTTTCTTATCAGCGCCTAACGTTGCTTCAATTACTGGGGTGTCGGTCAAAGTTGAAAACACAAAATATATTATTTCGATCGAATATGTGGCAGGCAAAGACGATGAAGTACAAGATATTCATATGTCCCCAATGGATAAAGAATGATGGTAGAAGAATATAGTTGAGATCATTAAGCACTTTGAGGCATACAACTGAATTGCTCTCATCATGCTAGTAGTTTAACGCTTATGATTTTAGTTTTTCAACTTTTATTTTTCAATACTTGAATTTTCTGATTCGTGTGTTACCTTATTGCATTAGTGTTTTATTTAGCTACTTCATAACTTATATGAAATTTGTTAGCTAACAATATGAATACTCATCTTAACATTTCCAGACTAAAAATATATAAAATTCATTCGTAAACAATATTATTACATACGATATTTACCAAACACGAGTATCACAATTAAAAGTGGTCGCACACGCCGCATCGCGTGGGAACGCTACTAGTGTGTGTGTAGGGTAAAGTTCCTTTGTTAGCCATTATTTATTGCGTTAACCCATTAACTCTAATGTAACGAACACTTACACCATAATTATGTAGTGTAACTAACTTTTACACTGCGTTACATCACTGATGTAATGATTTTCCTCTATTTTCAAAATTCTCCTACCTTTTTTAGATACTTCACCCTTTATTTTATAACCTTCTTAATTTTTTGTAAGGTGTTACTTTTTAAAAAAATTAGGCCATTAAATAGATAGTTTTAATATCTTTAATTCGAATATAGTCTTCCTATATTTTTTTAGAATTTTTTTAACGTTTATTGTGTACCACTAGTTTTACCACTTTAACTCTAACTTATAGTGTCGACATGACATGTTATGGACCACTAGTTGTGTTAATGGATTATCACAATAAACAATGGTTAACATTTTATCCCAATATATAGGGTGTAGTTCCCGTGCAAAATGTTATTTTTGTAAAAAAGTGTAGGTAAGGAGGTGATATGTGTACATGCATGAGTTTTATGAGGGAGGGTATTTGTATCCATTTATAAATTAGGTTCTAGGCAACTCATATCAACGCCTGTTTCAAACCAAGAAGCATAACAACACATTATAATTTTTAGCGTTATATGAATAAAAAACACTAAGTATATTCACCATCCACATTATAATATTATAAAAAAATGATAATAACACCATTTAAATTAATATATAACATTACAACACACTAAAAAAACGATACTAACATCATGTAAGTATGATATCAACACAATTTCCGCATAATTCAAAAAACTATGAGTTAATATGATATCGACACCGTTTTCGCATAGTGTTATAAACATTTTAAATTGGTTTTTTTCTAAAAAAAGCATAGCAATATTATACACGTTTTAAAGAGAAAAATATGCTTAATTTTATGGTATAATTTTTTAAAAAAAATAAAGTATATTAATATTATTAGGGTTTTAAAAAATGGAAGGAACTAGTATTTAATTTAAAAAGTCAACACAATATAGTTATTCTCTCTTTTGCCCCTTTAACTATAATTATACTTTAAACCGTAGTTTCAAGGGTCGAATCATCTCAATTTGGCGTGTGTGGTAATCATGAAAATGCACGTCCGATTTAGAAAAACAAGACGTCTAAGAAAGATACTTGAACGTGCAGGGGAGGCCATGTGTGGAGAGTTAGGCACATAACACGTTGGAAGAGGGGGAGATGAAGAAAATAGAAAATGGGGGCGAGAGTTTGATTTTTCTTAAACAAAACAATAAAATGATCATTTCACATAGATATAACATGTTATTAGAGGAAAAAAAATTAATAAACATGTTACCATATATGTTTTTTTAATTTATGACCATCAATGTAATTTTATTTATGGTTGTACTTAGGATTAGGTCGTGCCCTACTTTTATACCGGGCTTTGAACCAAAAATAGGGTCCTTCTAATCAAGTCGGGCCAAGCATGTATTTGGTTTTACCAAACCAACCAACCAACCTAGCCATCAATGCATTCTGGTTTAACGAGTCAGGCCCCGAATCTATTTAGGCTTTAATGAGACAAGCTTTTTATTTCCCTTGTATAAAAGTGAAGATGACCAACAATCATAATCATATCTAGTTAATATAAACAAAATCAAAATAGAAAAATGTGAAAATCTTAAATGGTCAAGACAATTTTGTGGCTTGTAAGAGAATTAGATAAAAGGATTGGATTATGCAAAAAGTTCACTAAAGATACAAGGTTCACTAGATTGATCCTCACAATTTGGTGCTGAAAGCTATACAAAGAAACTTCAATCTAATAATACAACACAAAGTAAAATATAAGTTGTAACTTGTTGCCTAAATGTTGCATGTGTCATAACTAGATAACCAAGAAGAGGGTTCTGGTAGTTTAGTCAATTCTCCATTATCTTCACTGTAAAATTCATCTTTCCATTGTTGGTCAGCATCTGCACTGTTACAGTCATATTTTGGCATTTCAGAAACCGAACTTTTGTGTTTTTTCTTCAATTTTTCTATCTCTTTGTAAGCTTTCTCCTTCTCTTGTTCTGCCTCCCGTGTGCGCGCCTGCATATTTTGAATGTATTATTGTTAGTTGAATAAAACATATGCAAGATTTACGATGAAGAAAATGCTTCTCCTTATAAACATCAGAACTCTCTAAACTCGCATTATGACGAATTGTAACTTGCACTTCTAGAGAAAATCTATTATTATATAAAAACAAATAATTCCTATACGTATAAATATATATGGGCCATATCAGTATGGTTCTTGAAATGTACAATTACTGTAAGATAAAAAACAAAACAGAAACTGCGTTGGAAAAACTTTCTGGGTCCTGTACCGAGAAAGTACCCGTTTTGACCCGTTACCTAAAGTAATAGGCTAGCTATGATCCATAAAAAACAGCTACGCGTAAACATCAAGTATAAAAGTGTTTTCATGTTGAAGAATATACTAATAAAAACAAAAAAAAGAAACTAACAGAAAAATACCTCAGCAGCAGCAACAGCTTCTTCAGCTTCTTTAAGTCGAACAAGTAGTTCACCAGCAGCGACTACAGCTTCATCAGTATCTTGTAATTGGGCTTTAAGGCCGTTACTCTCATCCCTATAATAACGCCTCTCTTTCTCCTTTTCTGCCTTCAAAATTGAAATTTCAGCTGCAAGTGCATTAATAAACTTAGATTCAGCGCCCTTAACACCAGCTTGAGCAGCTGCATTTTGTACATCAATAATTCCATCCTCAATTCTTCGTTGTGTTGTTAGAAGATTAATATGTTTTTCCTCTAAATCAGCATATTGTTCAAGCATTTTTGCATGCCCTTCCATTGTCATTTGCATCGCTTCCTTCAATTCTCTAGCACATTTTCTTTCCATCTCAAGTTCATGCTTTTGTTTTTCAACAAGAAAGCGGCTTTCTTGTAGTTTAAGTTCCAAATCTTCGACGAGAGAGACCCATTTGCTTTCTGCAACTTCTTGTACTGAGCTTAAAGGTGGACCCAAACTCGGGTCAGATTGATGGGTTATTTGCAAGGCATTACTACTTCTTTTAGATATAGAGTCCATATAAAATTGAAGTTGAGTTTTCAGATCTTGAATTTCTTCTAACAATACATCCCTTTCCCCCAAATCAAAGAAGTTCTGGTATCGTTCTAGTTCATCTTGAAATCTTTTAAACTCTATCTCTGTCCTTAAAACTTCTGGGTGGTTCTCATAATTCTCCTTCAAAATCTGTATAAATAGACAATTTCAACCTATTTACTTATGTGGACGTTTTGGATTGTGTCTATCTCATGATCAAACAAAAAAATGTAAGCTTAAAGGAAAAGAACAAGTTGAAAGTCACCCAAAGTTTAATTGTAAAGCATACAACCTCCTGAACGTTTTACTTAAAAAGATTTGGGTTATGAACATAATTGTTATTTAATAATATTTATTCTCAAAAGTTTCCAAAGTGGATGATAAACTCAGCGGCTAAGCCAGGCCTGCCAATCAAAAAACGAAAAACGATCCGGCTCAACCCGTTTTAACTACACAACCTGGTGGCTACATATTAACAGACTAAAACATAACGTTTACAGTCAAAACGAAAAAAGAATCAATACCTTATTCTCGTTTCTTAAAGAAACTAATTCATTAGCCTTGAACTCCTCAGCAGACAAAATACCATCCATCAAGCTCTCAAGACGAGCAATTTTATCTTCCCGAATTCGCCCTATAACTAAATTGCACTCTCGTTCATGTTTGTATTGTTGCAACTGGTGTAACATAGAAGTGATTAAAATTTAGAAATGTACAAAAAAATCAATTTTATATCTATGTTTTGGATTTAGAAATAGAAACAGACATACCAAATGATTAAGTTGGTTTATTTCGGAGTCTTGTCTAGTGCAAAGGTCTTCTAACGCCATCTCTCTCCTTATAGCTCCCGCCAACACCTTTTCAGCTGCCTGCAAAATAATAAAATGTTAACCAAGTATATGACCACAGATATCAGAGGTGGTCATCTGAACCCATTTACTTATAAATCAGTCGATATGGGCTATGGTCTCTCTTAAAAAGGGCAAACATGTAAAAATAATAATAATAACTTAAAAGCACCCTGGTTGTAAGTTCCCAAACTGTATTTTTATTGCATAACCTCATAAATTATTTTATTACTGAAATAATATACGTTTTATCATCACAGTTGGTTACATATTTACTTGGGAAAAGCTGTTTTAGGCCAAAACAACCACATCCAAGCTATACAAGCCGATTGACAGAAATGCCGATTAAGCAATTCCTCCAATCCCGATAAAGGCAGTCACCCGTGAATCGTGATTCGATAGCTCCATTTGCTATGCCCTTTTAGCCTGTTATCCAACCCAGCACGACCTACCCATTTTGCCACCTCAAAAAATAGTAAACAAACATAACCAAAACTTTGTATTAAAAAAAATTCATACTTTGGGAACCAATAGCTTATTTTTATCATCCAATGGTGACCCATCAACAGGAACCAACTGCATGTTTGAACAATTGTTATCATCTTTTACTTCTTGAGAGCTTGTACACTTGCAGTTTCTGCACAAATACACAATAGGCTTTCCTCCACCTGACTCATTCCCTTGAAGAACAGCTTGCAGGCCAACATCTTTTTTAACCAACAATGGATTACTGTCTAGCGGTTTGTATGAAAACCTGAATGAAGATTGTTTAAAAGCAGAACCTTCTTTATGCTTATTAATTACTTCAAGACCATGGTGGAGACTGGCAGACAGACGATCATTAAAGGATTTAGGACCAGTTTTTTCCATATGGTCCTTCTGAGAAGCAGTTAACATTGACGAAGTCCTTAAACTTTTCCTGCTGCTGTTATCAGGTATAGGTGAAGCGCTCAAAGTTGGTGACTTGAGGACTGGGGATGCTTCAGATGACTCTTGGGGTAAATGAGTAATAACACAATCCCCTAAACCATTAGCGTTCTTTAGAGAATCTTTATTTTCTTCATTGGTTTCAAGATTTGGAACAGCTTTCTGTTCAAGATTGCCAGTTTGAGAATCTTTTCGGTCAAGAACTTCTTCACTTTCTTCAACTATTTCCATTTCTGTGTCCCCGTCATCATCTACATGAGGTAGAATCATTGGACGATTGAGGCTGAATTTCAAAAGATTTATGCTTCTTCTAGCATTCCACCCCTTCGAAGAGCCAGTGCTTGGGTCAACTTGGTTTCCAGTTGACTTCATTCGCTGTAATTCATCCTGTCAATCATTGGTCCACCAAAAGTTAGTTACATAAAACGAAAATCTTAAAGTTAAAGAAAAATGTACCTTTAGTTGACGTATCACTTCACGCAACGTATTAACATCATTCTCTAATTTTTTGTTAACAATTGCTTTGTTCTTGATAGCCTTGGTACGCTGGGCAAATCGTAATGTACTAAACGTCTCATGCTTACAGCTGAATCACAAATTTTCCATTCATGTTAGAAAAGTTGAAGAAATCAGAAAGAAAAGCAGTTTGGGGCAAAATGGGTGGATCTGACATGCTGGGTAACAGGTCAAAAAGGGTAATTTTGGAAGCAGATCCAGTGGTTTCGAGTTGACATAAAACTTTTCGCCTATTAGTATGTCAAATATGATTATGAAAATTATAATATTCAAATAGTAATCTATGCAATTTTATAAATAAAAAAAGGGGGTTTTAGTGTATTAAAAATACACCTTAGCCAACTTTTGACTGGTCAACCCATTTGTTACCTTTTTTGTTCTCTTCTGTTACCATTTTTGGTCCATTACAGGGGGGGAAAACATAACTCGATACAACCTATTTATAAGGAAATGGGTTGAACTTGGCAACTTCAATCGCAACATTACCTTTGAGAGGGAGAAATGGCACAAATCATAGCCAGTTTTGCATTTCCACCAAGAGATTCCTGCAACAAAAATGTCAATTTAGAATCTCTGTAGGGAATGTGCCTTTGCTTTCCGGTTTGTGAGACTTCAGCTAAAATGTTTATCAAGTTTCTGCAGATCCAAAAACAAAAGGAAAAAAAATTACAAATTCAATCAAATCAAAATTAAAAAAATACATTTTAATATTTAACCAAATGAAATGACTTACCCCAGCTGGGAAAGGGATCGGTTAATGTTACCAGCTTCTTTCAAACGCTCTCCAGCTGCACCAGTTAACTTCTGTCTTTCTGACCCGGCAAGGTCAACAAGATTCATTCGACTCGTTTTAAAGCATCTCAGACCATCTACACTCTATAGAAATGGAAATCTAAGATTATGGCCATCCTTATGCAAATAAATTATTTGGGTACAATAGTATATATTAGCCTATGTTAATATGTTATTATCAATACAAGACAACAACATAACTTGAACATGTAGCCTCTATACCTAGGATCTCATTACCTTGCAACTTGATTCCACAACACATGTAAACACACTGTGTGAGCGAGAACTCTCTGAGTTTAAACTTGTTGATCCAGTCCTCCGATTTGATAAACCCTGCATATTTGTTAAGAATTAACAAATAATATTATCCAAGAGTATACTTTTTAATCTCATAATAATGGGGATACCTTTGTTCGACTATTAGTCAAATTTTTGTTTAGAATTATCAATGACTACCAAAAGCGTACTTTCTAAATCTCATAATAATGGCAATGTCTTGCTTACAAAAAACTTGAGACATTTGTCTGATTATTAAACAAACGCATGAGACACCCTTTATAAAACACCTGAGACACCCTTGATAAAACACATGAACCTCATGGGCCAATCTAATACCTTTTTGAGGAGCTGAGTCAAGTGTTTCATACTGCAAATAGTCTCCTCTGTCAAATTTTCAACATACACCCCAGTTTTAGCATCCTCTCTTAGATGAAGATTTCTTTGAGATGGATTCAGCAAGTCAGTGATTTGTTCATTATAGATCTGTATATAATATGTTTTGGTATCAATATAACAGTGACAACATAAAGTTCATTTTTTGATAATTAAAGATCATGTTACCTCAAGAAAAGAACACCGACACTGATACATAAGTTGTTTGTCAACATGCTTATTTTGTTCCTATAAGAAATAGCAAACCACGTGAGACAAGTTTACACTGGCTTACTTTCTTATAGACAACCTGTCACAAATTCACAGCTGAAACTATGAGAAATACGACATAAAAAAGACCTCATTTATGCGGGAAAATAATCTTGCAAAAACACGAGGCGTCAATCCTTGATCACTACTATTTGAGGTCTCTTCTAATAATGTATTGGCTGGTCCCCATATCGTGTAGGTCTTTCCGCTCCCAGTCTAGGCAAATCATATCAATAGTATCAAATTAACATATATAGCAACAAAACCATATACCAAATGGTGATAAAAGTGGATTTATCTACAAGAAGACAAAATAATACCTGCCCATATGCAAATATTGAACTGTTAAATCCAGCAAGACAGTTTTCAACGAGAGGAGCTCCCACAACCTCAAATATATCAATCTGAAAGACAAAATGAAGCAACAAACATAGAGAAACAATGTAAACAAATCATCAATAATACGTAACACTAAATTGAAAGCAAAAAAGAATCTACTTACCTGAGTTGATTTTACATCTGCTACATGATCAAAAGTAAATTGTTGCCCAACCATTGACAAAGTATCACCAGAAGTCTTCTGGACTATAGTTTCTCCTTCTTCATTACTATTCGACGGACGCATTCTCACTATAACCTATAAAAACCATCAAATTCAATAAGTTCCTACCATGACACCCTGTCACTACAACCCAAAAAAGTCGATAATCATTATCGACATTCAAGCACTAGCACAAAACAACACGTATAAGACCTTACTACTGAATCTTTTAGAAAAAACACTGCAAATAAAAACACTA
The DNA here is from genome assembly GCA_025215565.1 of Flaveria ramosissima. Taxonomy (NCBI): domain Eukaryota; kingdom Viridiplantae; phylum Streptophyta; class Magnoliopsida; order Asterales; family Asteraceae; genus Flaveria; species Flaveria ramosissima. The sequence goes on along the minus strand of CM046046.1, from coordinate 34,005,227 downwards.
TATTTCAGGTATTTGGATGTGCTTTTGAACTAAAAAAAATTGCAATGTCCAGTCAAATGATCAGTTTAATTCGAGTTTTCAGCAATAACACCCCCTGATTTTCAACATCATAAAGGTTATAACGCTCTATACATTAACCCATTCATGTGCTAATTAAACCAAACTTTCAGCTTACAATCATATTACAGATCTTACAAGCTTTTCTCTAACATCAAACCCAAACAACTAACTAGGGTTCTATCTTTAAACAACTTACGTACCTTAACCCCCGAATCATTAGATCCACAACCAGTACCACCATTCTCCGGATGAAATTCAGCCCCAATCTTCCGTTTCAGAGGGTTCGAAGAAGGGGGTTTCGGCGGGAGCGGCGATTTCAGTTTACTCGCAACGTTCGGCGAGGGCTTTGGATCTGGAACAATGTTTTCCGACGGAGGAGCGTTTTCTTTGCTCGCTTTGTGCTTCCGATTAGACGATCGATTCTGCTGCTTCATTGAACTAGGGTTTTGTGGTGGAGGATCGGAAGAACGTTCTCTCAAGATGGGGCTTCTTGATTGCGTAAAATGCTTCATCTTTCAAACCCTAATCCAGTGAACAATGAGTGTGTGTTTGTGAGAGAGAGAGAGAGAGATACAGAGAGAAAGATGTAGCCGTTGGAAGATGATGATGAAGATGAATTTTGAAATTAAAGTGGGGACGAAGGAGCTTCTTCTTAACGTTGTTTCTTTCGGACGAATATATATAAAAAATTATTTAATTTAATAATCATAATATATAACATGACAATTAATTATATATTGAACAATTTTAAACTCTAAGTTAGCGTTTGTTATGCAGGAATGAGGGACGAAATGGAATGAAACCACCACCGGCCATTGCCGCCGTCGCCGGAAACCACCATCGGACACCGCCGCCTCCGGAAACCACCGCCGGCCACCGCCGCTGCCGAAAACCACCACCGGCCACCCCCACCGCTCGTCATCACCACTGTAACCACTTTTACATTTAATTGATTCACTTTTGCATACGTAACAAACAACACAAAGTAATGATTAATTTATTCCTAAAGGGTAACCAAACATGACAATGGAATGTCATTATTCATTTCATTTTCTCATCCATTCCATTCCATCATCTTCGTTCATTTCATTTCTTCGTTCATTCCATTACCTCATACCAAACAGACTGTAAGTTTTCATAAATTTCATTACATTGGAATTGTTGTTTTATTCTTATCGATCACATTTGTTATTTTCATCTAAATTTTTTTTTGCATTTGGATCCTTAGAGTTTTGAAAAGTTAATATTTCTATCCAGGTTAACTTCATTAACTTGATATGTCAAACATCCATTATTAAAGGGCGAGAAAATTGCATAGATGGTTCCTGTGGTTTTACCAAATTACATGTTCGGTCCCCAAATTTTAAAAATTAAAAAGTTAGTCCAAGCTTTTGTATGATCATTGCACATGTGGTCCCTCACATTCAATTCATTCATATTTTTATGCATTTTATAAGGTTAAACTAACTTTTAAATTCAACTTTAGGGACCAAAGGTGCAATACTCGTATAAAAGTTTGGACTAACTTTGAAATTATTAAAAAATGGGGACCAAACTTGCAATGACCATACAAAAGTTTGGACTAACTTTGCAATTTTTAAAATTTGGGGACCAAATGTGCAATCTAGTCAAACCATATGGACTATTTATGAAATTTTCTTAAAGGGGTAAGAAAAAATTACTATTTGCATCCCTGATATTTTTTAAAACTATTTGGTCGCATCTCTAAAGCTGAAAAACATCAATATATCCCCTAACTTTTTTATTTTTTTCATCTATTTGAATCCACACTAGTTTGTTATCTCTCACTCACTTTCTCTTTCTATTAAATGCATTTTCGTCCATCTCTCTTTTTACCCTAGAACAAAACAAAAAAAGTTAACACCCCACACTTTATCATACTCCATCTTTTTCCTCTCTCTCTCTCTCTCTATCTTTATTTCTCTCACTCACTCTTTGTAGATGAAGAAGAAACATGGTGCGATGTTCATGTGGGTCTGACACTTTCATTCGCGCATCATGGACCTCAAGAAATTCTGGTAGGCAATTTCACTCTTGTGGTAGAATGGTAAGTATGTAGTTGTATTATTTTTAAGAATCCTTTATCTTGTTAGTTCTTGACCTAATTTATGTTACAGGTTTTCAATTATGGTTTTGTGTGTTAGGGTGATCCTCCTCTATGTCCAAGAGCAACAAAAATAATTAATTCCTTGCTAAGATCAAACAACGTGCAAAAAGAATAGACTGGGAGCTTGGAGATTCAAGTCAAAAGACTAGAATTGTGATTGATGTTTACTTGAATGTTAGTTATTGTGTATTTTATTACTAAGTGAGCATAATGTAGTTTATCAAATTTCCTTATTTTGTACTAGATGATGTAAGGGAGAAATTGAAAATGGATGTACTAGTCCTTTTATTGGTTATCAAATGACATATTCTCTATATTTAACATGATGTTCATATTAGATAAAAAATACATGATCAAAAGGCCTTAAATAACATAACATATTATGATAAGATGTTGTTACATTGTTTCAAATTAAAAACCTAGCAAAACAAATGATGTTCAATAGACAACCCAGTTAACATTGTTTAGTTTACAATAAACAAAACATGAAGTTTCAAAAGACAAGTACTTGAAATAAAGCTACTGGCTATCATATGCAACACCTTGTGAAACTGGTTGTGATGAACTCTGACCAATGCAAAATCTTTTGTTATGTCCCTGCTTCTTACACACACCACACATGACAGAAAAACCTTTCTTCACTAGCATGTCATTATCGCTAACCCTACCTTCAGCCAACTCGTCTGCTGATTTCTTCCTCTTCTTTCTTGGTCTCCCCATTTAAGTATGATGCTTTGGAGCAGTCAAAGTAGTTGGGCATTTTGATGGTATCCACATGTTCTATTGATAGGTTCAAGAGTGTGTTTGTACGCATCCTTTTAAATTTCAAGCCAGTACACTTTTGACACCCACATCTCAAGTTCTACATTCTGTAGGTCATAACTTGCCAAATCCCATATGCATGCTACTGCATGCTTACAAGGCATGCTAGTAATCTCCCATTTCCAACAAGTATATGTACATTTCTCCATATCAACACATACATGATCCATCCATAGCCACTAACTTGGTATTTTTTAACTCCTGTCATGATTACATGATACTCAACTGCTTGACTCTTAATGATATCGAATGCTTTGGTTATAAAGTGTGTAAGGGCCCTTTACTCTTGGAAATCAATTTGTGAACCACAACAACTCTTTTTAGCATGTATGATTGTATTCCCTAATGTATTCCAAACATGATATGATGGATTTATCTCTGCCCTCTACCAACTACCTATAAAACACTTCGCAAAGATTGTTCAACAGAATATCACATATTGCTCTACATGTTTTAGAAACATACATTATAAAGAATTTCTCACAACCAATTATATCAAACAACAATCATGGTTAGACTAGTAAAAAGAAAACATACCACTATAATATGATCTACTCCAATGGACTGTTAGGATTTCTCTCAACCAAGTATAGAAAGATGAATCATGTTTTACATTGTTTCCATATGTTTCTTAAATTCATAGATTGTAATTGCACAGGCACACTTCCATTATTAATTCTTGTACATGTAACCTCTTCATTTACTTTTATGTTTTCATAAATATGTTTTAGGCAGTATATGTGCTCAGCAGCTAGAAAAACCTTCTTCAAAGCTGGTATAATCCCCTACAAACATATCAAAATAATTAATTATTGGTTGTATAATACAAATTGTCATGTAAATAATTTACCTTTTGTCTGTCACTTATGAAAGTGAAATTAGAGTTACTATTCAAATCAAGATCAGCACACAGATTTTTTAGGAACCAGCAACTTTGTGACGGGGTCGTTAAACGAAAAAAATAGACATGACAAAGTTGAACCACACGTGCACATTACAGCGTGTTAATGCTTAAAATTTAGACCACAATGTAACTTGAAAAAATTGTAAAATATGAAAAATATAGAAACAAAAGTTAAAAGTGAAAAATTATAATGGTTAATTGTAAAAGATGTAAAAATATTAGGTTTAAAATAGAATAATAAAAAACTTAAATAGTTATACTACATGCTTAGAAATATGTACACATAACTTGATAATTAGAATATATATATATATATATATATATATATATATATATATATATATATATATATATATATATACACATATATATATATATATACTAGTAGTAAACCCGCGCAATGCGGCGGCAGCGGCAATTTACATTGTGTTACTTATTTTTTGATAGTTTATCAATTCTCTTATGATATATTATATGGTTATTAGATATTAATAATCATAACTTTAATTTATTGGTTGAGAGCAAGCTCAACTCATGAAATGTTCGCAGATACTCTCAACCTTCAACATATTTTTCTCTAGTGATCTGTTACTAAATGATAGTTAACCCTGTTAGTAAAAATCTAGTGGAGACATTATTTATAAGTTACATTTTAAGTATATTTATATTTGATCTAAGACCAATAAATCACATCGCCAATAAGTTACACTTTGTGTATATTATATCTGAATTAAGGTCAATAAGTTACATCTTGAGTATGTTCATATGTGAATAAGACCAATAAGTTATAATTTTAGTATGTGTATTAAAACCATGATCTAAGTATTATGATTTGCAGTTAAAAGATAATATGAGTTCAAGTACAAATTAATTAGATAGAATTTAAAAATAAATATCTAAGCTAAGAGCAAATGTCTGAATTAAGGCCAATAAGTTCCATTCTGCATATTAAGTTTGACTTAAAAGGTAATAAACACATATCAACCTAATAAAGTTAAAAACAATAAAATTACTTGAGCTCTTAAATAATCAGGTTAACTAAAAACATACTGCAAACAAAGCATAAGATTGATGTAAAGAGAGTAGTAAATTATAACATTTAAGTAGTCCAAACTTATGTAAGAGAAGGAAGACCAGCTCGAGTTTTTACGATGTGTAATTCCTTCATTAATTCTTTTGTTTAGTTCCTACAAGTTGTCATATAAGCATTTCATTAGCTACATCAAATAGTAATTTTATCACATAATAATTTATAATAGGTTATGGGTCTTCAACTATATCACATACACAACATATAGAAACCTGCAATAAGTGAAATTAACACCATTAATAAACCAAGTCGACTTCGATATCAACATCATATGAACAGGTAACCTGGAATAAGAAACCCACGTTCACCGGCGCCTTTACCTTCGATTTCTTCAAAACAATTTGAACATGGAAGCATTTCCTATATTGATTTTGTCGTTTGTTGTCATCCGATACATCTATAAAAGGTACATATCCGTAATCGAAGAGCAAAATATTTAACTAAATAAATTTAGAAACATATTATAATATATTCATGATTATAATTACATAACGCTAATAGTAGAGCAAGATATAAAACTAACTTGATTTAGTAACTTGTTTTGGTGATGGTAGGTTGAAAACATCAATGCCTATATTTATTCCAATAGATGCCCTTGAAACTTCAAGAACTTGGGAAAACTTCAAGAAATAAAAATAGGATAAATTTGATAATGACAAATAACATGTGCGTCTAATAGCAAATTTCACGTCAATGGTGAAAAAACAATAGCTCCAAGAAGAACAACGCCTCACATCTCCTCTGGAAAAAACAATAAATGTTGCCGCCAAAGAACGTTGGTTCTCCCAGACTCACCCCTTTCTCTCAGCATCTCCTCTGTATCGCAGTGTAACTTCACTCCCGAGATTTATTCAGAGAAAACCAGATTCGCTATCATCATCAGGACATCAAGATTAAACAACCAGATATGGGTAATGGGTTACAAAATATGGAATAAAGAACACCTCTAAAATTATAAAAACTAAAAACAAAGAGAACCGGGTTTCAAGGAGGAGACGAACTCACAACTCAAAAACTTGTGGTTGTTCATGGAAGAAAGAAACTTTAGCAGGTTTATATGTTCACTCAAGATGATAACCTTCAATTGATAAACCCGTGACCAAGACAAATCGCAACCCATGGGTGGAAACCATCATTAAGAGCAATAACCATGAAACCAAGCCAAATCACAGCCCGTGAACATAGGGGAGTCACTACCGCAATAAGATATTTATGTAAAATGACCTTCTTGTCCTTCCCATATGCATATAAATATAGTATAGATATTAATGGCCTAAAAATGATTAAAGTTAAAAGGCACAGTTGAAAACATCAAACATGTTTTACACAACACAAAAAGTAATCTTACCTTTTTTATATAAGAATAAACTTTTTGAAAGTCAAATGCACCTTTATTGAGATTAAACAACTTGAGAAAAATATATAAAAATAGATTAAAAGTATGGGTGTAACGATACATATAGTTCACAAGAAAATAAAAAAAAAGGTGGTTGTCCTTGCGACGCGTGGATCGACCGCCATATGATAGTTGCATTCTCCTAGTTTTTTTGTCTTGTGTCTATAGATAAAAGATTTTGATTGATGATCTTTTTTCATCACCCGTTTTACTCAAAATTCTTTCACATACACATATATATACATCTCTTAAATTTCACTAAAATTCTAACGTCACATTAAATAGAGAGATTGAAAGTCAAAGATCCAAGATCAAGAAGAGCAAGAAAGGAAAGAAGAGTGTGTGCTACAAGTTTATATCTTTAATCACTCTTGTATTTTACATTCACCGTCTTTTTGGTGATTATTTGTAGAGAAAGAACATTATTTTAACGTAGTGTTGAGTTGTGATGATAAACACTATATTGTTATAATGTATATTTTTAAGACATCTCACTATTTTGAGATAATGAGGTATTAAAGAAGTGTAAAGGCCACTACCTTGATATAGTGTGTTAAAGAAGATGGTCATTGTTCATGTTTATTTATACGTTTATGTGTCGTTAATCCTTACCAAATTTGGAAAATGTATGCAAACATATTCATACAAAATTACTTTAATTTTCATTTCAACATGGTTTATTACATATACAAACAAAGGCATTCTTGCACTTTCCACTTGAAGCTTTATCCCATTCTCGTTTGCATTTTTGATCACATACTAATTGGATGCAAAACATGAGATATTTTTTCTTACAAACTTGATTTACTTCGCTTGGCAATTCATTTCCTGTAGTCATGTAAAGACCAATTTAAATAATAAACATTAATTAATTTGATGAATTTAAAAAACAAAATAAAATATAAAGAATATACGAAATTACCATAAGATGAAGTAATTATGTTTGCAAATAGAAAGAAGACCAGAAATAAGATGTTTTTCATAGCCTCTTTGAAGACTTTTCTAAGTAAGACGCAAAATTGAGATGGGAGGTATTATACCTCTAGGTATATATACATAGTGATTGTGATTATGAAATCCAATGTTATTATGGTAATTAATACAGAAAACAATATACATGATATAACATATAATAAGATTACATGAGAAAGATATACATATAAGGTACAATATACACATATAAGGTACAACGTATACGTATAAGATACAATAAGATTATCTGAATAATTACTATATATATATATATATATATATATATATATATATATATATATATATATATATATATATATATATATATATATATATATAGGGGAGGGTTCCATTGCAAACCATGTTATAAATGAAAACCATGAAAACCAAGGGTTACATATATGTAAGTACATGTTACAAAGTATACAACTAATAGTTACGTATATGTAGGGGTTATGTATATGTACGTACGTGTTAACAAGTGTACAACTAAAAGTTACGTACATATAACTCATACAAGTTACGTATACGTAAGTTGTTTCGTCATCATTGTCATTCCTTGGAGTTTAAACTAAATTAAATATAATGAATTCACAAAATAAAATTGAATTTTACTTCAATATACTTTAAACAATGAGAAGGTCGAATCAATTATAAATTGTGTGATTGGAAAGTGGTGGTTTTCACGGTTTTCATTTATAAACATGGTTTTCATTTGATCTCTCCCATATATATATATATATATATATATATATATATATATATATATATATATATATATATATATATATATATATATATATGTATATATATATCTATACTTATTAATAAAACAATAACTTTAGTGACACATGTCATTCTCTTAAGCTTTTATTTTTTTCAATTCCCGCCTAAATATGTATATGTTCTTAGTGTTAGTCTAGGTTCATTTGACTAAAAGTTAACTTATGATACAAGAGATATTTAGGGAAAATTTAAAATTTAACCCTAAATTATATCACATCTTTTTTTGGAAACTAAATCATACCCGATATTTCTTTTTTCTTCAAATAATTCATCAACAAAAACTATAGAAATCATCTATGATTTTCTTCATATATAAAATCGCTTCCTTGATTGTGTTTTTCTATTAAATACTCGGTTTATGTTCGAATCTTGACAAAAGTTACGAGATGTTTTCATCGACTTCTCTCCAACTTAAAGGAATTCATGGGGTTTTTTTGGAAATAAAATCATACCCGATTTAAAATATTTCTCAACCATCTCAGCTTTACGACTCTCGCGATTTGTCTTTATAAAATCTGATGATATCGCCTTCGACAGACTTCATCAACGTTCTCATTTTGGCTTTAGTTTCATCAACTTTTTTTCAACAAAGTTTTTTCAACAAAAGGTATTTGTTTTTTGTTATATTTGAGCTTTCGTCCGCTGCGATTATAATTTAACCTATCATTTTTATAATTGTGTTTTTGGATTAATATTATTTTACATTCAGTTTTTTGATTTGAAGGTGATCTACTTCAACAATCCATTTGTAAAAAGGAATTAGATGCTTTTACTTTTTAATCATCTTTATTTCTTTTTATGTGTACTGCCATATTATTATTATGTTTGATTAGAATTCGTTTGATATGTGCAAGTTGTTTTGATGTATCTGGAAGTAATATTAAAAATCATAATTTTATTTCACATTTAACTTTGACACCTTTAGACAAAAGGATTTCTTTTAAATTTCAAAGAAGATAGTTTCCAGTAGCAGTGTGGTTTGCAATAACAATAAACAAGAGCCAAGAACAATCGTTATCCAAAGTTGGTTTGTAATTTAAAAAGAGATCATGGCAAGCTTTATGTTGCATTATCTCGAGTTAAAAGTACACAAAAATTAAAATTATTCATATTAGATAATGATGGAAAAATCACCAACAAAACATCAAATGTTGTATACAAATAATTTTTTGTATGTTTATGAATTTGAAATATTAATTTTCATGTTCAATTTAATTTGTTTATCACTTAAAGTTCTTATTTATAAGTTTATTTCATTGCATATCATACACTATTTAGATATATAAAAATTAATAGAGAAAACCTACTAATATTAGATGTAGCTAATGTTAAAAATTATACATAGCAGTCGATATACAAAGTATTATCAACGACATTATAACTTACGAACCTTTTTAAACAACGATAATATTTTTAGATTGAACCTGTGTGTTACACGGGTCTTTATGCTAGTATATATATATATATATATATATATATATATATATATATATATATATATATATATATATATATATATATATATATATATATATATATATATATATATCTTCTTACTCTAATAAAAGAGTATTTTGGATGACACGTGTCAACACTACAATCATCATCACTAAAATTTTCTCATCTCTCTCTCCTATTAAATAATTACCTTAATTACTAATAATATTATTTAACACTTTTTTGGATTTAATAAATTAAGAAATAGATGTATTTAATAATGTTATTTCTACGTAATAAGGAAATTTTAAAAAATAATATTTTTATACGGTTTGTTTTCGGAAAAAATGTTTATTTTTTGGGAAAAAAAATTTTAAAAATAAAATTTTAAAAAGTTGATATCAATGTTTTATTCTCGTAAGTAATTTCAGTCATATCATATCTTAGAATATTATTTGATATTTAATAAATTTTATTTTATTTTATTCAACTCGTGTAACACACAGGTTTACTAAATCTAGTATCCTAATAATCCTTTACATTATTTGACACATGGCATTCACAACCACTCTCCTATATATTTTCTCGCTTGAGCTATTTATTTCATTTTAAAAATTCAAATAATTAAATTCCAAAAAAAATTTCTCTCTCTATATTATAAACCAAGTCCTTTTCTAATCAATCACTTTCAACAGATCCATTTTATTACATGAAAAGTGTTTTGATTAAAAATACATTGTTTCAAAATCAAAATTGTCTAAAATTTTGATTTTAAATCAACAAAACTTTTTAAATTATAAAATATTTTAAAATCAATCTTATAAAAAATAAAAGTTGTATATAAAAACATATTCTTACAAAACAAATCCAGAGTTTTTAAACAACGAGATATTAATAAAAAATGATTTTTTAAAGCAATAGTTTTTATAACAAAAGTTTTAAAAATAATAAAAATTTATAATCAGCTAATCACAGTACTAACTCATACATAATTTCAATCATATCTTATATTTAACATTTTACGGATGCTAACTCTTTATTAATAAATATTTATTATTTTTGTTATTCAACCCGTGTAATACATGTGATTATAGCCTAGTATACACACATATATATATATACATATACACACACACACACACATATATATATATATATATATATATATATATATATATATATATATATATATATATATATATGTATATATATATATATATATATATGTATATATATATATAAAATTATTACACATATTGAACATTATGTTTTTATGTATATAGGGGAGAGTTATCTTGAAAACTCATTTTAACTTGAGAGCTCGTCACATTTAATTTTTAAAAATCTATATTTTTCATATATTGTTATTTTTTTCAAAAAAGATTGCACCACTAAATCATAATTTTTTATCTTTAATTTGAGTATGATATTTGTATATCAAAATAAAATTTAACACGGCATGATTTAATACTACATATATCCATATATGTAGCATTATGATACAACACACATAGAGTATGATGTATTGCACATATCTAGTATGATATATTACATGTATACGTCATATCATATTAGATACATGTAGTACCTATATTATATGTAGAAGAGAATTAAAAATCAAACCTAATGAAATCATTCGAGGATTTCAAAGTCGGTAATGTTAGAAGGTCGTTTATAATCAAATACCTAAGGTCGCAGCTTGGTACTGCTTTTTTTTGGGGCAAGAGAGTCTTCCATTTGAATTTCATGAGCAAGCTCTCCTCTTTCACATTGCTAGAAAGGAAAACTACTAAACACCTGTTTAGTACTACAATATATGCTCTTCTATTTGTGATGTTGACAAGAATAGATCGCTTACGACGCATGAGTTTCGGAAGGTTTTGAGTTGTTTGATAGTGCAGTGTTTTTTGAAAAAAAAATCAACGTATAAAAAAGTTATAGACGTTTAAATTTAGAACTTGATGAGTTCTCAATTAAATAATGAGTTGTAAAATGAACCATTTCCTCTGTGTTTGTTTGTGTTGGACTTATATTTTTCTTCTTGTTTATTTTAAAAATTCTACAAAGAACTCCAGTCAATTCACGTTCAAACACATGATATGTCATCCTTTTTTCATGTTTAGTTATTTAGTGTTGCTCGATGTGTTGTCCTTACAGTCAAGTCATTGATCGACCCAGGGCCGGCCTAATAACACATTAAGTGAAGCAATGGGCTTGGGACCTAAAAAAACAGGGCCCTCAATTTTTCAAAAAACATAAGTATTTTATATACATTGGCGGATGGGCTATTGATATTCACTACTTTGGGCCATTAATATTCACTATTTTTATGGATCTCATTTAGGTTTGTTTAGTGCCAAAATGATTTAAAATGTTATATCAAATTTATTCCAGTGATTTTTGAAAATGATATGCATCTTAATTTTTCAATATCTAATATACATGTTGGTTTTTATAGAGTTTTATTGTCAAATGGTTGAAACTAGATATAACAATGATATTTTAAAATACCTGTAACTTTTTTTTCTTCATATGTTATATATTTGATATCTTAATAATACTTGAAAACTAGAACAACAAAATCTATTCACAATTTTTCCAAAAAAAATTGGTAATATTGACAAAAGCCGGTTACCATTTATTTTAAAAGTTATTACCCCGATTTAATTAGGATGAAAGCAAATAATAAAAATATTTTTTTTTACAAAAAGGCCCCATTTGTAACATTCGCTTCAGGCCCCCAAAAATATTGAGCCGGCCCTGGATCAACCAAGTATGAAGATAACAAGAATCACATGTTACTCGTATTATTAACGGCGCAATGAGTGGTTCTCATTTTCCATTTTCACACATTTCACATCAACGCCAGATAAACATACATTTTCAGCTCTTGATTTTCTTCAAAGTTATAGAAACACTTCTTCATTTTCCTCTGATCAATTTCATCTATTTAATTTAATTAAACCTTAATAAATTTATTTACTTTTTTTATTTATGAGTTAATTAAAACAACATAAATTAAAAAATATATAATTTTATTAAATAAAAAAACAAATAAATCCACTCATAACATATCCATCATTAAGGTGTGGAAAGGTCTTGATTAGAGCAAGTCTTATCTCCATTTAATGGGTCAGAGAAGTTGCTCTCGTTAAAACATCCAAATGTAAAACTCCTTGTTATTTATTATTCTTCTTTTCACATCACATATCACATATAAAATATATAATAGTAATAATAAAAGTATATGGAGACAGTAATAAAAATACAAGGACATAATAATAAAATACTTTGATAAAAATCCAAACTAATCAAAACTCTCATCCCTAACGTTGTGTTATTTCATGCTTAGCACCATATTCAAATCACCTTAGTATACTGATTGTGCACCAAAGTCTACTTGTTTTTGTGGTTCATGCAACGTTTCTTACTGTTTTCGCATTAATCCAACCCGAGCTTATTGTTCCTCTTGTGTAAGATGATACTTCTTGCCTCTAATCCAGGTTTCATGATTGGCTTCGGCTTCAGAAAATGTGTTAAAATTTCTAACTATATTTAGTAGATCTTCTTGTGACGATTATAAGGCGAATTGTTTCTTGTTTTTTGGGTTGGTCTTGGCGGCTATTCATAGTTGTGCATTTCATCATCACCGGCGTTAAGACTGGTGTTGGGATTTTAGGCTTCTGAAGACATGGTGTAATGGCTTGATTCGATCGTATTCATTCTTTTAGCTTATGAATTATAACCCATCGGAGAAACACCAAGCTACATTGAGTGATTGCGAACAACTTCTCACGCCGTCATGTAGACAAAGCCTTTATGCTAAACGATTTTCTTGTATTTTGTAATCATGGTCATCATCACATGTTGATTAGATTTGCCGCTTTTCCCATTTGTAGACTATGTCGTTGAATTGTTGAGAACCCAATTGAGATCCTTCCGCTTAGCATTGGATGTCATTGTTTTCTGAAGCAAATGGTTGGAATGGGAAACGATCGTAAAACTAGTCCGATTGTGTGTATTTGGACTGTTTTTTAACTCGTCGGACCGGTAAACTGGTTGAACCGGAGCAGGTGGTCGGACCAGATTTCAAAGTTTTTTTTTAATTAATTTAATAATTTATGATACATACTTTTTGTAATTAAAGTGTTCATATTGTGTTAAAAGTGTAAATCTACCGTAAAACATATGGTATTTTATATTGTGTTTTGGACTTGATATATATTAAGTTGCCAGAAAAACATGTCTTTGGAACTCATTTATTCTAACACATATTTCAAAAAATCAGGAACATTTACTTGAGCTCACAATTGGCATTTCTCACTAGGTAAAATATTACTAGGAATCGAAGACCGACAGACTAATAAGCTTCAGAGTTGGTATAAGCAGATGTCCTAAAGCTCTCTTCGAAAAGGATGGTGGTTAACTGTCATGACTTAAAAGTAACATGTAGTTAGCGACATACTGTAATAATAGTGTATATAATATAATATTAAAAACAAAAATAAATAATAGAGTTAATCTCGGTTTTCGTCCCTAAGTTTTGCAAATTGTCTCTACTTGAGTACCAACGTTTATTTTATCTCCATTATTGGCTTGAGTTTTGTAAATTGTTTCTATTTTCGTCTTTTTGACTAACGGTGTTAACATTTTATGTTAGATTTTTCAAAAATGACCAAAATCCCGCAAGGGCTAAAAAAATATCACAAACTCACTTTTTAATTTCATCTCACTCTCTTTTCTTTTTTCTCCACAACACCACACACCACCCGGGTGTAGCCTCCGACAACTCCCCTTCACATTATCCCCACCGAGCCCATGTTGGTTCCACTGGTGGTCAATTGGTTCAACATCTCTGGCGAAAACCATTAGAAATGGTGGTAATGCCCCTAGTTCGTATATCCTCTTCTTCCTCTATATCTCCATCCAATTCTCGATTCCCCAGCGGTAGTCTCCGATCCGCCACCGCAGGAGGTCCATCACCATCACGCTGGTGTTGAAGTAGCATGGGGTGGTTGGTCTTGACCCAAATACCCGGGGGAAATTCGGGTCGGACCCAGAATGTGTTCCAGAGGTGGTGGATGTCGTTGACCAAAACAACGTCAGAGTCGAGGTAGATGACTCGGGTTACAGTCGGGTCGAGGATGACGCCTAAGTAGTTTCGGGCATAGTTTAACGGGTTTTCTAAGGCGACCCGAATTGATGAGAAGATGAGGTTGATGACGGAGTCTTCAGGGAAGATGTAGACCTTGAAGGTGAGTGATGTGAATGTGGTTCTGAAAAGTCGCGTGAAGACACATGGACTGGCGGGGTCGAACTCTGCGACGATGAGGTGGAAGAACGTGTTTTCCGGGTAGGAGGTGTGGCGGAGGATGGAGTGCACGGCGGCGATGGAGCCGCGGATGTACTCGGAGTTGAGGGTCATTGCCACATGGACGGTGGTGGAGCGACGACAGAGGTCGTCGTTGCGATATGGTGATGTCAGTCGCCGGAAGAAAGAGAGAGAGTGAGATAGAAATTGAAAGAGGTGGGATATTTTTTATAGTCCTTAGGGGTATTTTGGTCTTTTCTAACTGAAAATGTTAACACCGTTAGTCAAAAGGACGAAAATATAAACGATTTGCAAAACTAAGGCCAATAATGGAGACAAAATAAACGTTCGTACTCAAGTGGAGACAATTTGCAAAACTCAGGGACGAAAACTGAGATTAACTCTAAATAATAAATAACTAGTTTGTATTACCCGCGCTACGTGGCGAGGACGAACTGATTTTTAACAATATTTAAATGAAAACTTAGACGAAATAAATAAAATATATATAATATTTGACTTGTTCGATATTAATAAAATTTATATCAAAATATAGATAAAAATAAATATTTGTTTGTATTCGGAATTATTTAAAAAACTTGCCGAAATAAAAATAAAAACAAACACTCTAGGAGATAATTTTATTTTTAAAAAAGTATTGTATTTAAAAGTTATAATAATTACACAAAAGTTATTTAAGACTAATTATAATACAAAAATAAGAGCAATAAAAATATTCAATGTAAACTATTTCAATTACCAAAGATATAACAAAGTAATATGAAAGAAGTATTTGCGTATAAGAGGGTTTTGAAGGAGTGATGTGTAGTTAAAAAAAACTAAAGTTTTGTGGTCAAAATAAAATTTAATAAAACCATATTGTAGCTAACTTTCCTCTTTTATATAGATAGATAATATTAGATGACTTGTGATTATTTTCAAAGATTTCATGAATCAAATGATTCAAGATAATTGAATCGAAGTAGTTGAAATTTGAACTTTTTCAGTTGATACGAACTCATAATAGATTTCAATTAATCTAATTTGAAATCAAGCTGGTTCTATTCGAATTCAGAAAAGAAAATTTATTTAGATATTTGTTTGAATTAAATAATTTTCTAATATACCTAGAAGATGATTCAATATTCCTATTTCGTGCAATCTCATATTCATACCCGATTAACACACTGTATTTTTAACAAGATCAAATTACGTACATGATCAACACGCCAAGAAATATCAACTAGTAATTTTTAGATGTTCAGCATATCTAATACTTTAATTAAGCTCATGTTCAGCGTATGATCTAAAAAGCACGTATGTAATCCAACCGTACACTCTGTGCAAGATGTTGCCTCATATGGCAAAAACATACAACCTTAAAGTCCGTTTGGTTTATAGAATGTTTTAAAAAAAACTGAAATCTTTAGTGGATTTGGAATTTGATTGTCCATCATCACCATTTGTCAATCTCCCTAAGCCTTCAGGTTGTTGTTCACCATACCCATTCATCATCGTCTTCCTTCGATCGATTTTGGTTTCAAGATAACCTTCCATATTCGTTTTCCCATGTTGTTCTTCGCCATTCATCATCTCCATTCAACAACCTTCCAGATTTGTTCTTCCCAGCCTTTTGTTCATCCATCATCGTTTCTGGAATGGAGCTCTAATGAACCCGGTTTAAACATCGATCAATAATGTTTGATGAACATCAATTTTTGGTTGATATTTTATTTTTACTTTCATGATCTTTGATGAACATCTGATATTGAGGTACATATAAATTTATGTTCACGAGTGTCGATGTATTAGAAGAAAGAAAGGAAGAAGAAGCGTTCGGTTCACATAATTTTAGTAATCTTCATTCTTCAAACATTTCATGAAATGTTAGAATTCAATCACGAGTGTAAAAAGTAATATGAATTGCTTTGATTGTAGAAATATTATTATTCAAATTTAATTTTCTTTAATATGCCAACTAAACACATTTTCTATTGGAATTAACTTCAATTCCAGTTAGTGGTATACAAACCGGTTTTTTACTCAAATCGATTCGGGTTCAAAACCAAACCAATTTTTGGGTTGTGGGGTCAAACCGGTTTTTTTTTCCCAAACAGGTTCGGGTTACAAACCGGTTTGGCTCACCGGAAACTCAAACCTGTCAAATCGATTCGGACCGGTTCGAAGCCGGTTTTTTTTTAATAAACTGGTTTAGGACCGGTTTTTAACTTTTTAAACCGGTTTTGAGGGTGGGTTACCAAACCGGCATACAAACTGGCGGTTCGGGCCGACTTGGCCCAAACCGGTTTTTCTTCGAAACCGGTTGCAGTTTTTTTGACCAAACCGGTTTTTTATCCCAAGTGTAATTCCAATCTCCATCTATTTCTGCTGGACCAAACGAAATTTAGAGTCACGAAACAAATTGAAACCATCATAAGACGTCAAAACGGATAAAGATGAATGACGACAAACATCGAACAAATAAACGAGCCATAAATATAAAAAGAAAAGCAGAAATCCATCTGATAATCGACCAAAACTCTACTGCCACACTTTGTCGTCTTCTCCGAAACGCGGCAACCCGTGGTGCTGCCACTCCGTCGTCTTCATCTACGTGTCCACCGCTTTCTCCTCTACATAACCACCACCCACTTCACTCAACAATCATCAATCATCACAATGGCAAATCTCTCAATACTCACCTTCTCAATTCTGATTCTAGCTTCGAGTGTTGTAGCCAACGGGCTGTTGGGAGGAAGAACAAAAGTACCTGATGTGAAAACGAACAAGGAGATTCAGGCGATGGGGAGGTACTCGGTGGAGGAGTACAACCGCCTGCGGCGGAGCACGGCGCCGGCGGGGAACGACGACGGAGATCTGGTGTTCTCGCAGGTGGTGGAGGCGGAGAAGCAGGTGGTGGCGGGGATGAAGTATTACTTGAAGGTTGAGACGGTTGACAAGAGGAATGGAGATCTGAAGGTGTTTCAGGCGGTTGTGGAGATCAAACCGTGGCTTCGGTCGAAGCAGTTGCTGAAATTTGCTCCGGCGCCGGCGATCGCGATTTCGCTGCCAGTGTGGTGAACTGCAGTTTCGCCGGAGTTTTTACACCGCCGGCGGTGTAGTGTACTTTGTTCTTTTTGTTTACGTTGAGTGTAATATGGGAGGCTAGTATAATAATGCTTAATAAACATGCATGATTAACATAATTAAACTAAAGCTTTGGTTACCAATACCCTGTTAATTAACATAATTAAATACCAATACCCTGTTAACCAAAACCAATGATCTTTAGGCTAAGGTGAAATATTCATGTAAATATGAACATATTTTGGGTTTAAATCTTACTCAGAGTAAATCTGCTGCTAGAAAACGAATAGATGTCAGATTAAGATAACATCTTTGATAAAGATCAGATACCAATATGATTAAAATAACAGATATTCTCTGCAATATGATTAAAATAACAGATATTCTCTTGAAACAATAGTAGTGAGATCAAATAGAATTTAATCTGAAACCTTAGTCATAAGAGTATAAGGAGAAAATATGTTGGTAAAATGTAGGTTGGAATTTGGAAAGACAAAACATGGGATCATATGTTAGAAACAAAGGGTAGAAATCAAAACTTACATTAATGATTCATAATGATATATCATTGGTCATATTTTAACTAGTGGTTTTAGGTCTCAAATTGTAATAACAATATACACGTACCGGAGGGGCCTACCAACAATGCAGCATGCACTTAATGATCATATGGATATTCGGAATCGTTCTCCTTCACTTTAAAGTGATGTGCTTGTTGACCGCTACAATAGATGTTCCACATCTTTAGGTATGCTCGCTCTAGATTTCTAACCTGGACATTGACAATCAATTGAAACAGTTAGGACTCTAAACAAGCCGTGAGCTTGTCTGCGCTCAAGCATATGCTAAAGCTCATTTGACAGAACGAGCTTAAGTCTAAACTTGACGTATCAAACTCGACTGGGTTTGGAGGTGTAAACAAGTCAAGACACTCGCAAACTATTTAAGGTCAGCTCAGCTCGTTAAAAGCTCAAATAAAACCGAGATTAAAGAAGCTTGAGCTCATATCAGAGCTGGAGCTCATTCAATAAACGAGCCAGAGCTCTCATGTTGAATTTGATTATGCTATTAAGCCTTTACATATTTTTATTTAGTATCACATATATATTGACATAAATATAACTATTACATGTTATATTATATACAAGTTATATTATATATAAAACTTTTACTATAAATTTATATAGAAATTATTAAATAGTTCAGAATAATAAACAAATCAAGCTTGAAAACTACTCAATCTCAAGCCTTATAAACAGAGATCAAAACGAGTCGAGCGTGAACTCTCTTAAACTCGATGAGCGGAATTGTTAGTTGACAATGAGAGGTCAAAGATTTGACCATGCAGAAACTGAGTGTGGACATGTGAACTTACCCATCGTGATGTATCAAAGAGAGGGCAGCTAAAGCGCGATCGCTTGAGTCTCTCTGTAAGATCTTGAAGCTTGGCCGGATTCAAAGCTAGATATACTGCTTTGTCTTCATACTCTTTCATGCTTCAAGTCAAAACAAACAAAAGTTAGAAAATTTGTTATGACCCATTTTGTCTGGTTATTCAACCCGGCTGGCGGCTGGCTCGCTCGTTCATTTGCCCCCTCTAGCTCATCACTCAAGTCTATTTAAAGGATCTTAGATCGAATGCTGACCTGTTCACTATCATCTCCTCGCCAACTCCTGTAGCCAAACAGAGTGAACCAGCAACTCTAGTAGCCATTTTCTCAAGGGGAAGGGTCACCATTGGCAGACCAGCCCAGAGGACATCTGTTCCTGTTGTATGTGCATTGCATAATGGCCTATTTCACGACAGTGCAGACATAGTCACTTACCCGTCGTATATAAGAAAAAAAGTCTTACCTTAAAAATTATCACATTTTTCTCTTGGCACAACGAGATTCAACAATAAACATATATACGAGACATGTTAAATCGATTTCAATTTTGCATAGGAGAATTGCAAGACCACGTAAATATATGCATATTACAATAACAGCAGCTATTACTTTTACAGTAATTAATGTATAAGATGATATATAAATGTGCAAAAGTGTATGTCTGTGTATGTCTATTCGTTTACAAAACCAGTTCTAAATAGAAAAATTACAAGGCCTGATGAATATTTGACGTAATGCATAAGATGGTATGTAACGGTATAACCGCCTCCCGTGTTGTCTGTATTTTTCTTTCACTAAATACGGCATGCAATATGTAAGCAACAGCTTATCCTATTCTTTTGGTTCTAAAATTAAAAGTTATATTGGTTTTGTATTAAACGGCTTCAAAGGCGGGCTTTAGAGCAACTGGTAAGGTTGTTTTATGACCTTCAGTTCATGGGTTCAAGCCGTGACAAACAGCCTCATACACAAAGTGTAGGGTAAAGCTACATATATTAGATCAGCCCCTCCCTTGACCGTGCCCTTCCTGGGGCTTGGACCATGGGCAAAGCAAGAGCTAAGACAAGCACTGGGCATCCTTTTTTTTTAATTGAACAGCTTTATACGCATATATGCACATAGATATCCACCTAGATACACAGATACATACATAGGCAGATACATGCACATATACATATATACACACATGCATATATTTGAAAATGGTTGAAGTAGCATACGTGTCAAGACAAAGATCAGCGAGAGAACAGCGTCTGATGTGTTCATTTTTTGTAGCAACGTCTGTGAAAATAATTTGGTCTGGCTTAACACCCTGTGCAGCAGCATCTACATGCACAAACATGATGCAATTAAGAGAATGCTACTCATTGAAACCTGAACCCATTTTGAAACCCAGGCGTCCCACCCACTTTTCCACCTCTACAAAAAGTAATGAATTATGCTAGATAACATATAAAAAAAATCACATACAAGCACGAAGTCTCATCTCGCCAGCAGCTGGGAATCTAAGAAGCCAAAGAGCACTATTTGGGACGCGCTTCAGGATATTGCACCTAGAACAGACGTACTCTGTGAGTTGGTTGAAAAACAAACTTTTTTGAAATCAAAACATGTACAAAAAGTTACCATGTCATAAAAATTTCAGGGTCCATCTTATAAAGTTGATTGAAACACGCAAATATGAACTTGTCTTCGGGCAACCCATATGCAGACCGCTTTGGTCGACAGTTTGGATCGAGTACATCAAGATTTTTCTGAAGTTAAATTTTACAAAATTAATGGTGACACAAGTGTCTCAAAGTAATCACCTAGCTATATGAAAATGCATGCGTGTATGCGATGTGAAATTACCTGCTTATAGTCGTTCACGAAGTAACAATGAGGAACATGCACAAGTTTCTCCGAGTAAATATGGGAAAATTTGAGCGGGGAGACAAACTGTCATAGATTTTGCAACAGTTCAGTATTCACAAAAAGATGGATCTAGAAACAGTACTAGAGGTAACGCCTGGGTTGACAGACTGGCTCAGGTCAAAATGAGTTTGGGTTGACCCAAAACATGTTGTTGTCAATTATATATATTTGATGCTTTAAAAATAATCACTAAAACATTAGTTTAACTTCCAAATAAAGCTGTTACAATGTTGTAAGCATTAATCATTCACTTAGGCCAATTGTAGAGCCAGTTCTGTTTTTAGCTAAACCTTTTAATTTTACCCGCCATTTGACGCATCAGCTGTCAAAACATGAAACATTACCAAATCGAACCATTAATAAGTTAATGGGTCGAAGCATTCATCTAATCATCTCTAATACATACTTTAAAAGAAAGAGAAAAGGACATGCGACCTCATCAGTGACCAAATACTGTATGTAGTTGGCCCCAGTTGTCCCGGGAAATCCCATATATGACACCTGGATAGGAGCAGGTTGCATGGCAAAGATCTCATTTCTAGCCCCCTGAAGTAAAGTTGCAAAATTACATACAAACTAGGGTAAGAATGGGCCACAAACATAAATCATAAAATCTACTTGCAATTAACTCCGATTACCATGATTTTTACATTTTCCATATTGTTATCTTTTTAGAAAAAGTAGAATAAATACTGACCATATCCCTCCAGTAAATGCCATCAGAAAACCATTAATGGAACGCCATAATAATCAGCAGAGTACTTAAAAAAGGTATGCCAACAGGTGATGATTTAGTTTTTAAGCGAACCTTGGTATAACCATTGAGGTTGATAAGTATCTGTATCTGATCTTCATTTATTAGTCGAGCAATCATATCAGACGTCATTGCTGACACATCAGTAAAGTGTTCTGCCTCCGATTGAATACGTATCCGCCATTCACTACCATCATTTGGACTCAAAGCATAGCAAAAGACCTAAATACTATAGTTTGTAACTCCTCCCAAACCAGAATTTTAATCAATATAAGATCGAAATTGACAAAAACCTCCATATTTTGTCTGTTATGCATGCCAAATACTGAGCCCATCAGATGAGACAGAGGGTGGTTTCCAAAATCACTGCTCACATATCTACAACAGAATTAATGTTCAGGTAATGAACATGTTCACAGAGAATAACAAGCCTGGAAGAAGATATTATTTCACATCGCAAAGATTTACCCAATTTTCAGCCGCGTGTTACCCCCAGTACTCTTTATTTTTGCAGGCAAAGGATGGTTGAAAGCGGGAAGAGAAAAACGGCTTGCTATAACAGAACAATGTGATGCATACTTCCGGCTAAGAATACAATTAATAAAAATCCAATCAGAAAAGTTAATACATATTAGTCCACGAGGACCACGACTCAGTCCACATAAACCACATATGTACCTGATTTCAAGTGCAAGAATAGGATCAAGTGGGTACGCTATTGCATGGAAAGGTTGCACACTTGGAATAACTGATGTCTGAAAAAAAAATAACATATACAACAACATGCAATAAATAAGACTTGCTGAATAAATGTGTGCGTACACAGATATAACTTCAAGAAGATTCTGTACAATACCTTGATCTGCCTTCGAAGAATACCATCTACTTCAATAAACATTCTCTTTCTGTCATCCCAGTCGCACACACTCTAGGGATAAGTCACAGAACAAAGTGGAAAAGGGGATAGCATTAAGTAACTAGCATTTGGTGAATACATGGGTTGAAATATATTTGCAAATTTAAGCCCATACCTGTAATGTGTGTAGCAGATTACAAGTGGCTTCAGGAAAATCAGGACGTATAGCCAGGGCTTGCCTGTAGCTTTTAATAGCTGCTTCCACATGCCCACTAGAATTTCCATAATCACAAGTTCAAATGTGATCATATATAAACATAACCGAGCTAATATATGTCTCAACACTCCAACTTAGTGCTAAATACCTGTCTTTGTAAGCTGAAGCCAGATTTGCATGAGCTTCTGCCATGTTTGGATGGATAACAATAGCATGTGAATAATCTTGAATTGCTTCATTCACTCTCCCAATCTCTTTGTAAGTGTTTCCACGGTTAACAAGACAATCAGCTGCTAAAGGATCGATCCGAAGAACTTCATTGTAGCAAGATAAGGCTTCAGCATAATTACCCTGTTATAAAATTCCATATGCCATATCAAGTTTCAGATAACATGTTATATGCACATATTAACAGACAATAATCTAAAACTATAAAAGAAAGAATGGCAATTTAATTTTAAGCGATAGACAGAGAACTTATACCTGCTGCTTGTATATTATTGCAAGATTGTTAAAGGGAGCAGACAACCCTGTAGTTACAGACAAAGTTGCCTTGTAATATTGAGCAGCAGCCGTCATCATATTCCTGAATATGGAAAGCATCTCCATAAGGACCCTATATAACTATATGCATGTCTTAACGGTGGCAATTTCGACCTATATCCTTACACATGGGCCTTCACGGTTATATTTTATCTCAAAACCAAACGACTAAAAAAACAATAGCTTAAAAATAAACAGGTCAATTAAATTGACATCACCCAAGGTGTGTTTTTAATGCATAAAAAACATCTAAATCATTTTATTTAAATAAGTAGTCAATTGTTAATAAAATATAACTTCTGTAATCTATTATAAGTTCTGTAATCACATGTTATACCAAATATATATATATATATATATATATATATATATATATATATATATATATATTAAAGAAAAATATTTTTGTATGAAAGTTCTTGGGTGAACCCAACCCTTCTCAAAAAATGTACCAAATTATTACTCCTCTTTGAACCCATATGCCACCTATAACATTTCTACTTAAGAACCACATCTAACTACAGATATGTATCATCACAATGTACCATTCCATGTATATATTCCCAAGGTTAGTGAGTGCCTGAGGATGGCTAGGTTGCAGAGAGAGGCATTGCTAGATATCAAAAAGAAATCTAATCAATATAAGAAAGGAGGAGTATGAAGCTAGAAGTAAATGACAACCATAACCTACACGATAGCAATGAATGGCTTCCTCAACTTTGCCAGCATCCTTTAGTGCATTACCCTAATTAACAAAAGATCAAGACTCATAACCAGATGAAAAAGAAATGCTGCAGCTGATTTTTAGATAAATGTGAGATATATAAAGGTTGAAGCAGAAAAAGATTCACCAGATTGTTATAAGCCTCCAGATATCCAGTATCCAAAGCAATTGCCTGTTTATAGTGGTTAATTGCTATCTCCAAGTTACCTTGCTCGTAATATATGCTAGCTAGATTCCCTGATTTGATGTGAATAATTAAATTAAACATAAATAGTTATGCATATAGAACGTAAGTACAAAATAGAACAGTGCTGCTCACCAAAAGCCATAGCATAATCCGGTTTGGACTGAAGAGCTCGCTGATAACAGACAATAGCTTCAGCAGCCATTCCCAAAGCCTGTGAAGTGCAAAATGACACTTAATTAGTTTATTTAGCCGAAAGCTTCACCGGATCTGGAAATGTTACAAGGGAAACCACAGAAACTTCACCTTGTATACATTCCCCAAGTTCAAATAGGCATCAGCAAATGTAGGTTTCAGTTTAACAGCCTCCTGAAAGGGTCAACAAAAGCATTAAGATTGAATCCAAAGATCACAATAAGAAGTTACAATACTTTACATATATGTGCAGTCGTACCCGCATACATATGCATACTATCAACAAAAAGAGATAGGTATACAAAAGTGTAGGTAAATAAGTAAGTGCAAAACTTCTTTTATGATTCATAGCATTCTTTAAATAGCCAAACCAGGGGTGGCAATGTCAACCCATTTACATATGGATGGGTCAACTTGCCTAATGTTTTACCCCAAACAGTTCAAATAAAACAGAAATAGCTAGAAATGAAACAGGCCAAATGGGACGGATAGGTCAAGCAGGTTAAAAGTCACCCCATGTGTATTTTTAACGCACACATGACACAACCTCCTAATGATTTTATAAAAAAAAGTAATTATTATTGTCATAACTTAATCACATTTAATGCAATACTATTTACAGAAAAACTTCTAGTGGAGAAAAAAAGATATGTGTGGGCCAACCCAACCCGACCCTTTCTCTACATGCACTTAACAATAGATGTTTCAGCAAACCGTTATAGCCCATTACCCAACCTGTTTGACCCACTCATTTTGTCACTCTAAGCCAAACTGTCAGCTGATTTTCAAATTCAAATTTTCATCTAATGTGGCAATCAACGATACCCAAACTCTCCTTACCTTGTAATACTGAAGTGCCCTACTAAGATCGCCAGACTCCATGAAAAGGCCAGCGAGATTAGACCAGGCAATGGCAAAAGTGGGTTGTATACGCAGTGCCTCCAGGTAGCAACTGTAAGCCTGTTCAAAAATAGTTCTAGAATCTAGATATAGTGCAAGGAACAACAAATGAACTTAATGTAATGATGTTATAAATCCTGAATGTTCTATATTTTTACAAAGATATGCAGTGAATAGACAAGCACAACAACCAATAACCAGCCTATGAACAAAATGATCAGTTCTCTAGAAGCTGTGAACAACAGACCTGGGAATCAAAAGAAAAACAACAGAATACAAAAGGAACTACGAGAAACCGCTACATGATCATGTAATATTTCTAGGGTATGAACAGAAATGGTGGAATATTATTGAGTCAATGAATGATGATAGGTGATTGAAAATGGATGGCATGAATGGTATGTGTAGCGTTTTTATTCCTCCATTGTTATGACTTATGATATAATAGCCAATGGAAAATAATTAGATCTGTCTTACTTCTTGCACCAATCCTTGAGCTTTCATCAAGTTTCCAAGGTTGCTGTGAGCATCAACCTACAGAAGCATAGAAGTAGTAGAAACCTCAAATAACCTGCGAGTAGGTGTGTGTCTATGAACAGAAAAAGAGAGGCCAAAGATCTACCAAATGAGGGTTTAATGAAAGAGCCTGCCGGCAGCACTGAGCAGCTTCAGTAAGTCTTCCTTTCCTCATGTAGGCACTTCCCAGGTTTGACCATGCATCCGCAAAATTTGGGCGTAGCTGCATCAATCATAATTGATGTAAGTTTATTTAATAAAAATGGTAAAAAGAAATGACTAGAAATCAAGTGAAATGTATTTTAATAAACATTATAACTGAATTAGAGTTGCTGTTCAAAAATAAAAATAAATGAATTAGAGTACATGATGACGCATCAAGTTAACCATACACACCATCATTGACTAACTCATAACAGCATCCTGTAGCTTAAGTAGAAACGCACAATATGTAAACCTATTATGGATACATTAGGAATGCACAGTGTGTAAAACTATTACGGATACATTAGTTGTGTGCAAAGTGTTTATTTAACTCATAACAGCATCCTGTACCTTAAGTAGAAACGCACAATATGTAAACCTATTATGAATACATTAGGAATGCACAGTATATAAAACTATTATGGGTGCATTAGTTGTGTGCAAAGTGTTTATTTTTACTATAAATGAATCATTCTTCTGATTTGTAACTGTTTGGTAGTGAATAAAATACCATTTATTCAACAAGAATCATTTATTCAACTTCCCTCTTTGAAAGGCCCAAAGGATGGTTGAATTAATGTTGATTTTCTTAAGCAATGAGAAAGGCTCCTACATATATGAGCTAACTTGAAAGAACAGTCGCATATTACCAGATATTTAAATCAACTTATCAAACATTTTCATTATGTTTCCCACCCTGTTTCATGTCTTTTGCAGGATTTTTCTCCCCGTATTAAAATATACACATGATGAAGGACGTGGGCAACCATGATATTAATAAAATCCATGACACGTCAGTTAAATGTACGGAGACATTAAACTTAGGCAAGGGCACATGCTACATATAGACAAGAATAAAAAATTTTATGTTTTCTTTCTCCTCTAATCTAAAATACTTTCCGGGTTCATTTGGCGTGTAATAGCATTGATAATGTTTCAAGTGTAAGTAATAATGGTAGTCATTAGTTCCACTATAAAAAAATATAAACTCAAATATAGTTAGAACACAACATACCTCAATAGCAACTAAATAGTAACGGATAGCAACATCAATATTGCCCTTTTCCTGTAAGGACAAAACACATTGCTTTAATTCATCAAGCTCAGAGAACATAAACAAGCAACACACTGCAAAAGTTTAAAACATGAACCACCTTCCATGCATTGGCCATATTTCCATAGCACTCAGCAAAATTCCGATCAATCCGCAGAGCTTCTTCATTTTTGGCAATGCACAAATCAAACTCATGCAACTGAAAAGACCGTGAATATGTGGTTTCAGAGTTATGCCAATGCCTAAATGCAGAAACTAATCAATTATGACCTAACCTGATAATATATGGCACCCAGGAGAAGAAGATTATCTAATCTCATAGGGTTTCTGTCATAAACAGCCTTACTATGATCTAACGCCTGTCTAAAATCTCCAGATTTGTAACTTTGATGAGCTACTGACATCAGCATCTCCTCCGTAACTGTAAACAACCAGTCAACTAAATTAACAGTTCCAAACCCCTAAATAGCTTCAAATCTCGGATAGAAATAACAACATACGTCACAAACAGACTCACACCAATCTAACAATTATCAAAACAAAATTCAAACCTTCACGCGACTCCAATCCGTGTAATAGTTTAACATTCGCGTTCGACGACGCCGGAGCGACTTCCGTCGACAACACGTACGATAAATCACGCTGATGATCACCATTGCTGTACGAAACCCTAGCAGCCTGCTGCAACAACTGCTGCTGCTGCTGTTGATGTTGATGTTGAACCTGCCGTTGATCGCTCTGTAACGACAGCATAACTGATCGCCGGAAACACACAAACAAACTCCTGAAACAAAACCGTCGTCACCGGTTGGATTCCTTCTCGTTTTCAGCAATGATTCACGGAACGCAGCGGTGATGAGAATAACGTTTCATACGATTCACGATGGAAACGATGAGGAAATCTGATGGATGAATGAATGAATGATGGAATTTGATTGAATGGAATTAGGGTTTTGAGTATGATGTATCGCACTATCGCGATTAAAGGCGGATGAAGTTGTTGGTTGATTAGATGATTTGATTTGATTTGATTTGGAAGATAATCAGCAATCAGTGGTTTTGTGACACGTGGTTTCTTCAACGGGTGGGACTCTTGATTTGGGAGTAATGTTTGGTCAAAGGATGTTGTTCACTCTGGATGATTCCACGTTTCCACGTGATTTTTCTTTTTATTATAATATTCGATAATTAAGCTAATTTGTAAATTCATATATTTGTAACTAGTATTAGCCCCCCGCAATGCGACGGGGGCGTTAAACCTGAGGCGTAAAACCATACCAAGTAGCAACAATGTTACACTATCGTTTGCGATCACCAACAACGGAAAAGCTCGTATTAAAAGAGAAATATAAACGAATAATATAAAATCAAATGTAAAATAGACGTAAAAATATTGAACCACACACGTGATATATAAAATATAAGAAAAATAACTAAGTTGATCTAGGACACGTACTTTGTGACGAACCATTTAAGGGGGAAAATAAGTGTAAACGTAAAATCACAAGCACATGTTGTAGTGTATTAACTCATAAAATTAAAAATGAAATGTAGAAATTTGTAAATTATGAAAAGTATGGGGTTCAAAACTGAAAGTAAAAAATCTATAGGGATACATTTGTAAAAAGTGTAAAAGTTTGTGGTTATTAAAAAGAATTAAAGATCAAAAAAACCCAGAAGTGGGTAGAAACTATTAAGCCTAAAGTATAAATCTTCAAACACAAAAAAGTTAACAATAAGTAGTATATATAATAAATAATAAAAAAGAGAAACGAACTTTAGTAAGGTATATATAATTTATTTATTTTGTGTTATAGAGTACAAAGAAGAAAGAAAATACAAAATATTATTTGTTCCCGAGTTTAGAGGAAATAAAAAAAGATATAATTTGTTTAAAAAAGTAATATACATGGCAAACATTTAATTTTCTTTAGGATATAGTAGACAACACTTGCATCAAACACCCCACCCCAATTAATATCGAGTGTACTCGCACTCAATATGAAAACACCTTCGACTTTCAGGGAAGAATCCAGTGGCTATACCACACGATCGTATAGGACTTTTAGAGCTCTAATAATGTTTGATCTTAAGGATACCAACACCATGAAGTTGGTGCAAGCTATTCTTTGACTTTTTCTTAAGCTTCGGTTTCAAGACACCTAAGAAATGTGACCAGTTAGTATATTGGTTTTCATCACATACATGTTTGTTTCAAAAATGATGTTTAGGTAAGAGAAATATTTCATATGTAATATAATTTATGGAGGTTAACAAACCTTCATATATTCGCATGGTGAAAACTTTTGTCTTTACAATATGACAATTAAAATGATGTTAAATCGAATTTTTTGCCAGCGGACAAATATTATAAAAGTTTCACGAAAATTAGCTACTAAGTATTTTTTGTGACCTTCAAACAAACCCTCCACATGATTATTCAATTTTTTGATTGTAGTGGGATTCAAATGAAAGGTACTCCACTCGGTCCTAGATTATGCATTAGACTGATTATATATGCCTAAACTACAACTAGTCGTCCAAAGCTAACCTTAGTAATGATGATTCATTTCTTATTCATATTATCAGTTAAACGTTTAAGCATATCATGATAATCCATAGGAACTAAATCCTAAGAATCTTGTGACCAACGCTAATAAAAAACTCGGATGAGTTATCATGATTATTTTACCGTATACAGTATACTCGTCTAGTCAAGCTGATAATAAAACAAAAATGCTATAATATACATATATTGGTGGGGGATATGTGGATCCTTGTGTGCTTAATGGAGTGTGTTAATGAGTGGAAAAACCACTTGACCATGGCTTGGGCCCATTAGCAACACGTCCTCATACCCATGCGACGACAGAGGGAACGTGGTCATTGTTGGTGGTTGCAAAAGATTCATGACAATCAGAAAGACTCTGGACAACTACGACCCATATTATTATGCATGATAAACTTTATAGTTATAAATTGTCTCATGAGCTTACTAGCATTAGTTAATGTTATTTTTAGTATACTTTTACACATAAATAATGATATGCAAATTAAAAGCTATTCAAGATACTTAGTCTATGGAAGCTTTATGAATGATAATTATATTTTTGTAGAAAAGTTTGCAAAAACAATGTTTTAGAAGTGAAAAAAAAATTTCAGTTTATCAATCGTGCATTTCATCCATTCCAACGGGTGGGCATTTACATGGAGGTAAGTGGGACAAAGGCCTAAAACCCTCCCTATATAAGGCAATGGTGCCCCCCCCCCCCCCCCCCCCCCCCCCCCCCACAGATGGCATTAGAGATATGAAGAAGTTTAGAGACAGTAGCTTCCAAAGTGTAAAAAAAAGTAATGTTTATTCCTTGTATGTCGATAATAAGCTTAGGTCTACATTTGTAATCTTGTTCAAATTAAGATGTTATATTAAAGGTGGTGACTTTGTGTAGAGTTATGCAAATCTCGATATTAGAGGTGATTTATGGTGGTTGTTCTTTATCTAGACGAGGTGACTTCTAGATCCTCCCATTTTAAACGCTTCCTAGCGGAATGAGGCGACATGCATATTGTTGGTTTTATGTGGATGTATCCACTAATTTTAACGTTAAACATGACATCTTGATAACTATAGTTCTATGAATGATGTTATTATTGTACTCATGTTAATATGTTATTGTATATGTTAATAGTTAATATGCGTGTTATTGATGAAATGTATTTAATAATTTTGTCGGAAATGATGATACGGGGATGAAATGGAAGTGAACAGATGGGTTTTTACACTTGGCGTGTGGACATTGTATCTTAGCAAGTGGAGGTGTTACCTTCACAAGTAAATGATTGTCTTCGAGAATAAGCAATGAACCCCATATGTGAGTTAAGCATTCACAAAGTAATTACCATTTATGCTTAAGACGACGCCATGTTTATGACCAAGACCCATGTTGGTATATTGAAATGATGGTGAACTATCTTTAATGAATTTCAACCGACATGCTTAATGCATTTTAAAAGTGCATGTTTTGTGTAGATGAATGTATAGGTTGCATTTAGGATATTAAAAAAAATTAGGGTGAAGTCGGTTCACTTTGACTCGAATTTTGACTCTCACGTTATTATTTTTTGAGAGAACGATGATTTTTTTTATTTGGATTCATATGAATATAAAACATATACAAAGGTAAAACGTTAAAAGAAATCATAGGGCTTGTCTGATTTTGAACCCGCACACCTAACCCGAAGCCACCACCTTAGTGGGTGGCGGCGGTGTTCCTGTGAACACAAATTAACTCGAAAGCTACTCTTTCCACCCTTCGGTGAATAAAAAAGAAGTGAGAGAAGTAAATAAATACTCATAAAACTATTAGAATGAAACCTTATTTTACTTATTATTATATTAGGTTATAGACTCGTGTATTAGATAGTGTTCTACAACAAAATCTCATATTAGCAATATCCAATTAAAGTTATATAAAGTTGTACAAAATGCATATAAATGAAGAATATTTATTGTGTACAAAATAACAAATAAAACTACAATTACAATTCACAAATTTGTACATATTCTTTTATACGCAACATTTGTTGTTTTGTTCGTAATTTTACCGTATTTATTAAGTATCAAAAGCTTTAGTCCATCTCTGCTTTAAACACCGAACAACTAAACATAAATTTTACTAAAATATACATTTTTAAGATGAACGTATACAGATAACATTATAATACTATTTCCTAGCTTATCATTGCATATTTGTCATCACTCTTGCTAAAATGCAAAATGAAAACACTGTTACACATAAAGGACGGATCTTGAATAGCAAACAATAAGAAACAATGTTTATATTTGCATTTACAATAAAAAAATCACGTATAAACTATCACTAAACCTACACATATCTCCACATACTTTATTCTTGTGTGATACAATCCATTATTATTTTCAACACAACAACAAAGTCCCTGAACTTTACTACTTTACTTTCAGCAAAAGACCTTCATTTCTAACCGATAAATTCCTTTTATTACATAATTTAATGAAAGACATTTTCTTTTTTGCATATTAAGTACCTAAATTTTACAAAGAACCGTTAAACCCCATAACAACAAAAAAATTTACACCTTTTGTTAGTTATTGGTAGTAAATTTTTAATTACTTTACAAATCAATCGAGTTTTCATAATATATAACATATTAGTTGTCTATATTAATTAAAAACGGACTATGCAACTTATATGAACATTTACACAACCAACTAGCTTACTCTTCAATAGTTACTTATGCATCCATGTACCCATATACATGTAATTTTTGAAGATTTCTAATGCGTGCATGTATTAAAATTGTATTGAAAACATATAACACTACAAAAATTGCATGATACAAACAATTTTTGTGAATTAAAGAAGATGGACCTCCTTCTTGGCTTCTCAATGCATCCTCTATAGCACCAATTCTCTATTTCACATACCGTGAACATTAATTATAATAATTTTATTCATTCTATGTTTGCTAGACCTGATATTTTCATTTGCATTACATGATCAAACTTTCTTTATTTGTTTGTTGTAAACTGCTGCTAATGTACAATTTTAATAATCAAACTAATGCTATTAGATATTTGGTTGGCAAAGCTGAAACCAAGCGTCAATAGGCATGAAAAATCGACTGATGAGTTATTGATCAAAAGGGTACTAATCACGTATCCTTTGACTCATGGATTGATCACAAAAAATAATACGCGACAATTAAATCATAATTCATATATTTTAGCAACAAGTGATGATGGTTAATTGAACAAACTTGAAGCAATACAAGCAACTTCTATGCACACCATTTTGTTGATCCAAAGGTCCAAACAATGTTCAATTCAATACAACAACAAGTAACCATAGCGATGCTAGATAAATATTATCGGATGTTTATTTTTACCACAAGGTAAGTCAAAACATACCAAATCATCATTTCAAAAATTATATTTGAGAAAAAAAGATTAAACCTTGACTGAATCTCTATTAATTTTATTACCCCGAATATTTAGATCAAGGATAAATTGTGTTGTAATCTCAACTATCTCAACTTCATCATATACCAATACAAAAAAGCCAAGTCAGATTAAAAACATGTAGTTTGTTGAAACCTTAGAATGAGTACATGAAATTTGATTTCTAGATTGAATGATTTCAAGAAACGATCGTACCTTTCAATCCCAATTGCTTTTTTCAAATTCACACGACACACTAGGGATGGTAATGGGGCGGGCTTAGGACGGTTTAGGTAATCCCAACCCCATACGCGATTATAAAAGTGTGTTCCATACATGACCCAAAACTCATAGGGTATGTATTGGGTATTCTGTCGGGTATCGAGCATACCGCGGGTTAACGTGTATACCCGTTAAGTTCATGAACAATACACGTTGGGCATACCTGCTCGACATTTCTTTGACATTTTCTAGCAAATCTCTTTATCGTTATATCTTTTCAACCAAATATATTTGTTAATGTATTGCTAACACTCTTTCAATAGTGGATGAGGTTGGAAGAAGAATCAAAAGTCTATTTGCCGAGTTACTCGACTATGATATTAGAAGATGATCGAATAAGATGAATAGGAACTAAAAAACTTAAAGACACTATAATACGAGTAAAATAACTAAAAGTTAATATAATATCATTAAAACAAGACAAAAACAAAATTATTTCAAATATGAAATCGAGTAAACATGTATGCTTAATCGGGGTAAACGAGGCGAGTAAACGGGTATATCATGTAATCCCATACCCATTGCAAACCCACGAAAATAATAAAAAGTAATTAAATACCCAGCCACATACCCGCTTACTTGACCCCATGCACGTCCCAAATATCTTGGGTTTCGGATACTCCCATCGGGTTCAACGACCATCCCTACGACACACTCACCTAAAAGAAGACCGGATAAACATTTTTAAAATATGAAGTAGTATACAATTCACCGATCAGAAGATTGAAAGCAAACACATGGATATGAGATAGAGATCACAATTTTTACTAATGGACCGTTGATGTTCCTTTCACCGTTAGTTACCAATAATAAAAAAGCAAGCAACTATTTTTAGAGACACGACTAATAACAAAATCAAACGTGAAGATTCATATAGAACACAAACTGGTTAACCGAGCATAAAAAGTACAATACAAAAACAAGTAAGTGCCATCAAAATGAATTAATCTTGCATAAGCATATCACAAAAATAAAGCAATTCAATAAATTTAGAACTCAATAAGTAAAATCAAATATGACATTAACAATTCCAAAACAAGAATTCTTGAAACTTACAACACCTCCAAGAGAAACACGAAAACATGAAGCAAGAGATGAAGCAGATTTTACACAATCGTTAATCAAGAACACCATAAACATTCACAGATCTGCAAACACATAAACAAATCAAAGATGATCATGGGAATAATTCAATCATGTGTGAACTAGATCGTTAAATTACACACATATTCAAAGTGCGCGTTTAACCAAATAAGTATTAGATGTTAAATCAAGAAAATATTGAATACCGGAAAAAGAGATCATACGAGGCATGAATCACATATGACTTTGAAAGAGCCAAACATAGATCAAGGGTTTAATCTGTTTATATCATTATATGTGGTCTTTGAGACAAACATCCAAAAGATGTTAATCAGGTCAGACGACCACGAGAAACTAAGTCGGGTCATAGAAAGCTAGACAGGAAAATAAAAATACAAAACAAATGCTTACAGATTAATCACGTGTCCCTTAAATGTAATAATTTTTTAGTATAACTATATAAAAACACACAAATACTATACATCTACAATAACATCATATGGTAACATTATATTCCCGATCATCATATTACAAAATCGTGTATTGAGATTCATAACCATTAGCCATTTAACCACACCAAACCACACTCACCCCTGCATCTCTCCGATCTCAATCTCGACTCAAATCCCCCAATTCTCACCAACCCTTTACTCATCATCCCAAAGGGTGTCTCAAACCCCTTCATCTTCACCCCAATTCCCCCAAAATCCTGCAAAAAACCCACCAAAAACCCTCAATCTTGCACCCAACAATGTCAACAGAGATGGCGACCACCGATCCCGAAGGCATCGACGGAGTTCGCATGACCTGGAACGCCTGGCCCCGCACCAAAGTCGAAGCCAGCAAGTGCGTCATCCCAATCGCTGCATCGATCTCTCCGATCCGCCATCATCCCCTCATCCCCACGAACCCTTATGCGCCATTGAGGTGCAAGACTTGTTCCGCTGTGTTGAACTCGTTCTGTCGCGTTGATTTCTCCGCCCTCATCTGGATCTGCCCCTTTTGCTTCCAAAGGAACCATTTTCCCCCTCATTATTCAGGTATATCGGAGACCAATGTGCCTGCGGAGCTTTACCCCCAATATACGACGATCGAATACGCGATCGGGAATCTTGATGTGCATCATGTGCTTCCTCCGCCTGTGTATGTGTTTGTGGTGGATACGTGTATGATTGAGGAGGAATTAGGGTTTGCGAAATTGGCGTTGCAGCAGGCGCTTGAGTTCTTGCCGGAGAATGCGTTGGTGGGGTTTGTGTCGTTCGGGACGCAGGTGCAGGTTCATGAGCTGGGGTATTCGGATATGTCGAAGGTCTATGTGTTTCGTGGGTCGAAAGAGATGAGTAAAGATCAGGTTTTGGATCAGTTGGGGTTGGGTGGAGGGTTTGCAGGTGGCCGGAGAGTCGGTGTTGGGATGCAAGGTGGGGGTGTTGTGAATGCTGGGGTTACGAGGTTCTTGCTGCCGGCGTCCGAGGGGGCGTATGTTATTCATTCTGTAAGTTTTGTTATGGTTTTGATTTGAATTTGAATAGTTTGATGTGATTGGGTGCTTATTGAAGTGATGGTTCAGCTTTTGGAGGAGTTGGGCACGGATCAGTGGCCTGTTGCACCTGGTAATCGGTCGTTGAGGTGTACTGGGGTGGCGCTGAGTGTTGCAGCTGGTTTGCTTGGGGCTTGCTTGCCTGGTACTGGTGCGCGTATAGTTGCGTTAGTGGGTGGTCCGTGTACCGAAGGCCCTGGTTCGGTAAGCACATTTTGCAACTTGTTTCACTATATTGAGTTATTAGATTTGATGATCAACTTGTTAATGAGCATAGTTTATATGATATATCATATATAGTAGTTAATAGTTCCCCTATACGTTGCATATTGCTGTCTTTATTTTTGTGATCTGGTAAAGTGGTATACTGGTATTCATCTTTGAAAGGATTAGCGCAGGTTATTCTATTGTAATTAGTTATGGTACTATTTTAAGTGAACATGTTCCAGCATTGTCGTATGAGCAAATGATTCGTTTATAACTAAAAATGTTTATGAATAAATTTAGTATTGTAAGTGGTTCCTGATCTGACTTCGTTAGACACTTTTGGATGAAGTGCTTGTAAATTGTGGGTTCCTATGTGGTTTTGCGTATTGGTTGATAATAATAACGAATTAGATAGCTATAAACGTATGTAATTGATTTTGGCCTTGGTGTTTGATGGTTATGAAGATCATATCTTATCATTATCTTTGTTTCCACTTATGAGAAAATCTGAATTTTCGTTACTTTTTTTTGGCAGATTGTATCCAAAGATCTATCGGACCCGGTTCGTTCACATAAAGATCTGGACAAGGACGCAGCACCATATTTTAGGAAGGCTGTTCAGTTTTATGAGGAACTTGCAAAGCAGATGGTCAACCAGGGTCATGTCTTGGACCTTTTTGCTTCTGCCCTTGACCAGGTACAACACTGAATATGTGGATCTTTTTTTATCTGTTTGTAGATTAAAATATATAATGATGGTTTATTGGTTTTATTTCTTCAATGTCAACCATATATTGTGATTTCTGAAATTGTCAACTTTTTATAAGGTTAATAATTCTGTATGTATGATGCTTCTCTTCTATCATTGTTTTCAGTTGTTTGAGTGTTTTGACATATTTTGATGATTTGAGGAATATGTATTAATGGCCAAATAGGACAAAGTTTTGAACAAAAGACTAAGCTGTTTGTAATTTAGAAAACCTCTATCAAAATTAGGTTAAGGAACTAGCAAAATCAGTTGTTCGAGTGTTTTGACATGTTTTGATCATTTGAGGAATATGTATAAATGGCCAAAAAGGACAATCTTTTAACAAAAGACTAAGCTATTTGTAATGTAGAAAACCTCTATCATAATTAGGTTAAGGAACGAGCAAACAGGGTTTATTAGCTGGTATCAAACTGATTTGTCAAAAATGATCATTTGACCTTAAATATGGGATTACTAATTTAGTTTCTATATTCTTAGGTTGGGGTTGCAGAGATGAAGGTGGTTATTGAAAGAACCGGTGGTCTTGTTGTTCTAGCTGAAAGTTTTGGCCATTCAGTTTTCAAGGATTCATTTAAACGCGTTTTTGAAAAAGGGGAGGAATCTCTTGGCCTTGCTCATAAGTAAGTGTTATCATGCTTGATGACTAACGTCTAATGGTTATATTCTTATATTAATATATCGTGACTTTTGCATCATTTATAAACTCATCACAAATTTCTATCAGTGGCACTCTTGAGATCAACTGTTCAAAGGACATTAAAATTCAGGGGATAATTGGACCATGTACATCCTTGGACAAGGTCAGTTACTAAATCTTAGCTGAAACTAGAAATGATAATTGATCAAAATATTTTGTTTATTTTCTGAAATGCTATTTACTGACGCTCCGCAGAAAGGACCTGCTGTTGCCAGCACAACAATTGGTCAGGGGAATACAACAGCCTGGAAGCTGTGTGGACTGGACAAAGATACTTGCTTGACTGTATTCTTTGATATTGCATCAAGTGATAAAGATCCGTCTGGCAATGTAAATCCACAGTTGTATATACAAACTGTTACAAGGTAAATTAGATACTTGATTTGTGTTTTACTTTTTGAGAATCTGGGATAGAGTTTACTGGAAAGAGTGATTAGGCTCACTGACACAACTCATATGTGCTAAAGTATTGGCTAATGTGAGTGACTCTTGGGCGTTGGGCCATTGTACTAGGTTCTTCTAATTGCTGTTCTTGCAAAAATTGCATAAGTTATACTTCTGATTATCTGGTTATTTAGGGGGCATATAAATAGTTTATCTGAAAATTTGTAGTTACCTATCTACTAACTTTTTAACCTACTATTGCTCCCATTGAACAAAAGGTTTTTTCTTTTTCTACTAATAACCATTATGTTCCTTTTGGTCGTTATATATATTAGATTCTTTAAAATAATCCGATTTGCCAAACTTCAAACACTGATTATTTGAGTATTAGAAATTCAAACAACAGAACAGCATCCAATGCTATTCTACTGCTCATGTATTTAAATTGATTATCTGATTCTTACAATCAGAATATTAAATATCATAAATTATTTACAAAATGCATATTAAAAAACCCCTAAACATTGCAAGAAAGAGTGATTGTAGGCAAAAGGTGGAAAGTAAGATACTTTGCATAATTACTGTTTGTCCATAATTAAGTGTTCTTTGGAAAATTTCTAAAATGGTTGGTAGCTAGCAATTAGAAGCCAAATACAATGGTTTTAGAAGTCAATCTCTATATTAAATATGGATCAAGTGAAGAAACACGTGTTTGGTTCCTGCAATGGGCATGTTGTAGGATACTTCATAGTAATAGAGATGGGGTCATAACTCATAAGTTAAAGTACATTTTATGTACGTAACAAATTTATGGCTTATGCATTTTGGTGCAGTTACCAGAGTGCTGATGGGCAGTCTAAATTACGAGTTACTACCATTACTAGAAGATGGGTAGATAGTGCTGTTGTTTCAGAGGTAAGATAGTAAAATCATTTATCCTTTTGTTGCTTTGATAAAGTATATCGGTAAAAATGTAACTAACCATACAACTTTTTGCTAAACATAATATGAGCAAAAGGTTGTCGATATATGTTATAGTTATTTGCTACTTTGCTTAATAATTCAGTGTTTTTGAGAACTACATAAAGTCTACATATGCTGCTCATTATGAAACATATTTTGTTTCACATAATCGCATACAAAGTAGTATATTTCTCTTCAACATCAACATGTATATATGGATAACATTTTGGTCTAAAAGAACAGGTTTTGAGCAGAGACTGATCTTGTTGTTCTAATTTTTGTAAATAATTGCATTTAGATTGATAACTATAACTTAATCTAGATACATATGAGTTGAGAGATGTTTTTCACAGGAATTGATACAAGGTTTTGATCAAGAGACCGCTGCTGTAGTAATGGCTAGATTAGCATCTTATAAGATGGAAATCGAGGTAGGCATTTGGCAATTTCTTTGCTCTATTGTGTAGGGTTTCCCTTTTTACATACATATATATATATATGTATATGTATATATATATATGTATGTATATATATATGTATATGTATATATATATATATGTATATATATATGTATATATATATATATATATATATATTATAATTTTTCACTGATGGAAATTATTAATACTTTCAGGACACATTTGATGCTACAAGATGGTTAGATAGGAACCTCATTCGTCTATGTTCTAAATTTGGTGACTACCGAAAAGATGATCCATCCTCATTTTCTTTAAATCCTAGTTTCTCATTGTTCCCTCAGTTTATGTTCAATCTTCGGAGATCACAATTCGTGCAGGTAAAACTTAGATGTGTTGCTGAACTTTCTCAATTTAGAGATCCACAAATGGACCTGGGCAAAGCCCGGTGCTAGGCCTGTTTAGGAATGAATATATGGTCCAAAAAACAAGTTTCTTACAAAATTTCTTATATGTGATATATCTGTACTTCTGTAATTTCTGTATATTAACTATATTTTTTGAGTTTAATTATTTCTACATATAAAGTAAATGTTAAATTTGTGTGGTTTTTATGAATTTTAATAGTACATATTAATTAGAGTCAACTACTACAAATATGATTATTTAAGAAAAGCTAGGAGCGGGTTTTCAAGGATCGATTAGGAGTTAGGAACGAGTGGGCCTGATGGTGCCCTTTTACTGAAATAGTTTGGGTCTTCGCACATCCCTTTCGTAATCCTCATATGTAGGATTATATTTTTATCTTACACTTTTTTTAATATTTAATTTTGAATCTTGATTAAACTGTTTACCCTTTTCATTTTTATGTGCTTTTTGTTGTTGCAGGTGTTCAATAACAGTCCAGATGAAACTGCTTATTTCCGCATGATGCTAAATCGAGAGAGTATTACAAATGCTACAGTCATGATTCAACCTTCATTGATATCATATTCATTTCAGTCACTTCCTCAACCAGCATTGCTTGATGTGGCTTCCATTGCTGCTGATCGAATCCTTTTACTAGATTCATATTTTAGTATAGTTATTTTCCATGGTATGACTATAGCTCAATGGAGGAACTTAGGTTACCAGAATCAGCCAGAACATCAAGTATGCTACTCTTCTTTTTATTTTAATGTTTAATTGATTGAAATTTTTAAAAATTTAGTATTAAATAAGTTGGGTTTATGGGGGTGTTTGATGCGTGTTTATACTGAATCACAAAGATCAATTTTGAATGTTCGAGTATAAGTGATCATGATTCTGATTTTCTAGTTATTTAGTGTAAAAATAATTAGATTTTGAGGAGCATGTAACAAGTAGTTGTAATAAAATTGAATATTATTTAAATCTAAAATTTTCTGTCCCTAGGTTTGATCAATCACTTCTTTATTTCCATATCATACTGGGCATGATATAATTTTGTTTATATACTGTTTACTAAGCATTAAGCAATCATGGGATAGGTCATATAATGTTCTCTTGAGTTATGTGTATATATTTATATGTGCATGTAACCCTTTAATATGCTGACCTTTTATTTCTCTTAACAGGCGTTTGCACAGTTATTGCAAGCTCCACATGATGATGCTGAACTGATAATACGCGATCGATTCCCTGTCCCAAGATTAGTGGTGTGCGATCAACATGGTTCTCAGGTTCTTTGCCCGTCTATATCTTTTTCATACTAAACTTAAAATGTACAGAGTAACCAACGCCCATTTTATTTTATTGCAAGTCAACCATTTGCTAACGAGTTGGTCAATTTTGGTTTCTTTTTCGAATATCTTAAACGGGTTACATATAACAATATGCTTGATTGTGAGCGCTTAAATTGGTCAAATGTGATGAAATAAATCCAAAGAACCTCCCACACTCTTTTATTCAAAGATTGATAATGTTATTCTTTATAAACCATTATTTCGTAATCCTAGTTTATACACAAATTAGAAAACAAGAAAAGGACAAAAGGTGTTGCGGGTCAACCCATTTTGACTTGCATGAGAAATGACATGTTTGAACTTTAAACCAGATGCTGTTCGTATTCGTATCTTAGGTTTGACTGATTGGTTGTATTTCATAAAACAGGCTAGATTCTTATTGGCTAAATTGAACCCATCAGCAACATACAATAATGAAGTAGCTGCTGGAATGGATGTTATCTTCACAGATGATGTCAATCTTCAAGTGTTCTTTGAGCATCTACAGAAACTTGCAGTACAATCCTCTTGACCAAAAGTCAAAATTTAGCATTTTACAAAGTTTCAAAACTCATGGGTGATCATATGTTCTATTCTGGTATGCATGAGAGGAGACCTCGCATCAAAACAAACCGTTCTGAATGGGGTCATGACCCTCACATGAGTTATTAATTCGAGGCTGCAAGTTAGTGAGATGAGTGTGTGATCACTATGACATTTACATTTGACAGTTTTGTAAGTTATTCATGAGATAATAGTATTTTGAGTGTGTATTCAAGTTTAAGGTTATATATTGGATGGACTATGCTCTCAGTGATGAGCTAAAAGACTAAAGAAAATGGTTTGGGTTTTCTGTGTTGAGGTTGTTTGACCAATTTGATCATGCTAATAAGGTTTGCAATTCATCTTTCAACTTTAATTTTCATTAATTACACGTAAAAAATCCTTTATGTTTAGATTTGTCGGGAAACATAGACATTGATCATAAAACATGCTTATATATCTTTGAAGAAAGGTGGATTTGGGAGATACACAGCATAAATACTCATCGATTGATGGTTGTTTAAGCTTACTGAACAAGCACATGCTGTAAAGGAGCCGAGTCACGCATGAAGCGCTGAAGATCGACTCGTTAAGAGGGAAGTTCAGGTGGTATGAGAAAGCTCTAAAGCCTATTCTATTCTGCATTCTATAGGCTCTGCTATACCACAAATATGGTTTTCTTATCATAAGCATTGTTGATTCTGCTTAACCGAATCGATTAGTTGCTCGTAACTCCAAACTCGACTCTTAGTGTCGTCAAGTTTTTCAATGCTATGTAGAAAATCCCCTTTT
The DNA here is from genome assembly GCA_025215565.1 of Flaveria ramosissima. Taxonomy (NCBI): domain Eukaryota; kingdom Viridiplantae; phylum Streptophyta; class Magnoliopsida; order Asterales; family Asteraceae; genus Flaveria; species Flaveria ramosissima. Next base: position 33,962,387 of record CM046046.1, on the reverse strand, counting down.
CCAAAAGCAACAAGAACCAAAGGGTCTGTTCTTAACTCCACAAGATCCCCAAAAAATCCCATCTTTATCAAATAATCCAACTCATTGAACCCAAACCCGAACCCAGACTCATGTGCATCATACAAAATCCCACAAGTAACCATGTCGGGTTTCACATTTCGAGCTTTCATTTCCAAGATCACAGCTTTAAAGCTTTTAAAATCTTTCATTTTGGCATATGCTAATAGCATTGTGTTTGCAACTGTCACACTCCATTTGACTTTCTTGTAGTCCATTTCTTGCACGATAGACACCATTCCAACTCGGCTCAAAACACACGCTTGAGAAAGCATTCTCAAACACCACACGATGTTGGTGTCATCGGTTCTTGAATAAAGTTTAATACCCATGTCATCTAGTTTAGAAAACATGTAACTTTCTATATAAACAGCAGCCACTTTACGAATCAAATCATCTTTCAAGTAAACTCGTGGTTTCAACCTCAAAACTTTTCTATAAACCCTCTCCATCTCCTCCAAACTCCCAAAATTAGCATACGCCTCGAGCATTGCCACCATCGTAGAAGCTTCAAGATCCATCCTTTTCGAGATCACAATCCTGTACGTTCTTTCCATCCTCTTGATCAATCCAGCTAGCGCAAACTCTCTAATCAACAAATTGTAAGTAGATTGATCAGGTAAACACCCATTCGATTCCATTCTCTTCACACATTTCGCCATATCATCAAACAAACCATTCTTTGCATAAGATCTGATCAACCCATTATACACTGATGTATGTGGCTTCATTTCACAATCTTCCATCACCTTAAGATGAAACAATGCATCTTCAAACCTACCTTCTTCGACAAAACCATTGATGATCGAATCGTATATCTCTGAAGAAGGCTGCATACCTTGAACATCCTTCATATCATTTACAGCCAACACAGCAACATCTAACAACCCCTCCTCCACCAACAACCTCACAATTCTCTCGTAATTGAACACGCTAACTCGCGATTCATCTCTGCTTGACCATTTATCAAACACCTGGTGGGCAACATTACAAAACATGAACTGTAAACCACACACAACCTCAATTTCCCCAAATGGGTTCCATTTTGTTCATCTAACAGATAAATATACGAAATTACAAACGATTAACGATCAAAGAAAGCAAATATTCACCTGGAGGATGTGGGTCGATCTTGAGGTTTGATTGAGGAATCCAACAACAGCCCAGAAGAGTTCTTTGCTCCAATCTCCATCTTCTTCGAGAATCCGAACAGGGTCTGCATCTTTATGCTTGAGCTTCTCGAACAACGTTCTTTTGAGGTTCGAATTTCGGAGGAGATCATCGAATTGGAGAGTGTTTTGCTTGTTAGAGTTGGGTTTACCTTGAGAAAATTGTAGTGAAGGAGGATGATTGGAGGAATGAGAGAATTGGGGTTTTGTAAGTGTTGGATTTCTTGTAGAGGGTTTGTGAAAAACTAGGGTTTTACAGAAGAAGATTTGATCATTCATGGCAATGGAAGGAAGGAGTATCTCCATAACAATTCTGTTAATGGTTGATTTTTGTTGAAGTTTGAAAGGAAACACTGATTAATAACTAACTATTTATTTTATTTAGAGTTAATTACATGAAAGGTTCTCGTGGTTAGGTTTGTTTTCATTTTCAGTCTTCAGGTTTGAAAAACTATAAGATTGGTCTAAACGTTTGACAAAATGTATCACAAAAGTTCCCGACATGAACGACCATTATCTTTTTTCCGTTAATTCCTTATAAAATGATTAAACTCTATTTTGTTTTATTTGATAATTTTGATTTTGAGTTTTTCAAAGAAGGGTATTTTGGTTATTTTTAAAATATTTAATACAAAAATGTAACGCCCCATTCATGAGGGAGACCTTTTATGTTACATTCTGGAAAAACCTTTGGACCGACCTTGTAATTTTCAAACCTGTGGACCAAAAGTGAAAACAAGCCTAAACACAAAACCTTTCTTGTAATTAACTATTTTATTTATTTTGAACAACTTCTTATCAACTCTAAATCCATCTAACCTGTTTATTGTAGGATTTAAACACTTGACTTTTAATACACACTTGGACTCTATTAAACAAAATATCTATTAGTAACTAACTTTTTTATAAACATAAATATCAATTTTAAAATTATAACTAGTAATGAAAGCTTTGAGCTTTGACGTTTAAGTCAACGTAGTATAAAAGTTTTTTTAAACGAGAGAAATACGAGTGAATATTGTGTGCTGTGAGGAAGACAAGACTTGTTATTTATCGATTTACGATACAATAGAGTTTCATTTGTGTGATCACTAGAAGTTGGATTTAAGATACCCTCACATGGATCGCTATATTGTTATTTAATTCCCATTCGAATTTTAACATACGGTACTTGTATGTAAAAACTCTATGAAGGTTGAAATGCTTTATGTGTTCTAAGTTTATTACAACTTACTTATTATTTATATTTACATAATATTAAATTTGCAAAGGGAATGAATAATCATGTGGGTGCTTTGGTGTTTTGATCACACAATATATCCTTTTTTGCATTCTGGTCCCTCCCACTAGTAAACACAGACACATTGCTACCATTGCAGAGAGAGAAAGAGGCATGTGTTGGGGGATGGTGCCGGTGGCGGAAGAAGCGATGGCTGCTCCGGCTTGGCCACTGTTTCCCGCTTTCCGTGTGCCTTCTCCACTCTGGCTTTTCTTCTCTGCACTCGCAGGCAAGCATTTTTTTATTCGTAGGGAGAGAAAGAGGCGGCGGCGTGAGGTCTATGATGTTTTGTTTGGGTTTTTGTGGCCGGATTTCCATGTTTGTTGCTCAGCCGCTACTTACTATCGCGTCGCCACCATTGTCGGGGTTCCTTGTATGTCGGCGGTGGTGGTGGCATGGCTTTGAGGTTTTCTTTGGGTTCTTGCTAGATCTTCCATCTTCGTTGCTCGGCCGCCGCCTTAGGGCGTCGTTGTCAGCACTGTGCCCTTTGGTCTTGGTTGTAGTTAAGTCGCTCCCATCGTAGCCCCTGGTCGATTATTAGGGTTTTAGGTGATGTAAACCTTAATTTTTAGTTGATGAGGATGAGGATGGTCTCATCTGAGGTACTATTAAATCTTTCATGTTGCATTTTTTGGGTTTTTGTGTTGTGGCGTTTCTCGGACTCTGTTGGTTGGCTGTCGTTTCTTTTCTATTTGGGGTTTTCTATACCTGCTACTGGTTCCCATGGTTTTTTGTAACACAACGATGATGATGGAACGTTGTCAATCTAAGTTGGATCTATGATGTTGGGCGTACGTATTGTTGGGTCTTGTTCGTACGCTCATCTATGGGTTTCCTATGTTGATGACGAGACTTGTTGGGCTTTTGTTGTTTTAAGCCGACAATTCTGGTTGACAACGTCGAGTGTAAACAATTCATAATATGTTGTTGAATCTTCCGTCTGCTTCTCATTTTGTCGATTACGATGAACAATAGTGCATCTGAGACATGTCATCTTACTTCTACATATGAAATGCTAGAAGTGTGGTTGTGCAGCTCATAGATGTAGTTTGTTGTATTATTGACATACGTTTGGAGCTGGTTAATTTGTACCCTAATTCGGTAATGTGATATGCATATGGGAGATGATGAATCCAAAAATGGTACCCGTTGGTTGGCATGGCACGTCCTCTGGATTGCCGTCACAACAAATTACCTATTCTGAGCCTTAAACATATTTGTTTTTATAAAAAAACATTCTTTCAATGCGGGTTAAGTACTTGCGCAACGCGTGAGCTAGATTAGCCCTAGTTTGCTTAACATGTCTTCCTCACTCTATGAGTTGTTATTTGGTTTTAAACCGTCAATTACAAGGACATACTTTATTATTGGCATTGCACTGGGGTCGAGTGACCTTTGAGTGTTTTGTTTCTTTATAATCTACAGTTCTAAAAGTTGTTTACTTCTTAAAATTTCTTGATAGTAACCCTTATAAATTATTGACGAAGAATAAAATCAAAGCTGGTAGATATTTAGCTGCTAAATTTTTATATATCGCTCGAAGGTTAGAGGTTGAGACCCCAGTTAAAGCATTTTTAGTCTTTATGTTTCTTTTAATTACGAATATGCTGAGTGGCTACTGAAGAACAAAATCAAAGATGACACACAATAGAGTGGTTAACTTTGTTTCTGTCAATTAAGTTTGAACCCACTCGAACAATCCCTACCACTCCGCCACATGGACACCACGTCACAGTGGTGGACAGGATGGTCAGCTGAGGGAAGTGGCCCATCATGGTGGTGGGGACAAGGCTACGGTGGTAATCAAGGCAATCAGGGTAGCGGTAGCGGGGCGACGACTGTGATAGGGGTGATATGGGTGGCGCTCAGGCGACGGAGGCGTCGAAGCGGTGCCAGAGGGTGGAGTAGCATGTGGTTGGGTCACGACTATTTGGGTGGCAGATAGCGGGGGTGGAGTTGGTGGATGCAATGGTGGTGACCAGTGTTTTCAAAACTAGATCCGATGTCGAACCGGACGCCACACTGGTCCGGTGGTTGGACCGGATAACGCCATAATTATATATATAAGATATTATACATATAGTTATATATATAATTCAATTAAGTAATTATCATGTGCATTTTATAGTTATATATAAAACTTAACAATAATCTTATGTCCAACACATTAATTTATTGTTCAACCCTCATTTTTACCCATTAAAATCCAAAAAGTTAAAAAAAACCAAATCCCGGTCCGACCACCGGTCCCCAGTCTAACCACCAATTTGGGACAAACCGACCGGTCGAAACTCTTCAAAACGAACTGATGCAGACCGGTTCGATCACCCTTCTGATTTCTGATCTAACCGGTTCGATCACCCCTCTAATTTCCGGTCGGACAGCCGGTCCATCCGATATTCAAAACACTAATGATGAGTGATTGGATATTCCAGTTACTTTGGTTGAATCCCTTTGACTTTTTGAGAGTGATGTGGAATCATTATAGATAAACAATGGAACTAATTCTAGTTTTAATTTATATAATACTAATTACCAACTTTGATGTGTTTAGTGGGTTGTACTATGTATTTAATGGGTTGTACTTTATATTTGTTTTTTGACTTAATTACACGGATGGTCCTTGTGGTTATGCCTGATTTCACTTTTGGTCCTTAGCTTTCAGATATTTCAGATAGTACAAAGTTGGTCCAAAACTTTACACAAACGTAACATGCTTGGTCCCTAGGTTGGATGGACGTTAACTTTGACCATTAAATATTTTAAAATGACTAAAATACCCTTTGGTTTAAAAAAAACTAAAATAAGGGGGACCAACTTAAAAACTAAAACCTAGTTTTATAAAATTTTCCAATCAAATACATTAGGAATAACAACAAATTATGAATGAAACTAAGATTATAGTTCCAACAATATCTATAAACCAAATACAAAAAGAAATAAGATTAGATTCCAATCAATTAAATATCATGTACCCAAATTGTTTTGTTTTCAATTTGATGAAAACTAGGGAACATGTTCGCTGAAATTTCTAAGCTTATTTTTGGTATATATCACAACAAACCATAACTTGACACAACCAAGGGCACATCTACATGTTATCAATATCATGTGACACGGGAAAATTTTTATGTGTTGTATACATATATGATATTCGAGTGAAACCAAATATTTTTAAATAATAACAATATATAGTTTTGGGTGATAGCATAGTAAGTCTAAAAGAAATACAAGCGATATGAATTTTAAGATTATTATAAACTTTTAACGCATGTTAAATAAAGACATTGTTTATGTAATTATCATTGCGTGTGGTTTTTTTTGTCATAAATACAAATTATTATTGTAGTTTAGGTCAATTACATGATTGACCCGACTTGGTAAAAACATCTCAAATATTAGAAAATGAAACATGATGACATCGATAATTTTTTTTAAATCTATGACCTAGCGGCAGATAGATCACAAACCATCAGTTTCAGTCATAAATCTCAAGTTCCTTCCCTAATTGATATCGAGGCACAATATTTGTCCTGGTGTTTGTGTAATATATTTAAAGTTAGGTTTACAACTCAAGGCGAATAACTGAATTCATTAACTAGGGATACGTTATACAAGTTCAGTTCAAAACATGTTAGAGATAAAATATTTCGGTTAAAAAAATTACACAGAAATGATAAAGAGTAGTGTTATGATTGGTTGGTAAAACAAAATAAAAAATGAAAACTCTTGCCCCACGCCTCACCTAAGGCCTTGTCTCATGCCCTAGAGGGGTAGTGTTCGCCTCTATGATAGGCTGTTGTGGCCACCTACGCCTACTCACTCACTCCACTAACACACAAGAGGTGTTTGGTTCGCGCAATTAGCTGGAATTGGAATTCGAATGAATGATATTTGGAATTTAATATTTTCCAAAGGATTTGGAATTCAAAGGAATTGAAATCTATAAAGGAAATTTAAATTCCAAATGCATTTCTATTGACAAAACACTTATAAAGGAATTGGAATATATCACCTGTTGCAAACCACCACCACCTCAATGACCACCAATCATCGCTGCTACATACCACCGACCGCCGCACCAATAATCGACCGTGACCACCAACCGCGCCCGTTGCCGAAGACACGATTTGATAACGACGGTCGGTGACAGTCGACAGTTAGGGGTGGCGGTGGTCGGCGTCAAGGTTGTGCGGCGTCGGTGGGCGGCGGACACGATCGAGGGGTCAGCGACAGTCAACGATTAAGGGCAGCGGCCGGTCGGGGTCGTCGGCGATCAGGGGCAGTGGCTGTCGGGGTCGGGGGCAGTCGGCAGTTGGGGGCGGCGGTCGGCGGACGACGACGACGATTAGTGGTCGGGGCGGCAGTGGGCAGGGTCGAGGGCGGGTAGCGGCGTCGACGTCGGCGATCCGGGGCGGCATTCAACGGTCGGGGGCGTCGGCGGTTGGGGTTGGCGGGGGGCGACGGTGGTCGGCGGTCGGGGTCGTCGGTAGTGGCGGTTGGCGGTGGGCGAGGTGGTAGGTGGAAGTTGGTGGTGGAGGCGAGAGTTGGTGGAATTTGAAATCTTCCAATATTTGGAAGGATTTTGAAATATTTCATTTGAAGGAACTGGAGAGAATTAATTTCAATTCCAATTCTTTTGTCAACCAAACACGTTAAAAATGGAATTCAAATTCCAATTCCAATAAATTCCTACCAACCAAACACAATAACCAATGAAATTCAGATTCCAACTCGATAAAATTTCATTGAATTATTGTACCTACAATCTTAAAACAAATCTTGATTGTATGTGGGATAAGTTGTCATTAATGAACATCGAAAAGGGATATTATCTTAAACTGTTTTTCAATTGTTATTTTGAAATGAACATTGTGAGTGGTAAAATGATATGTGGAATCGTTTTCATATTAAAATTGTTAAAGGAATATTTTCTAAAGTTATTTTAGAATTGTTTATGGAAATGATATTTCATGGTGTAAATTCTAATCAAATTATCTATTTCTAATAGTGGAATCGTTTTGATATTAAAAAGCTCAACGATTTGATATGTAGCATCTGTAGATATTGGAAATCTTGACATGATTATCAGTGTTGTTTAGTTACTTTCAATGGTAGATACATGGTTAATTGAAAACCATACCGAAATAACAAGTATAAAAAATTAGGTTAACTAACATTCGATTTTCTATTTTTTAAGTTATTTCGATTCAGTTATATCAGTCAATTCAGTTACAAGTCAGTTATTCATGTCTTCTATTCACCTCTAGAACTTATAGCCTTATAATATTTAGTGCTAACATAATAAAGCTTCTTCTTTTTAAGTTAAATGTTCAAATCCCATGATTGACAACAATATATAAACTGTTTGCTAGTTTCTTATCAATTATTAAAAGACTATATTTTAATGATTCATACTTTTTTAAAAGTTAATGGATAACCTTAATTCTTAATGGTTAAGATGTAAGATCTTCAGGGCACCTCTAAACTATTCAGCATTAAAATTACCTATTAACCACTAAGAAACTATAAACCATTAAAATATAGCCTTTTAATAATCATTAAAAGACTATCAAACATCCTAATGTCCGTTCTAAAAGTAAATAACATAATAAGTTCATAACAATTAACATTTAACAAGTTGAATAATACAATCCCCTTAAAACTCGAGGGACCTTTATACAAATAAAATCACATTGTTAAAAGCTAAAGCTATAACGCGCTATTTCCTTACAAATCACACCTTTCACTCTCCGACCACCACCACCACCACCACCACCACCACCACCACCACCACCACCATCACCACCACCGCACCACCACCGCACCACCACCACCACCACCACCACCAATGACATCCCATACCCACCTCCACCTCCTCTCCACCCTCCTCCTCCTCCTCATCTCCGCCACCTCCGGCGACGACGCCGCCGTGATGTCCACCCTCTCCGCCTCCCTCACCCCACCCCCCCCCTCCTGGTCCGGCGACTCCTACTGCCAATGGGAAGGCATCACCTGCGACAACTCCAACCGCGTCACCGCCATCAACCTCCCCTCAAAATCCCTCACCGGAACCCTACCGCCGGACCTCAACCTCCTCTCCCAACTCAAAACCCTCGCCGTTCAACGCAACTCCCTCTCCGGCGACATCCCCACCCTCTCCAACCTCACCCTCCTCCAACACGTCATCCTCGACTCCAACAACTTCACTTCAATCCCACCGGACTTCTTCTCCGGCCTCAACAACCTCCAATCGTTTAGCATCTCCGATAACCTACAACTCACCCCATGGCTCCTCCCCCAAACCCTAACTCAAAACGCCAATTTACAAAGCTTTCAAGCCAGTAACGCCCAAATCACCGGTTCTATCCCTGAAATCTTCGATAGTTTACTCAATCTTCAACATCTCCGGCTGTCGTACAACAATCTCACCGGAAACCTACCGGAGAGTTTCGGGGGGTCCCAAATTCAGAACCTGTGGGTTAATAATCAACATCTAGGGCTTTCGGGTACCCTTGAGGTTCTTTCTTTGATGACTCAGTTGAGTCAAGTGTGGCTACAGGCTAACTCGTTCACCGGAGCTATACCTGATTTAACGAATTGTACTATTTTGTTCGATTTGCAGCTTAGGGATAATCAGTTAACGGGTTTGGTGCCGAAATCGTTGATGTTGCTTCCGAAATTGGGGAATGTTACTCTGCAGAACAATAAGTTGCAGGGGGAATTGCCTGTGTTTAGGAGTGGGGTTCATGTGGAATTGGGGACTGATACTAATAGCTTTTGTTTGCCTACGCCTGGGCCGTGTGATCGTCAGGTGAGTGTGTTGTTGGAGGTGGTTGGGGCGATTGGGTATCCGATGTCGTTGGCGCAGTCGTGGCAGGGTAACGACGCGTGCCAACGGTGGGTTTTCGTGAGCTGTGATGCTTCGGGGAAGAATGTGACTAGTGTGAGCTTTGGGAAACAGAGGTTTTCGGGTACTATTTCGCCTGCATTTGCGAATTTGACTTCGTTGAGGAGTTTAACGTTGAATGATAATGATCTTGTTGGTTCAATTCCGGAGATCTTGACCTCTTTACCGGATTTGCAGCTTCTTGATGTGTCGAATAATAATCTTTCGGGTCCGTTGCCTGTGTTTCCATCTAGGGTTAAGTTTACTCATAGTGGTAATCCTTTATTGGGTCAGAATGTGTCTGTTGGTCCACCTGGGTCAGGGCCGGGTTCTGGTGGCATGGGTGGGAGCCCAAGCGCGAAAGGAAAAGGGGTTTCGCTTTCGACTGGTACGATTGTTGGGATTGTCATTGGCGTTGTTGTGTTTGTTGTGATCGTATTGTTTGTGTGTTGTAAGTGTTATGCCATGAAGAAGAATCAAAAGGCCACGAAAGTTCAAGATCCTGAAACCGGTAAAGAACTACTTCAAGCTAATGTAATGGGCGGTAGTTCGAGTGCTCATAGAGTTCTTAGTGGATTGCAGAGTCAAAGCAGTGGTGATCATACAGAAATGTAGGTTTTTGAAGGGGGTAATGTTGTTATTTCCATTCAGGTTCTTCGAGAAGTCACCAACAATTTCAGCGAAGAAAATGTTCTAGGAAGAGGTGGATTTGGGGTTGTTTACAAAGGGGAATTACACGACGGGACTAAAATAGCTGTCAAAAGAATGGAATCGGGTGTAATGGGAACAAAAGGGTTGAAGGAATTTCAAGCTGAAATCGCGGTACTAACCAGAGTTAGACACAGGCATCTTGTGGCTCTTCTTGGATACTGTATCAACGGTAACGAGAGGCTTTTGGTCTATGAGTACATGCCACAAGGAACTTTGAGCCAACACTTGTTTGAACGTAGAGAGCATACAACTGGCCCGCTTAGTTGGAAACAACGGGTTTCAATAGCTTTGGATGTTGGGAGGGGGGTCGAGTATCTGCATAGTTTGGCACAACAAAGCTTCATTCATAGAGATTTAAAGCCGTCGAATATTCTTCTTGGTGATGATATGCGCGCTAAAGTTGCAGATTTTGGTTTGGTGAAAAACGCCCCTGATGGGAAGTACTCTGTCGAGACTCGACTGGCTGGAACTTTTGGTTATCTTGCACCTGAATATGCTGGTGAGTATGATATACAGTTTCTTTCATTACTGTTGGTTATTTAGTTATGCTTGTTTTGGTAAAATATTAACTTGGGTTTTTGTTAATGCGAACAGCTACTGGTAGAGTGACTACAAAAGTAGATGTTTACGCGTTTGGAGTGTTATTAATGGAACTGATAACAGGCAGAAAAGCCCTAGATGAGACTATGCCAGATGACAGAAGTCATCTGGTGACATGGTTCAGAAGAATTCTTATCTCCAAAGAGAAGATAATAAAAGCCATTGACCAAACACTCGACACTGACGATGAAGAAACACTAGAAAGCATTTTCAAGGTTGCTCAGCTAGCGGGCCACTGTACTGCACGTGACCCGTATCAGAGGCCTGACATGGGTCACGCGGTTAATGTGTTGGGTCCTCTAGTACAACAATGGAAACCTTCACAATCCGAAGAAGAAGATGGTTATGGTATTGACCTCCATATGAGTCTTCCTCAAGCTCTTCAAAGGTGGCAGGCGGATGAAGGTACTTCAAGAATGTTTGGTGATTCATTCCAGCAAACACAGTCGAGTATTCCCTCGAAACCCTCTGGACTTGCGGACACATTCGGGTCAACCCATTGCCGGTAGCTAAAAAAGGTCAATTTTTGAACATAAACACATACATGTTTGGCTCATTTCAAGTTCTTTGATTTGTTCATTCTTTTGACATTAGAGTCCAAGTTCTTTGAAGTAAAGTTCTTTTCTTTGTTTGTTGGCTGGAATCTCTTTTGTTGCAATAGATGTACATATGTTGGAAAGATATTACAGGGTGGTTTCTTGAATTTCCTTATTTGTTTTCCCTTACATGATTAGGCTGTTCATAGGCTCGAAACCAGACCAGACAGTAAACTAGGGGTGTTCATGAACCGTTAGAAACTGATTGAACCGTCCAAATTGAAGCAAGTCAGTCAGTTGGCTTAGTTTAGAATATACACATGGTCTGGTTTAGTTTTCTGTTATGACGGTTTGATGGTTAAGTTTATTGCATGCTTTTGTGTATCCAGAATTGTAGTTAGCAGTTCGGCCTAAAATATTTGTCAAACCAGCTGTATTGTATACACTCTCATATAAACCCAACCCACCTTATATATTTATAAACCATCATTATTGTTTTATAAAAAGGGTAATGCAAACATATGCTTTTGAAAAATATAGAAAATTAGCTCTACATCTCCAAAATTGAACCGAAAAACAATAAACGGTTGATTTGTTTTGTCTTTCTTCTTAACTGTAGTTAGCGGTTGGGCTTAGAATTTTCGTAAACACCAACCGAATCGGAGTTAAAAACTAGACTGTGGACGGCCCGGAATCCAAGAAAGAAAGAAATAATTAATTAATTAGATTTCTAAAAGGGTTGGGTTATACAAACACTTATTTTTGTTATTGAGACACCCTATTGTCTCTATCTCTCTCCATGTATCTATATATATGTATAGAAAGATATAGAGATGATAAAATAAATTGGGTGTATAAATAACATACCCCTTTTAAAAGGGTTAGAATTTAGATAAAGTATTATGATTGAAAAGGAGTTGTAGAATAGGAGTGAATGAGGTTGTGGGGTCTAATGTAAGCTGGCAATGGAGTGTAAAGATAAGAAGGAAAAGGCTGAATATATATATTTGTTTGGTTTTGAGAGGAACAAAAACATGTTGGGGTAGATAATAGATTAGATGACATCTCACTTGTCATTTTAATAGAATTTTTGGATATTTTATAATGTAGCAAAAGGCAAAGTTTGCACATGGCTTCGTTGGTACTGTTAATGGGTAGAGACTCTATGATAGATAGATGAACTGGTTTGGGTTGTGACAGCGACCCTCTCTAGTTACGTTGGGTCTTTTACCTGCGGAAGTATGATTCGAACGTCAAACTTCTTTTAAAGAGAAAACAAATGCTTATCATTACACTTGATAATGAAAAAGTCATAAAAGAAACCACCTTTTGATCTTTTAAAAACTAATGTGCTGTTTTTTTTGTTATATTGTGAAGTTCTTTTTAACTCTATTTTGATATATGTAATGTAAAGGTTATGAGAAAACAACAATGAACATATGTGTTAACTTCTGTAGAGTATATTTATATGTGAATATATTAACACAATCCTTATACGTGAAAATATATAAGTAATTCTTTTTAATAACGTGAATGTTATATATACTCTTTCTTGCGTTTAAGGGTTGTATAAAATAATTATAATTTTTTTAAAATAAGTTCAATTTTATCTTATGCAATGCAATATAAACTATAAAGGTTAAAATTTCTCCACTTTAAATGTTGGGAAAATAACTAAAATATACGGTGGATAATTAGGTAAATAAACATTTGACTTTTAGCATTGTTTTATTCGCGTGCACTTGAAAAAACAAAGACTTGCATGTATATAGTCCATTTTGAGACCTCGTTTACCTCGTTGTCTGCTAGCAACCCCACCATTGTGTGACTTACGAGAGGTACGAGGGAGAGTTGAGTGACATCAAGGTTAGAAATGGACCCCACAAGCCGATAATGACATGCTAAAATGCGATGTGAATGTATATAAGAGTTGGGAGGAATTTACAAGGTAACCGCCTAGAATATAGCCGACTTGGGTTAAATGTGTAGCAACCTGAATGACCAAACTCGATAGCAAAGCTATATGGTAGCTGAGAGGCAGACAACCGGGGTCTAGTTGACTAGTTTAACCAAAGGACATGTTTCAACTTTCCGTTTCATCACATGCTGGCTTAAGAAAATGATTGGACTGAATAGAGAGTAGCTTATATATATATAATTGATTTGCTAACATGTAACCGTTGGAACCCCGAAGGTTACATAAGATGAAAGATGACGTAGGACTAAAATTGAAATTTTAAAACAAATGTTACAATTGTCTTTTTTATTTATAAATTTATAAATTTATAATTTTAAATATGACTATATGAATCATGTTATCAAGTAATAAATAATAATTATACTCTATATTAATATAATCGGATTGGGTGTTTGAAACATTTAAATTAAAAGTTTAGGCTACTTTTGATACATTCGGCCCATTAACTTCGTTGATATAGGCATATAGCTAATCATTCTAATTTATTTTAAATATTTTAATTCATTGTTAATAGAGATAATAATTTGGATTTTGTGATAAAAATTTAAAAAAAATGAAAGAGAGGGAATTGATTCGATTATTCATTCATTTTAATACATCAAACATACATATGAAACCACGGGATTAACCTATAAAATAATCTGTATTTATAACATAATTATAAGATATTTATATTATACAACATGAACATTATAATATTGGATAATATTGGCTTGATTTTTCTGCTACTCAATTAACTGATATTATAGGATTAGTCATGTTAATTTATTAAAAGCTTTATTAAGAAACAACAAGGTAGAAAAAAAGCTTACTTCAACAAAAACAGTACTAAGTTCATAACATATTTATTATATTCATTTATTTCCTTGTAAATAAATGATATCCCAATTTGATAAAAATAACTAAATCGATTCCATTTGACAATTATATCTGTCAACTACAATTTAGTTTTTCACCAAACCAATCAGACCATGTGATGCCATCAAATATATCAAATATACACTTGAATAGACATAGTTATTTATTATTTATACGGCAACTTTGTATATCTTATTCTTATCCTATGTGTCTTACATAAAGTTATTATACAGAATAATACTTAAATATTATATTATGAAGTAAAACCATATAAATATATAATACAAACGAGATCAATGTGAGACAACAGACAAAACATCTCAAGTTTGTATCAACATATTGGATTAAGTGATGGTATTGTCAATTTGTCATTCAACTGCCATTGTAATCTAGTAACTTAAAAGCATATTATAATGTTTTTTTGTCGATCGTTTGATTCGGCAAAACAGATTCGGTTGGTATGGTGTGGGTTGAACTGACAGGTCTTTGACAATTGGCGATTAGACCAACGATGATTGTATTGTCACTCGACTTTCACTTTTATGCGGTGACTTAAAACCATATTTTTAACGTTATTAAAAAAGTAGGCTGGTTGGATTAGTTTTGGGTAAAAAAGATAATATCTTCTTTAGAATATATTTATATGACTTTGTGAGTTGTGAACTCTCACAATTTATTTTTCAAACTTTTAACCACACTTAATTATACTTAATCTAATAAGAATTGAAACCCATACTATTTTAAGAAATTAAACCTATACTATTTTCTGATCTCTCTCAACTAATCTAGCATTTATTGGTGTTGTATTTTGAAATAATTAACTAAACTAAATGCCCCTTCAAAAATCTCTCTATTATATTATTATTATTATATATTTTTAAAAGACATCTTATTTCTTATATATTTATACTATGAAGAACATATAAATACACCACTTAAACGCTATATTATATACGCATATGTGAATATATGTATGTATGCATGCATGCATGTGTGCGTGCATGCTTGCATGTATATACATTATACATATACACATACGTGCATATAATATAAAGTTTAAATATTGTATTAGTATGTTTTTCTTGTATAAATTAATCGTGTTTTGTTCCGGATGAGAATTGGAGCCTTATAGTATAAGAGGGGAGTCCCACAACCAAAAGATTTTCGATCTAAAACTCACTCAAAATTAAACCGTAGTGTAGCTGGTTTAATCCCATTTTCAAAACACTGATTTATATTTCCATAATTTTTTTTGAATTTTAGAAGAATATGTTTTGAAACTCATGTCCTAAGTGTGAATGTGTAATACAAATATACTGATAACTAACTCGAACAAGATATGATGTTAAAGGCCCACAAAGGTGGACGTATTTAGGCCCAATCTGAACTCTGAAGCAAGTATGAGTCCATCTTTTAAGTCACTCTTTGAAACTAGAGGTGGGAAAAAATGCTTGTTAATCTAACCAATAATCGAATCGGTTATTAATCGACCCAACATAATCTGTTTTCTAACTAGTGGT
Organism: Flaveria ramosissima; assembly: GCA_025215565.1. Taxonomy (NCBI): domain Eukaryota; kingdom Viridiplantae; phylum Streptophyta; class Magnoliopsida; order Asterales; family Asteraceae; genus Flaveria; species Flaveria ramosissima. The sequence continues at coordinate 33,946,790 of CM046046.1, read as the reverse complement.
TACTGCCTCCCACATCACAAACCTGTTAGGAACCGGTTGTTTTTAACCAGTAATAAAAACGGGTTTTACCATGTTAAAAACCGGTTAATCAGTTAGTAACCAAACCAAACCAGCTAACAGGTAGGTTTTTATATCATCTCAAAATGGTTGATAACCGAACGGGTTTTGACCAATAGCCGAATTCGGTTAATAGCAAAATCTGATTTTTTTTTTAAATAAGTGATTTGTGCGCCTCCACTTGAAACTAGTGATTGATTAGGAATTTTGGGTCTCAAATACTATAAAGATAACATTATAACTTTGTATTCGATCCTATTGGATGTTGGCCTACTTGACTATTAACAATTTGACATGACCTCATTCAAGTTGATAACATTCTATAACATACTATAAATATTATGATGTATGTTATACGTTAACTATCGAACAATGTGTATGTTTTTTGTTAAGTTAGAACGATAGTGATTTCACAGGACATAACATTAAGCAAAAAAATTGACAGGTATAGATAAAAGCCCTCTTGCGGGTTATCTAAAAAAAGTATTGTATGTACACGAACCAATCAGTAAATTGTATGAAATACCTTGCAACTATCAATAAACTTCAGATTAAAAAAGTAACAATATTTGAAACAAATGATGAATAGTCTAATAATTGAAGTTTAAGGACAAAATTTAAAATTTGATATAAACATAAAGGATGAAAACTATAAATTAGTCTAATAAAAAGTAGCTTCGTTTAAGTCATTTTCCTCGTATATCTCTTGTCCATTACATCATGCTTAATACCTGGGTGTGAAACAAAAAAAAAAAGAAAATTACTAGTAGGATATAAACTTGGGCTAATTTGCTGGAACCTAAGCTGCTTACCAGTTAGATCATCTTCAATTAAAAATTTGTGATCATTTTTTATGCCTATGTGATTGTTTTTTGTTAGCATCCCTAATGGGGTTTTTGTTTTTAGATGTAAAAATTTATCATCATGAACTTGAAAAAATAAATGGTGGTGGGGCTATTAATTGATGAAATATACTTTTTATATATTAAATAAATAGAGAGAAATAGAATAGTGGATGCAAATAGAAAAGATAGTCATGAGTTGGCAAAAATTTAGGTGTTTTTTAGTCTTTTTATCGGGATGTTTTAAGAGATTATAAAAAACAAATATTTTTTGATGTGGCAGGTGATTAGGAAGGTTTTTAGTGTTTTCATGATATTCTATTGATGATGTTTTTACCACCATCTCACAATAACTTTTTGGTTATATATACAAAAGCAAAACCATGTAGTACATTTGTTACCCGACAAAGACTATAAAAAAATCAATGACCAGCTGCCACGCAACTAATACTATTTCCCTCTTTCACTACATATAAATATAACACAATACTAAAACCAAATAATTCCCACCACCTTTAAATATATGAAACATGTACTAAATGATCAAAACCAAACTCTAACCTTTACCTTACTCACATTCATCCAACATTTCTATACCTAAATTATTACCATCTCAAAGGTCTCCACACTCATAACCTTCACCTTAGCATTTCTATATTATATTGTGAATTATAAACTCTCATAAAGACCAATGGTTACAACTCACACAACTTATGAAGCTGAACAATCATTATTTATATCATAACCTCATATGTGTGTATATATACACACACATAACATCACCCTTCACATTAATCCCCATCATTAACTCAATATCATATGTTTTAGCATTTGTCATATGGAGAATAAAAAGTTCTGCAAATTAGCTCTTGTTTTTCTCTCTTTTTTCTATCTCATTACTTTCTCAGGTTGGTAAACGAGTCGAGTTTTAGCTGAGCTCGACTCACTAGTTTAAGAGAGCCCGAGCATTAGCTTGACTCGTTTCAAACATTATTTTTAGAGTTTAAGCTGGGCTCGGGCTCGACTTATTTAATATACGTTAACTATATAATTATCTCATTTACATATATTTAAACTATTTATATATCATATAGTATATATGTGATATTTAATAAAATTTTGAAAAAACATAAACATGTTATCCTAGTAAAACTTAATATGTGGAGCTCATGCTTGCGCTCGTTTATTAATGATCTCCGATATATGAGCTTGAGCTCTTTAAGCTCGTCTCGATTCAACCTTTTCTCGAGGTGGATCACGAGCAATCGTGCTAGCTTTTCGGTAAGGTTCTTCAATCTTCACCATCATCCTAATTCTTATCTGTTTCTCTTGTGATTTTAGGGGCTGTGGCAACGAACGAGATCGGTATATGCTACGGGCGCCTGGGGAACAACCTTCCGTCTCCGGCTCGATCAATCGAGCTCCTACAAAACATGAACGCGGGTCGGGTCAAACTTTATGATGCAGACCATGAAATACTCCATCTTCTATCTGGAAAGAACATTGATGTTGCAATCACGGTTGCGAATGATGAAATCTCGGGTATAGCCGCGAATCAACACCTCGCGGACCAATGGGTGTATGAACATGTCCTAGCTCACTATCCCAATACTCGGATTCGGTTCGTGCTTGTTGGGCATGAAGTTTTGAGCTCCGTTAGTACATATCAGGATCTGCAAATAGCGCGTGATCTTGTACCCGCCATCAGGCGGATCAAGAACACGCTAAGAGCGCGAGGCGTTCGCAACATTAAAGTAGGAACGCCTCTCGCAATGGACATGATGGAAAGCACATTTCCACCATCAAGTGGGAGTTTTAGGCCCGAGGTACGGGAAGTCATGGTCCCGTTGCTGAAATACATCAACGGGACCAAATCTTATTTTTTCATAGATGTTTACCCGTACTTCGCGTGGTTCCAAGGTCAAGTCATGAATCAAACAGGCATAAGCCTTGATTTTGCTTTACTTAGAAGTGTTAATGAGACCTACACGGACCCGCAAACCGGGCTCGTGTACACGAACCTCCTTGACCAGATGCTCGACTCGGTGGTCTACGCAATAGCTAAACTCGGATACGATGATGTGATGCTCGCTATTTCGGAAACGGGCTGGCCACACGAAGGCGAGTCCGGTGCAACCCGAGAAAATGCAGCTGAGTACAACAACAATCTCGTAAGAAAAATGGTCGCGGTCCCAAATGCTGGGACCCCGGCCCGACCTGGAGTGGTCATACCAACTTTTATATTTGCATTGTATGATGAAGACCAAAAGTATGGCCCGGCTACCGAACGACACTGGGGCTTGCTAAATCATGACGGGAGCCCGGTTTATCAAGTGAACATGACTCGAAAATGCACATTGGATTCGACATCAACTTCGGGCATACGAGGGATTCATAGTAAATAATTAGGTGTTACGTTTGAAATTCGATTAAATGATTAGTAACAAATACACGAATTTCTTGTCAAGTTATATTTTGAAGCATGTATCGCGATACCAATATGGGATAAAATATCGAAAACTTAGGTCAATAATCAACTCTTCTATGTTGATATATACATAGAAAATATATAAAAAGAAGCACAAAAAGATTCATAGCGAATCATAGTGTTAAAGTTGTTACCAAAATGACGTGTTATAAAAGTCGTACACGCTTTTATAACATTGTTGCATTGGTTTATTATTTCATAGAATTGTCACATTAATGCATTATTTTTAATTGGTGGAATCATACAAAAATTCATTTTAGTTAATAAAAACATATATCTAGCTACGGGTTAGATAATAATGTACATAAAAAATAGCAGCTTCATTTGTACTATGAAAAAATGAAATAACACGAATCCAATCAAGCTAGCGGATTTATCTTCGAACTATTTTTAATCCACAAAAAATTAGTCGCCTTGATATCCTCCAATGCACAAACTATATAAGGAATATGCACTTAGATTAATACCATGCAACATCTTCCTTTCTACTTGACTTTGCGTTAAGGGTTTTACGTTAATGAACGAATATAAACAAGACTTTGTTGAATTTGATTTGATTCGTTTACAGCCCTAAACACATGTGACACTTTCCTATGAAATATATTCTCTAGTTTTCCCACTCAAATCTGGTCAATACTTTCCTTATTTACATCTACAAATGTTACATTATCTTAGTAAACCAAAATTCTCGTCCCCTTCTTTTTCTCACTCTATTATGTATCCTTTCTATTTTTGGATTCATATCAATGACTAAATCAATGATGATTTGGATTGCACAATCATGGTTTGTCTTACTCAGACATCACTCTTTTATCTTCAAAATTCAAATCATGCCACCAAGTATTCTTTTTTTAAAGGCAACACTCAGTTAAAATACATCTTACTCAGACATCACTCTTTTATCTTCAAAATTCAAATCATGCCACCAAGTATCCTTTTTTTTAAGGCAACACTCAGTTAAAATGCATGCTAGCAAGAAGCTAAGCACAGTAAAACAATACATCAACAAATTAAACAAAACATTACATCAAATTCAATCAACTAAACATTAAATTATAAATTTTACCGGTCATTCCATACCGATTTATCAAGCTTTGCCTGACTTTTAACCCAAAGTAAGCTTGAACTTTTGATGTTTTCCACCAAGGATCTTTTTAATCCCTTTGCAGCCTGCATTTAAAATTACATAAAACCCCCTCCAAAATCATCATTCACTCCTCATAGAGAAATATCGATTGACGATCGCACTAATCGTTTGGTCTGTTCTCTGTTTTTATTTACTTAACTTGGATAATATATGAGCTTTAAATCTAGTGTGTATATATATATATATATATATATATATATATATATATATATATATATATATATATATATATATATATATATATATATATATATATATATATATATATATATATATATATATATATATATATATACTAGCAAGTGACCCGCACGATGCGGCGGTGCCGACAAGTTATAGGTGTTACTATTTCTGTTACTTTATCTATGGTTGTTTATCAATGGAAATAACACATTTGTGTGAGTTAATAATAGATTGTAAAAGCCTTAAGCGAGTGATTATACCTTTCCTCTCAGTTCGTCTACTTGAACCCACTCACAAATCGACTCGATTTCATCTCATTCTCGTTGTTGACCGCCCGTTTGACCAGTTGACTCTTGTTATCCAGGTTTGATCAAAGTTTAACCAGCTTGACTTTTACCCAAACAACACTATTTCACAACCAAACATTCAAAAGTCTTGTGATTTTTACGTGTACAATTGCAATTTGGTTGCATGTCATGTGTTACAAAGCAATAGAAATTTCAAATCTTTAAACAAATTTGACTTCAATGATATGAAACATAGGAAGTAAATGCAGAATATTAAACAAAATTGAAAATGTTGCTCAATATGATTGATTAGAAACATATACAAAACTATAGTATTCAAAACTATAGTTTTCATCAAAATTTTAAAAAAAGAATTGAGAAAATAAAAGGATTTTAGATCAACATAGATGGTGTTTCAAGTGAATTCAAATATAGGCTAAACAACTTAAAAAAGAAAAAAGTCATATATTATTGTATAACCTTCATATATTAAAACAATTTTACTCCCTCTAATTGATAAACCAATTGTTTTTCTGCTCCAACTGTAAGCCAATTTCTAGAACCAACTATGGCATGTCTTCATTTGGTACATCAATAAGATCAAAAGATCAAAAGATTTAAGGTGGCAAGATGGGTCGATATATATAAACATGTCATTCTTTTACGTCTTGAAACTGACCATTTCATCAACAAACACTTCTTTTAATATATGTTTGGAGTTAATATTTGGGATTAATAATGTCATATTTGAAGAAAACAACCTCTATGGCTAAATGGGTTTAAAATAAAGAATGGTTTCAACCAATTTGACCTGTTACTCTTGGTAAGCATCAAACATTCTTTATTAGATACTTCAATCTGCAAATTTTGTAATAAATGTAATATATTAAGATAACATTTAAACTTACATAAGTAATATTTAAATATATTCACAAACATGTCTAATGGAGGCAATTTCCCATTCTAAGAAGCTAAAATAAAATCAAATTAAAATAGTATTCACCATGATAAGATCTAATGACTAATGTATAATCTTTTGCAGATGTTATTTTTATACAATATAGTACACATATGTACTGATAGAAACTGGCGTCTAATATACATAACTAATGATGAATTATTAAACATTAAGCTATCTTCTTCAACACATATAATCGACACTTACTATGACAAAACATTCAATTCAACAACATTAAATATTGATTAACCAGAGCCACCAAATTACAAATCACTCTTTCGTGTAATTAACTTTACTGATCTGAACTTTAAACCATATTGCTTTTACCAAATCATTTTGAAAAAAAAGAAGCTATTGATGAGTAAAAGACATCTCAAATATGAAGAAAAACAAAACAATTGATCAATACTCATCAGTTATAAAAAGCAGCTTCTAAGCCAAATATGGCATCAAGTGAAAGACATCTGAGAACCCATTCTAAGACTTAATGGGTTCTAGATGACATCTTAAGTATGAAAAACCTTTATATAAATTATCTATTTGTTTTCCTATTCACGATCTAAGACCTTCACTGTGTCACAAGAAATAAACAAGAAGGCAAGTTTATTTACCTCATATATTTCACCCGAAAGTAAATTAATTTATCTCAAAAAACCATCAAAACACATTTACAACTACTTACCCATCTGACCCATTCAATAAAAGTTACTTATTTGCAACTACTTATCCATTTGCAAATTTTAGATGAATGAAAGTAAAGTACTTTGTCACATTTTATCTTTGAAAAGATTGTAAAATGCTATCATTCTACTCAAAAGACTAAAAGGAAAATGGGTCGAGTTGGTCGAATGGGTCGAAGTCATGTCGGGTTCTAAAAGTTACTCATTTGTAACATGTTGTCCAACCCGCACATTTTGTTTACAGCCAAATATTGATGTTTCCTATAATACACAAATGTAAATGCAGAACAAACATTTTCCAACATCTACCAAGTTGTATGTGTTTGCTATAATAGATCATAGTGCCTGCAAATAGGACTGATGAGTTTAGATAGTGCTTTCACTACATTGCTGTACAGAATGTTAATGTTTTTCAAAGAATGCTTGAATAAGACATCTTAAACCACATTTAACTCCCTATTTATTTTACTAACAGTATTACCAAGAGCTACGTCTCACCCACTATGCAATCACTTATGAGTATCATGAACTAAAAATTCTGTATAAATGAGAATCAACACCTCAAGTAAAGGTAAGTGATAAGGGTATGTATCGCTTCTAAACATGATATTTTCAGATCTTAGTTAGGTGTCTTCATAAACTTCTTATATACATCTTGCATCTAAACTTCAAAAATTAAGTTTGCATAGCATATAATGTATGATGATGCTGCATAATACATAGATAATATTGTTTTATTGTAGTTAACATCCTTAAAGTTATCTTGCTGATTAACCATTTAATTAGCAGTTACCATATAATAAATCCTTTACATACTATTTCTAACAAGTAACATCAATGCTTAATGTCGTAATACCTTAACCTATAGAGAAGTATGTAGAAGGCACAAGTCTTCATCCTACTAAACAATTATATCCTTGTACAATCCTATGTATTATTTATAGAGATTAATCCTTTCAAAACCACTCAAATGCTAATCTGATCAAACCTATCAAATGCATCAAACTCAGGAGCATGTCAAACTCAGTAGCATGTCAAACTTGTAAAAAAAAATTAGGCTTTCATAAGAATAAATAAATACCTCATAGTGAAGAACAGAACAGGCAACCGCCAAAAATGATAAGCAAACCCAAAATCAAAAGCACAACCTGCCAACACACCTAAAATCACAGAAACAATATATAAAATCATTAACCAAAAACCTTACTTCAGCAATAAAAGTGAGTTAGGGTTTCAAATCAAGAGGATTAGACTTAAGTGAGGGCGGAAAAACGATGTTCTTTGTGTAGAATTGATTCCCAAACGTGTTACTTTAGAAGAGAAATTTGAGTTTTGAATCACCCGCCCATCTCACCTTGACTATGCACGGAACCTTTGAGGAAGAAGCCAAGATCCATTTCTTTTCTCATGCTACGTATGGTTCTAGGGAAGAAAAAGAGAAGTGATGAGCTTCTTCTTTCAGAAGTAAGAAAATCGACGGTGTTGTGGTGACTATTCTTCATAAAGCCTTTATGCGGGTTGTTGGATGATCTAGGATTCATTGAATTGTAACATATGCAAGGGATGTTGTACAGCTCTTGAATTTGATTTGATTCGTTTACAGCCCTAAACACATGTGACACTTTCCTATGAAATATATTCTCTAGTTTTCCCACTCAAATCTGGTCAATACTTTCCTTATTTACATCTACAAATGTTACATTATCTTAGTAAACCAAAATTCTCGTCCCTTTCTTTTTCTCACTCTATTATGTATCCTTTCTATTTTTGGATTCATATCAATGACTAAATCAATGATGATTTGGATTGCACAATCATGGTTTGTCTTACTCAGACATCACTCTTTTATCTTCAAAATTCAAATCATGCCACCAAGTATCCTTTTTTTAAAGGCAACACTCAGTTAAAATGCATCTTACTCAGACATCACTATTTTATCTTCAAAATTCAAATCATGCCACCAAGTATCCTTTTTTTTAAGGCAACACTCAGTTAAAATGCATGCTAGCAAGAAGCTAAGCACAGTAAAACAATACATCAACAAATTAAACAAAACATTACATCAAATTCAATCAACTAAACATTAAATTATAAATTTTACCGGTCATTCCATACCGATTTATCAAGCTTTGCCTGACTTTTAACCCAAAGTAAGCTTGAACTTTTGATGTTTTCCACCAAGGATCTTTTTAATCCCTTTGCAGCCTGCATTTAAAATTACATAAAACCCTCTCCAAAATCATCATTCACTCCTCATAGAGAAATATCGATTGTCGATCGCACTAATCGTTTGGTCTGTTCTCTGTTTTTATTTACTTAACTTGGATAATATATGAGCTTTAAATCTAGTGTATATATATATATATATATATATATGATATTAAACGTTCTCTCTTATTTAATTACTCTTTTTAGTTTTTTTTCAATTTTTTTCACAAAAGTTATTGTATAAATTTTTGAACGTAAATTACCTACATATTTTTTGTTTTGTCTCATAAAAGTCTCTTGATAGTTTTTTTTCACATAAAAACCAGTCAATAATTATTTATACATTTAAGTCACTTTACTTTTTAGATTCGAACAAATTATAGAAAGAAACTAAAACAACTTTTGCACTGATTGTTTTGTTTGTGTGCATTTTTCACCCCTACGTTGCTCCTTTAAGTTATAGGATCCAAAGTTCGGTTTCTTTGAATTGTGGGAGCTCTAGCTCGACTTGTTTAATTTATAACAAATGAAGTGAATTTATTGTGTGAATAACTATTGAGTGGTTTTTATGTGAAAACACGTAGATTATGTTGGTTTTTTATGTGGTAAATATTATTCGGTGACTTTTATGAGACAAAACAAAAAATATTGATATTTTATATGCAAAAATTATACAGTGACTTTTGTGAGAAAAAACTGAAAATATGTTAGTTTTTGAAGGTATTTGTTCTTTTTTCAAATATGACATTTTAGTATTTCAGATAATTTAATTGAAAAGTTTAACGTACATCTACGTGGATTATGATTCAGTGAACAATGTGGATCGTAGTTGTAATGTCTTGAAATCTAAGACCAACCTTGTAATATGGGTTTAAGTCAAGAACCATCAGTGGTAGAGTTTGAATATTTTTGTAAAGGAGGCGGGGGTGGGAGCGAAATTAAATTTTTTAGGGAGAGCGAACTCGATATTTATATAAAAATTTGCATTACCGTGCCACAAATGTACATTAACGGACTAAAAATTAACACTACCTGCGAAAAAAAAAGGGAAACCCACCGCCCCCCTCACTATCCTCCGCCACTGAAGGCCATGTGTGTATTTCAATGGGTGAAATGATTAAAAACCTATTAAATTATCCGGGTAATATTACACACTTAAACCTAGAGCATGTTTGTGATAACAAACTCTAATAGTATAGAGTGAATCCGTAAAAGCTTAGAATTAAAAACAAAATCCGCAACTTGCCTCAAATCACCGAACTACTCTTATACTTATCATACTATTTTTTTGAGTAAGATGTCATTTTCAATTGTCATGACTAAAGTTTCATTGAAATAATCATTTTAATTCAAACACTTTTTTTTGTTATTTCAACACTGGTTTTTATTAAAATTTGTTATTTTCATCTGCTCATCTAATACTATTTAAGACCACCTTTAGAATAAGGGTGTTTTGTATTTTGCAACCCTATTTCCTTTTACTTAATTAATCATCCAATTAAAAGTAACAGGCTTTAAATCAATTGATTTGAAAGGAGCCACTCAGGCACCCCATAGCTTTCTAAAGTGGAGTGTATGAGTTCGAGTCTTACTTGGTGTAATATGTTTTGAGTAAGGGGTTTTACCACAGCGGTTGTTTGGGTGGTGGGTATACTCTGGAACGGTGGGCGGGCAGACAACCAACGTTGTTTGTGTTTGGGGGCGTGGGTAGCATTTCGCCATTGGATTTACCCGGGTGAATGGACTTATGGTATTCGTTGGCCACTAAAAAATCATCTAACTAAAACCAACTACTAGTTAATCATCCAATTTAAAAATAATTAATCAATTAATCAGGAGATTGGTTATTGTAAACTTTTGTAACAAATATTTTGAACAAATATTTTGACAGTTTTAAAACAAATATTTTGACTAACAATACAACATTTAAACAAACAACCATCACCATTATTGCTCCACCTTATCCTATCCTGTTAGCCTCTAATTTTGATCCAACATACCACAAGAACAAAATGCTCATATCTCTTATCCTTCCTTAATCCTTAATGTGTACTACACATAACATGAAGAAACATGTAAACCATATAGGAGCATTATTCACCAACAAGCCCCTAGTGGTAAATAGATAAAGTAAATCCATTCAAGGGTTGGTAACACTCAATTTATAGTTGAGAAATTGTATAAGAATGCAAAAAAGCTTATAATTGATTAAGAAAATTGACACACAAGTAAAATAAAGGAAAAAAAAACAGGTTGTCATTGTTTTGCTATTATTCCAACATGTTGTTCAAGAATTCTACCAGAGACTGTTACTAGGGTTTGAAAAATAAAAGAAGAATTAAATTTTAGAATGTACATTAAATTAAAATTCACAACTTCTAACGCAAAGTCATAATGAGCAAAACAATCTTGACCAACAAAATATTCACACAATTAATTAAATGTTTATAAACATTCTTAAAATATGTTTAAAAATCACTTAATACTTTTGCAGCTTTGACTTTGTAGTCCTTCACTCGATTTATGCGATCGGAACGATTTTAGGGATGCAATTAGCAAATTAGGGTTAGTGGGCCTATATTAGAGAGGAGAACGGCTTCAGTTGCAATATTTGTCTATTTTTAATGAGATAGTAGTTGATTAATTGGTTGTAGATGGATCATTAATGTAATAAAAGTAACTAGGTTTTAGCGCCGCGCGTTGCCGCGGCTATGCGAGTTTTAACGTAACCATAAACAAAAATCAAAATCAAAATTAAGGTTCGAAACCACAAAATCAACAAAATACACCAACACCATACACGTAACAGACGAAAAAATAGTCGCAAGAAGGCGACACAGTCCAAACCTTTTGACTGTTGCCAAACCATAACACACCAACACCCCAAACCTTTTGTCCGTTGCCAACGGTCCAAAAAATAGTCGTTGGCTGCCCCCCAAACGACTATATGTAAGTTTTTTAAAAATTCTAATACACTAAACAACGACACCGATCAACCTGAGACGCAAAAGCAAAACAGTGTGGAAGTCTTTTTCGAGCAAAGCCACGTTGAATGAAGCTATTAGAGAGTACAAAGCGACACGCGAGAAAGAAATGGAGGAAAAAAAAGAACGCGAAGCGCTTCGAATAAAAGTAACCGAATCTACATTTGCCTTAATCGACTTACAACGAGAGACGTTACTTCGCGAAATGCTAGACCGGGACATGAAGATTTTTCTTAAATCGCATGACGATGTTTCCGAACTAATGTAGTTTTTAATTTTTTTGTGTTGTCCCAAATGGATGTGATGTAACATATCATAATATGATTGGTAGGTATGTAGCGTGGTATTAATTTTATGATGAAAGATATATCTATCAGTTTAGTGTATTAAAAGTCAACTAATAAATATTTAAATGCTTACTAAACTTTTTATGTGATATTAAACTAATACAACATAGCCTTAAAGCAAGTTGTACAAGTCAGCCATGCAAGCGTTTGGTAAAAAAAAATTTCACAATTAAACGTGCCCTTGACTTTTAAGCAAATAAGCATGTTGAACTACCTTTCTTTCTTTATTTTTTTCTTCCCAAACCACGTTGCCCTTTAGCTTTTGTCACAGTCTATTTTGTAAACATATTATAATGTTATTTAATGTATTAATATTTTTGAAAAACAAAAGCCCGGACACTCGGATCATCCTAACAAATGAATAATTTTTCCACCCGAAGAAAAGATCATGACGACTAGGCCCACGCACACAGAAAAAAACTTACAACTAGAAAAACCCGCTGCTTTAATTCAAAATAAATTATCTTAATTAAGACTCCAACCTATCATTTAGAAGGCTATGAGGCTATCTCTCAACCATAAGTCTTAATGATATTTAATGTATTAATTTTTTTCTGAAAGACATAAGATTTATATTAAATTAAATAAAACCCCTAGCAAGAAACTAAAAGGAACATCCGAAAAAAAAATATATACATAGAAGAGAGCATAGCAGCAAGAACAAAAAAATTAGCCAATCAACCCATGGAGCTTGTTTGAGATTTCTAAGTTTACCAACCGAACCGTTTCAGGTTACAAACATTTACTCTGTTATTCGCCCGTAGATAACTTATGTCATTAACATCATGTAACAATAGGTTAATAGATGGCTCCCTGACCACAAAAATCACTTTATTTCTTAGCCTTCAAATGACCTAGAGAGCTACGAGAATTAATGCATTAATTAATTATTTGTTTTCGATCTGAAATGGTAACAAAAGTCGTTTATCCATTTTGAAAAACAAGAGTCATCTATGGTGGCTCAACTGGTTAAGGTGAGGTACCCATGACATGTAAATAAAAAGAAGGTCATGGGTTCAAGTCTCACTCTGAGTAAAATGCTCAGAGTTGAGCCAGGGGGTTTTCTCAACAATAAGTTTCCTCCTGAGGGGGTTAGATGTGCGGTCCCGGCTGGGAAACGGATTGGTGAGCCCGATTAAAATAACACCTACCCTTCGAAGCAGGGTCGTACATTTGCTCTTCAAAAAAAAATCTATGGTGGCTCAATATTTTACTTTTTTTTGTCGTTGGAAGAAATAAATGCAAATAAATCAATTTTTATGTATTTGATGAGGATGTATCAAGGAATGGGAGTCTTTCTGGGTTCTTTAATTTTGTAAGTAACGTATTAGCATCGTATTTAATTTTTTTTTATTTTTTTAAATTTACACGCGGTCGTCTTAATTTTTCACCGGTTTCCCGTTCAACCAACACAAATCCATAAATAAAAAAAGGGAAATAAAGCCCAGTGAATATACACCAGGGAGCTTTCTTTTTCCACATCAGGTTCGGGAATTGACGTTCCTGCCCAGGGCCGGAATTTCCCTACCCTCCCCTCCGTAGCCTTTACGCGTTGATATAATGTCACCATCGCTTGTAACATATCATATTTAATAACTTCTTTTTCCCGCACAAATCTACTATTGTTCATTACTCTCGGTCTCATACAATCAAACCTAACACAATGCAATATTTAAACCTTCACTAGAAACAACACTATGACTTATTAATTTTATATACTGGCACGACTGATTTTATTTTAATTATTTGTTTATGTTTTTAATTAAAGTTTAATTTAGTTTTCCTATTATAGCTATTAGTATATAGGATTTTAATCTATTCAGGAAAACTTACATACTAATAATCATCAAATCATCAAATTTTTAACTATGTAATTAAAGTCATTCAATAATTTTTAACTTTATAATAATTTAACTTTAACCATATGTTCGAGCATTGTTAAATTCTTTTGATGAATATACATGAATCCTAATTACTATTCAGTAATTATTTTTTTCTTATTGAAATATATAAAACTTGGTTGTTATTTATTTAATTTTTTTACTATTATCTCGTACTTCAAGTTGATTAAAATATAATAATCGTTAAATAGTAACTAAAATTCATAATATTTCATTTACTTTTCTTAATTTTAGAACTTCTTGTATTTATAAGAGTTTTAATTAATTTGAAATATCTAATTAAAATTAACGACTTTAAAAACAAAAATATTTTAAATAACTTTTAATAATTTGATCTTGCATTTACAAGAATTTATGCACACACTACTTTATACAAACTAAACATCATACAACCAAACCAATAGATCACATATTCATATCTACATTTAAATAGATTATAGTAAAAGGCCTTTTGGTTAAATGACATGAATTTAATGTTTTGGTCATTTGGGTTTAATCTTGAAAGTCTCATGTTCAAACCCGATATTAAAAGAGTTTTCTTATAATGATAAGTGTTTTTTATAGTGTTCTTAAGCGAGTCAAACATGTAGCGTAAAACAATATGAATGGCTGACATCGTGTCTCAGGAAAGTTCACTCGTTTTTTTTAACAGCAAATATACGACTTTGCTTCGGGTGATATGTGTTATTTTAATCAGACCCACCTATCCGTTTATCAATCAGAACTGCACCCGAACCCTATCAGGAGGAAGCCATTGCTGAAAAAACCACCCCCAACCCCATCAGAAGAAAACCATTACCAAAAAAACCATCTGACTCAACTCTAATATATAGATGTTAGTATCTTAACTTAACCAGTTAAATTAAGAATTATTGGTTCACTCGAGTTCCAAACTTCGTTTAAAATGTTTAATATATTATATAAACTTAGTCTTATAAAATATATATACATATATCCGTCACGTACATCAACGCTCACCGAACTTCTACAAATCCACAATGCCGATGGTCTGAAGCATAAACTCTGCCGGATGATACGGTATCTTCAATGCACAATTGCGTCATCTTCATCTCCGTTGCTATCAATTTCGTCAAACTCAAAGCTTCACCTACGAAATCATCGATTCAATTCACTCACACAAGATGATACTCTACGAAGCTTCGTTAAATCCTTTGTTACAACCTCCTTCAGCGTCAAATCCGATGTCGGTTGCACTTACTTCATTGAGCAACATCCTCTCGCCGACGTCGTTTCGCTACCGGTTCGTCAACGGCAAGGTCAACTCCGGCGATGTGTTTTTCCGTAGGAACAAGTGCGCTCGTGATCGCGTTAGTCTGTGTCATGGAATTCGAGTTTATTCCGAATCTAAGGTATCTGAATCAGTGAATTACACCTTTTGTGTTGATTTTTTGTTAATTCTGTTGATGTGAATCAAAGGAGAATCGGATTCTGTTGTTTGTGGTTAGTTAATTTGTGTGATTTGGTGTTGATGCGTTAATTTTGGTGTTATCGTCTGTGATGTGATCAATCTGTAGTTGATTACTGTTTGTTTGCTTAGAATGTTCATTATGTATGTTGTAAGATTCAAATTCTGGAAGTTTGTTTGCATTTCATGAAACAGTCAGATCGCTGCTGATAAGGTGAATATAAGGAGAATTGGATTCTGTTACTTGTGTGATTTGGTATTGATGCGTTAATTTTGGTGTTATCGTCTTTGATGTGATCAATCTGTAGTTGATTACTGTTTATTTGCTTAGAATGTTAGTTATGTATGTTGTAAGATAGAAATTCAGGAAGTTTGTTTGCATTTCATGTAACAGTCATATCGCTACTGATGTTAGTGATTTGTAGCTGATTCTGTTTAGATTGCACTGTTCGATCTGGCGATTTGGCATCTGGTGTTAAGAGGTCAAAGCACAAATTGTGTTGTGTGCTCAAATAGCTAAATAGCCATGTTAGGTATAGGTTTCTAATGTTATTGATTGCGCTTGTATGATATTATAGAAAGAGTAGCCATATGTGCTTCAAAATGCAGCAGGTTTTCCCTCTTTCTGCATATCCATTTTCCAGTTTCATGATTATTTCTTTGAAGTAGTATAGGATTTTATGGTAAGCTTTGTATATTGATAAGGATGATATTTCAACATAATGTTGACTTGTAGGCAGAAGAAAAGCAAGTCAGAAAGTATTCACCTCTTCTTGAGAGCCCCTTGATATCAGAAAACACAGTAACAACTGCAGAATTGAAGACGATTCCTGACATTTGGAGGTACGCAGCAGAAAGGTTTGGTGATCGGGTTGCGTTGGTCGACCCACATCATGATCCGCCGACAAATATGACTTACAAGCAGGTCTTCTTCTCATTTACCCTTTCTTTTTGCATCTCTATTTTTTTTTTCCTTTTCAGTATTTCAATCTTACCTGCTGGCCTGATCTGTTTCCTCTCCTTTTATCTTAAACAGACAAATTTCATTTTTTATATAGCTACAGATCTATTTAACATGAACTTTACTTTTGATTATGAAATTTTTAGGTGGAGCAGGACATTTTAAATTTCTCTGAAGGTTTAAGAGTTATTGGAATCAAGCCATGTGAAAAGCTAGCACTTTTTGCTGATAATTCCTGTCGGTGGCTTATTGCTGATCAAGGTTGACTGCATTTTGATAATAATTGGTTGTTGCATTAAACTTAATACCTGCAGTGAATTCTGATTACAATTAAGTGCGTTTTTATATCCTTTATATCATAACGTTGAAATTACTCACTACATAAATTATATATAAATTTTGTGGTGCTGACTAGTCAAATTGAGAAATTAAATGTCTAGTAACACTAACAAGTTTGGGTGTAGGTATTATGGCCACAGGAGCAATTAATGTTGTAAGGGGATCTAGGTCATCCGTGGAAGAGTTGTTACACATTTACAATCATTCTGATAGGTTAGCATAGTCATTCTCATTTAACGTTTTGAGAATCAAATGGATTACTTCATTACTAATTTAATTACGATCAATTTTAGGTGGTAAACTTATAGCAAGTTTAAACTATGAAGAACTACTATAATCAGAAAAACAAGTTATGTTAGCTTGCAAAAAGATCAGGTTAAATTATTAGATATGATATCAGCCTGCTTTCTTTTATACTATAGAGTATAGCATGAGGTTATTGTTTTGTGTTTTTTCAATAACAGTGTTGCACTTGCTGTGGACAATCCTGAGTTATATCACCGGATGGCAGATGCCTTTAATTCCAAGGCATCTGTTAGATTTGTTATTTTGCTTTGGGGGGAAAAATCTTCCATATCTAGCCATGTGATGGAGGGAATTCCTGCTTATACATACAAGGAGATCATAGATATGGGTCAGAAAAATCGTGCGCTTTTTGTCGGTTCACATGATGCCAGTAAGTCGATTTAATATATTTACTAGCATTTAGTTCTTGTAGAAAAGGGTTGTAAACTTTTTGAAGTGATGAACGTTCTGAAACTATTGCTAAATAGCATTTGATGTCTGAAAGCAGATTCACTTGGACTTTATTAAAAGTAAACTGATAACTAACAATACAAGTGTGTGTGTGTTGTGTATGCAAGAGGTAGGCGAGTTATGATTTATTTATTTTAGTGGAGCTACACAATTTACTGATTTTGTGAATCTTTAGATGAAAAGTATGTTTATGAGCCCATCAAATCTGATGATGTTGCTGCTCTTATATATACAAGTGGGACCACTGGCAACCCAAAAGGAGTAATGCTTACACATAATAATCTTTTGCACCAGGTATAAATTTAAATTTTGCATCTTTTGCATCTTCATTGATTTTTAAAATCAGTTGTTAACAAGATGAGTCGTTTTTTGGATTTTATATGGCAATGATATGTTAGATTTTCCCAGTGTAGGACTGGAATTTCTGTTGACACACCTCCTCTCCCTCCCTTTCTCTGTCATTCTAGTTTTATTTGTATCTATAAAGAGGTGATTTTTTAAGGAAGTTCTGTGAAAATTAGTGATGGAAATTTCGACCCATTCACTAATAAGGGTTCGGTTTGGTTATGCTTTTATCTCGAATGGGTCAAATAGTTAAGCTAAATAGCTTAATTATAAACAAAACGCTTCCAAATGGTTGAAAGTCACCTGCAAAGTGTATTCAGATACATAAAAACCTCCTTAGTCACGTATTAATTTTTTTTAGCTTACCTATAAAATTTATGAAAATGGATGAAATTGTGTTTGGGTTGGTCCGACCCCACGTAGCCCATTATGGAGTGCACTTAAAAAGGTAACTGTTGCCCGTTTGACACAAAGCCTTACAATCCAATACCTGACCCGCCCATTTTTCTATCTATAGTCTAAATACTTAAGTTTATGTGCATCTATTATTGTTGTATCTCTCAAATGATCAAATTTTCATGTTAGGATATTCTGCTTTCATACTTCTCCAGGTTCATAATTTGTGGGATGTCGTCCCTGCTGGGCCTGGGGATAGATTTCTAAGCATGCTTCCACCTTGGCATGCATATGAACGCGCATGCGAGTATTTTATACTTTCCTTGGGAATCGAGCAAGTATACACAACTGTTAAACACTTGAAGGTACTTTCAAATTCCAGTTGGAATTCCTTAGATACAGAAAATGGAAAATAAATTACGCTGCTATTTTCCTGGGATCCTGAAAAAAATGTTGATTTTCCTTATTATAAGTAATTATTCTCTTACATTTTCTGATTACACACCCACTCTGTTCACCTGACTTATGATACGCAGCTGTTGTTGTAGGATGATTTGCGGGAATACCAGCCACAGTATATGATTTCCGTCCCTCTAGTATTTCAAACTCTGTATAGGTACATCTTTTCTGTTCATACTCCACCACTGTAGAATGATTCATCATAAGCAATGCATCATATTCAATTCGCAGAGTGTGGTAAAGAGGTTTAAACAAATGTGCTAACAAAAGTACCAAGAAAAAAACAAATCTCCGTATATTATGTTTATCTTGTTCATGTCTGAAATGTGGTTCCTGCTCTGCAGTGGGATCCAGAAACAGATATCCACTAGCTCAGCTATCCGTAAGCTAATTGCAGTATCATTCATAAGGATCAGTATGGCATACATGGAGTTCAAAAACATTTATGAGGTTCAACCTTCAGCATCTTATTGACCTTTGACTTCTGTTTTTGGTATGATAAATGAGGGTCAATTGTAATCACATCACAGTTAATGGTTTATGTTCATGTGGAGGTGACAAGATGTGTGGGTTGGGTAATGGGTCAATATGGCTTTGGGTTGAAAAGGATCATTATTTGTGCAGTGTGAAACAGATGATGGGTTAGTTTTTCTCAAAAGAATATTATTGAAATATTAGTTCAGTCACCGATAACACTATTTAAAAGATCGTATGTATTTTAAAACGGACGCTGGACGAATTCAGAGTATTATGAATTTGAATGCCATCACTTACTGAAACTTCTCTAGCAAACATACACAACAAATTTCACTCATTGCAGAGTTGTTGGTAGGGTCTGGGATACTAAAGCTTCTCTAGTGTAATCAATTTGTTGTCATTTCCTGTATGGAAACTGAAGTGGCATTTGGATTGTTGTTACAGTTGGTCCATATCTGGGGATTTGTTTTAACTATTTTGTGCATGAGGGAAGTTACCTTTACTTGTTTTAAAAACCTATCGTTCTAATTATTTTTCCCATATTCCCATGTAGGGTAAATGTTTGTCACGTACTCAGAAGCAACCTTCTTACATTGCTGCAATATTGGAGTGGCTTTATGCACGGGTTATTGCTGCAATTTTGTTACCTTTGCATCTATTGGCAAAGAAAATTGTGTACAGTAAAATTCACGCGTCTATTGGGCTTTCAAAGGTTTGATATACTGCTTCTCATTCTCCTTCAGTTTTTTGGAGTGTTTTGAGTGAAAATACTTTCTTTTAATACTTCAAGATGCTCAGGGCTGATCTTAAATATGCTTCAAACACTGAAAACTTAGTATAACTGCTTACTATTCTTGAGAATATTACTAAACATATACAAACAAACAAACATACCCAGTGTATCCCACGTATAATCTGAGTATGTGTAGGATCTGGGAGAGGTAGGATGGTGTAATATAATGGTAAGAAATAGAGTATAATATAACTCCAGATATTAAGGATGATTGAGGAAGCTTGAAAGAAACTCTAACCAGGATATATGTTGCATTGTACAGGCTGGAATATGTGGAGGTGGTAGCTTGCCTTTGCATGTTGACAAATTCTTTGAGGTTTGAGGTTTCTTTTATATATATATTACCAGTAACAGTGGCAATTTTGACCCCCTTACTTATATATGGGTCAATTTGGGTTGTGTTTATGTCACACAGGTCAATAAAAAAAAAAATAGCTAAAAGGCTAACATGTCAAACGAATCTATTTTGAATCTTAAGATGTCCCAAAAGTTTCATCCAATGGTCTAGACTATTATTACAGTAATAGTTTTCTTGTTGTAATCATAAATAATGTGTTATTTATATGAAAAAATTTAGTGCTGGATAAAAAGGTTTTTGTGGTTCGAGCCAACCGACCAGGACTAAAATGGTCCATTCCATCCTAAGTCCTAACCCATCCATCTTGCCTCTGCTAATTGCCATGTTGACGTATAGATATAAATTGTGCTGATGTTGATGTCTTCACAGGCAATTGGCACAAAAGTCCAAGTTGGGTATGGATTAACAGAGTCATCTCCTGTTGTAGCTGCTCGACGACCTTATTGCAATGTAATTATACCAATCTAGCTGTGGCATTTTTTTATATATATATTTTCTGTTATCTGGAACTATATGACATCATAGATGTGACATTTGAAGGTTCTTAGCTCAATCGGGCCTCCAATTCGACACACAGAAATAAAAGTTGTACATGATGAAACGGGTGAAGACCTTCCTCCTGGTTCAAAGGGAATTGTCAAAGTCAGGGGCCCACAGATCATGCAGGGTTATTACAAGGTATTTCAAAAAGAAAAATAATGAATTGTTTTTAAATTTATGGTAATTACTTTATCTTCATTTTTGAAATAGAATCCCACTGCAACAAAGCAAGCATTAGATGAAGATGGTTGGTTAAACACTGGAGATATTGGCTGGATTTCCACCGTTCATACAGTAGGACGAAGTCGTAATGCTGGTGGCTTTATTGTTCTTGAGGGACGTGCCAAGGATACGATTGTCCTTTCAACAGGTAATTATGATGTAGGCGATATTTTATTTTCTTTTTGGTTGCATTTTCTTATTGGGTTGAGTATTTGTAACGTGTAATAGGTGAAAATGTTGAACCAGAACAGCTAGAAGAAGCTGCCATGAGAAGTAGTTTTATTCAACAAATAGTTGTCATTGGCCAGGTAACATTTGAATTTAGAATCTCCATATCCATCCATCTTCAGTTTCTTTAATCTCCCTTAACTAGAAGTGGCGAAGTTACTGGGCTGGGCAGCAGGTCCAAACGGGTCACAGTTTTAACATCTTTTTATAAATAACTAACAGGTTAAATATGGTTTACCAAAAATGAGGAGTTTGTATGCATTTAAAATATTTCATCTGTAGCTAGATTTTTTTATTTGACCCGTTTGAGATAAAACTTTACCCAAATCGGCCCATTGGTGCGAATTATGATCTCTATCATTAAACACTACACACGAGTTTGTTGTCATTTAAATCATGGGTAATACTTATTTACGCGTGTCATATCACAATTGACAACCAGGATCGACGCCGTCTTGGAGCTATCATTGTTCCAAACAAAGAAGAAATTCTATTGGCAACAAAAAAGTCGTCTACTTCAGATTCTGATGCTGTTGAACTTAGCAAGGAGAAAATAGCTGCCTTGTTATCAGAAGAGCTTCGAAAATGGTAATAAAAACGTTAAAAAGGATACATCCTACTCTTTTTTACCTTTACAATTGTCAACCCGAACACGAATATATATTTATACATGTCAAAGACGTCAACCCTAACCCAAAAACAGTGGAAGTTGTGCAACACATACCCAACTTGTTTAATCCGATTATCTAAACGAGTCACATGGGTTGTAATCAAGTTGTAAATGTGTTACATGGGTTAGAGGGTTGTAATAAATGGATTAGATAGGTGTCAACTGTTAAATTAAACAGGTCAATCCAACCACAACCAGTGTAATTAAACAAGTTAAACAGACCGACCCAAAAATGACTGTTTAATAAGGAGGTAGATGAGATGAAAATGTTAAATGGTCTAATCAAACATTAAACACCCAAAACATGATTATTTTTGTGTCATATCAACAATTGCAATCCCTATTTACATTCTCTTACATCATATAAATAGAATCATAAATGAAAATGTTAAATGGTTTAATCAAACATCATCTCTTCATACAGGACCTCAGATTGCTCTTTTCAGATCGGACCTATTCTCGTCATCGAAGAGCCTTTTACGGTAATATGCTTGCATTATACACCCTTATATTATTATTATTATTATTTAAAACATCGCGCATTGGGCAAACTTTCAGTTTGACCCATTTGGCATGTTTCTCTTTTCGTCTCATGCGTTTGACCCGTTAGAGTGTATGCATAATCTGACTTATTCATAATAAGTAAATGGGTTGAGTTATCATTTTTAACTTTGTATCATGCTTTAAAACTCGTTAACAACATTTTTTCGACATTATTTCATGACAATCTGTATGGAATTTCAGATCGATAGCGGCTTAATGACTGCAACTATGAAGATCAGGAGGAACCAAGTTGTGGAACTATATAAAGAACAGATAGATGATCTATACAAGTAACCTCTAAATGGCTCTTTTGTTGTATGTAATGAAAAATAAAAGAAATGTATTTTTGTTTTATTTTTCTTATTTTCTTATTCGAATTATCACCAGATCTTACATGTCTAAAAAGTATAATATTTTCTTTGGATTATATTTTAATAAGTAAATAATAGTTTCATATCAATACATATTTTACTTCTAGTTGGTACAAAATTTAACAAAAAGAATTTTCGAAAAGCTATTTTTGAAAATATTGTATTGCCATGTGCAAACATAAATTAAGAAAGATTATGAAAAACTCAGAAAACATTAAAACAAAAGAAAAATCTTTTAGTTAATATTGCAAGTTGAAAAATCCATTTTTTTTTAAGAGTAAAATGTACCTTCCATTAATAATGTTTTGTCAAGTTACATCAAAATAGAAGGTAGACGGGCAACAAGCTGAAAAAATAATAATCTGAATATTGATCAAATTTAAAAATAATAATTTTAAAATATAATAATAGCCATAACCAAGTTATTAGGATAAAAATATTGATGAAATTTAAAAAAATAATACAACTAAATTAGAATCTTTCGGAACCAATGTTATTATAATTTTAAAATAATATATTAAAAGCTCTTAGCCTTTTGAAAGAATCTGAATATTCATCATAAGTACTTGCTGCTAAGACACTTTTGAATGCTTTATGATTTCTAAATTTGAAAGATGTATACCATATTGCTTATTAAATATAGCATATACTCTATTCTTATCTTTTTTACATATAAATCTAATCTCTTTTTAACTAGTATTGAGATGATTTTGACGGATCTATAAAAACCAATAAGACTCAAAAGAAAGGACTTCTAGACGACGGAGATATTAAAAGTTAAAAAAGACTCAAACCCATCCAAAGGCTTACAAGAGACTCAAAACTAGAGAAAGAAGTATAAGAAAAAGTTGTTATTCCTTTTCAAGAATGTATTACAAATAAGAGGAGAGCATTTCTTTTAAAGACATGGAAAATGCCCATGATAAGCATAAAATAAGCCACTCATAATTTTTGACAATAAAATAAGTGATTATATTACCTAAAGATGACTTCATGCCTATATTATTCTTAAGTCATACATTTAAACCTAATAAAACAACACTTAAACAATACCATAAACCATACTTAAACACACTTAACAATATTTCTCAAATTATATTAGGGAAACAAATTTTAAATAAAAAAGAGTTTAGTTTAGTTTAGTTTAACCTAGGGACAGTTTTGTGATTACTTAGGGAAACAAAGTTTAAATAAAAAACTTCACAACCATTCATGTTGTTATATAAATGTGTAACGTGTCTCCCTCTCATAATATATGGTTAGCATAAGTAAAAACATACATGATTTCCTGTTAAAACTTTTTTTCACAATAAACGTGTCATGAGCATACACAAGTATAGAGAGGTTCATTCTTAAAAAGTCCAATATCCATATAAGATATGATAACAATCTAGATCCAACACGTATGCTTTAAGATGAAGTGTATACCCCTTCAATTACTTACATACCTTCTAGACACTAAATATATGTAAACCTAAACGCGCTCTGTATAAAAACATTGCATGTACGGGAGGGTAGTCACATAATCAAAACTTATTACCCGGACAAAAGACACAAATTTCGACCGCACATATAAATAAATGAAAAATACATGTGAATAGGACTGCAAACGAACCGAACACTCAGTGAACAGTTCGTGAACCGTTCGGTGGAAAGTTTGTTTGTGTTCATTCATTTAGTAAATGAATGAACACAAGCAAAAAATTATGTTCATTTAGTTAAACGAACGAACCTGAACACAAGCCATGTTCGTTGATTTATGTTCGTGAACATTCAATAATGTTCGTTTATGTTCATTAATATCCGTTCATGAACGTTCGATAATGTTTTCGTTTATGTTTGTTATTGTGTTCGTTTATGTTTGTTACTGTGTTCGTTTATGCTCTTAATTTTATGCTAGTTATTTCATTATGACAATTACATCAAGTATTTTTTTTATATATTTATGTTAAATACTTATTTATTTTTGATACATTTTGTGTAATGTATGTGATGAAAATGCAAAATTTATTCTAAAATAAATAAATGATAATTTGTATTTGTTTGTGTTAATGAACTTCTTTGTGTTCGTCATGTTCATAAACATTTATTTGTGTTCGTTTGTTTCATTTGCATTCGATAAGTGTTTATGAACAGCTTATGAACATGTTTATTTCATTGATGAACATACACGATAAAGAATCTCTTTTGGTAAGTGTTTCCGAACAGTTTATAAACTAGTTTATTTCTTAATGAACAAACGCGAACAAAACTTTTTTCGTATTCGTTCGGTTTGTTTACGTCCCTACCCGTGAAAAGACTTATTAGTTATTAGACATACTATCACAATCAAAATGCATAAACCCTTCTAAAACATATTATCTTTTTATTTATGTGTCACCCACCAGCACTCAAACAACAATGACTTCAGACCCCTAAATCCGTCATGAATGCATCACCATCTCCTCCAATCCCTCCGCCGCAGCGCCACCGCCGGCAGCCCATTCTCCGGCAAGACCCTCCACGCTCACATTATCAAAATGGGTCTCGACCAATACGGACCACTTCCCAACACCCTCATCTCCATGTACTCAAACCATGGTCTCATCAAAGATGCCCACCAACTGTTCGACGAAATGCCCCAACGAGACCCCGTCTCATGGGCATCGATTCTCACCGCCTACAACCGAGCCAATTTACCCAACCGATCAATCGCCATATTCCCCGACATGTTTGTTCGTGATCACTTGCAGCCTGATCACTTTGTTTTTGCTAGCTTGGTGAACTCTTGTGCAGCCTTGAATGAGTTAAAGATTGGACGACAAGTGCACGCGCAGTTTGTGCTGTCGAGGTTCTCATCCGATGATGTTACCAAGTCGTCGTTGGTTGACATGTATGCGAAATGTGGATCGGTGGAGGCTGCAAAGGCTGTTTTCGATACAATTCGTGTGAAGAATTCGGTTTCTTGGACTGCTATGATCTCGGGGTATGCAAGAGGTGGAAGAAAAGCAGAAGCTGTTGAGCTTCTTAGGGGGATGAAGGTGCAAAGTTTGTTCTCGTGGACTGCTTTGATCTCGGGATTGATTCAAAGTGGACATTTTGTCGATGCGTTTCATCTGTTTGTTGATATGCAAAACGAAGGGATCAAGATCGTTGATCCGTTTGTTCTGTCTAGTGTTATTGGTGCTTCTGCTAATCTTGCAGCATTAGAGCTTGGTAAACAAGTGCATTCTTTAGCTCTAAGACTTGGTTTTGAATACAGTTTATATGTCTGTAACGCGCTTATTGATATGTATGCAAAATGCAGTGATATAACCGCTGCAAAGGCTGCATTTTGTTATACAGTTAAGAAAGATGTTATATCATGGACTTCGATAATCGTGGGGCTGGCTCAACATGGGAAAGCTGAAGAAGCATTGTCTCTATACAATGATATGATATCTACTGGGGTCAAACCGAATGAGGTAACATTCGTTGGGTTGATTTACGCTTGCAGCCATGTTGGTTTAGTGAACAAGGGTCGTGATCTGTTCAAATCTATGGTGGATAGTTACGGGTTAAAGCCTAATCTTCAACATTATACATGTTTGTTGGATCTTTATAGCCGATCAGGGTACCTTGATGAGGCTGAAAACCTGCTTAACACCATGCCATTTGAGGCTGATGAGGCTGTTTGGGCTTCATTGTTGAGCGCGTGTAAGCGATTTGGGAAGACCGAAATGGGGATTAGGGTTGCTGATCGTTTGATGGGGTTAGGTGTTAAAGATCCATCGACATATATACTTTTATCTAATGCGTATGCGGGTGCATCTATGTGGGAAAATGTAGCAAAAGTTAGGAAGCTAATGGTAGCCATCGATGTGAAGAAGGAACCTGGTTACAGTTGTGTTCATTTAGGGAAAGAAACCGAGGTTTTTTATGCTGGTGAGACGTGTCATCCGATGAGGAACGAGATGTTTGTTTTGCTTAAAGATTTAGATGAAAAAATGAGGAAAAGAGGGTATGTTCCTGATGTTAGTTTTGTGTTGCATGATATGGGGAAACAGGAGAAGGAAAACCAGTTGTTTTGGCATAGTGAGAGGCTTGCAGTGGCTTATGGCCTGCTTAAGGGTGTCCCGGGGTCTGTTATTCGCGTTGTGAAGAACCTTCGTGTTTGTGGAGATTGTCATACGGTTTTGAAGCTTATATGTAGTATCGTTGGTCGGGAAATTGTCGTGCGTGATGCTAGTCGGTTTCATCATTTTAGAGATGGAAAGTGTTCATGCTCTGATTTTTGGTAATCTATAGTGATCTGTGAATCTGTGATGGAGTATGTTGTTGACATAATGAACAAATTTTCAAGTATATCATGTTGATTTTCAAGCTAATATATCATTTATCATTGTTATATTTTAAAATAATACATACGTAACATAAAAGTATACAAAGTTACATAGAGATACAAATAAAACATAAATAATAGTAGTAGATAATAGATGAATTTATATCAACTCTGTAAGCATGTATAACAAACACGAGTGTGCAATATCAGTTCTGTAAGCATGAGTATATATACTATGATTCGTGTATAACGTGTTAAAAGTGTTCTACGTGAGTTCTGGACCGATCATAACATAAATTCTCCCAGCCTCTTTGGTTTCTTCCGAATATGATTTAAACATTTCTCGCCTTCTTGCACAAATGGCGACGATAGATAAATCAAGCTTCGTCTAAAAGATATCAATAGAATCCAGTGGAATACAGATAACAAGCACTAAATCATTTTTCTTCTTGTAGTTGAATATACTGACATGAATTAAAACAAATTCGTTTACATCTTATTCAACAATAACATCCAGATAAAAGTAATGCACATATATAGACTAACATATAAAAGTCTATACAAAGCGAGAAGAACCTGGAGACTCGACAATGGCGTCCGAGGTCATAACTTCTTTCTCAAAGAGTCAGATTCTGCAGGTTCCTGGAATTCGCGTATGACCCATGGCCTGATCCTCTATCTTCGTGTTCATACGCATTCATTGACCTTATATTCGAGCCTGTATCCTCAACATCCGTTGAGCCTGGTCTTTCGGTTAAAAACTGCTCCCAAAATACATCATTAACCCGACCCTGAACACTTGCAGGTGCTGCGTTATTAGCCGGGTCATCACGTGGGGAAGGTACAGTCATGTTTTGACCCGAAGGTTTTGCAACTCCTTCAAATGATTCAGGGATTGTAACTGTATCTTGACCTGGGTCGATTTGAGATACACAAGATGCCAAAGTAAGATTCAGTTGACACGATAAATGGCCCTCGTGTTCTTCATTAGCATCTAAACATGACCCATTTTTATGTGGGAAAGAAGATTCCATGTTAAATCCAAATGATGTGCAGGTGTCTGAAAGTTCTTGAGGCCCGCTGGGTGTCATCTCATTATTCCTTGTGTAGCCTTCAGTTAATCTGATTTGTGGACTTCCAGTTCCACCGTCTTCATTTGAGCTTTGATTACTGTTAGAGACGAAATTCACATCTGAAACGGCTGGTGATAACTCGAGCCTAAGCTTGTTTGAGAAATCATGATGAAAAACATTCCCAAAATCAGGCCTAGACGGGCTGTGATTGTCAACAAGACTATCTTCTGGGGAAACCCGAGATCCAGGCAGTCTTCTTTTCTTGTTATCAGCTGAAAAATCTATGGACTCGAGTTTCTGAGCAAGGCGCTCGACAAATTCAGGATTTTGAGAAGCTTTCTTTAAGAAATTCAGCAGGTTGTCTTGTTTTTGTTCAATATTGTTGACCCGTTGAGTAAGGTCTTCAAGTTGAAGCTTTGTAACAGGTTGTTGTTGTTTAAATCTTAAAATGTTCTTCTCAAGTGAATTCTTTTCACGTGTAAGTGTCTCGATTTGTTCCTCAAATGCTGCTCTTTCAGGGTCAGTTGTCGAAGATTGAGGATTGCTATTGTGACTGTGAATGGGCTTTTTTCGATGAATGTTCTTCAAAAGGTGTTTTTTTTCTTTAATAAAATCTTCATTAGCGAATTCCCATCTTTCAGGATCGATCTTTCTGAAACCCTGTAAAATAGAACAATTCAACTTCATTCTGTTTACTTTTAAACCAAGATCGGTAGTAATTACAATGGAAGTTAAGATCCTCTAGAGTAAGTAAGCAATCGATTTTACTCGATACATTTGTTTTTATTTTTATTTTTGTAATTAATCAATATTTCATCACCTAAAAGAAAGTGAAACCAAACAGGCGTATCATAACAATGTGTTACTTATATAAGGAATTGTACATAACCCGTAAAAGTTCATATATAACAATCTTAAGATGCAAATTTCACCAACAATATACCATATTCACAAACTTATTAGCCAAATCTGCATATCACAGTAATTTTGCATCAAAAAATAGACCCCATACACATGTTCATGTGAAACTTGCACAAGATTAAACATATAAACCACGCGTAGAGTGTCAATCATATATGGTTGGTGGGTTGAGATGATGACCCATAAAAGTCAAACGCGTCGATGGGTTGTAATCAAGACGTAAGCAGGTCATAATCAGGCTGTGAACGAGTTGTTATACATGGGTTTATAGGGTTGTAAATTGGTTGACGAATTGACCTTATAAAGAGTATTTTGTTATTGTTAAATTAAATGGTTTAACTGTCGACCTATAAACCACCCTAACATGACCTGTTTACTCCAGATGTGTTCCTGTCTTTTTTTGGTGGTGTCCAAAATTGCCACCCCTACCCACAAGGGACATACAAGAATCTGAAACAGAACAAGATCGGCTTAAGGTATCCAGGACACTCTCAATTGCCAATACGGGCCAATTTAACAGAACTAATCCATAAGAAGTAATGCTCAAAACTCTGTTGTCGAAAGCCCACAAGGCACGCGCTGGCACAGCCCACCACAGCGCTTAAAAGCCCCATGTTCAGGTGCTAAAGCGCATTTTCAGGCCAAATTCTGGCCAAAAATCATTTGAACATGTCTGAAACAATTACACTAGCCCTAAACAAGCTTAGAATTAACCTAATTAAACCTAAACTAGACCAAAACATGTCCAAAACCCCAAAAAATAGTATTGTTATACCACGTGCATCGCTTAAAACAGCCCTCGCCTTTTAAGCGTCTTGCGCCTAGGCCTAAGGCTCACCCTATGCGCCATGAGTGCGCCTTGCGCCTTTGACAAGTATGGTTCAAAACAGACAGTTTATACTCTAGAAACCTGACTCGACCTACTTCCATCATCATGAGAACCGAATAAGCAATTTCAATTTTCAACTTTGAACCAGATCTTTCATCTGGTTACTTATCATTCATGATGTGAGATTCAAATGAATCAATCATATTCTCTTTATCCAACATTTTAATTACCCTAACTAACCATACATACAAAAGCATCAGCAAACTCAAAAACTTCCATGTCAATTTACAAAGCTGATCCACCACACCACACTGATTAAGACGAATAACACTTCTAAAATCATATCTACACTTTCAATTCTAATCAAATCAACACTAGATCGATCAAACACTCTACAAAACGACGGATCTACCAACGAACACATCAATCAAAGCTAACAGATATCAAATCCGATCTAAAATTCCAAACAATTCAACCAAAACATAAAAACTGCAAACAGAACAATAACATCAATCGCTTACGTAAGTATTCAGCTGTCTGATGAAGCTCGAGAAGTTGTTGTGCTTGAAGTACGTCGGCAACAGAAGCCGAGCAAACTCCGGTGGATTCCACACGACGAAACTGTTGCCTTTGGTGCTCCACGAGACTATTTCGTCGGTGACGGAGTCTTCGACCATATCATAGGTTTTGATAAGGAACGGCGCCGGCGATCCTCCGCCGGACGTCGGCTGATTTCCGTCCATTTTAGGTGGCTCCGGTTGAAGATTCTGGAAACCCCTAAATTGAAGTCGCTAACGATGAAGATGATGATGATGATGGTGATGATGATGATGACAGTTGACTCTGTGAAGATGGTCATGTTTCAGCTGCGAAACGACGACGTAACGTGAGGGTATTGAGTTATTGACAATTTGACACCCTTCTTTCACTTGTGTGCAGTTTGGCCCTTGTGTTTGTCTTTGGTTTGTATTTTAAGGGTTGTAAACTTTTGGTGAGTAAGGGGCTGTTTGATTGTGCTGACCCAGTATGAGCTGAGTGAGTCAGAAGCTGACCCAGTCAGAAATTTTGACTGAGTCTACATCTGACTGAAACTTGGCTGTTTGATTATGTATCTGACTGACTCTGCTGACTGAAACTTGCCTTGGTTCGTCAATCGCGGCGGCTAGAACACGACGGAGGGACGAAGCCGGCGGGGGGAGGGCGGCGGATGGGGCACGACGGAGGTACGAAGCCGGCGGGGGGAGGGCGGCGGATGGGGCGCGACGAAGGGACGAAGCCGGCGGGGGGAGGGCGGCGGATGGGGCGCGACGGAGGAAGGAAACCGGCGGGGGTAGGGCGACGATTGGGCCATGACGGAGAAATTTCCGGGTCAGACGATGCAAGAAAAATGACTCGGTCAGATGAAATTTTCGGGTCAAATGACTCGGTCAGCAACAACAAACGCACTGACTGGCTGACCGGGTCAGCCAGTCAGTGGTCAGACGCGGGGTCAGACGAATCAAACAGGCCCTAAGAGCATTTGTATTGGAGGTGTATGGATTTGTGAGGATGATGTGACGCTTAGGCGGCGTTTGAGGTTTAAAAAACGTTACACGTTCTAAAGGTGAAAGTCGGTCGAGTATATGTGATAAAGAGAAGAACTTGTGAGGAAGAAGAGACATGATGAGTCCTGATTTAGTGATTTGTGAAAGGTTTTGAGTTTGTCAGGGTTTTTTAAGTAAAAGATTGAGGTGATGGTTCGTGAACACAAGTATATTACTGATGCTCTTAGTGCATCACAAAACGCATTATTATGGTGTAAGCCACCAGTAGACGTCCGCCCATCAACCAATCTCACGTCTAACATGAGGAAGGTAAATCATGTGTATCAAGGTAAATTAGGTAGTTTCGGGGCTCGATTCTTTACCTACACTATAGATTTCCACTTCTTACCGTAGGAGCACAATTGTTGGGAAATTAAAGGAAAACACGCTTTTAACATTATGGCTATGTAAGAATACTTCAGGGGGTTAAGGGTAACTTTAGGCTCTTTAATATTAACTTTTAGTTTTATACATTTTTCAAATGAACACGCTTACCATCATATCAATTTTTTATTTTTGTTGTAATTTTTTAAACACACACCCCCTTGCCTATCACATCAATGCTTTTTATAAATTTTAAGACATATCACTCGTATCTTTTCTTTTCTTTTTTACTTTTCTCTATCTTATAAAAACACACATCATAACATATATATTATTTTCCTTCGTTTTTAATTTTTTAAAGCATTTTATATGTTCTTAGATATTAAAATTGTTAAATAAATATCATTTACTTATGATACTTATAAGATTACTCTAATGGTGTAGAGAATCTGGACGGTAGTAGGACAACTACAGGTAATGACAATCCTGATTGTAAAATCTTCTATTATACCAACTTTAATATTGCTAGTTATGGGGCATACCGGTTTATATCGGGTGTATCCGTTAGTTTGTTACAAAATACTTTAAATTTTCAAGTACATTTCTTTTTTTACCATTCTAGTTTTTATATAATTTTATATTTTTACGACTATAACATATTAAAACATAATAGTATACATACGTATAATCATCACCATAAAGGGTTGAAAGTATTTAAAATTTATAAATTTCATGATAATATAAATCTTTAAGAGACAAGTTCCTATTTCATGGTATGAATATATAAATAATATCACTAAATGTATATCTCAAAAGAAAAGTTCAATTTTCACATAACGAAACTACTTGAATAAATATTAATAGATACAGGTTAACAGTAAATTAAGATTAAATATTCTTGGTATGTTGTTTCATGTAATCAGGTTGGGTATCACCTATACCATATCCGCCGTAGATAATTAAAATTAAATATACCATTAAAATTAAATATTTTGTCAATCCCATACCCCATCCTATACTTGAATACCCTTCTTGAATGTTCATGATCCATGTATTCCGATAGGGTTAGAGTTTTTTTGCCGTAGATAATTGTCCCTTAATTCTTCTTCAACTTATAATTCACATATATTCATGAAATCATAACGTCTAAGGTTAACATTATACAAGTTTAGGCGTCCATTATATTATGTTACTACTCATTTAATAATGTCGATGGTATTTTCCACCGAATATCACTAGTTTAATATACACCATCAACTTTGTATACTTTTAATATACGCTTTTAACTGCTTAAATTTTTTTTTATTGATTTGATTTTTTCCACAAAATTTTGTTCATTAACGTTATTTTATATGTTTCTATCTACTTAATTACGTTAATGTCACCACCAAAACCGAGTAACAAAGTTCCAAACGTGTCACACCATGCGGGCCTAATATCTAGAATTCTAGTTTGCTATCATTACATAGTGATGTACCATGGGTTGTTAGGTTTAATATTACCCATGTTCAACTAATTTTGCTTTTGGTTTTTCGGTTATGATAGTCAAGGTGGTTAGTAATTGCTTGGAAACAAAGAGAGATGTTTTTCAACTTTCTAGGGTTGTACTATGTTACACTAAACAAGTAAAAAGTAAACACTAATGACTAAACTCTACTACAAGTCTACAACTATTACACCCACTGATATATATTTATAATATTGTTGATACTTTTGATATTTTCAAAAACTTTTTACCTAATCTTCTAGTTGTAGGCCATGAATTTGGGAGATCACAGTCAATCTATGTGCAAATCAACAGTCATCATAGTATTAAAGTTTCTGAAGTTACCAATATTCCTACCAACGGCACTAAATGTCAACTCTAATGATATGGTTGAGATTGTGCATAGCAACTTGAGAAAGAAATTAAGGTGATTTCGATGAATTGAGTTTCCACCGACCAATACATCATGTGTATCAATTATTTATCATTTTTATGTCTTGTTACACATATAAACTAACTACTTTGGTAATATCTGAAAAGGATTGAATCTTTCATGATTTTCCATGCATTTTATTCATATACAAGGAAATGAGATATTCGAGGAAAAGATAAATAGTAATTACAACAGATACTTTTCTCCTGATTTAAATAAATCAACTAGTTGGATGTTGCTAACAAGGTCCGCCTAAGGAAGGACACGGTTAGGGCTGAGAAGTACGGTTTTGAGGTTGCTAATTGGAGGGGCAACGACTCTGTTGGCGGATGCCACCTATAGTCAATTGGTTACGGTGGTTGGTCATATGTAGCAGTCATAACCGTGGGTGATCCCAAAGAGTCGTGTTGCGTGCACTTTGACGTTGTTGTTCCAATTGTTATATGCTACATGCGGTTTCCCATGAGGGGATCCGTGAGTGATGAATGAGGCAACAATATCAAATTCTCGTGGGAGGGCCCGGACAAGATGTAATACCAAGCGTTGCTACGACACAGGGTCGTCGACATCTTCTAGTTAGGTGGCTAGATCGTGTCAAGTGAAGCCACAAATTGGAGGGTGTGATTGGTGAATTCGTGCTCAATGGTGGTGGCATGCGAGCCTTTGTTGTTCAAGAAGAGTGCTTTGATTCGCAACCAAACTTCCAAAGCGATTGATTCTGGTTGAAGAACGCGAACAAGTAATTCATCGGAGAGGGTTTCGTAGATCCATTTCAATATAATGGCATCAATATCCATTCCCAAGTCATGATCTAGATCCGTGTCTTGTGATGGTTTTGTACCATCAATATGCTCCATGACTTTGTAACTGCGAGTGTGTAATTGAAAAAGTTTTACCCATGACTAGTAAGGTATCTTGATCCCGTCAAGGATACGGACCTTATTCTGAATATTTGTAACCGTGTAAACAGGGTGAAGAAAGTTCATCTTGGAACTAGAGGCTTCAGGTTGTTTACTTTCGGTGTTTTTGGCCATGGTTACGTGGTATGAAAGTGGTGACCAAGGGGTCTAGGGTGGCCGAAAATATTAACCGGGGATGTTGACAAGCTCGTGGCTTGTGGTGGCAATAATGAATGATTACCGATATAGAACTAGAGTTAACTCTAATACCATGAAAAAGATTGAATCTTCTATGATTTTCCTATCATTCAATTTAGAATATATACACCACAACCGAATGAGATATTCGAAAAAAAGATAAATACTAATTACAAAAGATGCTTTTTAACGGCAAATGTGTGACCCTGTTTATGAGAATAAGTGTTATCTTAATCGGTTCCAACTTTCTGTTTTCCAACCGGAACCACACCCTACCCCCTTAGAAGAAAACTTATTGCAGAGAAAATCCACTAGCTCAACTCTGAGCATGCTCAGAATGAGACTTGAACCTATGATCTCTCAATATTTACATGTCATGGGTACCTCAGTTTAACTAGTTGGACTAAGGATCATTGGTAATTACAAAAGATACTTATATCCTAATTTAAATACATGAACTAATATATAGGGGTCGATTACTATACAAAGTGTAATTTTCGTGCGAAGCGTACGAAGTCACCAGAGTGTGACACGTGCTTTCTGGCGGAGGGGTAGTTTCGTCCCCGATACACATATGCATAAAAGGGGTGTAATTACGCAGGTTTTATTCATAATTACTCAAGTTATATTTATTATTATGCGAAGAAAAATTGTTCACGTTATAAAAGATGATCACGCAAGTTATATGATAATTACGCAAATTATTTTGATAATTACGCAGTGAATAATCACACAAGTTATATGCACAGCATATAGACGTTTTTTTAATGTTGTTTTTTTATTAAAATATATAGCAATACTATACTCATATTATAGATGAAAAAATGTTTGTTTTTATGGTGTATTTTTTTTAAATATTGTCATATGAAAAAAATTATATGTGTTTAAAAAACAAGGGGGATTTAAAAAATGTCAACAATTGTATACTATTTCTAATTCTACCCTTTCAGGCACACTCCCATGTGTGATTATTCTATGTTAAATTTGTACTGTTTATCTCTTAGATCAATGGTCCTTGTTACTTCGCATTTGTATAGTAAACTTTTCCTATATATATACATATATATATATCCATCTTTTTTAAAAACGACATTATTTTTTCAACAAAAATTTACCATTAATTTTAGTATTTTTTTATATTATCGAACTTGTACCATATTGATATATTTTTATAAAAAATTGTCCACCCTTTTTTAACACATGTGTAAATTAATCATTACATATGTTTAAATATGTTTTACATATGTGTAACTCTGGTATTATATATGTGTAAAACGATGTTCGTAGAAAAAAATAAGTTTTTTTATTTTTTATTATTTTATTATTTTTTTAAGAAAGAGGGAAACAAGATAAGCATGTTTGTTTTTTTATGTTTTTGTTATTTACTATTTTGTCATTAAAAAATTTATGTCTTACATTGATTGCTAGAGTTATCACAAAAATGTGAGTTCTCATTTGAACTCTCGCTCAATCTTGTCGCTTTGTCGCTCAATTTGTTGCTTCTTCCTTTTCGGCTCTTTAGACGAATACCAATTCCTATATATAATTACAACATGTATATGTACATGTTAATACTATCAACCCTTTTTCCGCATTCTTCCTTCAAGTAATTTAGAAAATCAACATCTGAGTCAATGTCTTCCACTCTTCCTCGCCATCCATCAAATAAGAGGTAAAGGACGCAATTGTTTTTCGCTCATTTGCTTTACCTTTCTTCATCTAAGTCAACATCCTCCTAGCCATGAATCAAATTACGTATGAAGAGTTTGGTGTAGGATCCAAGTGATGTGGAAGGTACCATCACGAAAGGGTGTCATACGATTTCAAAACTGTGGAAATCATATCCAAAATTCATCAGATCATTCAAGTTTATTACAAGACTCAGAAGTGTGATCTTGTAATTTTCAAAAGACCTCGCTTGCAAACGTCGAGCGAAAGGTGAAGTAACCCTAAAAGAAGACGTGAATCAACTCAAGGTGCAATGAAAACATCACAAGGGATATGATTCCATGTGCGACTCGGCTCAAGAAACAAGTTAGTTTCATCCTAATTTATTGTTATTGTAGCAAGAATTCGTTAAAATCATATATTCAAGATTTTTTTATACTAAATCTAAACGGTATATGTGATATATAATAAAAGTGAATTTCTCATCTTGATGATATTTTACTTTTGAAGGTGCATTATAGTTTCTTGCGATCCAAATATCATAGGCACGTTTGTACGTTCATACGAATAATGGGACAAATAGGAAATATGATGTTACATATAATCATTATCTCCCACTTGTTAAAGAAAACAAATGCCCTCATTTGTTTTACCATTACAACATTATGCTTTAATTCAAAGAAATCATGCCCAACTCAATCATAACCTTATTAAATACTATTACAAAAACGAACTGTTAAAATATAGTATAAAACTTAACAAATTAATTTAAAAGATTACAAAAATGTTAATATTTATATTAAGTGGTTTCCATCTCTTTTAAGTTTTGTTACTTTGCTTTTGAATATATGAAAAGATTCTCTGATTTAGTTAATAAGAAGATCACTAAATGTCACATTTTAATAATTATAAGATGTTATACAGTCGCTATAAATTATTATAATAAAATTTCACTCTTTCCCTTTAAATTGCGAAATCGTTTTTTTTAATAATAACTTTTTTCTTAATAAAATATCCCAAATCTTTAACATACAGCAAAAGATTCTGGTCCCAAAATTTGTATGCATCTACATAATTTTCTTTCAGATCTATTTAAAATTTTTTATGTAATCCTCCTTACTTTATTTTTTTCTAAGAAGTCATGTGGACCGTACATATGTTTATAAACCGTTCAAACTCAAACAAATAGTCTGGTTTATTAGTTTGATGATTTAAAACTTGAAATCGTTGGTGTAAATCAAACCGGAATTTTACTTTTACTATTATCTTTTTCTACTTCGGGTTGTGACGGTGTTCCTTTAGCTACTTGAGGGACCCTGGTCACACGAGCTGT
The DNA here is from genome assembly GCA_025215565.1 of Flaveria ramosissima. Classification (NCBI taxonomy): domain Eukaryota; kingdom Viridiplantae; phylum Streptophyta; class Magnoliopsida; order Asterales; family Asteraceae; genus Flaveria; species Flaveria ramosissima. Next base: position 33,908,777 of record CM046046.1, on the reverse strand, counting down.
ACGCCCCTACCACCTAACACTATAAGAGCATGCACAGTAAGTTTCTTATGCATTTGTGATTGTGTCTTAGATATTGCGTAATATAGATATAAAATATTATTGTTTATTTGTATATTTGGTAAGACATTATTTATCCATATTAAAATTTTAATATATTTTAATGTGGATAGGATAGAGGTGTTCAAAAAAACCGGTTTGGCAACCGGTTCGGGGAAAAAACCGACACCGGTATGGCCCAAACCGGTTTCAAACCGGCCCAAACCGGTTTCAAACCGGCCCAACTCGACGGTTAAGGTTCGGTTTGTAGGTTTCCTCTTTCAATCGGTTTCTAACCCGGTCCGGTTCCAAACCAGTTCCCAAACTGGTTTTCAAACAATTATTTAAAATTTTATGTCTAATTATTTCTATGTTTTATATATTATATATTTCACTTTGATTTTAAATTGTGTACTTAATTTGAAATTATGTATTTTGTTTTTACTTTTTAAAAAACAATTATGTAATGTTTCTAATTTTATATGTTTTAATTTTTACAAATAAAAATATGTAAATACATCTTATAGGTTTATTTAATTTACAATTAATATGTACATTCATCTTATAAGTTTTGTTTAATTTTTATAATTAATTGTTTATTTAATTTATAACGCCAAAAATAAAAAAAATCAACTTGTATGGGCCCAAACCGGTTTTCAAACCGACCCAAACCGGTTTTATAGGTTTGGTTTTTTAAGTTCAAACCGGTTTAGAGCCTGAACCGGTTTGAGCCCAAACCAGTTTTGACCACGGTTGACCAAACCAGACTCAAACCGATTTAAAAAAAAACCAGGTTTGTACACCACTAGGTTAAGAGTAAAGAAAAAAAAGATAATGATAAATATATAAACAAAAAATTTAAATAAAAAGTAATAATAGTTTAATATAATTATAAAAGTTATAAATAACAAAAATTTACGTAAATACCATAAATGAATTCAATTGTTTTACATCTTAAAAGTCATAACTCCAAAAATGTTATCCTCAAAATCATGAATGCAGCACTAGCAGCAGAAAATCAGATTTGTGTTTACACCTTATAATGGATCCAGCTCTATGTGTAAGTTTCTCAATTTTCTCTTAGTAGTAGGTGAGCCCCTCATACCTTCAACACCCTCTCATTAACCCTCATCAAAACCCCCAAATCACACCAAAATCCTCCAAAAATCCCAATGAAATCCATCATCTTACCCTTTTTCATCCTCTTCTTACACACCCACTTCCCAATTTCATCTGGGGTCTCAATCATATCCCCAAATTCACTGAAAAACAATGAATTTGACCCAATGGTGAAAAGGGTTTGTGGTTCAAAGATCAGTGAGTACTTAGATGATGAGATGGTGATGGAGTCTGAATCTAGCAGAAGGGTGTTGATGATGCAGAAGAAGTACATAAGCTATGAGACATTGAAGAGGGATCTTGTACCTTGTGGTACACCTGGTGCTTCTTACTACAACTGTAATGGCAAAGGGGTTGCAGGCCATTATAACAGAGGGTGTGAGGTTATCACTAGATGTGCTAGAGATGCTATCAACACATGATGTTGTGTTGTTGTGTGGTTTGAACTTTTGGTTGGTGAAAGTTGTAATCTTTGTTGTTGGATTCTTGATTTGTGGTTGATTGATGCTAACTTTGGTGGTCATTTATGTTAGTTTAGATTGTAAGGTCAATGTACTATCTTGTGTTTTGTGTTTTGGGTTGAGGTCTTGTTGTCTCATTTGGTGTGTTTTGTTTTTGTGTTACACGTATCGTCGAGTTGTACGATATATGATACTGATATGACATACGAAGTGAGAGAATAGATTCGAGCTTATAATGTTTGTGTGACATCAAAATCTCTAGGTGGGTGTGGTGTGTATGGTGTAATATGTATTGGGGTTTTCGAAGATGGTATAGTTTCAAAAGGGGTGCTTAAAAACACTAGGAATGTGTATGATCATGGAGTGATATGATGTTTTTGAGAGGTGAAAGGTTATATGACATGTTTGTTGTTGTCTATTGATATGCTTTTAGTGATTAGATGCATAAGAAGATGACTCGAATGTTGAAGTAATGCTTGTCCTCTTGTTAGGCTATCTTGCCTGATTGCTCATGGTCGTTCTGATTACTTATTATGAACTACTCTTAGTTCAGGTCATTTATAGGATATGATGAACATAGATTGACATTGGTGCCGGTTAGATTTGGGCATGATCTTGTATAAGTTTGAGCATGTATACTTATCTTTGTTTGTTTGATATAAACAATGATTGTAACAAAATTTGTTATTATAACATAAGATATCCGATGAATACCTTATACGGATATAAAATTATTCAAAAGTCTATAGATTTAGAACTTTTATTTTGTGTTTAACCAATTACTTCAACATGCCAAGCTAGAAGAACATTTTCTTTTTCTTTCTTTATCCATACTCAACCAAATTACTAAACAAACGAAGTTGATTATTTTATGATATTTTCGTCTTACCAGCTGGTTATGTCATAAACAAAGCTCATTGACTGAAAATTTAGTACCACAATCATTTCCAAGCAAAGATGTTTTGGTCTAGGTACATTGAGCGGGCACACAAGAGTGTCTGAGATTTAGGGTAGTAAACAAACTGAACTTTCAATGAACAGTTCGTGAACCGTTTGACGGGAAGTTCTTTTATGTTCTTTCGTTTAATAAATAAACAAACACAAACAAGAAAATTTTTTTGGTTTAGTTAAACGAACAAAAATGAACAGAGGTCGCATTCGTTCATTTATCTTTGAAATAAATAAATTTTAGTTTTAAAAATCATAGATGAGTTACTCAATAAACACTAAATAAACAAGTTAAGCTTAACGCTCAATAGATTCATTTAGCGTGCCCACATAACCAACCTATTTAATAAACAAGTGAGACATGGATAACTCGTTTGAAGATTGTAATTTGGAATTGCAATTAAAAATTAAACATAAAAAGATAACCCTATTTGGTCTTTTATTGGTGTCTTTTATCTTTTAATCATATAATATTTTTGTCCGTTATCATCTACTAGTTTTTCTTTTTAAGTTTTTTTGGTTGATTTTTATCTCTAACTAGTTTTTATTCTATTTACTTTATAACCGAGATATGAAATCAATAAAATTAGTCGTATAAACATCTCTTAAGTTATGTTCATAATTTTGATAGATTGAATTCATAGTGTGTTATTATACCTTGTACCTCTATAGTAATCTCATATAACATTGCATTTATACCAATAAGATTCACGTGTTTCATTACTATAAAAAATGTTTATTTTCATAATTGTCTCATTAGCTAATCGTGTCAAAGTTGAGTTGCACAAACATAGATTTCTTACCAAAGTGGACTTTGATCAATTCAAACAAAATGATCTTTTTTTCAGTAGTTTCTTGATGAACTAACAAGCAAAACGCATAGCAAATTAAACCTCTAACCCAAAAAACAACTACAATGGCGTTTACACAACCTTCACACAACCCTTATTCAAACCGACATCAACGGTCATCTCATAAAGATATGACCAGTCGGTTTCTTCCACGCCAACACCCCCGATCAACGTAACAAACAAAACAAGACCCTAACACATACTCATTGTATCTTATAAAGAAAGCAACAATCACATCACCCTCTCTTCAAACTCACCAAAAAACCCGACCCGTCTAGTACCTGTAGTGAGCAGGCTTGTATGGACCCTCAACCGGCACACTGATGTAATCGGCCTGGTCCTTGGTCAACTTGGTCAACTTGGCTCCAAGCTTTCCGAGATGAAGTGCAGCCACCTTCTCATCGAGATGTTTGGGCAACACATACACTTCCTTCTTGTACTTCCCAGAGTTCTTTTCTTTCCAAAGCTCAAGTTGGGCGATCACTTGGTTAGTGAAAGAGCACGACATCACGAAACTGGGGTGTCCAGTAGCACACCCCAGGTTCATGAGCCGACCCTCGGCCAACACAATGATGCCAGTGTTGGTTTCTGGGAAGACCCACCTGTCGGTTTGGGGCTTGATGGTGATTCTCTTGACACCTGGGTAGGTTTCAAGACCAAGCATGTCGATTTCATTGTCGAAATGACCAATGTTGCACACGATCGCGTTGTTTTTCATCTTCTTCATGTCGGAAACCATGATGATGTCCTTGTTGCCAGTGGTGGTAACGAAGATATCGGCCTCTGAAACTACATCATCCAAGGTAAGAACTTGGAGTCCTTCCATGGTGGCCTGAAGCGCGCAGATGGGGTCGATTTCTGTAACGATCACACGTGCACCAGCTTGTTTCATTGCAGCAGCACAACCCTTTCCGACATCACCATAACCGCAGACCACGGCAACCTTTCCGGCGATCATGACATCAGTGGCTCTCATCAAACCATCAGGGAGAGAGTGACGGCAACCGTACAGATTGTCAAACTGCAACAAAATCAATCACAAATGTTACAGATTACTGTAAAACAAAGATCTAGCCACAATACATTCATTAATCAAACTTTAATGTTCATCAATTTATGCACATCACCTGTTTAATATCATGTCTCTAAGAACACAAATTACAGTTAATCACAAAAATCTAGCTACAATAAATTCATTGATCAAACAGATTATCAAACTGCAACAAGAACGAACACAAATGTTACAAATTACCATAAAACATATAAAACATAGATCTACGAACAATACATTCATTAATCAAACTTATGTGTTTATCATTTTTATGCATACCAACTGTTTGATAAAATGCCTCTAAGAACAAACATCCCCATCACAAACCCTAATGCAAATCTGTGTAGATTCAATCAAAACAGTTAAAAAATTTAACTTCAAATCAACCAATTATCACTCAAATTCATCAGATCTAGCTAATCAACAAGCACTGATCAAACTTATATGCTCATCATCTTTGTTCACACCAACTGTTCGATAAAAATGCCTCTAACAACAAACATGCATATCACAAACCCTAATGCTAATCTGTGTAGATTCAATCCAAACAGTAAGATCACAGAACTTCAAATCAACCAATTATCACTCAAACTCATCAGATCTAGCTAATCAACAGCACTAATCAAACTTATATACTCATCATTTCTATGCACACCACCTGTTTGATACAATGCCTCCAACAACAAACATCCAAATCACAAACCCTAATGCTCAAATCAACCAATCACCACCCAAATTCATCAGATCTACATAATCAAACAACAACAAGAGTTAACAAACAACAACACATACCTTGCTCTTAGTAACAGAGTCATTGACGTTAATAGCAGGGAACAACAGAGTCCCATTGGCCTGCATCTGATACAGCCTCTTAACACCAGTGGTGGTCTCCTCCGACACACCAACCAATCTCTCCTTCATCTTATGATACTTCTTGGGATCACTCTGCAACCCCTCCTTAATAATCGACAACACGATCTGAAACTCAGCGTTATCCGTCGACGACGGATCCGGCAGCTTCCCCGTCTTCTCAAACTCCTCCTCCGCCTTCACACCTTCATGAATCAACAGCGTCGCATCGCCACCGTCGTCGACGATCAGATCGGGCCCACCACCGGGGCCCCAATCCAACGCCCGCTCCGTACACCACCAGTACTCCTGCAACGTCTCCCCCTTCCACGCGAACACCGCGGCGGAGTCACGTGCGATCGCCGCCGCCGCGTGGTCCTGAGTGGAGAAGATGTTGCACGAGCACCATCTCACCTCAGCGCCTAAAGCGGTTAGGGTTTCGATCAGGACGCCGGTTTGGATCGTCATGTGGAGCGAGCCGGTGATTCTGGCGCCTTTGAACGGCTGAGAGGGGCCGAACTCGGTCCGGCATGACATGAGCCCAGGCATCTCGACCTCGGCTAGCTCGAGCTCGAGCCGGCCGAAGTCGGCTAACGACATGTCTTTGACTTTGTATTCACGGCCGGTGGAGGTTTTCTCGACGGTGAGAGCCATGGTCGCCGGAGTGCGGTGGTTGATCGGAGATTTGTGGATCTCCGGTGAGGGTGGGTAAGGCGAGAAGATGAGTGGGGGAGATGGGGGTATAAATAGGGTTTTAGTGGTGTGATCGACGGTCGAGATTTGATCTCTGTGTGGGGTTTGGTTTTTTATTTTTTATTTTTTATATATATATATATATTAAGATTGGTGAGATTGGGTGATGGGTACCACATAGATAAATAATAATGAAGGAAAATGTTTTCAAATATGGGATATTTTCTTTTCTTAAAAGGGAATATGGAATATTTTTTACTTAATAGGGTACGGACGAAGTTTACGGGTTTTGGTTTAGTCTGTATAGGTACGAATCATCGTTGGTTCGAATTTACTGGCTTGTTTAGTTAAATTGGTGTTGATTCGGGAGCGGGTTAACACGTTTGGTCGTTCTTTTATTATATTTTAAAAATATTGCTTGTGTTGTTAGTTAGACTGATTGAGTTTTTTTTTTGTTGTTAAAATTTAAAAGACAAATGAGAAATAGATGGATGTGCTATTGTCGCTTTCCTCTACGAAACACAGTGACTCTTTATCTCTCTCTTTCTTCACCGCATGCCTTTGTCTCTCTCGCGACCTCTTTTTTTTTTTTTTTTTTTTGAAATATGATGCACACAACAAAAAAAAACCTTTGGCAGAGGTGGAAAGAAAATTGTTATGTGAGTAAACGATATGTAACATTAACATGTTTATAAGTTTAGTACTTTGTCCTATAAAAATTTGTACAACAATATTCATGGGTGTTGATTTAAATATGGGAGTAATTATCTATATACTGCTGTGTTGTGTTTTTAGTTGTAATTGTATTTTCTACTGTTGAAATTTCAAAGAAAGTGAAATAATACAAGGTTAAACGGGTCATTTTTACATCAACATGTGAATGCTTATGTTGTGTTCAAGTTTAAGGTTTTGACACTGTTACAAACTACGTTGTAATTTAATATAAAATAGAGTATCCCTATAAACTTTTAAAGATTTTAGGGCAAATACCATATAAATCAACATAGTTTTATCTCACAAAAGTCAGTAAACAGTTTTTACAAGTAAAAAACCAACATAATTTTTGTTTTGTCTCACAAAAGTTTTTTAATAATTTTTGCATGTAAAAAATCAACATACTTTATGTTTTGTCTCATAAAAGTTCATCAACAATTTTTGTACATAAAAACTAACATACTTTCATATTTTTCACAAAAAAAACCCTCAACATAAAAATCCCTAAACAATTTATTGCACATAAAAAAAGCTAACATACTTTCTGTTGAGAAATTTTTACGTGAAAAAATAGAAAGTATATTAGTTTTTTAGGTGAAAAAAATATTGAGGGAGACAAAACAGAAAGCATAGTGGTTTTTTACGTGCAACAAATTGTATGGAGACTTTTGTAAGAAAAAACTGAAAGTATGTTTGTTTTTTTTAATTATTTGCCCTATATTTTATGTAAGCAAAAACACATCAATCATATTTGGTTTTTTTTTTCATATACCATGATATTAATACCTCTACTATCATAACTTGTAGTGACTCGAACAACTGACTCATAAACATGACCAAACAAGCTACTTTGGCTTAAAACAAAGGTCACTTCACATGAATGTGTTAGAACCTAACAACGTCATGACCAAACAAGCTGGTTTGGGTTCGAACAAAGGTCACTTCACATTAATCATGAATGTGTAGAATCTAACAACAAGACATTAGTTCGGGTCAATCATGTATTATATCGGTGTTTGAATGAACATTAAAGGTTTTTGTTTAACTTGAAAACATATTAATTATAATGATATTGTTTAGTTCTAAGATACTTTGATTAATATACACAAATGATAAGTTGCCTAATAAATATTATATCATCAAGTTACATATACAATTATGTATCTATCATTTGATTTAAGGGTATACTTGGATTAAGGCTTTTTACGGCGAGGGAATGAAAATATTTGGTTTGAAGAATTGAGTTTTGAAAGAAGAGTTAATGATATTACTTGACACAAAGTTAATCCAGGTTATAAATAGTTTTTGAAAGAGGAGTTAATGATAGTTATTTTATTTCATGTTCATGTACATTATCCGTATTAAACGTGTCATGTCTAACATGACTCATTTATTATCGCACAACATGTTTTGACGTCTCTATGTGACAATGAGGAATTGACCTATGATATATTGATTTCTCATCCTTGAATTCTCACCTTTAATTCTCAAATGTGGTCCTCAAGGCTCTACCCTTGGTCCCTTTAAAGGTATAACGGTCTTTCTCTAATGTTTATTAAACACTTACACAATCCTAACCAGAAACATTAGGACCGTCTAAACTCGGCCATAAATCCCGCCCAGTTAACCTTATTACTTTAATAATCATTTATCATAAATGAAACATCATCAAACAAAATCTATTAATCTTAAAGTCTCAAATCAAAATAACCACTTTTAATTTTTGAAATCCACTTACAAATTACAACTTTCCATTATATTTATTTGAAAAGTTAAGGTGTGACATGTAAAACATGTTAACCGCACCTCCGTACCACATCCGGCAAAAATGGGATATTTTCCAAAAATAATTGTCAAAGTAAATCACCGACAGTGAGTATTCTTATTTTTATACTATTGTTATTATTTAAATCGAGATCTGTTTCTGGATCTATGTTCTCTACTTTTTGGTTTTTCTTTTCCTTTTTTATGTTTTCTTCTTTCTTTTTTGTTTACAATATAAAATGAGTTGGCTTTTTGTATATTTTTAACTTTCAAAATATCTCAAGATAATATTTTAAAGGTTTTATGATACTATTGGGCGTTTACATCGACTTCTCTTTCTTTAATTTTTGTAAATAACTAGGTTTTAATACCCGCGTGTTGCGACAAATTTTTTCTCTTTAGTTAAGACTTAAATCGAATTCTAAGAATCCTAATTTGCCAAAAAAGCCCAAAATCACTAGAAAATAGCAAAGTGTCAGCCTCAAGCTCGAAGCCAGGTAACAATGTTGTGAGGGTCGGATCGAATTGACTAGTACGACCGCGAATTAAGCTGGGTACCGATCCGATCAATACTAGTTCGTTTTAGAGTGGTTGAACCGGTCGGTTGATCCCAAGTCGGCGGTTGGAGCCGGTCGAACTGGGGGGTCGGACCGGTTGAACTAGTTTTTTATATATATTTTTAAAATTTTCTGAATATTTTTAAAATAGATTAATTAAAATAATTATAATTTTGTCAGTTCTCATATCCGGTCCGACCAATGAACCAGTAAAACGTCCGGTTCACTGTCTGATTTGTAAAAACATTGTCAGCTAGGACACCATAACTGAAGCACACATACCAACTTACCAAATGATTTCCTTGTTAATTGCATCAGGCAGTAATTAATATAAGTTCTACTTAAAGCGTTAAATATATTTAAAAAACAATTAAAAGTTAACCTATTTTGGAGATGTGGCAAGAAGGTGGAAACCATCGATCTTACTATTTATGGTATAGTAAATTGCTAGATCTTTGTGAATTCATTAAGATTTTTATGTTTCCATGAATTTTAGTTTTTTAGGTTATTTGATTATTAATAAAAAAAAGTTAATTAAATTAGATGTACACTAATGGTAAGTAGAAGCTTATGTTTGATTAATGGAATTTGCTTGCAATAGCAACACTATAGTAATAGCAAAATAGCAAACAATTAAGAATAACTTTAATTAATAGATGCTTGATGTGATTTCACATTGAATTTAACTTGAAAATACCCATTAAAGTTACAGATGATTGATGTTACTTTCTTGAAAACCCAATGTTGTTGGGGTAGTGAATTGGTGGCAATAACAATGGTGGTGTTTGGGTAAAACTTAAATAGTAACAAAACCTAATCTTCATTTTAGATCTTGAATTGATATGCAATATACTTGTTTCGTACCAAAGGATTATATCACAATGCCTATGAATGCATATCAGGTCTTTGACTTCAAAAGTAAAAGTAAAGGGATCATCACTCACCACCATTGGTCACAACTACCACTTTGTATCTCATTTATTAATTTTTTTCTATCTAACAAACAACATAAAATAATGATTTATTCTATTCTTACAATATAACCTAAGAATACAATGGAATGTAATGATTCATTTCATTCACTCGTCAATTTTGTTCCCTCATCCATTTTGTTCCCCCATCCATTACATTCCCTTGTTCGTTCCATTGTCCCATACTAAACACACCTTAAGTAGCGTTCGGTATCCATAAGTGAGAGCCGGAATTGAATGAGCGATTGGGTGAATGAAATATAACATGTTTGGTCGACAAAAGGAATGAAATGGATTATTAAACCAGTATCTCATTCTCTCTAATCACACCAAATCCATTCCATCCACCCCCCTTTTCTTTTTTATATTCCATTCATTATTTTATCCTTAGTCACCACCACCACCACCTACTCATCATCATCAACCACCACCGGCCACCACTATCACCGACCACCGCCACCGCCGACCACCACCACCGCCGCCCACCACCAACATCACCACTGGCCACCAAGATCAAGAGCCACCGGCCACCATCACCGCCAACAATCCCCGCCGACCACCGCCACCATAACCACCACCACCGATCGTTACCACCAGCCACCATGCACCACCACCACCAACCACACCACCAATTTGGCCGGCCACCACCACCAACAGCCATTACCATCATAATCACTTTTACATTTTATTCCTTTGTCTTTTTTTTCCTACCTAACAAACAACACAAAGTAATGATTCATTTCATTTCTAAAGGGTAACCAAACAACATAATTGAATGTAATGGTTCTTTCCATTCTCTCATCTATTTCATTCACTCATCCATTATATTTATTAGTTCATTCTATTACCCATACAAAACAGACTGTAATTATTCCATCATTAACGTTACCAAAAAATATTTTTTAAATTTAAAAAATGAATAACATATTCTCTTCTTTGTTGTCGTAAAATTTACTATTGTGCATAGATCTCTTTTATATACATACAAATCCCATATATACGTGTGTATAAATATGTGAAGGACACAAAGAGTACACCAAAAGAATTTTAGTTGAGGATTTCGCTAGTTGACCATCAAATACGTATGTTATTTGTTTGAAATTAAAGCTACACTTGAGGGTAATATGGACATTTTCTTCACAACTAAAGAGTGTAAATACATGATGGGCCCTACATTATCAACAACACCTTGGGGGTTGGTGAGACCAAAAGACGATTTTACCCTCCTCAACCACCCACCCCACCAAACCAGGACAACGACATTATGTTGACACTTTTGGCTCATAACGTCAATATGGTCCAACTACGTTGGAGTTGCAAAACATATAACGATGTTCTTTTAATTTTTTAATTTTTAAAATAAATCTTTAAATTAAAAGTTACAAAAGTAAACTTATTAAATAACATATTAAAAATGAGTTCAAGTCATACGGGTTTGACAGTTTGAATTCTAACAAATTAAGTTATAACTCACTAACCGGTAATAACTTACACAATAATTTGACTAGTTAATGGCATTGCTAATTTTTACTTTTGTTATATAAAATCTAATTCATATGATCATTATATCTTCGCATTTTATTTTATCGGCAGACATAAATGTTAAGATTCTACGGTAATGGTAGACTTACAATGATATGTAATTATTATATCATTACACCTGATTTTATTGGCAGACACAGATGCTAAAATTATATTGTAAAGGTAGACTTAGAATGAAATGAAGTTTATCTTTATGATACCCATGGAGATTTTGTGAATATGACACCAATAGATAGATAGCCCAATAGAAAATCTCATGCTATATGAAACAGATAAGCAACCATTCTATATGCATGTCTTGAGTAGAGATGGCCAAATTGGTGTGTTGGTACCATGTTAAAAGGAATTTGGTTGGGTTGCCAACACTTTTTTGTCCATTGTTATTTTAAAACTCTTTAGTAATTGGTATTCTAAATATGATTGCAAAAATTAGTGATCTAGTTTTTTAATATAGCAATTTAGGAGGTAGAGGAGACTTGATTACTTTTTGAATAAAGCAATTTAGGAGGTAGAGGACACTTGTACTTTGAGCACTCTTGTTCAATTTGTTTTTTGTTTGACAATTTTTTATTTTAAAATTTACCATTTATCTTGTTATTAGTAGTGGTGTTGGGTCGATTTAATTCAGTTTTAGTTTAAAACCGAAACCAAAATCGATATTTGGTTTTTATGTTTTTAAAATCGTTCAGTTTCGTTTTTTTTTCGGTTTTCACTTCGGTTTGGTTTGGTTTCGTTTTTTATCTTCGGTTTTACCATTTGCGCTTCAAGTGTTTAAAGAAAAAACTGGTTCAATTAATGCATTTAAACTAAAAAATTTTAGGTGTATATCATTCTATTGATATTACAAATATAATATACATATTCTAATAAATTACTTGACATTAAAATGAATTGCAATTCATAAAATACAATAACAAAAAATTCAATAAAATATTTTAATCTACTAATCCAAACAAAAAAATTTAAAGATTATTCTTGAAACCTGAATATTAAATAAAGTTTTAGATAACATAAGGTAAGAAATTAATAGGATAATCATGTTTATATGTGTATAAATACACCTCTAAATTTACAAGTTCGGTTTGTATGGTTCCGGATCGTTTTTCAGTTTTTGTTATAAGCAAAACCAAAACCAAACCGAAAAAATCGGTTTTTGAAAAACCATCAAACCAAACCATCAGTTCATATTGGTTTTGGTTTTTTTCGGTTTGGTATCGTCAGTTTTTTCGGTTACAGTTAAGTTATTAAGGTTTTCTGCACACCCCTGGTTATCGGTGAAAATATGAAGCGGTTTATGGAGTTGTCACTTTCAACGCAAATAGAGATAATATTTGCCCTCATCACACCGTCTATTGTCTCTACCAATTACTCCCAACGGAAACTAAAATGTAAGATTACATTGGGTTGTAACATGTTTACTCATATGATTTTGGACACGCTAAATGTTTACTCATGAACCTCCATAAGGTTGTAGAAAGTAAAAAAGGCCCATAGGCATGTTAACCTGATAAAAGCATTCATGAACACATTGTATTGATTCAGCACACATTCTTGCATGAGAAATAGAGTAAACCTTTGGGATAGCACATGCTAAACAAACAGGATACTGGAGTACTACACATAATCCCCACGAAAATTATTTGATTGTAAAATAGAACAAAAAGCGTTTGTGGATCAACCCAACCTGACCCATTCCACCTCAATCCCGTGTTGACCAATTTTTCACCAGCTTGTTGTGCCTTCTCTAGCAGTTATGTATCCTCTACTCCCCCTTTCTTTTCCTATTCTGGGTTTCTTTTGTCTTGAGTTTCGTTTTTATCTTCGGTTTTAACACTTACGGGCTATGGCACAGGTTTTATCAAGCGTTTAGATGTCAGTCTAATCACAAATCTTACAGTTTTCGAACCATGACTCATCTGTAAGCAGGTTCCAGACCCCTCCAGGGTTTGATTAGTAATGTGCAGATCCCTTGTGGGAACTCTAGGCTTTAAAAAGGTTGGTAAATATTTAAATTTGAGTTTTGATGTATGTCAGTATGTCTTTACTATTATGTAGCTATTGCTTAGAGAATCACCAACAAGAGACTCTAAAAACACTAAAAAACATGTCTAGTCACTGTTACATCAGAAACACACTCATTTCTTAAAACTGTTAAAAATCTCTCCAATAAGGTGTTTTAAAAACATCAAAAAACATTGCAACATCATCACTATTTCTTATATTTATTTCTAATTACCAACCCATCCGGCCCCACCCTTGTCCCACCTACCCCAAAAAATGGCGTTTTTTCAAGTTCATATGTATGAACAAGGTTTGTAAAAACAAACCCCCCAATGGTCTTGATCTAAAAAACGGATGATGTGACGTTTTTGAGTGATAAAAACGCCCTACTAGAGATGCTCTTATCAAAAGATATTTATGCAATAGTTTCTAAATGAACAAGTTGGCAGTGACAATAACTTCAAAAGAGTCTCCTTTTATTGAACTAACATTAATTATAGAACTTAAGTGAGACAATCATTTTTCTTTCACACAACATAAATAAAAATAAGACACTTCAATGAAAAAAATGATAGCTTCAACTCTTTTGTGAACACAATATCTGCCAATGGAGTATTATTCGCCTTTTGATCAGGTTTTGCGAGAGTTAGTCTGCTTAATAAACCAGCTTTCCGCTTACAGAGATATTTTGACTAGCCAAGGCGGCAAGTGTACAGCTAGAGCTAGTTGGCCCCTTCGTCCACCTAGCGCAGAGCCGTTGAAGATGAAGCATAGCCACATGCTCAACGTTTTCTTTTGGCAACGCATACACTTCATTTTTGAACTTACCAGTGTCGTTTTCTTTTGGCAACGCATACACTTCATTTTCGTACCTACCAGTGTCGTTTTCTTTTGATAGCCCTTTTAGGCCAACAACGATCATAGTCTGAATATCCGAGGTGCTGGCACTAGTTTTTTTCGAGGCATCAACAACACACCTTTCCTTACCTCCAGTTGTACAGGCTACAACCTTACTTCCACTCATGACACTGATGCCCCTCGAATGATTTCTGAGGGAGGTGTGTGACATACTTATAACATTGAGCAACATCCCGAAACAATCATTGCCATATAGGTTCTCCAACTGTAACAAATCCAACACAAATGCTATTAGTTACAACTTCAGATCATGAACAAGCAGTTATGAGCGTGTATTACATTATATGGAGCTTGATTAGAGCCGTTCATGAAGCCTTTGACATTCTCGACAAGATCAGATACATCTTGAGTTAACAAGTTGCGCGTAGCCTGTAACAAAATCAAGCACGAATGTTATTAGTTGCTACAAAAGTCATAGTATGTTGTCCCATATTATGATAGATCATTGTATGTTTTTTAAATTTTATGCTATATATCCTTGGTGTATGTTATTGTTTGCTTATTTATTTGTTATTTCTAAACAAAAATTCAAAGCAAGTAGTGAGAAATGTATAATACCCTTTCGAGATTGGAGGTTTTCCCACAATCGATTGATTGATCAAAGCTATCAGACTGTAACAAAATCGAACACAAATATCACAAGTTAGTACAAAATTCAAGCGAAAAAAATGATTATTTTCGTAATAGTTCTAAACATGAAAAGCCATATGATCTGAGACAGATTGATGTCATGTCATAAAAAAATCAATATTTACATAAATATACGTAAACAGGAAATCAACAACTAATAAGGTTCTACAATTAGTATTTACACATTCAATCCATAAGTTAGATCAATGATGATCAAATTAATCGATTATCAACTAGATCGATTGGATCTAAGATTCTAATTACGATATAAAAAACTAACAAACATGTGTACGTGTAATACAAGATCAAGAGCTAAATATGCATACCAAGGTAAGAGACCCTTGGGTAATTAATATTCCCATTTCACCTTGATCATCAATAATCAAATCAGGATACCGATCAAGAACCTCAGCCCTGATCCGCCAGTACTGTTTTATAAGCTGTGATAACAAGGAATCGAAGTGATCATTTGGAGTCCCAAAAGATTTGACATCAGCAACCAAGTAGCTGAAGAGTCCCGCGAGTTTCAGGCTCTCGGGTGTTCTCTTGTGACAACAGGTGATTATCTTACCCTTTAACGGTTTATAAGGACCTAACCCATCAACCAAATACCTGAGACTTGGCTCATCATCTCGAGCTAGATCGAGTAGCTCAGCCACGAGAAAGAGCGTTCTGACCCGTCCAGAGGTGATTTCTTCGACGCGATACATGGATGGTGGCGAATGGTTTGTGTATTAGAGGTGTGAATATGAGTGAGGAATGAAGGTTTTTAGTTTATGACTTGTATACATGAAGACATGAAGTTATGAATTCTTGAAAACTTGTCACATGCAAACAATTGGCAAACCTACTCTATTCTTTATTAACGAAAATTATGAATTTCAACAATAGTGTCACCTTTTTCTTTTTTCATATGATTTATTTGTTTGACCTAATTGTGTTTAGTTTTTTTTTTTTAGTGCTCCAAATTTGACCCCAGCCATCTGAGTAGATATTTACCAACATGCGTAAGCAAGATTGGGTCCTTCTACAAAGAAAACAAGGTTTGAGGCATCTACTTGTACGTTGTTATGGTGGTATTGTAATTTGTAACGTGTTTTAACGGTTTATATGTAAAAAAGAAAACGTATAAAAATAATCACTTCGTAATGAAAAATGTACAACATTTTAACTAGTTATACTTCTTTTAAAAATTTCACGCCATCCCTTCGTATAGTACTTGGCACCTTACAAAGCAATTCGTAGAAAGCTGTAGAACTCAAATTTTAAAACATTGAAATGTATGTTCTTGAGACTTTTAGTCTTGTAAACAATTTTTTTATATATAGTTTCTCGTGTTTCGTTTTTATCGGAGACATGTCAACACGCGATGCGTAACCACTAACTGTTGTCACTTATTCCTCGCCTGATACTAACATTAACACCATATTCTATCACTATTATACGCCTTGTCACCTTAACACATTTTAATGCCATTTATAACCAATAAAAATCTCACCCCATTCTTGAACCCATAAGACACCGAATGCAACAATTTGTGCCCGTTGCGCCTTTCCCTTTTATGCTCCTTAACCTAGTCTCCTAGAGGCACACTCAATCTACCCTACGCCTTTTCAATATATCTAGCACCTCTAACAATTTATCGCTTAGGTTCCTACATTCCAAAAGAATGTCCCGTTTCCCTTCCCTTGCCCGCACCCCTAGTCTCTTGATACAATCTCAAGGAATGTCATGCCTCTTACCGACTATGATCATGATAAGTTAGTAAATAAGCCAAGTGGATGTAAAAGAGCCCAAATAGACCAAGGATTACATAAACACATACACTAGATAACAAGAAAGCACACAATGAGCAACAAGAATAAAAAATGACAATAAGTAATCCCATTCTAAACAAGTGTTGTGCGTACATCGCCAAATAAGAAGCACATAATGGGCAACATTATACAATGATCAACATATATAAAAAACAATAAGCAATTTAGAATAAGACACTAGGCAACAGGGGACATATAATACACACTCTACGAAATGCAGCCACCCACACATAATAACGATCAACCAAAAGTACACAACGTGAAACCTAACCAGTCAAGCACACAAAATGAAGTGACAAATGTACACACGAACACACAACTAGACCACTAAAGCATAATAATGCAAAAAGGTAACTAACTGAATACATTGAATCAACAGTTAATACTAGGATCTAATGCCGAAAATAATTTTTTCATAAAGTTAAACGAGAGACCTACTTACAGCCCTTTTCTACTTACCTTCTCGAAATGGTAAATGGGAATGAATGTAACTAAACGATAAATCAGGTAGAAAACCTCGCCTGAACACCGATAAGACAAAACACTATTGGAAAACTCACCGAAGTACCTGTAGGAAGAATTGCACGGTTCTTGCCCATTTTTGTTGGTTGCTTTGCGGTGAAAGAATGTGGCGCGTGTGTGGTATACGGAGGTGATTCGTGGGCATTGTATTGAGCCGATCTCTTTACCTATAAATTGAAAAAACAAAAACTTCAGGTTGCTAGATACTTGATGTGGGTTTATATCTAGGTGTTTGTTTTTTGTTTGGTCGACATTTGTATCGAGCAACGAGAGAGTCAGCGACATAAACATTATGATAGTTGTGGCTAATAATATGTTGTTTTATATATGATTGGCCCATGCTAAGGACCTCATTGTGTCTTACTGCACCTTTAACCTTTGACATTTTTGATCTAAACATGATAACGGAAGAACTCAAAAAGACATGACTCTTATTGTTCCCTCAGTCACCTAAATCCTCTACCAAGATCAATAACAATATTTGGGATTTGTAAAATCCGCTTAATTTTAAATTATAAACCCAAAACCCGAACTCATTTTCGACTTTCATGCAAAGAATATTTTATTGTCAAATTTATTTTATTCTAAGGAACCATATGAATTAGAAGTGTAGTTTAATCTTAAAAATTATTTTATTTAATTTCATTTATTAAATCACTTAAACAATTTATAATAAATTTTATACTTTATAAAATAGGGAGTTATAAATTTATATAGTCTTAAATTGTTCTTTATGAGTTAATATAAAAAGAATAACTGTATCCTAAAGTTTCTGCAAAACTTATAAAGTATTTAAGTTTAATGTTAAACGAATGATGTTTTATATATAATTTATGAATTCCAATTATTATTAAAAAATTATTAATTAAACTTTAAATTTCTAGAAGATTTATAAAGATAAATAAATAAAATTGTTTAACAAGTAATAATAAATATTTGGCAAGATTTATAATTTTTATAATGTTTTTATAAATATATAAATGGAATAATCATTAATAGTTTGGATTTATATAAAGTACAGGGTTGAATTTGTAATTTTTAATACTTGCAATAAAAGCTTTATTACCTAAAATAATAAAGACCTAAAACTACAGGGACTAAACTTGTAAATTAATTAAAACAACCCAAACCGCCCCCATCCCCGTTTTTCCGGCCACCAACTCCGGCCATCGCTCCGGCGACACCCAAACAACAGCACAAATTCATCATTTTTATATGAAATAAACCGGTCCTCAACCCTCGCGACCAAGTTTCGAACCTGTAACCCCATTAATTTGAAATTAAACTACCGATTCTGTGTAAAGAGATGAAACCGAATCAAGCATTCAAAAATCAATCTGTTTCAACTCATCTTGGACCGATACAATCGAATTCATTGCTGGAAACCGTCTATGTGATCATTGCGATCATAAAATACTCATAAATTAAAATAAGAAACGTACGGATCAATCATAACTCAAGCGGAAACACCCGAATCAATGTTCAAACTATTCGATATGAAACTGATCAAATTCAACCTTTTTAATCAAGGGTAAAGCTTCTAATCATTTGTAACTTCAATTTCAATTGAAACACACACGCACGTTGAATTCGATCATCATCAATACCCGAACCTACAACTTAGCCGTTGTTCATCTTCTGGGTTCCATTACTCAAAATTGACAGAGGGCAATCGATCATCATCATCATAAGAAGTTTTTCAAAAGTTTAATTGAATCACAACACCAAGAATCATCCAAATTTGAATCTACCACAGTCGCGACCTTGTTTCATTGTATTCATCGATTTCGTCTTCAATCCAGGTAATTAAATGCATACACAATCTCGATTTAACATAGGGAATCAAAGCCCTATGTTTATTATTGTTATCATCATCGAATTCGAGATCAATTTGAAGCAACAACGATCTAGGGTTCTTGAGGGAATTTAGGGATTTTTTTATAGAACTTTATTTATCAATTTATTTCAAAACTAAACCAGATCTGGGCTCTAACCCAACTGGTTAACAATCACATCCCTTTAAAAGGGACCCGGGTTCAAACCTCGAGCACCCCATATTGTTTTTGAATCAACTTTTCTTCCATTTTTAAATTACATGAAATTATTTTGTTAAATAAAACATGTTTGAAATTATTAAGTTACTTTTTAAAGGTTTTAAAACTTATAATTCTTAAATTTAATTATTTTAAAAAGGTTATAAAACATTATTTAGGCATTTATGTTACAAATATATTACAGCTCAAATTTGGATTATTTCAAAACACTTTAAACCTACATATTACAAATACTTTAAATAATTAATTATACAAATGATTATATAAATGATTATATAAATAACTATTTAATGTTTTATTTAACTATGTTATATCATAAATAGTAAATAAATCTACTTCTTAAACTTTTAATTAACTCATAAGACAACATATTATACTTTATTCTTAAAGTTTTGTATTATAAGATTTTTATAATAAATAATTTAAGAAGTTCAAAACTCTATAAAGTGATTTTAAATAATTTTAAAGTCATTTAATAAGTATTCAACTAATTACCTTTATCAAATTTTAAATAATTAATTATTAAATTAATTATTTCTTTTCACACATCATGTTTAATCTTTCTTAGTTCAATAAATTAAATTATTGAATACTTATTTTAAATTGATTTATTCCAACTTTATTGAACCAAAACATAATCGATTCATTATTGAATTTAATTATTTAAACCCCCAAACTCCAATTTAAACCCTAGTTCGTGTATAATTGTTAATCTTATTATTGAACTTAATTTTGGAATCAATCCGTTTAGGTAACTTGTAAAAGAAATCGTTGAAGTCTCGTTTAAATTCATATCATCACCTTATATATATCATGTGAGTTCTTCATGCCCCTTTTTACTTTATTTCACACCTTTTGAGGTGAAACATGTTAACCTTATAAACTTACACTTGTAAACATCTTGATACTTGTAAATGCACATGCAATTCATCTTTACCTTTTTATCATGGTTATTTGTGTTATTGTAAGTCTTATATGAGATACATATTTTGTTAACAATCATTAACTATTGCTAGCCTGGCGACGTCTTAGATATTTGGGCCTGACAAGCCTATTTGGTGCTAAAGCCGATGTATTGCCGGCTCCTGATGACGTATGCTTGTTCATCATGGGAACTAAGTACACTTAGCCAATCTTATATACTTGTAATCAAGTCGAGGTTTGGTTGTAACTGTATGTGTTCTATAAACTTGCTAACTCATAACCATTGACATGAATTGCTACTTGTAAACCTTTATATATATATACATGCGTGTGTTTAACCCATGAGAACTCACCAACTTTCAAAGTTGACCATTTATTTTTTTAACATGTTTCAGGTTTGATACGTGAAGATCTCTTCGTGCTCATATAGAACTTGGACTTAGTTAATTGAAAGTCTTATGTTTTTGTTTATTTCTTGTTTGTATTGCAATGCTTTAATTTTCTTGTAAATTTCAATAAAAATAATATTTAATATTATTACAACTTATTTAGTTCCATGTGCTATGAACAATCGTTTCACATTCGTCCGCCCCGATGATTCCGGCGTCGGTCGGGATGTGACAGGTTTTCGACTAGTGACGGGAGCAGTAAAATTTTCTTATGATGTTAGTATTATGGTTCTTGTATTCTAACAGGTCATGCGTCATAGATTTCGGGTCGGGGGAAAGGTCGGGTTGGGTCACAGAATAAAAAATATTATCACTAGAAAAAAAAACATGATGGCATTAAAATATAAGAAGATATTTTTGTTAAATAAAAACATCTCTAACTACTTGGGGTTGCATCCGGTAAAACTAATGCTAACTTCAATCAACAATAGACCAATTGATATATAATATTTTAGTCATTTTATTAAAAACTAACAGATAAATCTAATTATATTAGTACACTAAAATGAAAAAAGTTATATAAATCTAACAGTGATAATACATAGGATTTAAATCATGGGCGGCCCTGAGGAGGGGCAAAGTGGGCGACCGTTCACGACCCATTCTACTCAGGGTCCTGGAATTTTTAGTTTTTTTATATTATATATGTATGTATGTATATTTTTTTAAAACAAATATAGACTATTTAAAACCTAATAGTCTTTTAATTATGTTGACCTATTGAAACTTAACATTTTAATTAGTTTAGTACACTATCAGTTATTCAATCTAAACTTATTTTAAAAACTTTAGAAATATCTCGCGATTCACTTAAATATGTAAATTGATTATTTTGTTACAATGCTTTTGTATATTAGTAAAATAATTATTGTCATATGATAGATTTTTTATATACATGTTATCAACTTTATATTATATGAGCCAATTTTCTTCTACTTGCCTAGAGTTCAAAATTTTTTAAGTACTTTCAGGATCGGCCCTGATTAAAATAATTATAAAATACAAACCATAAACCTTTCGTTTGCTAAGGGAGCGTTTGGTTGGAAGAATGAAATGGAATGGAATGGAATTGAGAAACTAGTATAATTTTCAAGTAAAATTATGATTGAGTGGGTAATGAAATATAAACTCAAGGGAATGTTTCATCTCAAATTCCCTTGGTTGTGGGATTTCAAATCCCTCTTTAGGTGGAAGGATTTTGAAATCCCACAACCAAGGGAATTTGAGGTGAAACATTTTCTTGGGTTTACATTTCATTACCCACTCAAACATAATTTTACTTGAAAATTATACTAGCTTCTCAATTCCATTCCATTCCATTCCATTCTTCTAACCAAACGCTCCCTAAAAGATTTTATTGTGAATTCAATGATTAAAATGCTCGAATCAAAAGCTGATTTGTAATGCTGGTTTATTGTTTGATGTTTTTGTAACTTATGCCTTTTGGTTACTTGTTTGGAAGGTTTTCAATGGAGTTTTTGCTTTAAAAAAAAAAAAATCCTCGAATCAAATGAACCAAAATAGCAATTTACTCTCTTCAGAAACAAAAGAAATCCCGCCCACGCATGACGCACCCACTCGAAACACACGCCCGACGTCTTCAATCTTGATGGAAACCCCAAAAACTGACCTAAATCAAAATTCTTCAACAGATAGCAGCTCCGATTGGGATTTCGATTTCACCGTAGAAGAACTCCAATCAATCGAAGCTGTATTCGAATCTGCAACTTCTTCATCTTCTTCGTCGCGGAAACCCGTCGCCGATTGCGACGGAGATCGCCCTAAAACTCGCCGGAGATTGCCCGATTCGTTGTTTAACTTCAGACAACAATCTGACAACTCTTCAAGTGAATGTAGTCCGATCGGTGGTTCAAGTTCGTGTTGTCTGTTGCCGTGCCCTAGAAATCGGTTTTCTAGCCCCTACGGCTCCTCTTATCGTGGTAATTCATTTTTCTAACTGATGAAATGAGTAAGATAAAAGACTGTAATTGTGACAAATGGATGCGATGATCTTTCTATTTTGCATGCCACATAAAGTGATCCTTCTCTTAACAACCAGCAATGCTGTATAAGGTTTCACACATTTGCATTTGTTTTGAGATTGTAATTGTGACAAGAAAAGGCTCACTAATTGCTATAAAGGTACCAAAATACAAGTGATTGTAAGTATCTTATTTGTGATTCTTGTTTCAGCTACACCAAAGATGAGATATCCTGCAATGACTTTTAGAGGTCATATTGTGTACAGCAGAACATTTTCAGAGGTGGAGAAAGCTGCAGATGAGCTATTAAAATTTGTTGAAACAAAGAACAATGATGGCAGTCGTGCTGTTATTGGATTTGACATTGAGTGGAGACCATCATTCAAGAAAGGTTGCTTAATTGAACATTTCATATTGTTTCATCATGGTCTATGTAATATTTCTCAAAGAAAATAATATCCACCAACAGAGTTTTGTACCCTCTCCTTTGCATATTCTAATATGTTTTCTAGGATAGCTGGTTTATTAGATATAATAGCTTTTCTTATACAGAGAGCTTTGGATTATGCAGGTGTAGGACAATCCAAGACTGCAGTTCTACAGATATGTGCAGATGCTGCCCGTTGCCATGTGATGCATGTTATTCATTCTGGATTTCCTCAAAATTTGAAGTCTCTTCTTGGGGATTCTAGATTCTTAAAGGTTAGCGAATATTGTAGAATTTAAATATAAGTTTTGTCTTTATTATTATGTAGCTATCGCTTCTCCTCAACTTTTTATGCAATGTTTTCCAAATGAGTAGGTCGGAGTTGGCATTGCTGGTGATGCTCGTAAGGTCTTTAATGATCATAACGTATCTGTAGATGGTTTAGAAGATTTGTCACGTTTAGCCAATAAAAAGCTTGGTGGAGAGCCCAAGATGTGGGGCCTGTCATCATTGACTGAGAAGCTTACATGTAAGCAGGTATATCTAGATACTAGAGGCAGCAAATTCAACCCATTTGGCCAACATGGGTTGATTTAGGATGTAATTTTTTCCAACAGGTCACAGTGGAAAGGGATCAAATGGGTCAAACTCCACTCAAAGTAGATGCTTAAGACGTCTTAAATCACTTTAGTAGAAAACCTTGATTGCTATTTTAACGAGTCTATATTTTTTATAAGCTTATTAATACATTAAATTTATATAATTAACACTTATTTACTATGGAAATCAGGAAATGTGAACGTTATACTCGGTCTTTTCTTGTCCAAAATGATTCATTCTTTCAAGGTGTAGTGTTCTTTATTATCACATGTATTATGTATACATGCTTATTTGCCGTAAAACAAAGACAAGCATAGCGTAGGTAAATTTGACCCCCTACTATGAATCTGTGTGTTTGGGTCGTGTGATTGATTAAATCTCAAATAAAAGAATTTAGCTATGAAGAGAACAAATTAATGGGTCAAACAGGTTCAAGATAATCTAAACGTGTTTTCAATGATCACGCCATTCTAAATTGCTTTATATTAAATAATTAGATAAATGTTCTCGTAAAAATGGGCTTGTTCTAACGTGAACCTGTAGAATGGTTCAAACACTCTTTCCTTAGTATTTGTGTCTGTCTGTGGTTTTCTTCCGTCTAAGCTTTCGTTTTAATGTTTGGCCTTAACACCTATGGACTACGGCTCTGGTTTTATCAAGCAGCTGGATGATAAACCAATCACAAATCATACAGTTTTTTTTAACCAAGGCTTAACTGCAAGCAGGTTCTTAAACCCTCCAAGATTAGATTAGGAAATTGGGAAGCTAATCCTCTGTCAACGGAACAGCTGAAATATGCAGCCACAGATGCATTTGTTTCATGGCACTTGTTTGAGGTAAGCACAATGGGTGGGTCAAGACGGGTAACTTTTAAGATGGTCGAACTCATAACGGGTTTGGTTGGCTTGTCCCACCAAAACATTTTTGTTATTTTGTAAAAACTATATATCTTAAGTTATAAAATATGATTACAGAGGTTGTAACATGTAAACTATTATCTTGACCCGGAATTGTAATTTTCATTTCTTATCATCCACACATGAATTAACCACAGTATCGATCAGGTTCTCAACCGTCTGCCAGACCCCGATATTTGCACAAACGAGGTGGCGGAATCCGTGGCACCCTCATGAGTTTTTTGAAGCAGAAGTAACATATTGACATATTGTCAAATGTGAGTCATCTGTAACTCTGTAAGTCACTTGGCCTGAAATCGAAACTGTAAACAATTCATATCCACTAAACTTGTTTTCCTCATTTAATTATTTGGGAAACTTTTATTAGCTATTTAAAATATGTTTTTTTATCTTATAATGTAATGGATATTTGTTCTTTATATTTTCTCTATATAATTTAGTACCCATGGTATTTAGTTATCCATACTCGGTACTCCTGGGTAAAAATCCGATCTCTTGTGTAAATCGATATAGAGATCATTGGACGCAGGAAGAGGAGGGGTAGCTCGGGTTAAAAACGGTTAGTTTTTAGCAGATTGAGAAAAAAAATCAATTAACCGCACCAGTTAGAAACCAAGAAAATCAACCTGGAATTGCTGAAGAAAATAAGAAACCAGTTGTTTGGTTTTAAGTTTTCCGATAGTATATATTTTCAGCTTGGTTTCAGTTAAATGCAATCGAACCAATGTGTTTTATAAAGTAAACAAAACCAAACCAGACCTAACCGAACCATATGTTGTATTTCTTTTACTTTTTTTGGATTCCGATTCTCAAATATGAAATATGTATCAAGTTTTGCCCAATAAACAACCAGAAAATAAAGGCCCAGTGGTCAATAGCTTAACGCCTTAACCAAACTATAACTGAACCATTTTGTAAAATAAACTCAACAACCAAACCAGTTAGCTTTTCATTATCAATAGCTACAACTTTTGTTATCGTTATGGTTATATTGTGTGGCATATCAAACCAACTCGTAAACCTTAAAGACGAAGAGCTGATTTCCGTCATTTTATCTACAAGCATTTATTTATATTTTCCTAAGTTTATAAATAACTTATTTTGGTTAAGAAAAGGCAATAATAATGTGTTTTTGTAATAAGTTGATTAAGGAGATTGCATATATACGCGTTGCCTTACTTTCCACATTTTCATTTATCTAATTTGTTATAAATAATAATTAATATAACTCAGTTATTAGTAAAACCCGGTTTGGGTTGCTGGGCTGCATACGCCCATTTGGGTTCTTTTGGGCTTTAAGTTTGGGGCTTTTAATAACAAATTAACAATGGGGCTTTGGGTTTTATAATTTGTTTGAGCTGATTGGATTTGGGGCCTTTGATCGGGTTGGAATTTGGAAGAGGATTTGTAATTGTGCTCCACAGTCCACACAACGTTACACATTATGCACCTTAGGGATTGAGCAAACGCTAACCGTACCGTTACCGAATTTATAGTTCTAAATTATTTTCAGTATCAATTCGGTACTCACTTTTTGGTGTTTTTGTTATCGGTACCTTTGGTTCGGTACGGTACTAGTAATTTACCGATTTTTATCGTACTGGTACCGTACCGAGCATTTTCGGTATGGGTACTAGTACCCAATTTTGGTGATTTTTGGGATCGGTGCTTTCGGTTTGGTACTGGTACCGAGCTCATCCCTGAATTGCTACTCACACGCACATTAATTATATAATTACCTATTAACTAAATTAATGTACAAAAAAGTAATAATTAACTTAAAAAGTGCAATAAAATTAAAAACTTAGAAACTTACAAAAGCATAGCAGCACACTAATCATAAAGTTAGCAAGCATGACCCTACACAATGAGTCACCACTTTAACCATCCCACCCCTCAACCTGAAGCGCCACAACCCTTCATTGTTGGATTGAACCAACAAAGACAAAATTAAAGCAAAAGTAAATCGTGAAATTTACTACCGTTAGATAAAAAAAAGTATGTATCAATTAGACATTTATTATGTTACAACCAAATTTGCAATTTTTTTGTTTCTATTTCAAGCTAGGTTGGATATGTTATGCAGTGAGAATGACGACCGCTATGATGATTGTTGGGTCTATGATGATTAAAAAAGAGAGTTAGAATAAAAGAACGTCGTTTATATTTCATTTATAATTATAATTATCTTGTAGCATAAATTTATTTAACACCTCATTGTATTGTTTACACGTAGCCATAGATTTTTTTAACTTTAACTTTTTTCGGTGATAACTTTTTATGATCATTTAAATGAGAATATCATTGATAACAAAATAAAAAGTTCAAGATAACATTATTAAATCATCTTATAATCAATAGTATAGTTTGTGTCAATGAAATCCGATTGACCGAATTTATTAATAACTAAGATATTAGATATGTTAATAAATTAGTTATACTATTAAATTAAATATCTTAATACTTATGTTATTATAGTAGTTTAGTGTAGTAATCTTTGTGTAGGAAGGAATAAAAATAATTTTTAAAAAGAGGTGCAAAACATGTGACACGTGGACGGACAGATGTGATGAAACATTGTCGGGGTGATATGCCACGTGGAGCAGAGTTACTTGTGCAGGTATCCACCCACATGCATTTCAGCAAATGACTTGTTGGTATGGAACTCCTTTTATTTATGTGTTTTTTTTGCTTCTTTCTTTCACGCTCTACCCTTGCGCGTGTTCTACACGATTTTTCTTTTTGGTTTGAAACAAACTAGAAATTAAACTTGTGCGAGGTGACGTGTTTGTAAATTTCATTACGCAAGTTGTAGCGGTTGATTAATGTGGTTAAGTACATAGAAAAATATATGAGGTGAAGTTATGACAGCCATTGATATAAAGAGTATTATGGTTTGCATGTTGTGATACAAATATGAGTTAACATTGAGAAGACAAATTGTTAAAGAAGTTAGTAAAAAGAAAATAAAATCAAAAAGGAAATTTTAGTAAGTTTAGAAGGTCGAATATAGGAAAGAAAATTTAAGAAAAAGAAAAGAAAATTAGAAAACACGATTTGTCACGCCTGAAGTTAAAACTAGGTCACTGAGTTTACCAGAAGCATAGGCTCGCCAATGGGTTAAAGGTCAAGCTATGTTTTTAATTTGCAAAGAATTTTATTTGACAAAAATAAAGAAGGAATGAAAAAAGAAAAGGAAAAAACTTGCAACTCCTAGGATTCGAACAATAATCTTATGTTTAATATAAATAATTGTTGATTTATGGAGAATAAAGTTACGAAAAACTTAGAATTTCAGCACTGGCTGTCAACTGTCGAATTCTATCAAGTGTGGAATCACTGCCCAACCAACAATTGACTTGATTAGCTGTTGATTGACTGCTGGTGATCGGCTCTCAACTTGATGAGCTGTTGATCGACTGTTACATTAGACAAGACTGTCTATACCGAAATACATTGGTGTTCTGTCTTTTTTGAGACAACATTGTACTAAACCTGTTGATTTTTGATGTGCTTATTGTCTCTCTACTATGTGCATATGTTATCCTAAACCAAGAATAAATGTAAAATGATTTACTTTTAGTGTTTAGCTTTCTTAGTATAAATATCTCTCATTTGTATAGTTTTGAGTTTAGTTTGTTAGCCCACTTGACACTAGCTGATATCTACTCTTTGTAATCAAAACTATTAATCAAGTAAATACTTTGAAAAAACATCTTGTGTTAATCCATATGTGTTTGTTTGTAAGACAGTTGACTTAGATTCCACATTTGACATATGTCGATCACTAGAAAAGTCTTGTTAATCCATAACCCGATCCAATAACAATAAACCACTTAACCAAGAAGTAAATTATGCTTCAAAATTCCAAAAAATCCATGTGTCAAAATAGTTGAGATTAAATAAAAAAAATAAAGAAATCCCACCGACTTTAAGATTGGTGTTACATAAATGTGTGAAACATATCATCCTAATATTTAATTTAGTATATATATTTTTTACAAATTCTATTATTACATATAAGATAATTATAACACAAGAAGCTTTCAGTAAACCTATGAAATAAACTTCTAGCATCACAAGAGCCGAATCTTTTACCGTAGCGGGTGTGTTGAAATTTATTAGGATGATTAAACGACTGGGACCTTAGTATTTATTTCATGAAATCTGTTTACGTTGAAACGTCATAAAAATTAATTGTGTGATAAGTTTTGATGGTTTGTATATTTGCGCTTTGATGACTTGTACATTATTACGCACAAGTGCACAATTCGGTTTTAAATAAAATTTACATCGACACGCAAATAAATATAAGTATGTTGGAGCAAAAAATTAAAATCATATATAATGTCATCTTTTAAAAGTTACTAGGTAAAAATATAAACAAAAAGTTATAAGCTAGCCACTTGTTATTGGTTAAAACAAATAAATATATAGATAACTAACTGGCTATATGATAACTTTCTAACTTTTGAAGGTCTTAATTTGTCAGTTTAAAAAGTGATACTAATGTTATAGTGATATTAACACATATTTTGATAGTATATATAATACATTGCACCTTCTATTTTAACAGAAATAATAGTTTACAAACTCATAATCTTTTGAGATTGTTTCTGAATTTTATACACGTGAAACTAGTTTGGGAAGCTATTTAAATCATCAAAATATATAGATTGTAATTTATTTGAAATTTTTTAAACATAACCCTCAAGGTTCTATTTGGCGAAACTCTTTTAAAACATGTTAAAGTTTCGTGAGTTCTCCTATTATCAACTTGTATATGCTTTATGGGTTGTACATTGTGTTTTATGAGTTGTACTTCTTGGTTTCTTTCTTTTTTTTTAAAATTTTTTTTACTTTTAACTATAATACTTTAATATATTTTACAATTTAACCCTAATATTTTTCACTCTCAACATTTGTCTACTATACTTTTAAATTTTTTACATATATTCTTTTTTACGTTACGGTCTAAAGTTTACGAGTTACACGCTGCAATGTACGTGTGTGGTTCAACGTTTTCACACCTATTTTTTACTATTTAACAGCATCGACGCAACGCATGGGGTCCTAAATCGACTTAACTATTGTTTTCT
This sequence comes from Flaveria ramosissima, assembly GCA_025215565.1. Classification (NCBI taxonomy): domain Eukaryota; kingdom Viridiplantae; phylum Streptophyta; class Magnoliopsida; order Asterales; family Asteraceae; genus Flaveria; species Flaveria ramosissima. The sequence goes on along the minus strand of CM046046.1, from coordinate 33,878,881 downwards.
ATGTTTTACGTTTCGCGTGCGTAGTTCAACGTTTAATGTCTACTTTTCATTTGATTTTATATTAATTTTCGTTTTTATTCTCCTTTTTAATATAAGCTTTCCGGTGTTAAATGGTCGTTGTTGGTAGTGTGACATTAATGTTATTTGTCACGGTTTTACGCGTCCCGCTGAAACGCGAGGGGCTTAATACTACTTATGATACAATGTTTAAACCGATAGTTAACGGATATATAATACTTTTAAAACATAATTATTCATCCCCTCAAAGCTACAACAATTTTTTATGGATTCAAAAAATGACAAAATTCTCCTTGTAATTTTGGTTGTAAATTTACTCAATATGTACAAAATATAGAATTTTTGATGGGGGACATGGTTTAGTAACGTTAGCTTATTTTGTCATTATTCAAGAGGTAATTTATATAATTTCATTCTTTTTACAAAATTTTGTTTTACATTAGACAGATACAAGAATCGTTTTATGATATCAATCGAAATTTACACAGCAAGGTCTTGCATGTGAGAATAATTCTACAATTATTTTATCGTTGATTTTTGGGATTGACTTTAATTAGGGCATTCCAACAACTTCAATATGTATAATGCAAACAAACCAAACTTTGAGGGCTTAAATAAACGTAAATGTTATCTATAAAGCTCATGTGAGTTGAAATCCTTACAAGTATAAAACTAAATAGTATATAAAAGTAAAAAAATATTATATAGAAAAAAGTAAACTTTATAAAGTTTAAAGGGATTAAATGTAAGTTTTTAACCTAACCAAACACTTGAAAATACTTGGCTTGCTCAAATTTAGCTGCAAATTTGAAGGGGTGAATATAGTTTAGTGTAGTTCGGATATACTTTAAAATCAAAATAATAATAACAACCTTCGGTTATTAGTTTTAATCATTATTTGATTAATGATATTCTTTGGTTCGGTTATAGTTGTTTAAGTTTCGTTTAGTATTAATGTTTTTAGTTGTCTATGATGTTATAATCTAGTGACATTGGTAATTTATCACTTTAATTAAGGTTTATTAAATTGGCCCAACATCTATACTTTTAGTCTTTTACTCTTGATTAAATTGGCCCAACTAAACCTATAGCATGATAATTAAGGACGTTTAAGATTTATATTTTTAGATTGGTTACCTAACAAACCTTTTGACCTACATATTTAAACACCTAATAAAACCTATAGCTTAGAAAAGTAATTCAAATTCATTAATAAATACATGTAAAATGGAAAACCAAACCAATACTTTTGTTATTGTAATGACTAAGTTAAACTTATTTGGTTATCATTTGTTTTTCGATTATGATTCAATATTTATCTGTTGTTACCTCGTATATAAAGAAATCTAAGGGGCTGTTTGGCAGCATCTGAATCAACATTTTAACGGTTCAGAGGATAATATTTAAAAGGTAATACAAGAAACAACATGAATGTAAATCATGAGAGTCAATGGTCGTTTCATCAACCAATAAATCGATTAGGTTGATAAAATATCTGGTAATAATCAAATTACATTTAAGTCCATGGTAATAATGTGTTAGTGGTGTGTTTGAAGGTTTAAGTTTATGGACATATGATGTAATTAAAAGACAAGTTAATGGGTGTATGAGTTCGCCTCTTAAAATGTATCTTGCAACAAAACCACAAACTACATCACTATAAGTAACTCACATTTTTTATTTTTGAACAAACGCTCATTACATGATCATATGTACAAAATGCAATATATTAAGTGTTGAACAATTCTACTCAATTATAACTTTAAATGTAAAGTAAATAGTAATAAAAAATAGATTAACAATTCAAATGAGTATTTTCTATCTATTTGTTTATAACTTTTCTATCACATTTGCATTTTTGCTACAGAACATTCAATACTATTTATTTGTTAAAAAAACTATAAACCATTTTAATAAGCAATCCCAATTCTCAAATACCTACTTAGAGCATTCACAGCCTATGCCTTAAAATTATGTGAGTGTGAGTCCTTAAATTATATGAGATGGTTTTGAGTGGTTGTGAGTGGAGGAGAGAGAAAATGTTACTGTTCATTTGTAAATTTAAGGATTCACTATTCAAGCCTTATAAATTTTTTAATATTTTTGAAAGTGATTGTGAGTGAAAGAGAGAGAAAAGATAATGAAAAAGGTATAAAAATATATTATTAAATTGAATGGAGAGAGAAGAAGTGGTGATTTTTAGTGTAATTATATGGATAAAGATAAGGAATGGGATGTGAATGCTCTTAGAATGATAAAGGGTGTTCATATGTTAATTTGCAAGCATAGCATACCACAAACCAATGTCATGTGGATATGGGTTTACTTGTATAAAGAGAATTCGATATCGACCCATTTCAAGTTTTATGTATACAGTGTAAGCTTTATATATTATTAATTAAATATTTAAAATAAGGTATATATTTATATGTATATGTAGCATAAGGTTTATTAATTGTTTATTCGTAATTATATATAACTATACTTTCAATGCAAATTGGATTTTAATGATACAAATTGTAACCTATTGATTGATAATAATCCATACTATTAGTTTGGCCAATAACAATATCAACCTTTTTATTTTTGTTGTCAAGGACAATTGTAATAGCATAATTATCATCGATTTACACTTAATTTTCACTTCATTTCGTCGTTTGTTTCCTTATTTCCTTCACAATCATCATCGTGAGCAAAATCTAGTGACAATCAAGTGTAAAATAATGAATGATTATGTTAGTAGGATTGCCATGGGCAACAAAAATAAAATATAAGATTATTGTCGGCCAAAGTGATAGTACCGATTATAATTGACCAATAAGTCATAGTTTATATTACTAAAATCCAATCTGCCTATTTTTAAATTGCATACATTTTTATATTACATATAAATTATTATATCCATATTAATAAGCTTGATGGCCTGCGTAATTTTGATATATAAAAAATGCACTCGAGTTCATTCATTAAATAAGATCAAAGTTATACAGAGTCTCATTAAAGCTTAACTTGAGTTTAAGTGTCATTACTAACCCTCTAGTGAAGGACGGAGTCAATTTTGTTTGTCCCAATAACTGTAACGTTCTCTTTTCATCACGTAGATGTCATATTAGATTTTCACAATTATTTTCTTCCATTCTCTAAAGTAGGATAGTCCATCTTCCCATTCACAAATAATTTTTATTTAAATTTTACATGTAATAATAGGTGAATTCTCATGAATTAACGGCTTTGACATTAGGTTAGACAACCCAAAAATGAGTGTACAATGGTGAAATGGAAAGAAGGGCCGGTGTACCCGTTGGTACCGTGCGGAACCCAAGTCCATCCACCCTTATAATGGCTTGACTCGTATATACCATATAATTTATGGTGTGATTTTCATACCTACAAAGATCATTATCAATAACAATTTTACTTATTAAATAATATTAGAAATAAACCTTCGTAACCTAAATATTAACATCTAACATGAAGCTGTTTATTTAATTTATCAAATTTATAATAATACCTTAAATTTTCATCATTAAATAATATTTTATAAGAAAAAAAATCCCGAAATGCATTTTTTATTAAATTATCTTAAAATGCCCCTTTCAAAACCATGTTTTAAAATGTCTTTACTGGAAAAGACATCCGAACCTACTATAAAAACAGCCAACCGTACTACAAATGCATCCGTCCGAGTAAAGACAACCAACTCTACTATAGAAACGTCCAACCATCGCAAGAACACTTTAAGGATAATATGTTAAAGACACTATAAAAAGTTTTTATAAGGATAAATATTATTGAGGATTTTCCCATTTTATAAACCTAGGTGCATATCAATATATCATATCAATACACAATTACACACACAAAAATCACCCTCTTTCTCTCTCTAAGAAAACCTTCTATATATGTGGGTTTTCTGCCCTCATCTTTGCCTCTTTCGCCTGTGAATTCTCACAAAATTCGTACTCTCAGAGGCTTTTTTCAAGAAACCCATCACAAAAAACACACACTTTGAACATAATTCGACATAAGGAATTGAGATTTTACAGATACAAAGTGTTCTTGTATCCGATTACCCCCACTTCATTCAATTCACAACAATGTCCACTTTGTAGCGGACAAGGTAAATTCAATCGGAACATTCAATTCTAATCGATTCGATCATCACTTCATCTCTCTCAAAATTCCCAATTTCTGTTTGATTCGAGCTGTAAAGCGCTTTTCGAAAGGGATAGTCGTAAGGGATTTTTTTGGGTTTTGATCTTTTCCCCCACTTTATTCGATCGGAAGTTTGAAACTTTGCTATCGGAGCTTTATTTGGATTCCTTTAGTGAATTGGGATTTAGGGTATTGTGTGATTTCGAGGCTCGGATCGATTGCTGCATTGAGTTTTTGGAGAATTAGGGTTTCGATCGAGATTTGTGATTGGGGATTTTAGCTAGGGTTGTTACCAACGGTCTCCATTGCAGTGCATTTCTGCATCGGTTGCAATGATTATAAGAAATCTCTGATCTTCTTTTGGCAGTGATCAGAGGTGGGTTTTGTTGGTCTTTGTGGCTAGAATTTAAGGGTATTTTGAGATATTAGCAGATTGATTTACCGCGGTAGTGAGGTTTTGATTATTTGCAGATTACCATTTGGATTAGCATAGATTAGTATAGATTAAGCAAATTGTGTATTTGTGTGCCTTTGATGTTTGGCTTTACAAGTTTTAAGTGTTGTAGGGAGCTTTGATTTGGATTGTGATTACTGTTTAAGGTATAAATTAAGCTTAATTATGGGTGGTTTTGCAGTTTGAAACTGTGGGTTTGATGGAAGAAGAGTATTGAATCTGGAAATGAGTGCAAGGACATGGTTAATGGAGAGGAAAATAGTTGCTGGTTCCTTTCCGTTTGGGGACAGTTGCTCTTAAAAGTAATTAAAAAGCGTTTGTTTATCGGTATTTCTTGTTTTCATTGTTTGTGCGATTTGTGCAATGTCTCGGTGCTTTCCATTTCCACCACCGGGATATGAAAAGAAACTCACAACAGATGATCCTGATTTGCTGAAGAAGGTAACTTGAGCTCTATAATCTTGGTTGTTGTTAAAGAATCTGATGCCCATTTTGAATTTGTTTTTGTTGTTTTCCTTTCCAAGCATATGTCAGTGAAAATGTTTGGTAAGCTCTGGAGAAAGAATCGTATCATAATATCATTCCCAAAAGTTACTAGAATCCTAGTATTGGGGTCTTTTATGATGTTGCCATGAATGTTTGTGTTGATAATACCCTTTTGCCATTTGTAGATTGGTTAGTGGTGATCGTAGAAGGCATGACCTAATCATTATGAGAAACCAGAAATCGCGTGTTGCGAATGTTGTTTTTATGTAATTAATGTATGTTCAAATTGGAGCTATAGAAACTATATTTAATGGGGTTTCATCCATGTTCCTATGGTGTTCCCAAATGTGAAGTGTGACTTCACTTTACTAGCTAATGACAAAATTGGAGATTTGCCTTGCTTTATTACTTGTGCACGTGACACCTTGAAATTATGGTTGACATAAAGACTTATACTGACTAGTGTTATAAGTGTGAATGAAAAATGTTTAATGCTTGTCACCACCCGTGGAGTTATGAGGGCAATGTCATTATTGACACTCTAGAGTGGTATGCTGAGAATATGATTTTATCGATATTTCGTTGTATTATAATATTTGATTCTTGATGGTGTCATATTCATAGGAAAGTGTAGTTTGAATTTTCTAAAAGGCACCTCACTTGAAATACTGATGAAACCTATGTATAAATTATAACAATTATTTCTTTCACCAGTTTTTTGAAATGTTACAACTTACAAAAAACCTTCCCTTTAGGTCTCTCTTATTGCAGAGAGCTTGTTTAAAACGTTAAGTTATTCCCACTTAATTGTTGAAGACCTGGTGAAGTAAAGACCTATCAAACACACACAAATAGAAAATATCAGCAGCAGTTGGGACTTTTTTTGATAATTAGATGCATAGTTGTACACTTGTACTGACTCCATGTTTTGATGGGTGCATATTGACATGTATAGATTCAACTACAAGTGAATGTTCTAAAATGCCTTTATATATCATAGTAGGATATCAACAAATGCAGGCCGAATTAGGAATATATGGAGGACAATAATAATCTTTCTTAAAGATATGACACTACGAAAATAGAGTGATTGTAGTGAAAATAGAACGCACATGTAGTCAGATTAATGATGACTGATATGATAATACATGTCTGCAAGTAATTTGGTGCTCTACGTGTTTCAAAATAGGTAATGTTGCATCTAAGTCGACACATCTTAAGATGGAAGTTATTGAGCACTTACTGTTGATCAATACAAACTTATATCTTATTTGAAGTTTTGAACACTGTTTCTTTTTGTTTGATGCATCCTAATCTGTGATTGTCTTAGTTATATTCCAATTACATGCATCTTGCAGATGCTACAAACTCAGTCAACTAATGTTAGTACTAACTTAATATTAATCATTGATTTGTTTGTTTTTCTTTTTAGCACAATGGGCCATTATTTTTATTTGGCATCGACTTTTTAAAAATATATGAAAGTTCTATAACTGTACATAATAATACGCTGAAATTTCCTTTACTGGGACCATATACAAACGAGATAACCTAAGTAATCAATACAATTTTGGTCTTTGGTTTTATAATTTTGTTATTAAGTGCTTACTGATGGGGAAATGTTACCTTTATATGTAGCCGAATACTTTTGGCAATATGCTAACTACCTTTTCATTGTTGCTTGTTTTGGTTTTTAAATGGTGTTCATTAAATGGCTCTAAAATTTTACCGATCATCACTTCGGGATGCAATTTTTAATTTACTGAGTATTTCAATGTGCATTTTCTTAGTTTTGTCACTATGTTTATGTCAGGAAAAGAAAAAAGAGAAGAAGCATAAGAAGGATAAGAAAGATAAAGAGAGAAAAGATGGTAAAGAAAAAAGGGAAAAAGATAGAAGCGAAGGAAAACATAAAGAGAAAAAAGATAAACACCGGGACAAGAAGAAAGATAAGGAGAAGAGTAAAACCAGCATCCCTGATGAGAAAAATATTTACGGGCAATCGGAGGGGTATAATGGTGAAATACTTCGTCATAACAATGAACAAACTAAAGAGAAAATTGGTTCTGCTTTTGACAAGAAAACACCAATACAACCTCCCTACCAAAATGGAGATTTGTTCAGAAACAGTAGTAAGGTTGGGGATACTGATAATTTCAAATTTGTGCAAGAATTGGATAGAAGAATTAGAGATGAAGAAAAAGGAACGGGTAGCCACCAGTTTGTTGTTGAAGGTAGAAAAAGTAGTGCTAACCAAGTTGAACTTCAAAAGGCAAATGGGCGGCAAGCAGTCATGGATGTGGCTGGGTTTGGCGGCAATGTGGCGGCGAATAGATTTAATGGTGCTACGCCACCTTTGGATAACAGAAGGATTGAGAAATTAAAAGACAAAGGAAGTGATGGGCGACAAGTGGCTATGGATGTGGCGGGCTTTGGTGGCAATGTGGCCGTCCCAAATAGGATTAATGGTGCAACACCGCCACCTTTGGATAGTAGAAGGATTGAGAAAATGCAGGTTATAGGAAGCGACGATAAACGGATATTCAAAGATCAGGACAAACAGAAACAAGGGAAGGATAAAGAAATGGAAAAGGAGAAAAGAATGGAGAAACTGAAGGAAAAAAGTGAGCAGAAGAAAGCCAAGAGGGATAAAGACAAACATATCACGAAGAGTGATGCGATTGATGTTGCTAATAATCTGTCTACATATCCTTTAGAAAATAGTTTTCAAGGCGTTGGTAATGAAGGGAACTTAAAGAAAAGGAAAGCTATGGAGGCAAACGGTATTTCTCATGGTGAGTTTTCTTTCTTTCATATTCTTACTAAACATATTATCAAGATTTATTATTTAAGATGTGGCAATTTCGACCACACCTTTAACTATAAATGAGTTGATTTGGGTTATGTTATATCTATATAATGGGTTATCCAAAAGATTTAACTGAAAAGGCAACCAATTAAATGGATCGACTGGGGAAAGTCAACCAAAATGTCTCCATATGCATAAAAACCTCCTCAATTGCTTTATAAAAAAGAAGTTAGATTATTTATGCTACAATATAGGTTTTGCAATTCTACAAACTAATAATTTATTAAAAAAATAGATCAAAAGGGGCTTGTGGGTTTATCCCAACCTATTATCACCAAACTAGAAAGATTCCCCTTTTGCTAACAATTTTCTTCAATGAAAAACCAAAGTTTCTATCTCCCCTTACCATATAATATAACTTCCAATTTTGACCTATGAAGCTGCATCTTGCTTAGAAATTTAAACTTAATGAAAGATCTGACCAGGTCTTATTAGTAACTTTGATTAATTCTGTAATATTTCTTTCATGAAATATCAGTAATTTTCTTTCAGAGAAGCTGATATTATGATGGTTTATTAAATTTTTTAACGTTGTATGATGTAATATTACTAGTGTACCACCAGTTCGTAAAATTTGTATCTGTGCACTGGGATTTAATTTTATTTTCTACTATGTGAAACGAGTAATGCGAGTTCATAAAGGTTTCAGTAAATTACATCTTTATATCCTGGTGGTTTGTCTGATTATTAATCACATTACAGAGAATGAACCCAGGCCCAACAAGATGGCCCGACCCGTTTCTAATATCTTCCCAGAAAACGGAAGGAAGCTAGACTTTCTCCAAAACCCGGGCTCAAGTTTGTTAGACAAGCAAGGGGCATCTCATGGGGCATCACTGAATAGTTTTAAGGTCGGTAGTAACGGTGGTCAAAGAGTCAACGGCATGATAACTTCTCAACCAGTCTCGGTTTCTGCTAAAAAGCCACCAAGTCCTGCCTTTAATCATGTTCCATCCAAGCCCTCCCCGATAAAGTCACCACCTGTAATTACAAACCATGCTTCCGCGTCATCACTGCCTACAAACAAGCCACAACCTAATCACATTGCAGCCCCACCACCCACCCTCAAGCCGACACCTTCAATCCCAAAACCTACGGTCGCCCACCACCAACTGCCGCCCCTTTCATCACCATCACCGCCACAACTACCAACTACATCTGGTAAACAACCTATGTCCCAACCTAAACCACCACCTGCTGTTGCTAACAAGGTGGCTCCATCACCACCATTGCCTATTCCCAAAAAGAAACCGCCTCACCCTGATACCAAATACCTGCCCCAAATACTCTCGGTTCCAAAACCAGACCAGTGGTGCGGTTTAGATGACCAAGAATGGCTATATAGCAGCAAAGCAGGACGACCCACTTCTAAGAAACCACCAATCGATGAGCCGGAGGTCCAGGTATGGTCTGAAGCTAAGCACATAGAATCTGTTGATGTTTGTGCTTTGCCATATGTTATTCCATACTAATCATCAGTTTTTAATGAGCAAAAACGTAATTATGACGTGGGGTCGAGCTGTTGCAAGAACATAAGCGGGGACCCGAGTCGAAAATGGGCTCTGAGAATGGAAAGTTTCCATGAAAAAGGGTTGATTGAGGAAGATAGATGCATTGGTGGCTTCTGCAATGCTTATTGATATTTGCTGAATGCTGAGATGCTCTTTGCTTGCTAACTTGAGTGTAAAAGAAACTTGGTATGTGGTGGTTATATAACTACACCCCAATTTTTGATTTTGTAACATACAAGTAAGTAAGTATTTACATGAAGTGTAAGATAGGCAGGGGTAAAATGGGGATATTAAAGAAAGAGAGGTTTTTGACATTCATTGCTTTTATCTATGACCCCTTGTGATTTGGGCTGGGCTGGGCTGGGCTGGACTGGGCTGGGCCCTTTTTTTATCTATACAAGGCTTTCTCATTACTAAAGTCAACACAGTGTAGTCACTTTAATATGCATGATTTAGATCTCAAATATATAAGAGTTAAGTTATATGTGTGTTTTAGGTGTTGTTTTTGCTTTAGAATACTTGTGATTTCAAAGTATAATTAGCAGATAGTAAAGGACCTTACAAGATTGACAACAATGAGGAAAAATACTATTTCAAGGCATATACTTTTGTGTTTGGTTGGATGGAGTTAGGTCAGGATGGGTTACTTTTGAACGTCTGGTTGCATTGAATTAATATTATTTTTATTTTTTTGTTATATAATGGGAAAATAGAAGACGTTGCCATCGCATGTCTAACGTTTGATGATAAAACTTCAAACTATGACAATTTAGTTAATTTGTATTAAAATTGTGATATTTTTAGTCATATTTAGAGTATGATATATATGGTTAAATAAGTGGAAATTACTTTTTCTAAAGAAGGTATATTCAATTATGATATGTGTTCATATAAACTATATCTATCTTTGTTATTTCATAGCTGTTACATCTATATCCAACATTTAAGACAATGTTTTGCTTCAACTATGGCTGTGAATCTACTCTTGACATTTGTGGTTAATTTATAGTGTATGTAATTGATGTCACCATAAATATGACACATCGCTAATATCTATTTCTTTTGACATGATAAATGCTCATCTTTAACATCTCCTGAGAAACATGAAGTATGAACAAAAGCTGTGATCTTTTATAAAACTCATGGAGAACACATAAAAGAGGAAGAGAAAAAGGAATTTTAAGAGATTTTGCATCCGATTAAAGATTTCGTATACGCGTAAAATTCTTTAATATAAAATTCTTTTAATTTGAAAGAGATTAATGTACTCGATTAAGAAAGTATTACATTATGAAATTACAAAACAAACATATAATGTATACATCCATTAAACATTTGTTACACTCCTTTGATGCTCTCCAAATATCTTATCTCACCAATCAAACACACGTCATTCCAAGCTAACATATATGCTTATGCAATACCCCAATCTTCTTTAAGCATCGATTTAAACTCGCGCACTTGATTTTCAGGCAATGTCACGCTTACCATCCTTCCATCCGAACCATCTTTTGGTGTTGGGAGAACCAAAACGACACCTTCGGCACCAACATTATCGATATAACAATTTACATAAACGGGCTTTTGTCCCCTCACTTCCATTTCATAAAACGAGGCGTCACTCAAGTCTACAAAAGTCAAATTTGCTCCATATATGATAAAATCAGGAAGCGCGTCGCCTGTCTCCATTGCTTCTTTAATCTTCATTCGTTCATCATCGACTTTGTTCATCAGTAGGGACGCTAGTTCTAGTGGTTTATAATCTCGTGCACTAACGTCGGTTCTGACCAAACCGATGGTTTGACTTTCGTTAGTGATGATTCCTTTATTTCGGGTTTTCAAGTCATTTCGACATATGGTCACGACCTTTGGTCCAGACCCGTCTCTTACTTTCGCCAAACATTTCCAAATCACAACACAAATGCACTCGAACTCAGGAACATGTTGATCAACTTTCTTTTCACATATTTGTGCTTGCAACTGAGTCAACTCGGATTTTGAAATGTAAAAGGAAAATGATTCCATTTTAGAGTTACTTGAAGTAGACCAATGGTCTCCAACCGGGTCAACCCGTTTTACGGACAGCGGATCCGGGCCTGGATTTGGGCTTTGGGAATCATAGGCATGGTTTTCTTGTTGGGCCATCTTGAGGGGTTGGGTCATAGTGAGTGGTTGGGCTGGATAATGGCCTGCAATAGCTTGGGCCCATAGGTTAATGAAGCCCACAGCCGAAAACGCATCTCCAAGCACATGGGCCCAACTCATACCAACCGATTTGCCACCACATTTAAAATCGGTTAACTGCATAAACAACTTTCAAAGTAAGAAACGTGAAACAAAAAAAATAAAGAGTTTGTATGACGTGTATTAGCGAACCCAAAAGTTTATCTACCGGTGTCGCTCTTTAAAATATATTAACATATTAAAATGAGTATCAGATATGATATAACACAATCTTTTCTTACTTGTATATGTCTGTATCACCTGAGTGTAATTATAACCAATCTATAAAATAGTAGTATTTTAAGACACTTGTCTATGGATTAGTTTTTATTTATAAATATTCCGGTAGGAGTTTAAAAGGAAGACTAACAAGCAAACCTGAATTAAAACCAATGGAGAGTAGGGCAAATCAGGGCCAAGAACTTGGTTAGAAACAAGAAGCTTGTGTCTCGAATCATCTTTAGATTCGAGCCATTCATCGAGGCTAAGATGACACTTAGCCTCAATGATTCGCACCCCACTATCATTGCATTTGATGAAAGGACGACCAGAGTCTGCCCTCCTAAACCGACCACATGGGATGTAGGCGTGGTTCAACCAATTGAACATAGTTTCTTTGATGTTCAAGATTGTTAAACCATCAAATGCTGGTGTTTTGAAGTAGTAGACAATCCGGAGATAGTGAAGCTTCATGGCTAGGTCCATTGCAGTCAGCTCTTGAACCGCATCTTTCCCAGATATAAACGCTGGCGCGACAGTGGAGATTTTGATGTCGTAAACGAGGTTTTGCTCCTTTGATGACACCATTTTTTTCTAAAGATAATTTTGGGGACTTAAGATGTTGCCTTTGATGGGGGGTATGAGGTGTTATATATGGTGTATAAAATGAAAGGGGTCCAGTAAATTGATAATTCAATATTATGTTGATAATGAATTGTGTTCCATAATTGTAATAAGTTAACATTTAATGCTGTTTGTTGGGGCGAAAACAAGTAAGATTTAAGGAAACTTTAGCTTATCCCGTTTTCTAAAAATACCACACTTTTAATATTAAGTCCTCACAATATAATAAAATATCTTTTAAATATCCTGCATAACTTGTAAATATTATTATACGTATATATAATATATAAGTTTTTTGTATACAGGATATAATACATCTAAAACATTAAGAGATATATACAATATTTCTAAATTTTAGAAGTTTAATAAGTATAATCTTAAAAAATTATTATACACACACATAAACATAAATTTTGCTCCTAATCCGTGCTATATATATTATATAAGTTTTAAAATCAAAAGACTTGAATGAGTGAATCGGGAGATGAGGGGGTGAACCCACTTATTATTGTGGCAGAGCTCTTGTATATACACATGTAACATATGTAATAAATCTTATATATTTATGAGAGAGAGTGTTAGGGAGGTGAATGAGGGACACTTCTAACATTTGAATAAGAGTTAGGCAAATAGGCAGCGACGGAAAAACTGTTGTGACGCCTACGTTGAATGAATGAGTGTGATCACTCTAGTGTCGCTTCCTCCCCTTTTGAGTTGATTATGGTGAATCCAATTAAAATTTGGTTTTTAATCATGGGTTGTTTGGATCGGTTTTACTGTTTGAATTTTCTTTGTTACATAATGTAGTAAGCTTGAGAGTCTAAATACACAAACTAGTAACAATTTTCGATACTATTTAGTAAACGGACTTTCTACTAAATAACAATATAGTTTGTATTAAGGTCAGTGGAGACATCCATCGGCATTCGTGGCCAACATATTTACGGTCAGTGAAGAGAAAGAAGATTATTTGTCCGAAGACGAATGTCAAAGTATGTGAGAGGAAATGAAGAGGGGGGGGGGGGGGGGGGTTAGATTTAGTGTATGTAGAAATTTGCATGGGGAGACACTTGTGCAAGCTTGACGTGGTGCTATCCATGAGATCCTTCTTACTAGGCTATGTGTTATGTGGCTTGACCATCTTATGCCCCCTTACGCCCCTCCAACCATGACACATCCACGTGACAAGGGCTTGAGACAAAGAAAGTGACTATGTCATGACGTGAGATAGAGGGATACATTTTTTAAATTTAAACAATAACAATAATCCACATCACCATTTCTGTTTTCACACACACTCACTTGGTGATCAAGCCCCATAACACGTCTTTTTTACTTTCACTTGTTGTTTCTACGTGATGTAGGGTGTTCATCGGATCGGATAACGGATTATTCAGATTATTCGGATCGGATTATTCGGATTTGAAAATTTCAGGACCCTATCCGAAATCGGATTTGATCCGAATAAGGATTTTTCTATCCAATCCGAATCTATCCGAATTCAATTCGGATCGGATTCGGATATATCCGAATAAACCAAATAACAATTTTTTTCTATATTTTTGTTTTTTGTTTTTTTTGCTATTTTTTATTTTTAATATTTTATAAATTGGAAATCACAATAACAGATATAAAACTAAAAAATTTGACTTGGACGCAAATTTAAAATTAAAACATAATAGGTAATTGTATGGAATCCGAAGATTAGAATCTCTAATTTAGAACGACGGTTGATTATTGCATAATAATTTAAGATTATGACTAGAATGTATAAATATTCTTGTGTATTAAGTTGAAAACATGATAGATAGTTGAGTAATAGTGGGCTAGAAATATAGTTGAAGTCTTATTTGGATTATTCGGATATCCGAATAATTCGAATAACCCGAATAAAAAAATTGTGAAATCCAAAATCCGATCCGGATAGTTTCGGATATCAGATTTTTTGAGCACCCGATCCTCTAGTACCTTGCTAGAATCGAGGTGCGCGGTGTTTTTTTAATAAAATCATATTCTTCCCGTTCGAAAAATATATATAATAGACAAGTGTAATAGAATTAGGTGTGAAAGAACGTGTGAGTATACTGTTTAAAAGAAATAATAATAACCCTTATTAAGAACAAATCGAAAGTGGGTTTGGTTCAGCATTATGACACTTGGCATAGTAGTTTTTAGTAGTTAATTCAAACCTCGACCGAAATGATATGATTACACTAAAAATACCTGATTTAAAGAAAATAATCTTTTGTTCTATAAAAATATGAGTTTTATGTTTTGTTACACCACCCTCCATTTTAAAAATTAGTTAAATGTCATTTACAACCTCTGTAAACTGTAATTTGTTTTTTGTAAACTATAGATTATATTTTTTTTTAGAAATATACGTGATGTATGGATCTCAAATATCCATATACTATTCACAGGTGATTAAGAATAAAAGTACGGGGAGAGTTACTAAGAAAACTAATATTTATACGAAAACAAAAAAAACCACATAAAGCAGTAACATAATTCATATTTTTTTATTCATTTAAATGTTAAAATGGTTATTTAAGTAATTATTACATATATGTTGAACATAAATACGAGAATGAATAGTGTTACGTATATCGAATGAAAAATTGTTACGTATATGTAACCTATGTGAGACGTCTATGTAAAACTACGTTACGGTTTTCATTTGATCACTACCGTTATCTATATATACACATACATGTGGTGATAAAAAATTTATAGATCATATGATCAATTTCATTGTTTTTCTTGATTTTCACATAATTATATGTTTTTCTTAGGATTTTTTCCTAAAATTACGATCCTTTTAAATTTAAATAAAAATATGTGGACACTTGGCTATCGGAGACGGAAGATATATAAAATTAGAAGCATGTGACATTTTAGTTGGGTAGATTAAAATTTAATATAGTGATGGAAATGGTTTGGTCCCATCATTCCCACGGTCCCACTATTTTCTATCTACATTTAATTTCGTTTTAACTATTTTTACTTTTGTATAAAATTAGGCCACCCACAATTTCATAGTAAATAAATTATCTAACACCAAACCGCTTTTAATCCAATGGTACCACAAATGTATAGATGGTGTTTTTTTAGTGGTTTCGGTTTTAGATCATGAGTAATGGTTAATGCTCATTAAAGGGTATTTTCTGTCACATTCGCGTCAAGTTATCATTATTTTTTTGTTAAAAACATAAGTAATGGTTAATGTCCCTATAATGCTCCTTCATCATTATGGATTAGATGATTTGTGGTGTTATAATAATAACGTTTGGGAGGCTTTTTTTAAACATAACGCCTCACCGTAATGATGATGAGGACATTATGTGACGTTATGTATCCCATTACACATGGTCTAAGACTAGATGATGGTATTGGTGGTGGTGGCGGTGCAATACCAGCCTCTCTAGTTTATAACTTCTTTTATTTTGTAGTAGCAAATAATAAAGTAATGAAATAAACATGTTTTAGTTTTATGTATTATGTTTGTAGCCACTCGATTCAGTTTTTAATGAACTTATTACATTGCCTCTTAAACCAAATAAAAGAAAAAAGATGAATTTCCTCAAACATAGTAGATTTCGGCGCTTGATTAGTCGAAAAAAGCGTATCGTTCCTTCTATTAAAGATCCAAATATCTTTTTAGCCGATGCAAACATAATGGCAAAACATTAGTAGTTGATGCAAACTTTCACATATTTTTGTTTTTTTGTAAAGGATCTTCTAGCATTCACAATAATATTTGAGAGAAAAGTTTTAGAAAGAAAGACTAGATTATAAAATGAAGACTATGATATAAACTCGTATATAATGACAAGAAACGTGAGATAGCTTCGAGAGGCAAGCCTTTGACAAAGGTTTTTTATTAGCAAATTAAAAAATTATAAACCCCAATGTTATATTATGGTTAATAAACTCAAATATATTGACACTTGTGATGTAAGTGTTTTATAGTTGTTATCCATGTTAACAGTTAACAACTAGTGTAGCAGCCAATTTATTTAAATTTAGAACACATACGTATTTTAAGTCTGTCGGTTAATGTTATTTGATTTGGTTGAATTTTATCTTTTAGTTTTAATTTCTACTTTGAAACATAATTATACTCGTATCTAGAATAATAAATAAAAATTGCAATGAACTTGAACATTATAATTTAGAATAGAATGTTTTTTGAACGGCAAATGTACGACCCTGGTTCGAAGGATGCGTTATCTTAATCAGGTTTACCTATCTGTTTCCTAGCCGGGATCGCACCCCCAATCCCCTCAGAAGAAAAGTAATTGCTGAGGAAACCTTCTGAATCAACTCTGAGCATTTTACTCAGAGTGAGAGTTCAACTAATAACCTCCCTATATTTACATGTCATGTGACATGGTTGTAATCTACTTCCTTTTATGGATTTTAGTGACAAGAAATCATAAATAATGAAAATACTTGTGGTGTGAAATAATTATGCTGGTATTTTTGGTTATCACTATTATTGTTATTACTATTACTACTACTAAAATATCATTTATGGTTACCATAGTTGTCGTTATCTCGTTCATAGCCATTTCTTGCTAATATTGGTGTTACCCTCTTTCTCAACCACCTCGTACGTAACATTCATTGTTATCTTTGTCATGAATCCCCATTTCTTCTCAACGGGTTTAATTCCACAACCACCTTAACTCGTTACCTCTAAAATAAAACCAGTGTTAAGCCCTTGCGTTGCAAGAGGCGTAAAAACAGTCAAAATGTTGTCGCGAATTCGTGCAATAAATGTAAGAAAAACGAACACAGACTCGTTGAATTCATTCGAGATTGTATATAAAAAAACGAAATCATCACAACCCTGTGTATTGCGCCGAGACCATCGTCAAGAAAAAAATTAAATATATACTATATTTAGCCAGGGTCGGTTTCACTCAAAATCTATACCAAGATACAGGTAAAAATAAGCATGTTACAATTATGCATCCGAAATTTTATAATTATAAAACATTGTATTTTAAAATTTATAAAAGAAATACAAAATATTTTAAAATTAATTATAATATTAAAATAATAAAATATCAAAAATGCTAAACATTGGAAAAGGACAAAAGAAGAGAGAAATAAAGAGCCATATAGTATTTAACAAAATTATTTGTGTCATAAAAAACTATAGTTAGTATGCATATAAAGGTCATACTAATTGATTAAGTGATGCTTAACAATAAGAGAAGAGGAACTTCAATATATTTATTTAAACAGGCTTACCCTTTGTCTATTTTTTATTAGCATCATTAACCACTCCTCATTCAACATTAGGATTTAAAATATAAGTAATACGTGAACCCTTGGTTGGTTGTTGGAGATTGATGAAATATAAACATGTCACATTTTAGTTGGGTTGTTTAAGAATTTAATTTAGTCGTGGAGATGGTATGGTCACAGGCCCCATGTTTTTAAACAATTCTTTTTAAGACAATTTACAAATCTATTTATTTATACCCTTAAACTAAGTTAAATTTAAAACTATTTCATGTTAAGCTTTGAACCCTAATTTTCTCTAAAAAGTCTTTGATTTTTATCATCGTACTACCAATTCAAGTGATGTTTTTAAACTGCTTTCTTTTCGTTAGAATTCAAGTACACTTTTATTTTTGGGTTAAATTTAATTTGGTCCTTAAAGTTTGCCAAAAATAATTATTTTCTTCATAAAATGAAAGAACATCAATTTCAGTATAAATTTTTTTTATCATTTGTTTCAGTTTAAGTTTAAAAGTTTCATTATTTGTATATTGGTTTGAAACTGAAACCACTATTTTCAGACTTGATCGGACCAGCAGGTCAAACCGGTTTGACCGGGATTTGGAGGTCGGGCTGATCCGATCCACTCTAAATCGATTTGTTTTCAAGGAACTGGCCGGTTCGAACCGGTTCGGTGGTCGGACCGGGATCCGGGAACCAAGTTGGACCGGATCTTGAAATTTAGCTTTTTGGATTTTAATTAGTTTAACGGGTGGTTCAAACTATGAATTAAGTGTTTGACGTAAGATTATTGTTGAGTTTTTATATATAACTATAAACTACACATATAAAATACTTATATTGAATTATATATAACTTTATTATTTTGATGTTTAACGAAACCGATTTGTTTTCAAAATAATTTTTCCAATTTACGTTTATGGTTTGATTAAATCTTGTTTGTGTTTCGATCGGATCTCGTGGAGCATATCACAATCACTTATGTTTTCCCTTTAGACGCATAAAGTTATTGAGCGGATCTCGTGGATCGTGTGAAGCATAAGGTTTTTAAATTAATTTCACAATTAATTATTATAACTAATGAACTTCTTAGCTTTTATTTTACTTTTAATATTAATATTAATTTAAATATAAAAAATAATTAAATCATTTGAAATAATTGATTTGAGAAGCTTGAGAGAGTGTTTTCACTGCTTCGAAGAAAATGAGGTTGAAAAAGAATGCTAATGTTAGAGCATTCACAGTGGAGTCTTTAAAAATATATGAGTGTGTTTTATATATTATATGGTATGGTTTTGAGTGGTTGTGAGTTAAGAAAAGAGAAAATATTACTGTTCATTGGTATATTTGGGGAATCACTGTTCAATTCCTATAATTTTTTTAATATTTTTAAAAGTGGTTGTGAGTGTAGAAGAGATAAAAAAAGTAATGATAAGAGTATAAAAAGTATTATTTAATTGAGAAGAAGAGAGAAGATGTAGTCATTTTTAATATAATTATATGTATAAAGATGAATAATCCACTGTGAATACTCTAAGATGCAGAAAAAATGATGAGTTTTAGGATTACTCATTGTGTTCTTATGGCGGCGATGGTTGTGGCGTCAACCAATGGTGCATGTAAGAAGGACGAAGGCATGGTTTGCAGTAACTAGAGATAGATACATAGACAAAAAAGAGAACAAGAGGGCCTTAGAGACAATTTTATTAACCCTTAATATGTTTTGTATATATTATGCATTTAATGATCATTCAACTAAATGATTTTATGTGTTACAAGTTTTAAAAGCAAAAATTTTGTGTAAATATTAGAAAGAAATGATGATTTTGTGGTAATTTTACTCAATTATGTGGATATATTTTCCTGGTTACATGTATATAATTCTATCTAACTTATAACATAAGATTTTACTAACGCCAACTATATTTATAAGTTTGGTCTCTCATAACTTTCATAAATATTCCACAGCATGTAAATTAAATAAATCAAACCACCCTATACATGATGTCTTTTTTTCATATCTCTGGTTATATTCTTGTGGTAAGTGATATATCTTCTAACAAAAAAGTTATGGATTCTAGTACTCAAGAGTTCATGATGTGATGATTTACTGTAGAAACTTTAAGTATTGTTGTTAAAACCCTAAGATTTTTTATGTAGAATGATTGTGTTTTTATAATATATAAAGAGACTAATAAACATTGAAAACGAGTTTGGAATCAAAATGTGTAAACTATTTATTGCTTAATCATCTAACTATAAAACAACTATACTATACTCGTATTTAATCCGATATCATACTTTCAATGAACTAGAATATTATAATAGGAGTTCAAATATATGCTTCTACTTCCTATTTAGGGTAAATACCATAAAAAACATGCTTTTAGTTTTTCTTATAAAAATCTTTTTACATTTTTTGTACGTAAAACCATCATACTTTATGTTTTGCTTTATATAAGTCACTCAACAATTTTGCACATAAAAAACCAACATAATTTTTATTTTTCGCATAAAAGTCTGTCAATATAGTTGCTTCAATAACTTAAATGATCCATAATTTAAATGAGTTGAGGGTTTTTATGTGAAAAAATAGAAAGTGTGTTGATTTTTTATGTGCAAATATTGTTGAGTGATTTTTATGAGACAAACAGAAAGTATGTTGGGTTTTCACATACAAAAAATTATATAGGAACTTTTATGAGAAAAAAACTGAAAGTATATTAGTTTTTTATGGTATTTGCTGTCATATTTATACATTTTAGTGACAACAAATCATAAATTACTATTAGTATTATTATTATTGCTATAGTTATTCTTGTTTCACTATTCACTAGTACAAAAAGTTATATAAGGTGCGGACCTAATTTTTTTAAGGGGCGGGTGGTTTAAAAAGCCGCCCCTTATAGCCTTCTCAAAATTTAAATGAGTACAAATTGGGCGAAACTGCCCCTTATGTTACCTTTAGGGGCGGGTATTTTGACCACCCCTTATGTTACCTTTAGGGGCCGTCCAAAACCGCCCTTATAGCCTTTTCAAGATTTAAATGAATACAAATTGGGTGGTTTTGGAATCTTATAAACACCACGAACCCCTACGGCCCAATATCCTTCACCACATCTTCAGCAACTTCTCATTTCTCTCACACCCCCTTATTCTTCACAAGATCCCCCCTTTAGGGGCGAGTGATGTGTTGTTTTTGGAGATGTTAAGTTGTTTGATGTAATTTACAATACCTAACTTTTATTGATTTTATAGATCTATAATGGAAAATTGTTGTAAAATGATGAAATCGTACTTTAGTGAGTAGGGTTTTTAAATTCTTACGTGAGTTTTTGTTTTTGTTTGAAGATTCAAGGTGTGATTTGGGATAAAAGGGTTGATGGCTGATCAAGTGTTGGAGGGTAGTCAACCTGTTGATCTCTTAAAGCACCCATCCGGAATAGTTCCTACTCTTGGATATGTTCTTTTATAATACGTCTAATGTGTCTTTTTATTATTGTTACTGTTGTAATTATCATGTGCCTTTATGGTTGGGTAATTTAGTTTGTAGTTGGTGTGTGTTCTTGGGCTTATGTGTGTAAATGCATATAATCTTGCAAATATTGAATTGATTTTGTATGCATGTATGTCTATGTGTATATGTATGTACGTTCTTTTTGTCTAGATGTCGTATACTGAATTGATTTTGAACGTTCGATACACAATGTATGATACTTTCATATATGAAACATGTGATACGCTGTGATAATTTTTGGTTGATTAAGCGATTTGTACACGGAGTTAATTCTGGATATTAAATAATAAAAATATTTTTTTCTATCATTTAAACATAAGGGGCGGGTTTCATAGCTGCCCCTTTTGATGTACATAAGGGTGAGTTTAAAAACCGCCCATTATTAATATACATAAAGGAGGGGAGGTTCAAAAACCATCCCTTATTGATGTACATAAGGGGGGGGGGGGGGGTTCAAAAGCCGCTCCTTATGCAACCGCCCCATATGATGAAATCTTATAAGGTGCGTAGCCATATGGGGCGGGCTAAAAACTGCCCCTTATGGCCATTTTACCAGCCCATTTGCTTCTTTTTTTTACTAGTGATCACTACTAAATTCTCTTTGATGGTCATCATGGACGTTGCGGTCATCCTCTTTCATAGCCACTCTTGCTCATAGTCGTTCGTTTCCTCAACCACCTCGTACACAACACTCATTGCTATCTTTTCTATGAATCCTCATCTCTTCTCAACATGTTTCACTCCACAACCACCTTAACTTGTTTCCCTTCGCAGATCAAGTTTCATATGCGCGACTACCACAACTTAATGTCGATACATCTTTTCCTCCTCCAAGTTTTTTCAAAAATTCACTTAGAGATCATCCATTGCATGCGACGGTTACTCTTTAAACATATTTATTGTTACAAAAATTGTTATTTCATTAAGGATATTTTAACTAATACGTTTGTCTTTATATATGATTTAGAGATAATAAAAACTATGAACTCTATAAAGGCATGAATTTATCTTTTTTTATTGAACGGCAAGTATGCGACCCTGATTCGAAGAATTACATGAATTTATGATGCTGACGGTTTGTAAACTAAAATATAAGTGAACACTTGGCTATTGATGAAAGATGGATGAAATATGAACAATAATTGTGTGACATTTTAGTTGGGCAGTTAAGAATTTAATTTAGTCATGGCCTCATGGGAGATGAAATGGTCCAAGGGCCCCACTTTTCTTAAACTACTTCCTTTAGTTCATTTTTAAGTATACCTTAATTTTCTTTTATAATAATAAGAAAATTAGGACATCAACAATTTTTAAAGAAGCAAGGGTAAATTAAACATCATTTCGTTAGAAAATACAAATTTTGTATATTTTAAGAAAAGTTTTGTTAGAGAAAAAAAGAGTGTAAATGATACTTGATTTAACTTTCATACTCAGAGGCGAGAGAGGAGCTAGATCATGAATTAATGTACGCTAGCAGACTATTATCCACAATTTAAACTCATGATAGAGTTTTGTATGCATATAAACTTATAAGGGAAAATGTCATAAAATGGTAACCAAGTTTTAAAAGTGTTCTAATTTAGTCACTCATGCATATTTTTCTCAAATTGGACAACCAAACGATCAAATCGAGATATCATTAAATTTTCTTATGTCAAGTAAGTAATGGTGGAGAAGACGTGAGGATCAGAATTTTCAATATATAAAATAATATTACAGAATAAAAAAACATGTTAATTGTAAAAAAAAAATAAAAAAACTATCTAAAATTTATGTTAACGTTCCATATCAGCATCAAAAGATAGAAATATATTTCCTAATTGAAACCAAAAGTATAACATGCTAAAAATATATTTAAGACTTTTAATTTATATAAAATATAAAAACCGAATGATCTAATTAAAACACTTTTAAAACTTTAGTTACCTAATTGGAACACAATCTCTCACCAAACAAACATGGTGTTAACAAAACTCTAAGCCACTGATGAACCACTCGTCTTAAATGGTCAAATGGATCAAACCAACACTAAACAACAATAAGTCATACCACAATCTAGGATACGGCTTAAACACCTTTCCAACATTGAAAAGAGAAAAACCATTTTAGAAACCATAAAGAAAAAGCATTGAAGGCATGGGAAATGGGAAGAATGAGAGGAGCGCGATAACACATTCATTAGGCACACGGAGTGATATACGGGGAGTGAACTGGACCATCGGCCAAATCGGAAACACCACCCCTCTCTTTTGGCCTCGAAAGTTAAATCGCCAAATTGGTGGTCTCTCCTCGACTCTCCTCGACTCCTTCCCGACCCATTGTATTATTTTGCTTCTTTTTATTGATAAATTCAACCAATGAAAATCCAACACTAGACAAATTGTTTTTCTATCATTTCTCAAAACCTAAAATTATAAAGTTTTATTTATTTTTAAGAAAATTACATAAATGGTCCCTGTAGTTTAACCAGATTGCACATTTCACCCCTAAACTTTGAAAATTGTAAATTATTTAGAAATTTTGTATAGTCATTATTGTAAAAGATAACACCAAACATATATGTAGGCGTTGCACTTTTGGTCCCTAGAATTAAATTTAAAAGATAGTTCAAACTTTATAGAAATGCATAAAAATTGAATGAGTCTAATGTTAGGGATCAAACATGTAATGAGTACAAGTTTAGACTAACTTGGTAATTTTTAAAGTTTAGGGACCAAACATGCAATCTGATTAAACCACAGAAACCATTTATGTAACTTTCTGTATATTTTTTTTTCCTTTAAACATTCTTATATAAATTGAATGAAACTGAGTTGTTTTCAAATTAAAGTTTTTTGTTTACGTTTATGCTTTAATCGGATCTCGTTGAACATATTACAAGACGTTACGTTTCCCCTTTAGACACATAAAATCTTTCGATTGGATCTTGTGAAGAACAATCATCAATGTTACTAGACTACACAACAATAAACATTAGAAAGGATAATTACATAGACAAAGACAGAGAACACTAAGAGACTTAGAGACAATCTTTTTACCCTTAATATTGTTTTGTATATATTATGTTTTTAGCGACAAATCTATCTTACTAATCTTACTATTACTACTAAATTACTTTATTCCATTGCCTGTGTTTGAACCTATGATCTCCCATCTAAAAGGCAAATCCTCTACCAAGTGGACTAGCTTCACATTTATGTGGTCTTGGTTACATGTATCATAATTTTAGCTAACTTATGATATAATTTTATCAATTCCAGTTATTTTTTAACGTCGTCATGGTAATTTAAGAGAACATTACGTAGTTGTAAAAATCTTTGTTTTAGAAGATGTAAATGTCGTTTAAAAGCAAATGATAATACTAAAATCTCCAATTTAAATAAATACAAAAACAAAAAACAAATGAAAAAGAATTATAATAAGAAAAGTAAAAAAAGTTAATCGTAAAAATAATGATACGAAGAACTTAATTAAAAAAAGAAAGGAAAAATCAAAAGGAAAGAAATACAAATATCTAAAAAAGCCGAAAGGAAAGTTAAATATAATAAGACAAGCAAGACATAAGAAAAACTTTAAAAATAAAACCAAACTAGTTTTATAACCGCGCCTTGCGGCGGTTACATTAAATCATGAAAAAATTAACGTCGGAACATTGTCTCGTATCGTCTTGTTGAGAGGGCGTTGCTGATTAGGAAACTTTATGTAGGAAAAACGTGACCTTAGCGCACCTTGCTAACAATCGAAACTGTCATAAACCCAGACATTGCAACGGGATGTTGATAACACTCAAACTTTAGAAACAGTTAAAAATTTCATGTTGATATTTGATTATATTTATTTAATCAGTTGTACATATTATTAAAACTACTAATAGTACTAAATAGTAAAATAAGGACCATTTAACACTAATCATCAGTACGAAGTCCCAATACGAACATTCAACACATGTTTGATTAATATACTTGTTTTGATGATACATATACGACAAATGTTGGTTGTAAAATTTGATTCGGAAGCACTATTTTAAAAAGATTTTTACATTTACTTTAAGCCACTCACACCGTATGTTACCATAATTAAAGCGAAAAGTACATAATAACTTTCATTATTTATAATAGTGTCCTAATACAGATACACCCCATATTATAAATCGACACCCACCACCTATATGTCTCGTATGAGACCATACTCGACGTATAGAATTGAAAACACTGAAAACGAAGAAAATTCAGGTGGGGAGGTTGTTAGAAGACTATATGCCCCATATAGCCCTATACGACACATATAAGGTTATACGACACATATAACAAAATTCGACACTAACTATGAGGAAAAAAACCAAGGGACTATCAGAGGGGTTGTACGCCATGTATAGGACTATACGGCCCTCTATACGACGCGTATGAGCCTATACGACACGTATTGAAATTTGGGTTTTAATTTATTATTTTGAGTCATGTAAATATCCATTCCCTTCTTATAAACATCATAACAAAGTTGTACCTTTTGCATATTAATGTGTACTCTCTCATTGGAAAATATAAATGTCAGAAAAAAACCATTAAACAAGGGCTCTTTTAAATAGACGCCCCAATATTTTAAATCAACACCCCAAAATTTCTATACGTGTCGTATAGCCCCATACGCGTCGTATAGAGGGGGGTCGTATAAGGCTGTATGTGTCGTATAGGGCTATATGTGTCGTATAGGGGGGTCGTATAGGGCTATATGGGGCGTAAAGCTTTCTGACAGCCCCCTGAATTTTTCCTCGTAGTCAGTGTCGAAATTCGCTATACACGTTGTATAGCCCTATATGTGTCGTATAGGGGGGGTCGTATAGGGCTATATGGGGCGTATAGCTCTCTGACAGCCCCCTGAATTTTCCTCATTTTTAGTGTATTCGAACCTATACGTCGCGTATGGACCCATACGCAGCGTATAGGTGGGTGTCGATTTATAAAATGGGATGTCGTTTTATTAGGACCCTTAAACAAAAGGGGTAATGTAGTCAAAGTAAAAGGCTACACTTGAGTAATAAGAAATCTCAACCTTTGAACATAAATCAACAGCACGCGTCCCCAGATAAAAGTATACACTAACATAAAACACGTAAAACCTAATAAGCATAAATTAAAACAATACTATGCAGAAACTCGTTGCAAATTAGTATTATATAAATAACAAATAACATAAAAAAATTAATTTGTTGAATTGTTAGATCGCTTCTACTGTCAATTTAAAATTTGGGTGGTTTGAACAGTTATATAGATCCAAGTACTTTTTTTGTTCTTCTAGCTAGGGTTGCAAAGGAACCAAACAAACACGAACAAGTTCGTGTTCGTTCGTTAAGAAAAATAAAGTTGTTTATGAATTGTTCACGAACACTTAGCGAATGATATTTTTTGTTCGTGTTCGTTCATTAAGAAAATTAACATTTTCATGAACTGTTCACGAATACTTACCAAACGTAAATGAATATAAACAAAAGCAAACGAACACAAATAACTGTTCATGAACAAAACGAATACAAAGAAGCTCATGAACACAAATGAATACAAATTATTATAGATTTATTTTAGAATAAAATCTACATTTTTATTACAAACATTATACAAAATCATTAAAGAATAAATAAGTACTTAACATAAATATCATAATATACTTGATATAATAGTCATAAAAATACCTAACACAAAAATTAAGAATATAAACGAACTCATTAACAAACATAAATGAACACATTATCGAACGTTCACGAACGGACATTAACGAACATAAATGAACACATTATCGAACGTTCACGAACATAAATAAACGAACACAACTTGTGTTCATGTTCGTTCATTTAACTAAACCAACAAAATTTTCTTGTTCGTGTTCGTTCATTTACTAAATAAACGAACATAAACGAACTTCCCGTCGAACAGTCTATGAACTGTTCGCTGAACGTTCAATTCGTTTGCAGCCCTACTTGTAACCTTCAGAAACAATTAAAAATGGTTCAAGAATATTATAGACATGCATATTTGGATATTTTGAGAATAGACATAAACGATCGTTTCAGTCTACATGTCTGGTCCCACTCTTAAAACGTGGCCCTAACCATAGCACGAGATAAATATTGTCAGTTTTGGGTCGTCTAAAATATAACATATTTATTAAAGGGATCATCTCAAACACGACATGTTTAATAAATAGGTTGAGTCATTAGCCAGTTACATTTTTTCTTGAAAAGTTCCTATTCAGAGTTAAAAAGGTGTTTATAAGAAGTTTTAATGTAATTTGATAATTGATTCTTATTTTCCCCTTACTTTCACTCCAGAAGCAAAGTTAATTTCTTCGTAGAGACTTAATTTTCAACAACTTTATTCATCATCCCCTCTATCATTCTCACTTTCTCAATCTTCAATTTAGCATTTGGTTTTTAAAAATTCAAACTGAATATATAAAGCTAAGTTTGTTAATGAGGATAAAAATGCTTATTTAAATTGATACTAAATATAAGAGATGAGAAACAAAAACATCTATGAATACCAATTACACTAAAAAATCATTTAGGCTGAAATTATTAATTAGTTTTAATTGTTACCAACTCATATAGTATTATTCATGTTAGTAAACATACAATAAATGAGTCCATCCAAAACACAATAAAATACATGTCTAGTTAAAGGTTGATGTCCTTAACACAATATATATATGTGTTAGGTTTCTCTATTTAACATCCCAACCTGTAATTCTTTAACGTGTCAGTCCAAATTTCTTTAACGCGTTAGCTTGACACGTTTGATGACTCTTGTCTATTTTGGACCATTACTAATTAACCCATATATGTACATCAAACTGGTCACACTACCGACTCGCTTCGAGTCAAGTTTCAACAATTTCTAATCAATAATTCATTAGACATGAAAAATATGCCAAATACGTGCAACTTTCATGATAAATGTAAGCATTAACGTTCCACCCTCCATATTTAAAGCTCTATTATTTGAACATGACCACTGAAAGTTAAAAGACTTAAGAGGTGTGCCACAATTATATGAGCGTTTAATAAATCTTTTACATGTTAAATTCACTTCACAAAACATTAGTAAAGTTTAATGTTGTTCAAATAATGTCGCACATGTATTTTCCATTAAGCGATACGAGAGGGAGAATCAATATGGGAGAAGCAAGATTCAGAGCTTTCAAAAAATAAACAGGTTTTAATATTGTTTCAATCTTAAGATTTTTTTTACAGTAGCAGAAATTTTTGTAGTATTAAGTAAACTAAATAAAAATATATAAACCTTGAGTAGTGCTTACTTTTTTAAATTTAAACAAATTAAAATTGATCATTTATAGAACTTCTTTATTTAAGTGCTTACTTTTTCAATTGTATGAATACCTTCACTACTAAAAACGATATTTATTTAGGGTTAATTGCACCCAAAATTATAAACACCGATTAATAATGCATTAGTATTTAAGCAAGTTCAGCATGTAAAAATATAAGTGAAAGAAAATTAGTACATTAAAGAAAATTGTAAAATCTAACATAACAAAGCCTCTTTTTCTTGTTTCTCATTTGTTATTCAATTCAATTTTAAATGACATTTAAAGGTGTAACTACACACTTATTCAATTATCATTTGTGTAGCCTCATAGCTTCCTCTAGGTGAAGTTGTGAGTTCAAGTCCTACCGGCATCAAAATATTGTTGGTGGGCCGGGTGTTATCGCAGTGGGCTTTCGGGTGGCGAGTTTTCCTGGGAATTGGTGGTTGGTGGGGTGTCTTTTCGCTAGGGGTGTTTAAATTCGGATATCCGAATTTCGGATATGCTAAAATTTCAAATAGTGGATTTCACTATCCGAATCCGAAATTTCGGATTCGGGTTCAGATATCCGAATTCCAAATAAAAATTGTATTAGTTAATAAATTTTATAAAATATAATAAATTTTATTGAATTTTTTTCATATACCCGAAGTTTTTATTAAAATATCCGAAATATTTAATTAATATTTAATATTTTTAAATTTTTATAAAAATATTTTGGATATTTCGGATATCCGAAATATCCGAAAAATCTAAAAATCACTATCCGAATCCGAATCCGAAATTTCGGATATCCCAAGTTCGGATTTTCAGATATTTCGGATTCGGTTTCGGATTCGGATAATTTTTGACACCCTTACTTTTCGCCATTGGGGTATTCCGGGTAGCCGGGCTTTAATTAGTTGGTCGTTCAAAAAAAATGCGCCAAGCCTTACATACAAGTTATTATGTGATCCTTGTGATTTCTTATTTATAATTAGTTTTGTAACGAAATATTGTGTGTAAGCGTGTTATTCACACTTCTGTTTTGTTTAGAATCTATTCCTACAAAAAATGTACTCAGTGCTAGACATAGCTTTCATTTTGCGCAAAGTTCGGGGGAGCCAGATCGCGAACGATCTGATGTATGAAACCTTACCCTATACGTTTTTCTTGTTCTACAGAAGATGTGATTAAACACTTTCCACCACACGCAAGATTAGACAAGCTTAGTGGTGATTAAAATCAATACGTGTACTTGTTTTCATGTCTTATCTCATATGGACAAAACTAGTTAAATCAAAAGGTTCAAGGGGAGTTCAATAAGAGTTGATAATCACCCGCATCTCTTTTCAATGAACACACTTGTGTTTTTTCACCCAATCTAGCACATAAACATAAATATATTATTTGCTTGCTCAAGAAACTGTAGGCGAAAAAAAGTGTGACATGATCTAGCCATGTGATTTACAGATCTAAACAATCAAACTTGAATGCTATTTATTATTAGCTTGTTAAAATCTTGAATCAAACCGAGTTTAAACAAGCTTGAATCTACATTTAAGCTTGATCTCAAATAATAAAAAAGTTTGAATTCAATTTTCAGATATCAAGATTGACTAAACTCACGAGTCAAACAAATCCCATATTTATACAAAATTTGAATAACTTTTGCTTATTAAGCTAATTTTATATTACATATCAAGTAATATATATATTAAATGTGTTAAAGATAACTAATAATATATAATATATATAACTGTTGGTCCATTGGCACCAGCTGATGTAGATAAAAGCTCTATCACCTTGAGGTCACAAGTTCAAATCTCACTCCAGCCAAAATCTTGTAGCTCTTAACACGAGTTGCCAATGAGTTTTCCAGGCATATGCAAGTCAAAAGGTTTTACGAGCTAGTTGGTTTTCTCCTAAAACGGGTTGGTGTTATTCTCGAGCGTCAAACTAACGATTGAAATCCCGTATAAGGTATGGACATACCTGGGATATGAAAAAACATGTCACTGAGCCCAAATTATCATCGCCGTTCAATAAATAAATCAATAATTTTTATGTTTGCACCTTCTGGTATGGCCTGATTACTGCTTCGGCCACATTATTTTAGATATTGCAAAATTTAGTCCTCAGTATTCACCCCTTGTAACACTCCTAATCCATGACATTAATCGATTCAAGCTTAGGGGCTATTTGGTAGCCTCTTGATAATCATTAATAGGCTCTCTCTTAATTATTCATAGCCTCTTAATGGTTAAAAATTAACTCTAATGTTGAATAGTTAAAAAATACCATTAAATTTTAAGATTTAACATTTTAGCCATTCAGTATTGGGCTTATCTATTAACCATTAAAAGGCTATGAATCAGTAAGAGTTAAGCTTTTAATAACCATTAATACCTGCAGATAGTAGTAGTTACATGGCCTAGCCAATACTTCAGTCCACGATAATTAGATTTAGACAAAACCGACTCATAATTCTTCTGATAAATTTAAACAGCGCGATCATGATCAACATGCTATCTTCAACTTGTTTAACATGTTAGTACCGGAGAAGACACATTCTTTATGCCCATCTTAATCTTATATTTAAAGAGAGTAATATTTTTTTGTTTATTTTTCCTCCATCCCAATCCTATCTTTATTCCTCATCTCCAATTATAAAGAAAGCTACGGTAAATTTTGTATTTGACGATCCAATGTAGACACCGCATATTCAAATTCCACAACAAACTCTGTTATTTCTCCTCCTCCCCCTCCCCATTCCCCTTCATCGGTCACCAAAATTGGAACAAAACGTGAGTCGAAGAAGGCTTGCAATCATCCCTACAAGTGCAAGGTTTATACTCTTCATCACATCACAAACTCAACTTCAGACTATAAACCCTACTTTCACCCCGGTTGTACACTCCTTTCTATCAGATGCAATCTCTTCTCTCGTTTGGCAAAATCATGATATTTGCATGATCATGATACACGGATCATTGTGTGTTTGTGTCTGGTAATTTTAACTTTTGAGAGTTGATTGAAGTTATGAACCTTCTATTTTGTTGATAACAGTTACAAACATGAATAACTTATATAGCTATATGTTATATTGTATGAGTTTAGAGATCAAATGAAATGTGAACAATTCTAGCCGTTAAGAATGTAAATGAAAGGAAAAAAATAGAAATAGGAAAGATACAGCGATTAGAGTAGGAAATGAGATACATGAGGGTCTTAGTTGAAAAATATATAGGTCAGAATAGAAAATTAAAATAGGAACTAATTTTAGAGAGTAACAATTTTAAGTTAAGTTTTAGATACGAAGATAAAAATAAACTCTGAATGCTTTAACGTTGTCATAGAAAACACAAAAGGCAGAGTTGCAAACTGCGAAGATAGCAACACAAGTTTTGACTCGTGTGGGCTGTGCGGAACAAGATGGAAATAAATAATATATTTATACCCACACGCACGTCCACAAAATCACATAAGAAAACAAACATTACATGCGTTTTAACTTTAATAACATCATACCGCATTCTTTTAATGTTTTATTTTTTTTCCATGTATGTTTATATATTAAATGAACGAATAGAAAATCCATTCGTTCAGTTAGACTAGAATGAATGATCCTTTTACAGTCCTAACACGCTTCTCTCTTCTTATGATTGGTCCACATACTACTGTAACCAAGTGTTTGCGTGGCTAGCATCTCTTAGTAGATTAAACACAACAATCATCAGCCCTGTGACATTTATCATTGGGCTAAAGAAGGAGGTTCAAGATGTACCACAAAATGCGAAAGTTCAATAAGAACTTTTCAAGCTTAAAGGTCTTCTAATTCAACTTATCAAATCATGTTTAGAACATGGTGTTCATAACATCAACCTAAAACTGATCCGAACCTGTTAATGATTAAACCCAAACAAGCAAATCTCATGTGAAGTTTGTGTCATCTCAAAAATCACACCCCTAAGAATATATATCCCTATAAAAGTGTTCCAGCATTCCATCAGGAACTTGTTTTTGCTATTGCAACAAAAATAACACCCCTTCCTTACATCTCAGTATTGTATCCTATCTTGTTACTCGAATTAGATTAAAACGAAAAAAGGCAAATCAATATAAAAAAATAGCATGTTTGTCTGCGGGAGGACCATTATATATGGACCAGTTAAAAGAAGCAATTAAAAGAGACTAGGACATTAGGACCATGACGAGTGCTACACAAAATACCATATAGTAGCAAGTAAATGCTGCCTAGCTAAAACAGAAAAAAGCCAAATTCTAAAAGATCTGAAAACGGCCAGCATAATGACCTTATGAAGCAGGAGAAACAAATGTTCGATTCCAAACAAACGCGGTTTAAGAAACCAATCATAAATTCCAGAACTTTGAAACCTATCTGAGAAATGACTAGAATGCTCAAAGAACCTTTACCTGGCAATAAACATATCTTGGATCCGATGATGCTAGTCAACACAGCTACATCTGGTTGCAGTCGGTCTTAAAAAAGCTGAGACCTACTTTAACAAATTTAAAAGGAAAAAGAAAAAGAAAAAAGAAGAACAAAGAGAAAAGAGAAAAAAGAAAAAGAAGAGAGTAACTGAGTAAGGTAAATCTTAGTATTGCAAAACAATATTTTGCAAAAATTATATTTCACCACAAACCGCTAGGGAGTCCAAAAGATTTCAAGAGCTTGACATTGAACTAATGTTCAGCTCCATACCTTTTGTATATAATCAGACAAGAAAAACCTGCCATACGAGTCTGACAAACCGCCAAAAGAAACCATCCAGCAACCTGCATGTGTTTAAATTATAATGTGGCCACAGTATACCTATTTTCAGCTGTAAAAATAAGTCCCCTAAAAGGTAAGCTTATCCCAATTGCTAGATGAAAAAGAGAAATAATGTTCACAAAACGGAACATACATAACTTGTTTAAATCACATAACTGACAATTTTACCCTAATAGCCGTAACGCAGTTATCTAAACAGATCATAGAAACAACAAGCAGCTAAGGTATCGCTACCTAATGATGAAGGTAGTAATAGATTAGGACATACATTAATTTGATTAAGTCGCTAAAAACATTGCACTGCAGACTCCATTAGGGGTGCAGAAAAGTTCTTCAAACATTTTAACCAATTAAAATCAGCAGAAAGAGTGAATCCCGCATAATCCAATTGAACCTGCAAAAGAAACAAACAACACATTCATTCTACAGAGCCCAAAGGTTTGAGTTAACATTCTGACTTCTGATTGCCAAATAAATGAATCTTCCGTCCAGCTGGCAATATCCTATCGGCACACCATCACACAGCCCAAATCATACTTCTTCAGCAATATCCTCCGCTGTTTCACGACCCCTGTCAGCATTTCCAAAAACTTCAGACTTATATTGATCACTTCCACCATCATCCTTAATATCCTTTAAATTACTTGAATGATAATCAGCATCACCAGATAAAACCTCATGATCCACATTTTTGTCTTCACCACTATCTACATCATCATTGTTCAATCGATTATGTTCAGCTGATTTTGACCTAGAACGTCTTCTGTGTTTTGGCTTATGTTCATCAGAGTGTTCGGGGGACTTTCTACTTCCTTTGTGACGTTTGACTTCGGGCGATGCTGACCTAGAATGCCTGCTACCATGATGCTTTGACTTTGACTTCTCCTTCCTGCTTTTATCAGTTTTACCGCTCGAACGGTGGTTATCTTCAGGACTCCTACTCCTGGACCGTCTCCTATGCCTTGATTTACCTTCATCCAAAGTTTTATAATGCTTTTCATCTGCTGATGCTGACCTGGACCGCCTACGGTCCCTACGTTTTTTATCATTTGATTTGTCACCAGAACCATGCTTAACTTCTAATGATTTTGACCTTGATCGTCTCCGTTCACGGCGTTTTGACTTTTCCTCCCTACCGCGGTCCATTTTATCATTTGACCGATGTTTGACATCCAAGGATGCTGACCTTGACCGCCTTCTGTGGTCTTCTTTACTTCGATCATCACGATGACTAGCCGGAGATCTAGAAGTGCCACGAGAAGATTTTTTGGTCCTATGTGCCGGGCTATCATGACGATGTTTTGGTGATTCTGACTCATCACGGTAAGGTTTTCTAGCAACAGGGCTCACACTCCTGCTTCTGTTTCTCCAAGAATGTCGGTCATTTGATCTGCCATAATCTCGTCCTCTACTTCTATCACTATTGCCCCTAAAATCCCTATATGATCGCCTTTCGTACTCATAACTGGAGTAATGGCGAGATCTTATAGGTGACCTGGATCTATAATCCCTCACACGACGGTGATGTGGTGAAAACGAGCGGGACCTCCGCCTTCTTTGATAGCTTATGGGAGATTTTGACCTGGATTTTGACCTTGCACGGACCGGTGAAGGTGACCTATGAACACTAAGAATTCATCAGCTATTGAAACATATGTAAGAGAGCATATAAAAATGGTAATATCAAAGAGGTGCATAAACATACCTTACACTTTTAACTGGTTCTTCATCATTTCCAATAATTCCTTCAGCTTTCAATTTCATGCTTATTTCTGCAGCTCTAGCAGCAGCCAATTCTGTTGCAGTCTTCATGGTTGCTGCTCGATTAGCTGCCTGTTGTGCATTCATTGTTTGCTGCATTAAAAGAGCCTGTTGAAATTGCATTTGTTGCATTGCAACAGCCTGCTGCATCACCATTGGCAAAGAAGAAGCAGCATTAACGGCAGGCTTCTGAGGTAATGATTTTGCCATTTCAACATTTAATGGGCGACCTAAAACATCCATGTTATTTAATGCAAGAGCTGCAGTTGCTTCTTCAGCTTTAGAATATTCTATGTAAGCAAAATGCTTTGAATCTGTGATACTACAGTCAACAACTGTGCCACAAAAACTAAAAAACTGTTTTAGCTGATCCACAGTAAGCAGTGGGCTGAGGTTACTAACTTGTAGAGTTTTCTTTAAGGAATCAGTCTTTGCTGCCTTATCTTCTGATTCTGACAAGAAAACAACAACAAATATAAAGCACGTATTAAAGTAAACTGCAATAAAAGGAATATTAATAAGTTGCTTCCAACCGTAGTTGTGAAAATGTCAAAAAAATCATGGCGGGCATTCAACCGCCAGAATGCTATGCAATATCCATATCGTATGTGCATTGAGAAGTCATTCACTATGTGTTAAACACTAGGGGTGAGCACAATATGGGCTGACCCGAAAAACCGGACCAAAAAACCAAAGACCGGACCGACCCAACCCATTCTACATACATGTGGTCCGGTCTTCAGTCCTAAGTTTTAATCTATTTTGGTCCTTGGTTCGGGTGGGTCCGGGCCCAATGAAAACCCATATTACCCAAAAAGACCAAAGAATCATATATAAGAAAAACCCTAAATACTTAATACATAAGTATGTGGGTTGTGGGGTGGAATAGTGAATGGCGGTAATTGACTTTTTCAAAAAGTTATTATTGTTCACCCTCTTTTCATTGTTGTTGTTTAGTTATCTTCTCATCATTACTGCTAAAATCAAGGTGTCTATCTTCTCTTAGAAATCCCTATGCTCCTAGAAAAATGACCATTATCGATACAGTTTTTGTTATTAACCTCTACAATTTGGTTTTTTATGTACTATATTAAATTATATTCATGACTCATGAGATATATATCGAAAACCAATCTTAATGTACTTTTAACTAAAAAATGTTTAATATTTTTAGTAACATAATTCTATTTCGGGTCGGCTCGACGCCTTGACCCAATTTGTATAACCGACCCCTTAGGACCGAAACCGGACCAGACCGGACCAACCCATCTTATATGGTCCGGTTCTCGGTCCTTAAATTCCATACATTACGGTCCTTGGTTTGGGCAGGTTTGAGCCGGTCCAGTTCGGGTTTGGCCGATTTGCACACCCCTATTAAACACACACATATTTCAATGAATTGATGTGTTGTACATTGTTTAATTAAAAAAAGGTGAATCAACCTGATTCAGAAAAATCAGGTGATAAAAACTCATGTCATAAAAAGTAAATACTTCAACTAACAACAATAAAACATTAAAGACTTCTACATTATGTAAAGTTTTTATAAGTGGTTACCATTGTCATTCCTAGAAAGCTAGAAAAAAAATCCAATCTTCAAAATCAAAGTAACTAACAATAAGTAAACTAAAGAATCAAAATAGTATTTAGTATATAGAAGTTAACAGGGGTAACACAAAAGGAATATACAAATATAAATAAGTTCATGTGGAAGAAATACATTTGGACAATGTTACTACTGACATGAATTATGTTTGTTATCTTATAGCGAATGTTGGATAGATAAACAGATACATGTAACAAAATGCGATTTAGTAACACAGGGAAGTAAAAGATAAAATAAAAAACCTAATAAAGTAATAGATAACATGTTATATGCTTACTGCTGTAAGAGAGTAGAACTGTTCTCAGTCCTAACTCCTAAGAACAAAAATGAAAAATCAACTTTACAAGGCTGACACTCCAGTAGATAAGGACACAGGAAACTTTACAAGGCAAAGGGTGCAAAAAATGGATGCCACACAGTTTTTGAAAGCTCTAAAGTAAAACAACATTTTCTGGTTCTTAAAGATTGTCACATGCAAATATAACAGCGTCAACTTCTACTATGTCAATCTAGCATATGAATTCTGGTGTAGATTTTTAGTACTGTTAAGTTTAAGAGGTACAACATTAAATAAGAACATGTAACATCGGAGACATAAATTTAATGTAAGACTTCTCATATTTATTTTCTCTTTAAAGTAGGATAAACACTTTACTACACATCCAAACATTGAAAGTTATACAAAGCTCTAAAGCCTTTCACTATCTCAAGGATTAATTCAACTCTCAACTGTGTTTTTCTAAAACAGTAATATACTACGCTTAAATTCAATAAAATAAAAGCAAGGAAATACGTACCAGACGTGTCTTTAGAAGACTGAGCTTGTGCACTAGAAGCATGCGCTTGGAGTGCTTGAGCAGCAACAATGGCCTGTGCAGCTGCCATTGCAGCAGCAGATGGTGCCATTGGTGCTTGACTAAGAGTTCCCATGGTGCTTGTGGAAGCCAAAGCAGTCATCAGCAGACTGTGTGGCGGATGACTGAACTTGCAATCAGTTTTTGCACACCGTCCATTCAAGTATTCTCTGCAAACTTCCCCAAGAGACGCTCCAATCCCAGGCAACACCACCCCGCCTGAAGCACTAGAAACAATACCAGGAATCATACCTAGCAGCCCAGGAAACGCCCCTGAGACAGAACCAGAGTAATTTGGCATGTTTGGCATAGTCTGGTTAACCATATTCGGAAAATTCATTTGTGGAGCAAAGCCCATAAGCCCACCCGTAGCCGTGCCTGCAAATTACACAAAAATCAAAGTACTTAACATCTAAAATCAAAGTCAGATACATGTCTATAAGCATGGAACTCGCATACCCGCACTAAAGAAAACTGGAAACGGGCTTCCCATGATAGGCTTCCCATCACACTCAACATCCAGCATGTAATTCCCTCTCTTCGGAACCACATACGTAACCGTGTAGGTCCCATCACCCATATCCTTAACAATGCCCTCCTGTTCAGACCCTCCAACACCCACCCCAGGTGAAACCTTCACCTTAACCTGCGCTCCACCATTCGGTACTTTCCGCCCATCTGCATCCTTCGTAACCACCACAAACGACGACGGTGCACACGCAGTCCCCCCTGCCACACCAGTCCCAGCAGCCGTGCACTTAGACGGTTCCACCGGCCCAATAGGCTTCCTACTCAAATCCTCTTCTTCATCACCATCACTATCCGATAAAGCAGCCGGCTGTCGATTATTCTCAACGTCCTTGAACGTGGCCTCGAAAGCCGCCTTCGCCGCAGCGTCTTTCTCAGCATCGCTCTTCAGTTTCGCCTCTTCCGCTTGCTTCATCCATATTGGCTTCACCACCGCCAAGTTACGATCAGCCATAAATACCCCGAACCACAAACCCTACGATCTTCTATCCCCAAATCCTGTTAATACTTTCCACAAATCAACCAACAACAAATCAATAACGAATCAATCCACAAATCCAACGTCTCAATCTTAACTTACAGTTTTATAATCTGAAATCAATTTTATCAATTCGAAACCCTAACCCTAACATAAAGCGCAAAAATTGTACACATGAGATAAAATCAAAGATAAAGTTTAAGCTATACGTCAATAAAAACACACACACATATATATATGAACGGAGATGGTGGCGGAGAGGCGGAGACATACGGTGGTCGGCGGCGGAATACTCTTTACGGATGGGGTTGAGATCTTTTGGGGGTGATGAAGATATTATGAAACAGTGTTTTATTGTGTGAAGTTTTCAATTTTACCCATGTATTTTCTTGTGTTTGGCTTTTTAGTCCTCGACTTTACATAAGTTTTCTTTTTCACTTCTTTTTAGCGTAGATCGCGTCAAAATAAACTGTTTAGTGGTTACAATCAAGAGTTTAAATGGGTGGTGTTCGCGGGTTAGCGAGACCAACCCGACAAGAACTTATAAATTTTGACGCAAAATACATAAAAAAACAAGTTATAGATGTGAACTTGAATCCAACATGAATATTCACGGGTTGACATGAACATGATATGTTCAAAACTATATAACACCTTTTAAAAGCATGTGTACTTCTCTTGCTCTAGGAGGTAATTCATACGTCGTCTCTCACATCTGAAACCCATTGTTTCCTCCATGGATTTTAAAAGCTGATATGAAACACTCTAATTCTTTACTAGATTAATTATATAAGGGTTTAGACACAAGAAACTTATAAAACATATATACTTGATGTGCTATAAAGTGCACAAATGGGGTTTATGATAAGTGTGTGCCTCATGTACGCTTTGCCTAGCTTGAAGCATTGCTATACTCATCTTGTTGCACCTAGCCATCTAGGCATACTTTTTAAAAGTCGTGTCTTATATATCAATGAATTTAACGTTATAATGAACTTAGCGTACAATTGCTCCTTCTTCAAAAGTTCAAGAACTTGTCGCAAGTGTGTCTCGTGATCGACTTTCGTCTTGGAATAGATAAGAATGTCATCAATGAACACGATTACGAACTTATCCAAATACGGTTTACATACTCGATTCATGAGATCCATGAACACGGCAGGTGCATTGGTCAAGCCAAAAGGCATGACCATGAACTCGTAGTGCCCATATCGAGTACGAAAAGCGGTCTTTGGAATGTCATCATCGTGGACACGTAGTTGATGATACCCAGAACGTAGATCGATCTTTGAGAATTGAGTTGCTCCTTGAAGTTGGTCGAAGAGATCATCGATTCGAGGAAGAGGGTATCGGTTTTTTATAGTAAGCTTGTTGAGTTCCCGGTAGTCGATGCACATACGAAATGAACCATCCTTCTTCTTCACAAACAGTACAGGTGCACCCCATGACGATGAGCTAGGACGAATGAAACCCTTATCGGTCAACTCTTGCAGTTGACTAGCTAGTTCTTGCATTTCAGACGGTGCTAGACGATAAGGTGATTTAGCCACAGGGTTTGCACCAGGGATTAAGTCAATCTTGAACTCAACTTCTCGCACGGGAGGTAACCCTTTAAGATCCTCGGGAAAAACCTCGGGAAAGTCTCGCACAACAGGAATGTCTTTCAACTCCTTACCCTTGGCTTTCGTATTAACTACATATGCCATGAAAGCCATGTAGTTTTTACTTAAGCACTTGCGGGCCTTGATGCAAGACATGAGTTTGAGTCTTTGGGATGATTTCTCCCCAAAGACCTTCAAAGTATCACCAGTCGGTAAAGGAATTCGGATACACTTCTCGAAGCATAGAATTTCCGCACGATGCTTGGCTAACCAATCCATACCAATGATAACATCAAAGCTTCCCAATTGCATAGGAATAAGGTCGACGAAGAACTCGTGTTCGTTAAGGCTTAAAGTGCAGTCACGTATTACGATGTCCACGACAATAGATTTTCCATCGGCGACTTCGACCGTGAAAGATCTTTCTAGGTTGACGCGCGGTTTAGAAAGTAAAGGCTCGAATTACAGGGACACGAAACTCCTATCGGCACCCGAATCAAACAACACAGATGCATAACGATTATTTACAAGATACATACCTGTTTGGTAAAAACCTATTATTGGTATGATGAACATAGATAGGAATTTTTTACAAGAAAAGAAAGGACTAATAGAAATTCAACGACGTACCATTCACCACGTCGTTGTTGGCTTGTGCTTGGTTGGCGTTGATGTTGAAAGCCCTTCCACGAGCCGGTGGCACAGTTCCCACATTGCGAGGACATTGCGGACGAATATGGCCAGGCTCGCCACAATTATAGCAGGTTCGGTTGGTAAGCATGGCAGTGTTGTTTGGCGCACGAAGACAAGTAGCCTCCAAATGACCATACTTTCCACACAGCGAGCAGACTCGGCATGGAATGTTACTTGAATGATGGTACTTGCACGTGTTACACATAGGATGTGGACCAGCATAAACTTTAGCCATGGGAGCTTGATTCGCAACCACCATTTGTTTTTTAGGAGCATTTGGGGCGGTCACAGCGTAGTTGCGTGTCGGGATGAACTTACGCTTTTTGTTTTGAGAAGATGATTTGGCCCTTACCTCCTTTGTTGCCTCGGGTATCACCTTCGCAGTAGACTTGGAACCCTTTGCCGACATAGTGCCAGCTCTTATATGATTCTCGGTGAGCTGTGCAGTGATGGTAATTGCTTCCTCCAAAGTTGTGGGCCTACTAACCACCACGGCATCTTGAATTTGAGGTGGCACCCCCTTGATAAATTTCTCAATGTTACGGGGCACGGTGTCCACCATGTGTGGTAGGAGCATACTCAACTCATGATGCCGGGTGGAATAAGCCAAGTGATTCCCACCATCTTGTTTGAGGTTCCAAAATTCCTCCTCTAGCTTTTGTAACTCGCTCCTTGGACAAAACTTTTGAATCATAATCTCCTTAAATTCCTCCCAGGGCAATGCCAAAGCAATCTCAGTTCCACGATTTCTCTTTTCACTATTCCACCATGTTAATGCTCGTTGTTGAAGAACACTTGTGGCATAGCGAACCTTGAACTCGTTGGGGCACTCGCTAACAATGAACGTATTCTCCATACTTTCAAACCACTCGAGAAGTCCAGTGGCTCCTTCTTTTCCACTAAAACTAGTGGGCTTGCACGAGTTGAAGTATTTGAAAGTGCAAGTACGATTGTTCCATTGTTGATTGTTCCCTTTTTGATTGTTGCTATTGTCTCCATTAGCACCACTATTGTTCCTATTGGTGGTGTTGTTGCTATTAGCCATTAGTGTGCTATTAAGTTCAGCAACCATAGTCGGGAGAACGGCAACCATTTGTCGGGCAATCATGGCAGCTAGCTTACGGTCGGAACTTCCACGCTTTCCATGGTGACGAGACATGCTAGAATATACAAAAATAAGTTAGTCACAGGAGCGAGGATAACAAAGGATAGTAGTTTAAACAAGGGTAAACTAAGGGTTATAAGATACACGGGATGATTCCATTTGGTAACGCATTACCATTTGGAAACATTGACACGTCAAGGTAATTGACCCATTTACCTTAGAAACTTGTGTATTTTGACCATAGTTTATCACTCATCCCAGAAATCCCCAGGTAAACATAACTAGTCCCGTAGGATTTATGCGATATGCTTGCTTTAGCCCGAGGGCTTTTTGCCAGGAAAACCAGGATACAGGTGTCTATGTGTCACACAATATTTCTTAGGTTCATAGAATCAAAACCTTGATGAGATTTATGTAGATTAGACATAACATCTAAAGATCCAAGTCATAACATAAGCATAAGATTCCACGTGTCGACGAGAATAAGGTTAAGAGAGTTCATGTTCGGGAAGAGTCAAAGAGTCAAGGTTAAGTTTAGGGAGACAAGTAACAATGTTTAGGCAATCCTATGCTAAGGCATCAAATTGTGCATAAGAGGCATAGCATTATGTAGCATGCAAAGTATATAATTTACAAGATAGAAATATAATTCTATAAGGTTCATGCATACTATAGCCTAGGTCACCGTTTCTAATAACCTAGATCCCTATAGTTATGGGCTCTGATACCAATCTGTCACACCCCAACCTTGACGGCGGAAACGTCGAGGAGTGAGAGTTAAGATCGTTCACAGCCACATAACGCTATTAATAATCCAACTATAATTTAAACATAAGTTTCAATTGTCACATTACAAACATAAGTCTCAAAGAAAATAAAAGCATAACATAGAATGTAACAAATCATTCTTATTTTATTTATTTATCTAGGTCCATTCCTCGATGTGCAAGCTTCAAAGTGTAGATATCAAACTTGGGCGTTTCCTGAAACATGTTAAAAATAAAAGGTCAACGATAATGTTGGTGAGCATTCCATAGTTTTTAATACATAGATTATATAAAAGATAGCAATTCAAGTCATAAGTTAGTGAATAAAGTGATTAGGGATGTTATGAACAATGCAACAATCAAACCTAGACAAAGTTTTACAAGTCTCAAACGTTTACAAGATTATACGATCAGCTAAGTGTACTTGGATCAACCAAAGCAGGCTTGTCTTGCCCATAGATCTATGACTTCGCTGGGCTAGCAATAATTAATGATTGTACATATAATGCCATAACATGGTAACCACAAAAGTTCAACTAACCACAACTTTGCATGATGAATTGCCATAAAGATTACAAGTCTCAAATGAGTTTACAAGTGCAATGATAATAAGTTAACATGTTTCACCCCAAAGTGTGAAAATAAGCAAAATGGGGTATGGAAATACTCACTTGGCTAAAAGTATAAGTATGAGGATTAATAAGATTGATAATAAACGTTGTTCCAAGATGAACGTCACAAGGCACCTAAATATATATATTCACAAGGTTAAAGTTTAATTATAATAAGTTTAACGGATTAACGGGGACTAGGGTTCTAAGTGGAATTTAGGGTTTGTCGAATAACTATGTTCAACAATATGAACCCAATTGTATTTATCAAAGAAATTTGTTACATTTTATATAAAGTTTTATATACAACTATAACATTTATAGCAATTTTGGTATGTATAAAGATTTAAATAAAATCTAAAAACACAATTTAAACAACATTTTAAGAACGACATTTGAAATAATCATATTTATGGAACACAATAATATAGGTTTTTATAAAAAAAAATTAAACTATTTAAATCACCTTTGGATTATTTATCAAAAGTAAAGAGAAAGTGTTTATTTTTAAGGAAATAATTCCCAGAAAATAATTAAATGTATTTTAGAAAAATCAACCTTTGTAAAATGAGTTTTTATAATTTTTTAAAAAAACATTACATTTGGTTAGAAGGCTAAAAGCCTA
The DNA here is from genome assembly GCA_025215565.1 of Flaveria ramosissima. Classification (NCBI taxonomy): domain Eukaryota; kingdom Viridiplantae; phylum Streptophyta; class Magnoliopsida; order Asterales; family Asteraceae; genus Flaveria; species Flaveria ramosissima. Next base: position 33,834,826 of record CM046046.1, on the reverse strand, counting down.
AAAAAAGAAAATGTGAGGTGGCCCGGGGTCGAACCCGGGACCTCCAGGTTCACATGGGGACAACTTACCATTAGGCTGGGTCGCCTAGGCCTGACAAAAACCCCATTCCCATATGTTTTAAAGTAAACCACGCAGAAACCCCTAAATCCTAAGAACCCTAGAATCGGATTAATCCAAATTGAAGCTTAAATCGAATCGGTTAACATCAATAATCTTGGGGCTTTTGATCCCCATGTATAAACAAGTAGATAGAGCTGTTTAATTACCCGGTTTGATTCAAAGTTTATCGTGAACACTAGATGAACAAGCCGCGGCTTAAAGCTTTCGATTTGCTGAGCAATCTTCAAAGATGTTTGAATTGAACGGGTGAACAGCTTCGAACAATGATCTGGAAGCAAAGCCCTAAGTGAATTTCGTGTTTTGAAGCTCAGAAGATGGACTTCGATTAACGGTGGTCTCGCAACAAATTTGGTAAACGAATGAGGGATTTGCATAGGTTGCAGGTGAAATTAGGAGTTTCATTCGATTAAGAGTAGATAGATGACCGTTTAGGTTCAATTAATTTGATTATTATTGAGATTTAATGCCCAAACGGCTATGGTTTTTAAGGTGCTACGGTTATACATTCGATTGAGTGGTATTCGACGCTTTATCCTCAATTATTAGCTGCAATAATGTTCGAATCAACGCACGGAACAGTTTGAAACGGTTTCAGGGCTTCGAAACCGAAAGTTTTTGGCGTTTGGGACTCGCCGGCGCCGCGCCGGACATGGCCGGCCGGCGACCGGGATTGCGGGGAGAGAGAAAAGGGAATAGGGGGTTGGGTTTTGATTATTTGCACAAGTGGTCCCTCATCTTTAATATGTTATTGTTTTATGCCAAAACCTTTTATTTAACGATTATAAAATGACATTAAGCCCCCCTTGACTTATTAAATCCAAGTTTTTAAACATTTCTAAGTTTAATAAACTTTTACAAATTACTATTATTAATAACATTATTATTATTATTATTATTATTATTATTATTATTATTATTATTATTATTATTATTATTATTCTTAGCTATTATTATTATTTTTATAACTTAACTATTATTAATACTATTATTATTATTATTGTTATTATTATTATTATTATTATGATTATTATTATTATTATTCATATTATTACTGATATTTTTATTATTATTATTACTAATATTATCATTATTAACTTTTACTATTATTTTTAGTATTATTATTATTATATAATTTACTATATTTTCTTGTTAATGTTATTATCACTAAAATCTTTATTATGATTTTTACTTATTCATTAACATTATCAACTTTCAGATTAAGTAAATTAAAAACAAATTAAAGCAATATGCATAAGAACCCCATAAGTTTCATAAAAAGCATAAATAGTCCTTATAAAAATAAACGACGTTAACTTTTAATTAACCAAAATTACAAGATGTCACAGAAACAATCTAACTAAACAAAAATTCATAATAAAGAATAAAAACAACTTGATTGCAAACTAGAAAAAACAAAAAGTAAATAAATGTTGAAAATCAGTAGCAAATATCTTAAAGAAAAAATTTCACAGTATAAATAAAATAAGTCGGCCACAAAATGAGTCCTCAAGAGGGACTTCTGCAGATTCGGTTGTTATTTTGAGACAAACAAAAATTATTTATGAAAATAAGTTGCAAATAGAGGTTAAACACAGTCAAAAAAGTTCATGCAACAAATTTTGTGAGCACTTTATAGAAGGTGTCGCAATGAGGGGGAGGTCCTTAGTCAACTGGTTAAGATGAGGTACTCATAACATGTAAATAAGAGAGAAATTATATGTTTAAGTCTCACTCTGAGCAAAAATGGTCAGAGTTGAGTCACGGGGGTTTTCTCAGCAATGAGTTTACTCCTTAGGGGGTTGGGGGTGCGGTTCCGGCTAAGAAACGAATAGGTGTGCCCGATTAAAATATCATCTATTTTCCGAAGCAGGGTCGTACATTTGCCGTTAAAAAAAAGGTGTCGCAACAACTTTGACCCACCAACTTCTATTCTTTATATAAGTAATCCGTGATATGAAGGTGACCCTAATACCTAAACACATCAAATTAAGTCAGATCCAACCCATTAGTCTAAATAGAAAAAACAAAAAATACAAACTTATGAGACGATACATAGTAAACATTTTAGAGAGGCTCCAAACATAACAAAATGAACATAAATAGTGATTCAAACATCATTACAAGATAATTAAAAATAGTTTTAAACAACGCCTAACATAAATTTTTCTATATTGTTACATTAATAGGGGCTCGAATAAACATTATATTTGATTTAAAATGAGTTTTACTGAAATGATTTTTAATAACATATCATTTAAGTGATATTTTAACTAAACAACCACTATACATAGTCTGAGCAGTCATTTATAATTGATATTTTCAATAGCTTCGGTTAATCATTTTTCTACTTACCATTATTCTAATTTACATTGGTCAGGTCGTGGTAGTCTTTAGACACTAATGATGCTCTTTTTGTTCATCTTAATAAATAAAACTACTCAGTTCTCATATTCTATTTTTAGTCTTTTTTTTTTTAAGAAAGGATCTATACGACTATACGCCATATTGATGGCAGTGGTCGATCCAGACAATGATATAAACAATACCAAAGGGTTGTTGAAATTGTGCCACATATTTTAAGTCTTGTAGAATGTAACATTGTATTAGATCATTACACATTTAAGAATCTTTAGGATATACTAGAAAAACTAAGACATGTCATGTCATTAAAACTACTAAATGAGATTGTTTTCTTAAGAAGTTGAGATCCCACTACGAGACTATTAGATAGATAGGGGTGTAAACGAGCTGGGCTGAGCCCGAGCTCGACTCGTTTTGATTTTAGAAAACTCGAGCTAGAGTTCGGCTCGTTTGTAGTCTTATTTTTAAAGCTCAACCTCAACTCGTCATAAATTTTTAGGGCTCGATCTGAACTTGTTATTATTTAATTATTTTAATCATAATTATATATTTTAGTATAGTTATATAAATATTTATCTAATGTGTAAATAAATATTATATAATAAAAAAACTTGTTCAGGCTTGCTAGCTGGCTCTAAATTTGATATCTAAAGCTCGAGCTCGGGCTCGAGCTCATTTAGAAAATGAGCCATAATATAAGCTTGGCTCGAGCTCGTTTAATCTCAGCTCGATTCGAGGTTTTTTCGAACCAATCCCGAATAGTTTGCGAGTCGACTTGACTCGTTTACATCCCTACTACTACACTTGGTTTTGTGTCTCGACCGCATGGGACAACCGAAGAAATGTTGTATGGGGATTGCAGACCTTCACCATTATAACCAAAATCAATATGAATGTAACAATATAATTACAATTTGAAAGAAACTTACGCTACTATTTACAAATGAATTAACAAAATGCAAAGCAGCTAGTGCAAGTAAAATGTTGAAACCATATGTTTGGCACTTATGTCTCCTAGGGTGCAACAACAACGACGATAATTGAATGGCTAAAATTGACCACTAAGCATGAAATTCATCATAATATATGCTTCAAGAATGTTGTGTGTTTTTGTTGTGTTTGAGGGTATACAACGTTTGTCAAAGCTTATGCTTCAAAGGTTTTTGGAGAGTCACCACTAACTAATTAGGATAAAACTTGGTTGTTAATATATACTAAATGTCCTTAATACGATCTACTTGATTTGGTATATTTATATTTTAACTGATATATTAAATGTTTTTAACATGTTAGCTCAATTGGTTTAAGTTCTAACATCTTAAGTGTACCGGAGCAGTCTTTTTGACTTTCATACGACACTTAAAACGTGTTTAAGTAAACCCTGTTGAGTTGATTAAAATATATGAAGCATGTCTCAGAGTCTTCCAAACGGCCGTTAATGCCTCCAAATTTGCCCAAAACCTACAAGAATTCGAGAGCTGTGAGCTAATCTTAGGCGGGTTATGACATAAGACTTTTGTAAACTTGAACCAAACTGAAATTATAATATTCAAATATATCACAACTAAACCCTCTTCTGCATAACAAAGCATGGGACATTAGCTCTTAAAAGGAAGGTGGTTTCAATTTTTGTACATGGTATTGTGACAAAACTTGACCTCTTATGTTTCCGATATCTAACATGACGATATGTCGATCCATCACGATAATAAAAGACATATCCGTTGGTTGTAACACCTTAGGCAAATCTCATATCGACGGTGGACAAAAGAGATGTTGGGTTCATTATAAGTAATGATTCGTCTCTAATATTACCAACGTGTTTTGGGTGTTTTGGCTATGAATTAGAGGATAACTTCAAAGTTAAGTGTGCTTAGGTGATAACAATTCAGGAATGGTGACCTTCTAGAAAGTTTTCGCTCGAGCAACCAAAAGCAAATTCGCAAGCCGCTTGTGCGCAAATCGAACTGTACTGGCGGATGTTACAAATGGTATCAAAGTCACTCTCAAACCGTTCAGAATGGTGGCGCAAACCTCATCAATGATGATGAGTCCCTTGGGATGTTCAAAGAGACACCTTAGGCAATTCCCACATCCTTTATTGGGATGGTGGGGCAAACATCATCGCGGACGATAACTCCAAGAGGGGTGATTGTAACACCCTAGACAAATTATATATCGGCCATGAAGATGAGAGATATTGAGTTTATAAGTAATGATTTGTCACTAATATAAGAAACAAGTTTCGGGTGCTTTAGCTGTAGAAGAGGAGAGAACTCTATAGTTAAACGTGTCAATTGACAGTAATTTAGGGATGGGTGATCCCCTGTAAATTTTTCGCTCGAACAACCAAAAGCAAACACTGAACTAAATGTAGCTCGGTTGGAGCAATCTTTTTGCCAAATAATCTTTGTTGATATAACTTGCAACTCATACAAGTTACAACTTAGTATTCGTATTGAAAAATTTTACTACTGATCCTCTCATGTAGCTTTTAAGTAAAGAAGGTTTTAAATGAGTCAAGTGTTATTGCTGATGAAAGTTGCTAATGAAGATCAACTTGCCACTAATGTTATTGTTAAAGATAGCTAGAAGATTGTTAGTCAGCACCAAGTGACGTCAATGTCATCTTTCAAGAGAATTTTATACTAAAAATTTGTTACAACGCTCTCGTTTGGTACTCGTGTAAGTTTAATTCGAGATAGATTTTGTGTGTTTGTTCTTTGTGCTTTATGTGTGCAAGTTAAGGTTGAAGGGGAGATAAAGCAAAGAATACTTGTATAATTTAATTTGTAGATGTTGAATACTGAAGATAGTATCAATTTAATATTTTCATTTTCATTTGTAAATATTATGTGCCGACGAATGATAATGTTTGAACTTTGTTCATCTCTTTTTTAAAAAGTTTTTATGTATTTGCTAAGTTAAACACTGTTTTGTTGTCATACTGCTCATCAAATACTTATATAAGCAATCAAGTTTGAGGAGAACAGATCCTAACAAAGACTATATTGGTTGGTATCCCCTTGAAAGTTACTCCTATCCTATTTATGATAGTGGGAGATACATAAACGATAAGTGTCTCATAAAGGTCGTAGCTAACCTGTTAGAAATAAACATCCTCGGATCACAAGAGACATATGCTCAAGTACACGGAATGTGTACCTTTAAACATTAGTATGCCTAGAAGTCTGTAAAATTAAGAACACGCGTAGGGAATGCATATTTTGCGAAATCTATATACAAATCTTACTACTTAAAAATACAAAAAGCCTAATAGAAACTCCTAACACTTAGAAGTTATAAACAATTTGCTTAAATCTTAAAAGCTTTGTTTAAATTATATTATTAATGTGTCTTAAACTTCTAAGTGTTTACGATTTCAACCATAAATGTTTCTAACTAGTAAAATAACACACGCGTTGCGGTGAACTTCTGTGATTCGTAATAAAGTAAGTTCGCAATGAGTAGTTCTAAGTAGTTGATGTTTCATATTTTTCCTAGTGATGACAGCAATGGAACATCATTCCAATATCTAGTTCCCCTTGCAATTATAATCTAGAAGAACCTTCAAAGTGACCTAAACATTCCCTTGATTTAACAATTCTTTTTAATGGCCATCAAGAACTATGACATAGGAATGAAAAGAGTAAAATGCATAATATCACAACCTATTAATAAACATAACAAGAGAAAATACAAAAGATCAATAGTGTGACCTCCTCATTATATCCAGACTTTTATGCTACAAAAGTTTTTTTTTCTATTAGTAGATCCACATTGCAGATGCTATAACAGAGACACCCAAACTAGTTTGAAGAGGTGAACATTGAAGAGGTGAATAGAGCGAGATGGAAATAATGGATACTTGTAATGTATGATATAATAGAGACACATGGTCTTTACCCTCACATGAAGTAGTTGTGAAACGTCACATGTAAACATGCGGTCCAATAAAACTAAGATACTGTTTGCATCAAATTGTAAATGTCATAGTTATCACTAGTTTTAATCAACATGTGTATTACACAGATTGAATGATTAAAACATTAAAGATAAAGAAATTTTATTAATTATAAAACGACATTTTAAAATAAAATATAACTAAAATTATGTATGAGTAACTACTATAAGTAATAAATCAATGATATCAACTTTTTAAACTTATATATTTATATTTTATTTTTTGTATTTTTACAAAAGATAAATATTAACATTTTGTTTCAAAACAAACCGCTTTTAAAAAAATACCATTTTAAAAAATTTTCTAAATATAACTCCTAGTTTTAAAATATTTTGGGGTAAACACCAAATTTAAAATATTTCATATTGCTAAAAAAAGTTAGATGTTTTAGAAAAATTCTTATTTTATAAAAATTTGTCTTTTCATGAATAACATTAATAAGAAGATTGTTTTTAGTTTATTAAAAATTATTCTTAATCTAAAAAAGAGTTAAATAATGTTATTAGTAATTAATGTAATTATTTAATAGGAGGAAGAAGCGAATTATTTAATAGGAGCAAGAAGCGAGAAAATTTTAGTTAGCAGGAATGTGGTGTTGTTATGTGTCCCCTTTTACCATTGTGTTTAATGCTGATTATCAAGTATAGTGTTGGTTATTATGTTATGCATTGTGTTTTCTTTTTAAAATGATAATTTTTAAATAACACAATACTTAAAAATATAAACTTTGTATGTATCCAGTTCATTGTGTAACTCTCATCAAATAATACAATTTAAAAAATTACACAATGACCTGATGAAATTACACAATGAGATAAAAAAATTTTTTTTTGTTTTTATATCAACACAATATGCGTTTTAAAGATTTAAAAATACTTGTTTTTATGATATAGTTTTCTTAAAATAATATCATATGTAAAAGTTACGGACGTTTAAAAAAAGAGAAAACTTAAGAAGGAGGAATATTACTAATTCTGCACAACATGTTCTTGATAAAAAAGACACATTTTAACAACTTAATACTTCTTACACTTTTTAGTTTTTAAGTACTTTTATTTAAATATTTTCTTTAATTATAATACTTTACAATAAAATATAAAAATATATTTATTTTATTTAAATATAATATGATATGACATGATGTAATATGATATAATATATGAAAATATGATACAATATAATATAATATGATTTGAAAGTAATCTGGGTATTATAAGAATAGAAAAGTTACATAAACTGTCCATGTAATATGTATATATTACGAACTTTGTTCACTGTTAGAGTTATTTACAAAATTGATCCATATATTATTCATAATATTTGCTTTCATTTTTAGTTTTTGATATACGAGGGGAGGGGGGGGGGGAGGGGACAACAGCAAAAAGGGAAAGAAAAAAAAGGGAAGAAGAAGAAGAAGGAGAAGAGGAACAGGACGAAGAGAAGAAGAAGAAGAAGAAGAAGAAGAAGAAAAGAAGAAGAAGAAGAAGAAGAAGAAGAAGAAGAAGAAGAAGAAGAAGAAGAAGAAGAAGAAGAAGAAGAAGAAGAAGAAGAAGAAGAAGAAGAAAAGAAGAAGAAGAAGAAGAAGAAGAAGAAGAAGAAGAAGAAGAAGAAGAAGAAGAAGAAGAAGAAGAAGAAGAAGAAGAAGAAGAAGAAGAAAGAAGAAGAAGAAGAAGAAGAAGAAGAAGAAGAAGAAGAAGAAGAAGAAGAAGAAGAAGAAGAAGAAGAAGAAGAAGAAGAAGAAGAAGAAGAAGAAGAAGAAGAAGAAGAAGAAGAAGAAAGAAGAAGAAGAAGAAGAAGAAGAAGAAGAAGAAAAGAAGAAGAAGAAGAAGAAGAAGAAGAAGAAGAAAAGAAGAAGAAGAAGAAGAAGAAGAAGAAGAAGAAGAAGAAGAAAGAAGAAGAAGAAGAAGAAGAAGAAGAAGAAGAAGAAGAAGAAGAAGAAGAAGAAGAAGAAGAAGAAGAAGAAGAAGAAGAAGAAGAAGAAGAAGAAGAAGAAGAAGAAGAAGAAGAAGAAGAAGAGAAGAAGAAGAGAAGAAGAAGAAGAAGAAGAAGAAGAAGAAGAAGAAGAAGAAGAAGAAGAAGAAGAGAAGAAGAAGAAGAAGAAGAAGAAGAAGAAGAAGAAGAAGAAGAAGAAGAAGAAGAAGAAGAAGAAGAAGAAGAAAAGAAGAAGAAGAAGAAGAAGAAAGAAGAAGAAGAAGAAGAAGAAGAAGAAGAAGAAGAAGAAGAAGAAGAAGAAGAAGAAGAAGAAGAAGAAGAAGAAGAAGAAGAAGAAGAAGAAGAAGAAGAAGAAGAAGAGAAGAAGAAGAAGAAGAAGAAGAAGAAGAAGAAGAAGAAGAAGAAGAAGAAGAAGAGAAGAAGAAGAAGAAGAAGAAGAAGAAGAAGAAGAAGAAGAAGAAGAAGAAGAAGAAGAAGAAGAAGAAGAAGAAGAAGAAGAAGAAGAAGAAGAAGAAGAAGAAGAAGAAGAGAAGAAGAAGAAGAAGAAGAAGAAGAAGAAGAAGAAGAAGAAGAAGAAGAAGAAGAAGAAGAAGAAGAAGAAGAAGAAGAAGAAGAAGAAGAAGAAGAAGAAGAAGAAGAAGAAGAAGAAGAAGAAGAAGAATAAGAAGAAGAAGAAGAAGAATAATAAGAAGAAGAAGAAGAAGAAGAAGAATAAGAATAAGAAGAATAAGAAGAAGAAGAATAAGAAGAAGAAGAAGAAGAAGAAGAAGAAGAAGATAAAAGAAGAATAAGAATAATAAGAAGAATAAGAAAGGAGAATAGTAGTAGGAGGAGGATGATTAGATTAGCATCATAAGATTAGATTAGGTATTATTATTTATTTATTATTATTTATTATTATTATTATTACTTATTATTATTATTATTATTATTATTATTATTATTATTATTAGTAGTATTATTATATTATTATTATTATTATTATTATTATATTATTATTATTATTATAACTATTACCGTTAACGTTACCGTTACTGTTATTATTATCATTACTATTATTATTATAATTATTTTTATTCTTATACTTATTATTATTATTATATTATTTGAGGCAACAACATCATATGTTTACAAAGGTAAATGGTTATTTGTTTGATTTATGGATGCATCATGAAGATGAGCACTCCTAGAAATTATATACCATATCAAAAATATATATAGGAACTAATCATGAAAAAAGAAAAAGTAAAGGTTTGAAACTCATATTTGTTAGAACAGATAACTTGCTACACGAAAAACAGCTACACGACAGCAGGTTGGTGTGCGCGCTACACGACAACTGGTTGGTGTCGTACAATGATGGACCACATTTGTTAATTAAATTCATTTCCACATTGGAATTAGATGTGTTGTGTTACTCTCACCATGTTGCATTCGCGTTTATTTCTATATATACACAAAGTACAATATCATTTATTCGTGTTGATTGTATTACTAAAGATAAAGATGTTTGCTGAAAAAATCTTTATGCATGTATAGCACACCTAAATATGTTTTATTATATTTTACACATATCAATCTTGACTTTGTTTTTCCAAATTTGAGTGTGCATAAGTATTGTTAGTCCTTGATTTTATATACGTTACTTTTGAATTAAAACAAAGTTTTAAATTTAGATTAATTCTTATTAACCAAGCACGTATACACTTAAGGCCTCAATGCTGGTAGGGTTATTATAGTGCATATTTAGGAATACATTAGAAGTGCACACATTACCTTCTTTTCCATTATGTTTCCAGTACCACTACAACGATTAAATTCTTTTATCTTATATATAGACATGTATAAAGTAACATTAAAAAATACAATATTTACTATAGTTTTCGGAGTACACTAGGCATTTTACTTTATTCAAAGTATTGTTATTTTATTTATTTTTTTAATAATTAATTGGGTGACAAAGGACAGAATAACACTTACTAATACACATTTTATTTTGGTTGTAAAACTCCAAATAAATCTAAATGTCTAAAATGTTTATACAACACTACTGGTTTTGCTTTAATTCTTCAAGGAAAAAAATGTAGTTTCTTAAAATAATTGGGTTCCATGTGAAAATGCATATAATGTTCAGGGGATGTTAATGCAAATTTTGATTTTAGGGTTAAACCTTACCCTTATAAATGACAAGGATTATCAACATTGTGACATACACCAACTATATGATAAAAAAAAATCCTCTAATATAGCAATATCCTTTCAAGAAGATATCTTTGCTTGTATGTAAACATTTTTTATGGTTTATAATATTTTTTTAAACCCTAATGTTCACTTTTCTTAAAAATTCAAAACCATCTTAAGTTTGTTCACATAAGATTTAATCTCCTGTGATCGCAACAATGATTTGTTGTTTTGATGTATGTCTTATCATTGTTCATTTGTTCCATTTATTTATCAATTTCAAGATTTCATGACTTGTTTAAAACGTTATCAAACTTGTGACTTTTTTGTGCGTTTAGTATTTGTGCTCTAGTCAGATCTACACATGCATGTATTGTTTGAGTTTAGTTTATTCTTCCGTCTACTCACTTCATCTGCTGATCGTCTTCAATTTATAAGGTCCCTGACAGCATGTTGATAGTTCATAGCATTTTAAGGTAAGTGGTGTACACCATTATTCTTATAGGCCTAACTCCTTTAACTAATATATGTGCATAACGATGCCAAAAACAATTTAAAATCCAATAGTTTTACGGCTCAATGATGCAGGTTTTACTCAATGGTTAAGAGTCCTGGTGATGCCAAGGATCCATAATGATGCACGACAACAAGGAGTTAAGAGTGCCTGCCACATCTCGAATCACAAGTACTAAACTAGAGGTGTTTGGGAACTTCTGCATTTGTACTAAATAAGAGGAGTATAGTTGTCTCTTCAACGATTATCGTGCTCATATATGAGTATATCAATTTTCTTCTCACCATTACAGTAGCTAGATTTCAAAAGGACATTGCATATATGGTTCCTTAGCCTATTTGTGAACTTTATTTTGTCAGTCTACATCTAAAATACTTGTGTTTATTACATACAACGATGTTCAAAGCATACAGATCTAGTTGGTAATTCATGAATACCCAGTTTATGTTTTAAATGTAATTAAAATAGTGTCTTGAGTTATTGAAACAACAATTATTTATTTGCAGAATTTAATCAGGTGTAATGAGATTGTAAATTAATTACACGTTAAGTCTTTAAGTTTATGCTTTGAAAATGAGTTTGATACTTATGGATAATCAAATCTAACCTATACAATGTGTTTCAAGCTTCACGAGTTATTTTGTTGTATTTAGCTGTTGTAAATCGATTATCAAATGTAAATACCATATCTATAAAATAATGATATCCGTAAATTTTATAACAAACCAAGCACTGTGGCTATTATGTATCATGTATAAATAATTACTATTGATTTATTTTTAACAAAATTTTAAATTTAACAAAGTCCAATACCACACAACCTAGAGAGGTGAACAAAGGGAGTGTAGCGTGCAGACCCTCGTCTATGACAATTTAGCTATACGTTCTGAGCATGGGTATATAGTTATGATATACCTTTTTTGATTGATTATTTACGGTATCTAAAAATGTTTTTTCACATGTCTTAAAATGGGTACATATATTGAATGGTCATATAATCCTTTTGTACCAAAAAACAACAAAACAAAGAAATAAAACATAAAAAAATCAATACAAACATATTACAGATATAAAAATCAAATGCATTCGTCAATAATTGTTTTATAAACTCATAACACAATCTCTCTTTTTCGAAAACTATGGCTTTCCTATGAGACATATGTACATTTTCACTCTAGCTCTCGCCAACCGAACGTTCCTTAAATTTTCTTTCTACCAAATTAGCCCTTGTGAACAGAACACAAATGCACATTGTGAATTAAATTTACCATATTGACACTGAAATATCTCTCCATGTCTAATAGAAAAATTATTTCTTACATGTTTTGCCTCTTGAAGAAAGCATTATTATAGATCTAATTTATGAATAAGAAAATATTGTTGAAAATATATATGCATATTTCTCAATTCAATTACCAAATATGCATTGTTACGTCACGATTGTTTTGGTTGGTTTATTTTGTAGTGACTTTGTATGAGAAAGTTGAGGGACTATTGTGGTACAAAGAAGAAAGCTTTGGGAGATGAGTATGGCTGTGGAAATCATCAAGGGTTGAACGTGAAAATTCTGGATTTTTTATAAAGTGAATAAAGTTTGGGGACTCGCAATTGATAACCCCATCACAATCGATCACTTTCAACTTAGGGTTTCTTTGTGTCTTCATCATATCTTTTCTTAGAACTGCGCAAAATTTGTTGTGTCTAGGGTTTGATCCATTTGATTTTCCTTTGCACATCAATTATTCAACGTCATCTCAACATCAACACCCAAAACAAGTTTCTTCATCCGATGTGTTTAATCTGCAACATTTTTATCATTTCTTGAAATTATTTTTTATCTCTAAGGATTGATATTGTTCTTAATGTGTAGAGTGATTTGTTGTTTCTAATTATGTATTATGATTTTTATGATCTTACCACATTAGTGAAGATCTAGAATAGGAATTAATCACATATTTTAATGGAACTTGTAAGTTGTTTACGTTACTATTCTTTTTTAGTCTAGTTTAGTTGGATTCTTGGTTTTTGACAAATAGTATTAGCTTAATTTGAATATCAAACATGCTTACGTAGTTAGTGTAACGTCTCGGTTTTTTTATATTAATATATATATAAACCCAGGAAGTAAAAGAAATAAAGAAGTATAGGGACTAAAGATGGACAAATGAAAGATAGGCATCCTAAACCTTCATATAAGAGGAAAGCTAGCCGCTTTCATGCAAGTTCTTACGTTAAAAAAGGGGTTCTAGAGAGAGTGCTACAATTCTAGTGAGAGAAAGTCGAATATAGAATCAAGGTAATGACTTTCACGTATGAAATGTTAGATCGAAGCTAGATCTATGTCATTTGGTTGTTTTAACATTGTTTTTATTGTTAAAGTTGACACCTTGATGTATGTTTATGTAGATCTCAGTTATTACCTCTCGGGTTAGGGTTTTCATTGAGATCTTCTTGTTAAGGTGAGTTCTAAATCTCCACTTTTATTTTTAGGGTTGATATGCATATTAAGAATAATTTGTTAAAAATCAAACGTTTTATAGAATGAAAGTTGCTATTTTTAATTATTTACATAAATTTGATATGATGAGTAGTGGATTTTATGAATCCAAATGGTATGCATGGGAAATATGTTAGGTACAAAATTTAATGTGGGTGAATCATCAACACTTGTATTTTTTAAAATTCATCTGTATTTGTATCTTATTCACTAAGTATACAAATACGGATGTGAATAGTTTTGCCGCATTTGTTTATGCGAATGTATATGTTATGTTACCCGCATTTGTTGATAAGTGCCTCTGAATGTCCCAAGTGTACACATGCGAATGAATAGTTAATTCACCTGCATTTGTTACAACGGTCGTATTTCTCTGATATTACCCAAGTTAAACTGATGTGGATGAACGTATGATCCACCCGTATTAGTTGATCAATTAGCCGCAATGCTGGACTATTGTTCGCATTTTTACTAGCCGCACCTATTAAGCCAAGTGACAAGTGCAGATGAACAAGTAGCTCACCCGCATTAGTCCACCCGCATTTGTTTATCTCATCCGCAATAATCTATCAGACACTATTGCACACGTTTCTTTGGTCACCCACATTAGTCCATCCCTGTTACTCGTATTTGTGTTGTTGTAACATTGTGATATAGTTTGAATGTGCTGTTTATGCATGTTGTTGTATGATGATGTATGGTATAGTAAGGAAAGTGTGTAATACTGATAAGCTACCCTTTATGTAAAGAATCTTATATATGTATTATCCATGGAAAGTTGATGATGATTTCTATATAATATAGTAAAACGTATGACCATGGTTAAGGTAAAGAACGAACGATTAATTACTGTTATGGCAGAGATGTAAAGAAAGAAAGAATGAAAGATAACATTAATTAAAGAAAGTAAATGAGCCGGAAGTATAGAAAATCTTGCAAGCAATGATAGGAGTTTTCATTTGTTGCATTCTCAATCTAAAGAATCATTGCCTTGTGCATTGTTACTCTGATAAGAGCCTTGTCTTGTGCACTACTCACCTGATAGGAGTTGTATGATTTGTATGTTGCATACACTCGATAGGAGTTGCATCTTATATGCACTCAACGTACATGAGTTGTATCATTCACACTTTAACGATAGGGGCCATGCCTGGTGCTTGTTCACCCCCTATTAGGGAGTGTGGCATGTGCGCTTACCTAGAGAATCTTTGCCTTGTACATTGTTACTCTGATAGGAAGCATACCTTGTGTATGCTCACTATAATAAGAGCTTAGTACTTGTGCTAGCTCAAAGTTAAAATAAAAGAATAAAATAAACGAAAATTATGAAAGTATGACTAAGTATGAAAGTATGATAATGTACGAAGGTATGATATAGTATGAAAGAATGGATTGATGTAATGATACAAAACTAGTATGCTTTGAGAAAGTAAAGTGAAAAGTTTTCAAATACTAATATGCCAAGAGTTTTTAATTTTTTTTAAAAACTAGAACTCACTCAACGACGTTGGCTTTTGTATGCATATTAGCTTAAAAAGTAAATGATGATAAAATAAATAATGACAACTTGGCACGGATGTGAAGTTACCTGCCTGCATGTAAGACTGGCATTCTGATAGTCGATAGTTTGATAGATAGGCCTTTTGATAATTGTAATAGATGGTAGTCAATGACCCTTGTAATGACGTTTTAATTACGCTACTATGTTATTGAGTGTTTAAAGTTTAAGAAATATGTGCTTATAATGTTTAACAACCCAATTGTAAGGTTGTCTAGAAACAAAGCCTTACATTAAAAACACAATAAATACCATACAAATAATCATACGTTGTCCGCCATAATTTTCTACAACTTCTAGCTGAAAAAATAATAGATAAATAATTTATGCAAAGAGGTCAACTTAGTTGTTACAAATAAGTACCACACAAAGCATTTTTCTTAAGTTAGTTACAAAACAAATAATCAACATAAACATCATAATATATGGTTTACTTATTACTTTTATAGTTTTCAAGTTAAAGAAAAGTTACAACCAGAATTTAACGTAACCATTCTACTAGCTCTATTAAATTGATAAATATATACTCCAATACATTGTAAACTAAACAAGTAACCTAAAAAGATTATAAGGTTACAACCAATTTTGAAACTTGCTACAATGTCAAATGATGTTATGCAACCACCACGTTTGTGTAGCTTAGCTAGAGAAGATCAAAAAAATCATAAATAAGACTGTTATGGATTTATATTCTAGTTTATTATATTTGATTTCAGTTTTGCTTCTTGTATACTGCGATAAAGGCCGGTATGGGTTGTTTATACTACAACAATACCAATTACCAACATATGGTAAAGAAAATTATAACGACGACGATGAGGAGTAGTGATCTTGTTTTTTAATTAATTTGTTTTATAATCAGTCTGTTTGCAACAACTATGCCTGAGTAGTGATCTTGTTTTTTAATCTTGTTGTCAAGCTGGGTATCTTTGTTCTTTTCATGTTCTGCATGTAGCATACACCAATGATAGGCAGATTAAAGCATGCATAACAAAAGCAATATCAAAGTAGGCATATTATCTACTTTGAAAAACATAACATACACCAATGCTAGGTAGATCAAAACATGCATAACAAAAGCAATTTTAAAGTGGAGACATTATCTACTTTGGAAAACACTTAAACAAACAAATCTTTTAAGGTTTCATTATGACTCATCATTCTCTTTCAAATTAAAACTGTAGTGTTGATCTTTATTAAGTTGCTATAATGTTATTAACATACCATGTATGAACATACCATGTATGAACACTACTCTTATAGCTTGGCGCACTGGTCATTATTTTCCCACATCAGCATTAATCATAAAACAAACAACAAATGGTAAAAAGGTTTTGTAATATACTTATGAAAATTCAGGTTTTAAGTTTTAAACATTATTATATTATCATGGTTTTAAAGCAGCTGATTTGAAGAAACTATAAAACATTGTATTTTAATAAAATAAACCATAAATATACCCACTTTCCTTTTTATGTTGGCATATTATTAGTTTTCTATTCCTAACTAGCTTTAGTAAACATATGTATTACACGAGTTTAATAAATAAAATATTAATATAATAAAATTTATTAATTATAAAATGATATTATAATATATAATAAAACAATGATATCAACTTTTTAAAATTTTGTTTTTAAACTTTTTTTCAAAAAAATAAACATTTTGTTCTAAAACAAAATGTATAAAATTATCTTTTAAAAAATTTCTTATTATAACTCTAAAGTTTGATTATTTTTTGTTTTAAAATAATGACTTTTAAAATGCTGATTTTAAAATATTTCGTATTTTTTTAAAAGTTTTATGGTTTAGAAAAAATATTTTATAAAAAAATTATTTATTTAGAAATAACATTAATAAATAGATTTCTTTCTTAATAATAAGTGTTACAGAAATATTATTAGTAAGTAAGGTAATTATTTATAGGAGAGAGAGGCAGAAAAATTTTGGTAAGAATGATTGATTGATTGTGGTGCTGTCACGTGTCATTTCAAGATACGTTATTATTAGAGTAGGTAGATAATAAAACATTGGTATCAACTTTTTAAAATTTTATTTTTAAACTTTTTTCAAAAAATAAACATTTTGTTGTAAAACAAAACGCATAAAATTTTCATTTCCAAAAAATTCTTATTATAACTCTAAAATTTGATTATTTTTTGTTTTAAAAATTGACTTTTTAAAAATACTAATTTTAAAATATTTCGTATTTTTTTAAAAGTTTTATGGTTTAGAAAAAATATTTTATAAAAATTTATTTATTTAAAAATAACATTAATAAATAGATTTCTTTCTTAATTTATTAATTTAAAAAAGTGTTACAGAAATATTATTAGTAATTAAGTTAATTATTTATATGAGAGAGAGACGAGAAAATTTTGGTGAGGATGATTGTGGTACTGCCACGTGTCATCTCAAAATACCTTATTATTAGAGTAAGTAGATTATATCACAAATAAAACTTAATTTCATGCAATCAATCTACCTACTCTAATAAAAAGTTATCTTAGGGGCTGTTTGATATTGGCTGACCCGGCTGACTGGCTGACTCGTTCAGTCGGTCAGCTTGTTTGATTTGGCTGTGTTGTGTTCTGACCGGGTCCGTGGGTGCTGACCCAGACCTTAAACTAAAACTTGCTAACCCGGAAAAGGGGCGCTGCCCCTCAGCCGAACTCCACCTGCGCGACCCCTTCCTCGGTCGCATCCCACGTGGACCCCCTCGCGACCCCCTTACAGAAATGTACTGGCCGAACATGAAGATGATGGGGCGGACGGTGCCGGAGGACGAAGTACGGGAGATGACCATGAAGTAGGTGAGGAGGACGAGGGAGAAGACGGTCATGGCGGAGGGGAGGGTCACAGTGGGGAGCTCCAGGCGGAACCGCAATGGCCGGGGGACGGAGTACGGGAGGATGTTCACGATGTGGAAGAGGGGATCCATTGGTTTAGTGGGTGGGTGTATGGTGCTTAGGGTTTATGATTTAGGGAAGGAGATGGTTTGGTATGGACTAGAGAGTGTGATGAGGGAGAATATAGATTATTATAGATGTGTTAGGGAAGGAGATGGTTTGCTTTTGACCTAGTTTTGGTAGTGGTGATTTGATATAGTATATATATAATAACATAAAGTATTCATAGCTAGATCACTCTATTTTGTGTGTTTCAAAGAATGCTTGGAAAGTTAGAGAAGATTAGTTGGCTTAGTTGGTTTATTTTTCTCGTTCAGCAGAGTCAGTCAGATACTAAATCAAACAGCTAAGTTTCAGTCAGATGCAGACTTAGTCAGAACTTTTAATTGAGTCAGCTTCTAACTCAGTTAGATCCTACTCAGTCAGCAGTAATCAAACAGCCCCTTAGTATGACACGTGGCATCATCACAATCATTCTCACCAAAATTTTACCGTCTCTCTCTCATATTAAATAATTAGGTTAGAGCTCATGTATTACATGGGTGGAATAAATAAAACATATTAAAATCATTAGTTTTATGAATATTTTATTTTCTAGATATTATTATCCATTGGTGAAATAAAAATATAATGAATATATAAAAGTTATAATACATAATGAATTAGAAATTATTACTTTATATTTAAAATGTATTAATAAATTATTAAAATAACTACATTTATATTTTAGATGTTTAATAGTTTAGTTTACTTATTTACAATAATTATCATTTAATATGAGAGAGACAAGAAACACATATATAAATATATTTGTTTTAACATATTTTAGTTAAAAAGATAAGTCAAATTAATTGTTTATATAATTTTTATATTTATTATGAGAGAGAGGCGGGAAAATGATTTTTTTGATATGCTAGAATGATGACACGTGTAATTTGATATGTTAGAATGATAACACATGTCTAAAGAAAACCTTCTTTTGTTATAGGTTATAGATTACCTTACTTACTTATAATATTTTTAACATCTTTCTAGATTTAATAAATTAAGAAACAAATCTATTTATTAATGTTAATTCTAAATAAATAATTATCTTATAAAATAATAAGGGGACCAAAAATTTACGCTATCAGGCTAAAATTTAACACTAGAGACGAAAAAATAAGGGGGGAGGCGGCCCCCCCGGCCCCTATTAAGCTTCGTCCCTGAGGTGAGCGATGTACGTCATTAGACCGTATGTAATGAACGTGATGGAGGTGAGAACATTTGCCACCTTAGCCCATCACAAGGCACATCATCACACCACTTGTGTGATAGGGAGAGTGATATGGTTAAGTGTGAGTGTGGTCACCTAAAAAGAGACAAGAGAAAAGTTTTTCTATTTTTTTCACCAATCACAATACTACACCTCATCCTCTATTATATAGATTAAATCTCATACAAATTTTAATAAAATGTTTTAAAAAGTTAGTGATGTGTGGTTTATTGTTTATTCTTCCATCTATTGATCTTTTATAGTTTGTAAGCCCCTCGTGTGATAGCATGTTGATAGTTCATAACATTGTATGGTGACAAGACCTTTACATTATTGTTGTCGTGCTTTTTCTCTTTGTGGCGGTGGGAGTAGTCTCGAAGAAGAAGCCGCTCATCCTCGGAAGCTCATCCGATGATTAAACATAGAAGAGGAAATGAGAGCCAGAGCGTTAGTTGTTTGAGAGTTTTTGTAAAAGGGCCAAAGGAGAATAGTTGGGTGTTGGAAGAAAAAGAGAGACGGTGATGACGCGTGCTCTAAACTCTTGTACCGTATACTATCTACTACATGTTATTGGTATTTTTAGTGCATTGGGCTGATTTGTTGATCGAGTGAATAACATTAGATGTTAAATGAGTTGGAGACGCTATTAGTTCTATATTTTATTTGGGTGTTATAACATATATTCGGCTTAAGTAAATAAGTTACTTGGGCTAACAAATGTTGGGGCTTTAAAAGATTGTTTGGGCCATAACGAACCCACTTATTAAATTGTGGATTCTTTGGACTTCTGGTCACAATTTACAAATAGGAAAGGAAGGGGACGACAGCAACAGTTTGCTGTTTTTTTTTTCTTTTTTACTTGATCAAAAAAGAGAGACGAAAAGTAGAGATGTCAAAAAAAAATACTACCCATAATAAACCGGTTCGGCTTAAACTGGTTTGGGCCCGGCCCAGCCTGGCGGTTCCTAGGTTGCTTATATTATTCCAAGACCAAACTGGTTTCAAACCGGTTCAATTCACAAACCAGTTCCCAAACCAGATTTTATCCCCAAATCGGTTTTTTTCGCATATAAGAAACTAGCCGTTGGAGCCAAAAACATCAAAATACGAAATAGCTCGGGTTCGGACGATGAAACATAAAAATAAGCAACGAATGGACAACTACGTTAGTTTTTGTTATTAAAAAAATAAAAAAATAGAATTTTTAGTTGTTTTGTAATCTTTCTATGTTTATTTTATTTATTTATTTCATTTTGATGTTTAAGAGTTAAAGTATTAAATAAAATAAAAAAACTTTAGTTATTTTTTAATGTTTTAATATATATAAAAAATTGGACCGGTTTGGGCCCGAACTGGATTACAAACCAGTCTAAACCAGTTTGTAAAGGGTTGGGTTTTATGGGCCTCAAACCGGTTTCAAACCCGAACCGGTTTGAGCCAAACCGGTTTGAAGTCCTCTAAAAAAACCCGGTTCGGTTCCCAACCCGAATCGGTTGGCGAAAAAAGCCGATTTGTACACCTCTAACATACAATTACTTCTCTACATCGCAAATATCCTCACAATATTGAATGAAAATCATCCTCCATTTTACACGATCTCTGTGCAATTCGATAAATCGTTGTGCGAGTAACCCACAAATAGGTTTATCCGATAGTGTTTAATGATTTAGAGAATAATTCGGGTATATTATGTTTGAAGATTGAATCAGACCCCAGTAAGTTTTAGTTTGTTTTATGTTTAATTTTTTTGTTCAAGACTCACAAAATTCTACAAAGATAAACCTATTTCGGTTAATTCTTGGTTTAGGTCTAAAAGAAATGTTCTTGGTTTATTTTCTTGTTTGCAAGTGTCTGTTGGAATAAACCTACTGCAGTTTCCATTGGGACACAAGTTGTTCTTGGTTTGGTTTTAATTCTTAGACCAAACGTAATGGGGCATTAAAGGGACATTATAGCATCCTAAAACGTCCTTACACCATCCCCGTGGTCATAACTCTCATAAATCTCATAATTTGGTAATGATTGAAGGGCATTAACCTTTACACATATTTTTAACAACAAAAGTGATGTTGAATTGACGTTGATGTGACATAAAATGTCCAATAGAAACATTAACCATTACATATGGTCTTATTTGTAAAGGCTCTGTGGGGGTTTTAACTGCAATTATTTCTACAAAGAGCGCTGGTTTTATTTATTATAAATTTGCCGTGATTAGGTGTAATGAGGTTGTAAACTAATTGCACTTATCAATTGTAAGATTCTGTTTTGAAACTTATTGATAGCAGTTTATGTTAGTTTGATGTAATGTTTCTTATTATTTTATAATATAAATTGCATTAGTCATCAGCCCAATTGAATTAAAGATATTTTTTAACAAAATTGAATTAAATATTTTGCCATTGAAAAAAATTAATGAATCCGTAGCCATGAAAAATCGATAGAAACAAAGGATACACCCGAGAATTCTATACGAGTCGTATAGCCCTAAACGCGTAATATAGGAGGGTCGTATAACTCTATATGAGGCGTATAACCCATCTGACAGCTCATTGAATTTTTTCCCTAGTATTTAATGTCGAATTTTACTACACACGTTGTATAGGTCTATATGTGTCTTATAGGTGTCGTATAGGGTTATATGGGGTGTATAGCCCTCTGACAGTTCCCCTATGAATTTTCCGCGTTTTCAGTATCGTCGATCTCATACGCCTCGTATATGGCTATACAAGGCGTAAAAGGGGTGTTGATTTATGATAGTAAGTGTCTTAATATTAGGACCGTAATTGAATATTTTCAAAGGAATTGAAACTGTTTTATAGAATCGGAATCGAAAATCAAAATGATGTATAATCAAATGCAGATGAAAATCAAACAGACGAATTATGATTAAACAAATGATAATCAAAGTATAATTTATGTTGTACCACTATGTGATTCACGCCTCAAGAATAATCCAAATGCTGCCAAGATGATGCCTTTTAGGGTAAAATAATTATTTTGTTGTATTTAACATAAAGGGTTAAACTTAGGGGGCGTTTGATTAGAATGAATGGAATAGAATGAAATTAAGAAACTAGTATAATTTTCAAGTAAAGTTATATTTGAGTGGGTAATGAAATGTTAAAACAAGGGAATGTTCCACCTTAAATTCCATTGGTTGTGGGATTTCAAATTCACTCTTTAGGTGGAAGGATTTTGAAATCCCACAATCAAGGGAATTTGAGGTGAAACATTCCCTTGATTTTACATTTCATTACACACTCAAACATAATTTTAGTTGAAAATTATACTAGTTTATTAATTCCATTCCATTTCCTTCCATTCCATTCCATTCCATTCCATTCCATTTCTTGCAACCAAACGCCCCCTTAATTGTTACAATAAATACTAAAAATACATTTTAAGTTAGTTAAAAGACAAATAATCGACATAAACAGCTAGCTTAATGTATGGTTTATTTATTACGTCTATTATTTTTAAGTTAAAAAAGAGTTATAACCAGATAATAACCCCAAAAAAAACTCTCAATAAGCCAACACCAACTTAGCGGGCTCTTATGTGGATCCATCTTTTTAGCCCAATAACAAACCTTTAGTCCAACAAGATAATAAGCCCACTGCAAGTCTGCAACAAGCAACAGCCCGTATTTTTTAACATGAGCCCAAACAACTTACCTCCAAAACTAATTATACGATCTATACTAATAAATCAAAATGGTTAAAAGTTATATTACATTTTTTACACTGTCCACTTAGGGTCCAGCTAGGTTTTAAACACGTGTCTTTACTAGAATGAATGTTATCCATTTAAAGATACATTAGTTTTAGTAACCCGTGTATTCAACCGATTAAATAAATATAATATTAAATAGAATAAAATTCTATTAATTATAAAATGATATTCCAAGATATTGTGCTGATAATTTATTTTTGTTTTTTTGAAAAATTAAAAACATTTTGTTTCAAAATAAATTATATTTATAAAAATATAATTTTTAAAATTTTTCTTATTATAACTCTCAATTTTAATTATTTTGGATTATAATTTTTTTTCTTTTTAAAAACATCAATTGTAAAATATTTCTTATTTTATATAACTTTTTCTTTTAGAAATAACATTGATAAAAAAAACTCTTTCTTAATTTATTTATAAAACCATTTTTTATCTTAAAATAATTCTATACTATTACTAGTAATTTATAGAAATATTTAATGACAGAAAAAACAAAAAAATTAGTAAGGAGAAATGTGGTGTTGTCACGTGTTTCTCATAGTTATCTTTTTTATTATAGTAGAAAATTTTAATGCTAATGAAATATTTATCTACTTTCAAAATTATAAAACAGATTTTTTAATAAATTAAAAACATTTTCTAACAAAAACAAACATTTTTTGGATAATATTACGCAAATATAAATCCTTCTTACTGATTATTACTTGTTATTCATGATAATTTCACCCCAAACTTTATACAATTCTCATGAAAAAAAAACATTTTGTATAATCAAATCCCTTACATCTATTGTATATAATAAAAGAATGTTTTTTTTTTGCCATTTGTCAATCTCTAAACCCACCATTTTGTCACTTGTTATTCTTATAGACAACCTTAAATCATTTTCCCTCCAAAAAGGTATTATATAATTTAAACACTTAAACTAATTTCTTTTTCTTATCAAAAATTAATTTTAATAATTGCTACATTTCTCTATCTTATTTAGATTTTTTAAAATCAAATTATCGTTTTAACTAAAAACACAGTTTTAAAAAACAAGAATTTTATAAAATACAGAATAGAATGAGCTTTTTTAAAGAAAATTCATTTTTCTTAAAACAAAATATTTAAAAACCATAATTGTTTTATAAAACAAAATTTTTAAAAAAATATAATTTTGTTTATTTACTTAAAATAACTATTATACATAACTATAATTATAGTTTATCTTCAAACATGGTTTGATTAAATTATAAATTTTTATTACTAATTATTCAATATTTTATTTGTGCAACTCGTATAATACATATGATACTTACCTAGTATATATATATATATATATATATATATATATATATATATATATATATATATATATATATATATATATATATATATATATATATATATATATATATATATTATATATATATATATATATATATATATATATATATATATATAATAATTCATAGTACATTTCATCAAATAGGTTGTGAAATGAGTGACGCAACCTTTAAGGGGAGTAGAGTATTTAAATGAAATGATCACTTGTAATTAGATAAGGTTGAGGTTTTAAAGGCTTACGACAGAGAGACTCATCCACCCTTTGTTGTTTATATAACATAGGAAAGTATTTTGGTTTATTACCAAAAAAAAAAAAATTGCCGACAAAAATAGAAGTTAGATGAAGCAATTCAGAAGTAAAATTAAACCATCATGAATGACCTATAAGATGTTGTCCATATGCAGTAATGAAATACACAAGCCATATGTAGTGGGGATCAAAATAAAAAGGAAACCAACCTAAAATTTCATACTTCATAGTGGGAACACAACAATATTTCATCTGAAATCCCGTGAACATATATGCAAACCCCCGTGACATGTTAAGACAAATTAATTGATATATATTTAGTTTAATCATATAAAACACTAAATAAAATAAAAACTTAGAATTAATTTAATAATCTTAAAATTAAAAAAGTATATGTACAAATCTTGCTATTTATCGTACCGACACATGCAGATGTACAAGTTCTGTTTGAATCACATTAATTGCATATATGCACCTAACGGTTCAAAACATAGTGAAAAATAACTTTATTAGTTTATATTATGCACATTCATACTATATTTATTATCAACTCTTTTATGCATAATAATGTTGTATCTTATGTATAGGAAGTTTTTTAAAAAAGAAACTGATTTTTTTACTTTTAACACAAAGTTTTTCATTTTTTACAATTTAACTTCTCCAATTTGACTTTCTTTACTTTTAACTCAAAACTCTTCATCTGTTGTAATGTAATCTCATAACTTTTATATTTTCAATTTTATTCCCCTATACTTTTCATATTTCGCAAATTGATATGTAAAAACTAAAATATTCTTAGAAAATGGTCCATTAATGGTTTTCTATCGACTATCATGCATATTTATGTATAGAAACTAGAACATTTTATATAGATTGAACCATTAGTTAAACTAAACTATTTTAAATTATGTTAATTGTTAGCGCATTTATATGGTTTTCTATCATGCACATCTATGCTAATAGCAAGCATACATGCATGTAATTTATTTTGTGATATCCAATTTTTTCACATCAAACCGTCCCATTTTTAGTGTTGCTAAACGTTTCATATGCACATGAAATGCCGTACATTCAATATATGATCCTCTTACCAATTAATTGATACACACACACACACTCAATGGTAGATAAAGTTTGTGTTTCACCACAGGTTAGAGTATATATAAAGAATCATACAAATGCACTAATTCTTGGAGTTTCGTGTTATGCTAATACTAAAAATCTATCAAGAATCTTTAGATGTTCCATCTTGCATGGGGGTTGAAGGTTAATTTCCATAAAAGTAAATTGTATGGCATTGGAGTTGATCAAATGGAGTTTTCAATTATGTCATCCCTCCTTCATTGCCAAATAGCCTCTACTCCTTTCATTCATCTTGAGATTCATATCGGTGAAAGTATGGGTTTAGTCAAGAGTTGGAATATGATAATAGATTCGTTAGGATCAACATTGGCGTCTTGGAAAGCGAGGCCCTTGTCCTTTTGGGGTTGGTTGATGTTGGTAGAAGCAATCCTAGGAAGCATGTCTTTGTTTTATCTCTCTTTTAAAGCTACATTGAAGATTGTTAAAACATAAGAAGGGGTAAGGAGAAAATTTCTATGGGCAGGTGTAAATGAAGGTTCAAAAACAAATGGGTTGCGTGGGATAAGGTCACAATGGCCAGTGAGGCGGGCAGTCTTGGGAGTGGTAAGAGTTAAAGAAACTATTTTGCCTCTAATATCAAAGTGAAAATGAAGATTTAAAACAGAAAAGTCAGCTCTGTACGCAAAGTGTATCTCGGCAATTCATTATCATATGCGAAGGTATCACTCTATTAATTTAAAGCTCTCGGTCCATGGTGCTTAGAGGCAACTTATGAATTCGGATAATGACTTGTTTAAGGAATACACTAACTTGGAAAGTTTATCAAAGCTCAAATAGGGAAGTGAGGGGGGGGGGGGGGTAGTGTTGCCTTTTGGCTTGATTGTTGGATGGGGGATGTTAAGTTTAAAGATACATTCCTAACATTATTTAATATTAAAAAAGAAAAATCTTGTTTGGTGGGTAAAGAATAGTGATTCACCTGGATGGTATGACATGAAGTTGGAAGTGGGAACGGAATGGGTTAGATGTCAAGGAAATAGGGAGCTTGATCGACTTTAGAAAATTCTTTAAAACTTCACTCACCCCAATGGGGTTGATGTTCGAAGTTGGTTGGGGGATGGATCGTGGATTTCTCGGTCAAGTCTCATTTTATGACATCTGTCATCAAAACAAGTGCGCTGATCATTGACTATGAATTTTTTGCTTTGACTTTGATAAACATGAACTTTGACTTGAAAGTTAACTTAACTTTGACTTGAACTATGATTAGTACATTAGAAAAAACGTTGACTTATATTATGATTAGTACATTAGAAAAAACATTGACGTGAACTGTAATTAGTACATTA
This sequence comes from Flaveria ramosissima, assembly GCA_025215565.1. Lineage (NCBI taxonomy): Eukaryota > Viridiplantae > Streptophyta > Magnoliopsida > Asterales > Asteraceae > Flaveria > Flaveria ramosissima. The sequence continues at coordinate 33,807,789 of CM046046.1, read as the reverse complement.
AACCCACTAAGTACTAGAACTGTGCATTATATGCCTAATATGTGTACTAATGGGCGTAGGATTTGTGACAGTGGGACGTTCACCAGATTGGACGTAGTACGAGGATTATGTGCTTTGGACTTGATTAAGGATTGATAAAATGTAAAAATATAAATTAACGTTAAAAACGCAACAAGAATCGAACATCAGTGGATTTGCCTAAAGAATACTATATAGACTTAATTTAATTTAAAAATATAAATTACATAATTTATATAGCGTATAATGGTCCGGGGGCCCTTGCCCCCTCCTTATTTTCAGCCGAGAATTACAAGGGGGACTCCACTTTGTTTTTATTTATTGTTTGGTGACTTTCTTCCTAAGTTTCTCTCTAACCTTGAAAGCCTAGCCATCACTTTCAATTTTCTTTGGTTCTTCATCATCATCATCGAAAATCATAATCATCATTATCATTCCATTGATTTTTGGTGTGTTTTATCATTTAAGATTTGATTTTGATCAAGAATTGTTCATCTATTTGTTTTTCAGTAAGAAAATCATTTATTTTGACGATTTAGTTTTTGTTTAATCATGTATTTGATAATTTTCATCATGTAACTGCTAAATCATCAACTAATGATATCGTGTTCATGGTTTTGGGCATTAGATCATGAAGAACTAGGTGTTTCGGGCCTGGGATCTTCAAAACAGTAAAAACCTTAGTTTTAATGTTCACGTATTACTTGGATTTGTTGATTTGGGATTATAAACTTGTGTAATCTGGTCCTAATGAACATCTTGGATACAAAATATATTGTTAAAAATGCTAATCTATGTTTACGAACCGGTAGACGTGTTAGGGATTGGATTTATGTATTAATCGGCTAGAAACGTGGACTGGAAGATTAAAATCGTAACTACTTGAATTGGGACTGAGATTTTATGATAACTTAAGGGTCTAATGCAATAGTTTGGTCAAATGGTTCATGGAATACACATTGGTCTAGGTCTCGGGTCAATGGTGGCCAAAATTATGAATTTGAGAAAGGACAAAATTTAGATTTTGGCCAGCTTGCTGTAAAAAAAACCGGTTTATACAGGTCATACCTTGGTCATACAGAGTTTAATTAGATCAAAAGTTTAAAAACAAATTCAGAGAGTCTTATAACTAACCCAAGTGATCTCACGTTAAACCCAACATCATTTGGTCCTTCATACGCAATAAACAAAATCAAAAGTCAAAGCTGTTAAATTCGGGAAGAATGTTAGTATGTGTTTGTAAGGTCATATCTCCCTCATACTTCATCCAAATGAGGTGTTTTTTCTGGATGTTTGTTTAAGGTCTTAGATTTCAAATGGTGCTTATTACAAGATGTTTTGTTATCGGTTAGACCTCCAAGCAGCCTACACAAGATCGGTGCACGATTAACTCTACAAGTTGAATTTTTCTTATAAACTTCAATGTTAAGTTTTGAGAGTAATTAAATAAAATAAGTTAAGAATTGGATTCAAGTTTGGAATTCTAAGACATTAAAGGATAAGAACATCTATGATTAATATGTCAAAACTTGGATTAGTAAATGTACATCTGGGAACGTCAATGACAAAAGTCAAATGTTTAGGACTTGAAGCTAAAAAAGAAACTGGATTGGAAACTCGGGTTGGACATTGGACTTGGAATGACAGGACATCAAGGACTTGAGTACGAGGATTACACCCAATTAGGTTATTTCGACCTTTAGGTATTCTATTTTGTTTTTGGGTATCTACAATACTTGCTAATTCTTATTGTGGACTTTGGACCATGCAAACATCAAAGTGAGTTTCACGGCCCCTTTTAATATTTTACTTGGGGGAAAAATTTGCTTGTTGGTTTTGGATTATGTCGTGTTTTAAAATTATTTTGGTCTATCGTTTGTGGTTTGAGTCATAGGATCGAGTTTAAATTTTTTGTGTATAAGTATGTACTCCTATTTGGACTGTCATGGAAAGAATTATTTGTACTAACAGGTTGTCACCCCATCCCTGTTGTCGACCCCATCCCTGTTGTCGATATGCTAGCTAAGACTAACATGACCTGTGTGTGTCATTGGCTGAATATAATCCGGTTAATTGGACTTAAACCGGTCATGAGCTTATGTTGACTTCTATGACTAATATGTTCTGTTACACACATATTTTATACATGACTCGCACGACAACTTATTTTGCACTTATAAACTTGTGAAATCACCAACATATGTTGACTTTTTAAAGCATGTATTTTTAAGTAAAAATGCTTAATGTGCTTGGATTAGAGGACCGATAGTCGAGACTATTCTTTTATAAGTATATAGACAAGTGTTTGGTTTTTTGGATTATGTTAGTTTTGTTTGGTTTGCACTTTGTTGGATTATTTTGTACTTATTCTGTTTGTTCCGAATCAGAACTTTGGATTATTTGTGCATGTTTGGAATGACGTTGTGGTATTGATTATTTTTTGACACTTGTTATTTTGTGTCGAGCGACGTCATGATTCAATGATGGAAAATTCCTTTAGAAATTCAATTAGACCCAATGTATTATGGCGATCCCATCCATCAAATCCTTGTGTTTTCGCTACCAGCAGGGTTGTGATATATGTCGTGAATATCTTGGGTGCTTGCCAATATAAATGGATTCATTTGGAAGGCGAGATCGGGCATAATTCCCACAAGAGAAGCGATTATAAAGCCATGGGGTCCTGCTGCACTTCGATGAGTGCAACTTCTGTTCGACAATCGGGAATTGACATATCATCTCTTGCTTATATGTTCGTAACCTTCACATAGTAAGAGGTGTTAGGATAGCTCCTCAGCAGATCAAAAAGACAACACACGGTATCGTTTGGCCACAATGTGGTTAAATTCGGAAGGCAAGGAATGATAGTATCTTCAATGAGAGGTATTTTTCGATATCTAAGGTGGTGAAGGATATTAAGGTGAACTCGTTGTGATGGATTAAGTATACTGCTAAATCGCAAGACATTAATTAGCAATTTGGTATGACTAATTTGTGTAACTTTTGTATGTTTGGTGGTCTTTAGCTTATTGCAGGGGACTTTTTTAATATAATTTTGCCGTTCAAAAACACATTGTAGTTTTAAAAAATTGAATTATCAAAACACTCAACTCATAAGATCAAACAACTTTTATATGTTTTAATTTATTTGTTTATACGAAGTATATTACTTATATTTGAAGGATAGTTATACTTATAAGTATCTAGTTTGTTTTGTGCCCTAGTGTTGAGTGGTTGAGTTTAAATAAGTTTATCAAAACGTAAATAAGAATATGTATATTCAAGATTCTATAAGAGATTATATTTGAAAAGAAAGAAATGTGTTTCATCAATCAAAAACCATAAAAATAAATACTGATATCAGTTCTGATAATACTAATATTATAACACCAAAAATATATAATTCTTAGCACAACTTGGTTTATCACACTACTAGTGCTCGGTGTGATGTAACCGGAATAATAAAGTCGTGTTTTACACTAATCGAAAACCATTGAAACAAATAGCGGTATCAATTCCAATAATAACGATAATGGTGACAATGATTTTTTGTTAGTATCAGTCCCATTAGTTATGGTGTCAGTACGTCAATTAAATCCACTACAACTTAAAATTCCAAAAAATAACCCTATTTAAAAAAATACTCTTTTTTTACAAATTTTATACCGGTATGTCGAGGAAAAAAATTAAAACACAACTTTCTTATTCAATTTTTTGTAAATATTTTAAGAACTATAAATGAGTTATAAGTGTATATCATATATAATATAAAGGTACGTGAAATTGAAAATTATTTTTAAAACTATACGTTCACAAATAGTAAGTTGACACGCTATTCATCAATCTTTCCTTTGATATATATATGTGTGTGTATATATTTATAATTTATATTTTTGTCTTGTGATCAGTTGGGTTCCATAAAAAATAAAAGTGAGATATAGAATGTTTTTCGTTATTTATAAAGCAATAGAAGATATAAAACGTTAAAGTTAAGTTGCTAGCTAGCTATTCCATCGTATGTATACTTTGTAAAGTTATTATTATTGTAATTTATAAGATGATTGTAAATTAAGAGGGCACACGTACCTATGTATATGTTAATGCATATGCAATAATTGAGATAATGTATGTTAATCTCACATGATCCATGAAACCGATTAAATATACGTGTGTACATCAAAGTGTTGAACACCAAACTCAACTACTGTATGTAATATGCGGCAATCATAAGGTACGTGACAAAATGACAGCAACCAATCACACGCATATATGGAAATGTTAAAATACAAAGTCACGTATGATGTGTATAAAGTTATCATGCAACACGAATTAACACTTCATGATAATTTCATCATTGTGTGATAACTTTACAAAACTTGCATGATAATTATCATTCAAGTGTTAATCATTCTCGTGTGATAAATCCACCTCTACTTTGTAAAAAAATAGATTTTTTATATCATGACTTTCTTTTATATGTGTGTGTAGTATTTACTGTGGAGTATATTATTTATGGAATTGTAATAATTAAAACTACAATAGCCTAATAATTCATACTCTGATTAATTATAATTCTAACTTTTATTTTTATTGACAAGAGCAATCGTAGTAGCATAATCATTTATTAATTAACACTTGATTTCATCTTGATTTTACTCACGTTGATGATGGTAAATGAAATAAGAAATAGATTGAAAATTCAATTGAAATTAGATGTAAATTAATGATGGTTATACTAATAGGATTGTCATTAATAGCAAAAATAAAAAGTAAGACTATGATTAATCAAACTAATAGTATAAATTATTATTAACTGTTAGATCATAGTGTGAATTATTGAAATTCAAGTATGGGCCCGACATTGAGACATCCCACTGATTTCGATCAACACCCCTGCCACCCAATACCAAGCAAAAAAACTTTCCTTGACATTTTCTGATGTATAAGGTGTCACATCACGTGGTGATTGAACCTATACGTGACATATGACACTATACGCCACATATGGTTGATTTTTTTTACCGAAAACGGCCAACATTTTAGGTGATCTAGACACCTATACGTGGCATATGCTTATGGCTCTGTATGCCACGTATAGGTACCAGTCGTCCTACTCACACCAGCTATATATGTCAAGGCTATACGTGACGCATGGTACTATACAATATACATCACGTATAGCTCTTCTGAATGACTGATTTAACAAGACCCAGTTTTGTCGTTTGAAAATGTCATACGCTACATATGGCCCAGTACGACAGGTATAGGTTTATTGAAATGGACTGATTTGACTTGTAATGGTAGGTATTAGTTACCGGGACCTATATATCGTGTATGGAGCTATACACATCGTATAGGTCGGTGTCGATTTATAATAATTACGGCCGATATATATATATATATATATATATATATATATATATATATATATATATATATATATATATATATATATATATATATATATATGTGTGTGTGTGTGTGTGTGTGTGTGTGTGTGTGTGTATTATGCATATATTTGGGGATGGAAGCAACCCCCGTGATTGGATTTATTCCAAAGCATTGATTGGACCCTACTCAGCAGCTTCACAGCCACAAGGAAATAAACTAAACAACAACAAAGTGTCACGAGGAACGCTTTTTATTTTCTTTTTTTAAACTATACGTGTCATGTGTGTGTGTTTTTATGTGTGTTTCCTTTTTCTTCTGCTTTTATATCAAAATCCCACATGCCCTCCATCATATGTTACTTACTACTATACTAACTACCTATATCTCTGTATATATATATATATATCTAATCACAACAAACATACATATATCTACATATATATATTACAACTTAAGAGTGGGTGGCCTATACACATATATACGTTTATTGCTACAATACAAACATGTATGCACAAGCATGTAAAAGCAGTACATGTATTGAAGATCATTTTGCAGTGTGAACTTACATACCGAAAGTCACAAACCGAAAGCTCCCCCTAGCAGTTAGCATGCGTACTTTTTAGTTTAAGCATCTGTACGATGATTTTGTTTTATAACTGTTAGTCGGTTATAATTCTACTTGACACACTTACTAAATCTACTATCAAATGTATATACATCTTTTTATGCATAACGAGAAGAGACATCATTCAAACTGCTTGAAAACTATATATCATTTTTTTTTGTATTTTAACCGAAATGATAATTAATTAATTAATTTATTTTACTAAAAACCAAATACAATGTTCGAGAAAACTAAACAATCACTTATCTTTTTCTTCACGGGTTAGACAAGAAAAAGAAAACATTAAATGTGTTAATGATATAAGAGAATAATTTTGTATATATTGCATTCAATTCTCTCACCACACACACAAAAACAAACGGATAGAGACTAGCTTCCCTTTCACACAAAACATCAAAGCCCATCTTAAATTCCTATAGTATGGTATATTCTCATGCATAATAATTAAAAAAAAGTCACCAATTAAATTCATCCAGGCTAAATTACACAAAGATGTTAAAATTTGGGTTTCATCCATCACCATATATAACTCAGATATAAAATCTCAGTGACGGATATAGAAAAATAACTTTTACGGGTCCGGGCTTGGAATTTTTTAGGGTTCGTTGTATCTTGCCAAAAAAAATCAGTTTTGTTCAGGTCGGTCACATACTTAAAAGATAAAAGAAAATTAAGTTTAAACTACATATAAAATACAATTATCACTCAAATTCTCATCACCAACCAATTACGTATATACATCATCCAGATAAATATTCTAAAGTAGTCTACAATGTTAAATAATGAAGCTATCATTAACAAAGTATTCAACCAACAAATTTCAAGTTAACAATCAAACAAATAATTAAGTAAAGTTTAGATAAAAGCTTTAAAAAAACCTAATTAAACTGAGGATTTATGTAGCAAGGATTCCGTCGAAAACTAGGCAGTTGGAGGTTGGGGTGGCAGCACGAAAATAAAACTATTTAGAACATGATCAAGAATCGAACTAATCGTTTATCTAATTACCTCCAATATTATAACTTCATGAATCGTAATTGAATATTTACTAATCATTAGTTTGATTAGGCTAATGGAATAATGAGCTTAACTTTTAAAATAATTATTGAATACATGGGTAGTTGGTTTACAAGAGTTAATAGAGTAACAAGTTTAATTGTTTAAATAATTATTGAGTTTATAACTCATTTTCAATATGTACTATTTAGTTTGTCGTAGGTTTATATTTTTTACTTTTTATAATCTTAAATTGTTTTTTCTTTGGATTGATCATAACTTCTTGAAAGAATCTAAAAAAACTCACTTGAAATCACTTCTCAAGACAGCTCGACTGAAATAATTTATAAACCAAGCCAAGCTCCGCCTACAAACCATGTCATATCGATTCGGCTTGTTCACAAACCAAATCAAACCGAGCCAAATCTGACTCAACTCGTATCGGCTCGTCTCGACTAGTCTCTTGTTGTGAACAACTCTAGTTTTAAGGCGGGTGGTGTAATAGTAATATTAAACATGGCATGTGGATACAGTGATACACCCCTATATATTAATTTTATAAAAGATTAAAAAAAAACTAGAAAATAAAAGGGGAAAAGGTGAAAAGCGTAGACAGCCACATACCTATTCCGTATTTGCCACAGAAAGGCAAACCAACCGTGAGTTGACACGTGTCACGCTCCACACAACCCACCTAATATAAATCAGTCACAAGCCTCCTTCACACCACTACCACCACCTCCCTAACCGTTTATTACTTCTTCTTTAACTTCCATTTCTTATGAAAAACTATAATTCATCATCTTATTATTATTATTATTAATATTATTGTTACTACTATTATTATTATTTCAATCAATGAAGATCATTTCTTTTATTTTCTTACTACTTCTATCAACCATTGTGGAAGCAAGATTTCATTTCCACAAGCAAAAGAAACCACCCAATGCAAATGCTCCAGCTAACCCACCAGCCATCCCTTCGGACCCCGGTTCGGCTCCATCGGACCCCGGTTCGGCTCCAACGGACCCGAGTGATTGTGTTTTCGACGTAAAGGATTACGGTGCCGTTGGAGATGGTTTAACAGATGATACTAGTGCATTCGTCGCGGCTTGGAAGGAAGCTTGTGCAGTGGAATCAGCTACTCTTTTAGTACCCTCTGGTTGCACTTTCATGATAACTTCCACAATTTTCTCAGGCCCTTGCAAACCCGGGCTTGTGTTTCAGGTAACTTTTATAATAAGCTGTTTGGTAGCCTTTTAATGATTCTATTAATAAGTTACTTTTGCATCGGTGGGGTGTGTTGGTTTACTTAAAAGTATTATTTTTAATAGTTTATAGAGCTTTTTAATAGGTAAGTTTCAGAAAAATGCTGAATGATTCAGAGGCTAACTCTCGGGTTTTTGATAGGTGGATGGGATCCTGACGCCGCCTGCAGGACCGGATTGCTGGCCGAAGAAAGATAGCGTCAGGCAATGGTTGGTGTTTTATAAACTTAATAACATGACTTTAACCGGGACCGGTACTATTGAAGGCAATGGAAAAGACTGGTGGGAGCTCCCCTGCAAGCCTCATCGGGTAAAAAATCACGTTAACCAAACTGTTGAAACTCATTATTAAGGATTCTAGATTCATACATTATGTATAATTAAAAAAATAGTAAACTGTAGTTTACTAAAACAAAAGGTAAGCTGCAGTTTACAGCTATATAAACGACAGTTTACCTTTTATGTAATATTGAGACCTGATTATTATTGTTATTTTCTAATTCAGGGTCCCCATGGGTCAACATTGCCTGGACCATGTGACAGCCCTACAGTAAGTAGATCACCTCTTGAATAACATGGTTTGGTTTGGTTTAGTTTATGTATGTGTTGAAGTGACATGTACCTAATAAAATGTGTTTTACATTTCAGTTAATTCGCTTCTTTATGAGCTCGAATTTGGCATTGACGGGACTACGGATACAAAACAGCCCGATGTTCCACGTGAAGTTCGACGGGTGTGAAGGGGTACACATAGACAGAGTGTCGATTTCTGCTCCCAAACTTAGCCCCAACACTGACGGGATCCACATCGAGAATACGAAGTCCGTGGGCATTTACAATTCAATGATAGGCAATGGTAGCAACTTCATTCATCTACACCAAATTAGTGTTTAACTATTGGTTTTTTACTTATAATAATTTTAATAAATGTTCTTTTTTATTTATTATCAGGGGATGATTGCATTTCTATTGGACCCGGTTGCGTACACGTTGATATAGAGGGTGTGACTTGTGGGCCTAGTCATGGGATCAGGTGCGTGTTGTATGTGTAATTTTTTTGAACGGTTTTTTATTTGTCTTGGGCGAAGTTAGAACCTACAGTCTTTTGGTCGTGGGACTTACCTAGTAATTACTAGACCGCAAAAGTTTAAAGGATAAATGAACACGTGCAGTATTGGGAGCCTAGGGGTGCACAACTCGGAGGCGTGTGTTTCAAACATAACCGTCAGGAACGTAATGATACATGATTCGGACAACGGGGTGAGGATAAAGACGTGGCAGGGTGGGGCCGGGTCCGTGACAGGGATAGCCTTTGAGAACATCCAAATGGAGAATGTAAGGAACTGCGCCATAATAGACCAGTATTATTGCGCGAACAAGAAGTGCTTAAATCAGACGTCAGCAGTGTATGTTCGAGACATATCTTTCCGGAACATAAAGGGAACATACGACGTGCGTAGCCCTCCAATACATTTTGCTTGCAGTGACACTGTTGCTTGCACCAACATAACCATGTCTGAGGTCGAGTTGCTACCCTTCGAAGGCGAATTGGTGGATGATCCCTTTTGTTGGAATGCTTATGGGGTGCAAGAGACTCTCACTATACCTCCGATTGATTGTTTACAAGATGGTATGCCACAATCCATATCGGATAAATTCGTGTCTGGATGCACTTGATTTTTCAATCTCACGATCCTTTAAAAAAAAAAAAAGATTCTCGGGTTTATACTGTATAGAAGAAACCCCGCCCCCTATAGCCATTTATGTATAATGTATTAGGACGGACCCATCCTTGTAGGGTTTGGTTTGGTAACCTTATTGCGCGATGAGTTAGAGTTCGGTTTGATTCAGTAATCTTATTCATTTTCTCTTTAAATGTTGTAACGATTACTTTATAATTAAGCGATATTGTGTTGAACGATTTTCATACTTTAGACTTGCATCTTGATGTTAACAAAGACTGTCAAAACTGTTATTACAAGTGTGTTTACCTAATGAAGGTTCTTCACCTCCAAAAAGATGAAAAAAAACAAATGTAAATTCAATAACTTAACTTGCTGATTGTGATTTTACTATTTACATCCATGTAACTATTAAGATAGTTTTTGCTTTTGGTTTTAAAATTGATTTCAAGTCATAGAATAATCAGTTTCTCATGTCTACTTCTACTTATTTCTTTATGAAAATATCAGTTTCATATTAGCTTTAACAAAACTCATTTTCTAAGATTAGAATTAAACCACATATTTGTCCATTCTTTTAAACTGACTTGAGTTTAAAAATGTCCTTCAGTTATTTTATTTATTATTTTCTTAAAAATTATAGTTTGTCGAAACCTCAAATGTTTCTTTCACAACGAATTCAAGATTTTCTAAGATATGAACCTGTAGAATATGAACCCAAACTTTAGTTGATTATTTAATAATTTGGCTGACAAATATTCATCAATGACAATGAGTTTATACAAAGGGAAGGTGGCAATTTTAATCCGTTTGTTTACCTAAAGATGGGTTGATTTTGGTGATGTTTAAATCTAAAAATTGGCTAAAGAAATGGGCTAAATGAGTCATTTGAAACATGAAACAACCTAATTCACTTAATTTCAAACAAGGTAATATTACTATTGAAATAATCTACTATTTGTAATCAAAGGATATTACTATGGAACAGAGAACATAAGCCGAAAGACCCAACCTTTATAAGAAGTTTCCGATGGTTCCTATAAAAACTAATTGGCCGGACACCACCATATATGTATGTATATGGAAGGGTTATGGTTCGATAGTGTTTCGAGTAAAGATTTAACTATGTTTTGAACTAAAAAACTCTACACTTGAGTTCAGTGATACAGTAAGATAGTTAATGGCTTGGTGGCCATGATGAATAACTACAATTTTTTCTAAAGGCAGAGGATTCTTTGATTTGAAAAAGGGATTACTCTAAAATCTTTTCAACAAAATCATGCTAACCATGCCCCAAAGGTACACAACTTACCTCTAGGTCACCGGTCAAAACGGATCCTAAAGTAAAATCACATGTTTTCTTTAGCGTTTGGTTTAAAGTTACGCTCTATTGGAACCTTACTTGGTGCATAGAGGCACTACATGCAATCTGTTAAACTGCTCGCTATGTTTGCTTGTTGACGAAGATGTTGACCATGTCTTTCTAAAATGCCCGGTTGCAAAGGAAGTTTGGAATAAGGTCTGAGTTGGTTGGGAATTGATTTGTTAAAAGATCAAACAATTCATTCTTTGATATTAGATTTAGCTACTAATATGGGCTCAAAAATGTAGAAAGATCATAATTACAACCGCATGTATCACTATCCGGATTCCCGCCTGTATGGATGTGAGAGCCGATGTGTCACGTTAAGGGGCGTGAAACACCATCTCCTAGCGTTAATAGGCGTAAAGGGGGACCCCGTCAAGGTTTTCACAAGCGTAAATGTTGGATGGTGGGTATCTCTACACACAATCAATATTTTTAACATATTTTCATATTAAATTGGAAAAAGAATTGTAAATATATGAGACTATTTTCTTCCACTACAATATCTTTTTAATGATAAATATACGATACTATTTCAAAGACTATATGTTATGTTAATTGAGCTAAAATATCCATTTACTAACCGAATCCAAACCTCAACCCCTAGAGAATCAAACGACAACTAGAAAAAAACCTTAAAAAGCATTTTTACCCGTAATAAAACTTGAATTCGCAATCTTATTATATTTTACTATGTATCGTGTTTTTACTAGTTAAGTCCAGACATATTACTTTCATTTTCTTCCACAATAACCCAACTTATGGAACTTATGGATGGAGAAAAATCAAGGGAAATGGAGAAGGATAAACAGCAGCTTCTAGAAATGGGGTTTTCCGACGACTTAGTTACTCAAGCTCTCTCCGCCACCGCCACCGCCACCGCCACCGCCACCACCACCGCCACCGCCACCACCACCGCCACCGCCACCGCCACCGCCACCGCCACCGGTGGCAATTCTATTCTCACCGCCACCGAATGGATTCTCAACCAAAAAACCCCTACTTCTCAGCCAAAAATCAACAACTTCTTTCGCTTCAATCACCACCAACAACCACCGCACTCATCTGTCAACCACCAACCACCACCGCCACCACCACCACCGGCAGCATCACCACCGCCACACCTCAGTAAAAGAAAACACCGTGACGAACAACCACTAGCCGAACGAATGCGCCCTAAAACCATCACCGAAATAGTAGGTCAAGACCACCTCCTCGCCGGAAAATCCTCCCTCCTCCGATCAGCCACCGCCTCCGGCCGCTTACCGTCGTTGATCCTCTGGGGACCCCCCGGCACCGGTAAGACCTCCATAGGCAAAGCCATAGTTAACTCATGCTCATCTACATCCTCATATCGATTCGTCACATTATCAGCTGTAAATGCTGGTGTTAAAGATGTTAGGGATGCTGTAGAAGAAGCTAGAAAACACAAAAGGAGTAAAAATAACAATAATAATAGTATCAATGGTGGTGTTGTGAAAACTGTGTTGTTTGTAGATGAAGTTCATAGGTTTAACAAATCACAATTGGACTCTTTTTTGCCTGTGATTGAAGATGGTAGTATTGTATTCATTGGGGCCACTACCGAAAACCCTTCGTTTCATTTGATCACGCCGTTGTTATCGCGGTGTAGAGTCCTCGTTCTTAATCCGCTTCAACCCGCCCACATTGCCACGATCCTAACACGCGCTGTTGATGACTGTGACAAAGGTTTGGCCCTGAGTGTGGGGAGAGGGGGTGTTAAAGTGAGTGGTGAAGTCGTTGAGTATTTGTCGCGGCATTGTGATGGGGACGCGAGGGTTGCGTTGAACGCGCTTGAGGTTTCAGCCGTTAGTGCTGCAGCGCGATTAGCAACTGATTCGGATGTGGTTTTGGATGTTACGCTAGATGATGCGAAAGAAGCTTTACAAAGCAAGCATATCGCGTATGACAAAGATGGGGAGCAACATTACAATCTCATAAGCGCGCTCCACAAGTCCATGAGAGGGAGTGATGCAGACGCGTCGATGTATTGGCTAGCGAGGATGTTGGAAGGTGGTGAGCAGCCTCTGTACATTGCACGTCGGCTTATACAGTTTGCCAGTGAGGACGTTGGGCTAGCGGACACCTTGGCTCTCACCCAGGCGGTTTCGTGCTATCAGGCGTGTCATTTTCTTGGTATGCCGGAGTGTAGCATCAACCTAGCTCAATGTGTTGCGTATCTGGCGCTTGCTCCTAAATCGGTAGCTGTATACAAAGCGCTCGAGGCTGCAAAGAAAGCCGTGAGGGATTCAGTCGGACAAAATGAGGGTGTGCCTTTACACCTGAGAAATGCACCTACCAAATTGATGAAAGAAGTTGGATACGCGAAAGGTTATATTTATCCTCCTGATAACCCTTCGTCGTTCCAGTCATATCTCCCGGTTTCTCTTCAAGGGTCTAAGTTCCTGGATTGGCCGAATAGCAAAACCTGATGGGTCGGATAAGATGACGAGATCTTACTTACAAAGCAGTAATGCGCTTGCCTATATGGTATATTGCTTTTGCTTTACATAATCTAGTTTTTGAAATTTGCATCACAATGGTTGATGAAACTTGAACTGATCTAGACATCTAGTGATCTATTTGGTAATTTTTATCAAGTATGTGAAATCAAAGTTATTATAAATATCAAGTTCCAGATTTATGCATGCCAAATGTTAGTATGTTGATGAAATATCTAATTCAAGTGATTTGATATTGACAGATTTTGGGGTTCACTGTTATGTTATCCATTAGTTTTGGTGAGGTTACATATCTACTTGCAATCTCAAAGCATGGAAGTGATAAGATATATTGTTGAGGTTAGTGAACTTTTTTTTTATGTAAAATCGCGTATTCTGCGTAAAAAGCTAGTTTTGATGAATATTTCTCTCAAATGAGAGGAGTTTAAAGTAGGGTTAGCTTTGATGAAAACTGAATGGTTGTTTTGGATATCAGTATGATATGGTTTTTAGAAATTGTTAGACTGAATATTCTCTGCAAGAAAAATGGAAACCCAAGTTGAACCATAATTGTAAATAGAAATTTTCTATTATTGTTTGACATGATCGAAATGTAGTACGAAGAATTTGTTGATTTGGTTTATAATCATGAGTCGTAAATAGAAATCTTATGAATTTGAAGTCGTTCGTTCAACCTATACCAACCTTGAACATCTTTCAACTCAGCAACTCATTGATGATACTATAAGGTTTGTTTGATTTTTATTGATGATACTATAAGGTTTTGATTCTCAACTCATTGTGGTTGGTGTTGTTTATAAGAGATGTCCTCACACAATTCACAAGTGAGCAAAATGGGTTTGTCTTTTCATGTCATTTAAACTAGTTTTACTCGTTGGTTTACTTAAAATGTGGATTAAACTGTTGGTGTGGATTATGGTTAAAATATGAGCATGGAATTCTCTCTTTACTTTCCTAGTTGAAAATTAGCAAATATTTTTAATCTAGAGTTGAGATGTTCAAACATTACTCTATTAAAGAATAGAGAAGGAAATAAAGAGTAGATTTTTATATATTTTCAAATTAGCACAACTCTTTTTGTTTTTATAATTGATTCCTTTTTAGTTTTGGTTTTTTAATTTTAGCCACATTAGTTTTAAAATATTTTTTAGATTTAACTCTAACTTCTGATTTTTTGAATCTAACCACTAAACTTTAGGATTTTAGAGTTTGGCCATCAAATTATTTATATTGAAGTTTTGCTTTCTTGAGTTTCTCATTAAAATTTAGTAAATTTATAGTTGGCGGTCGATTTGTTTTTTATTTTGACGCTAAAGTTTAGTATCTTAAAGTTTGGGCGTTGATTTGTTTTTACTTTAGCCACTAAATTTTAGAATCTTAAAGTTTGACCAATAAATTATTCATAGGGATTTTTATTTTCTCAAGTTTACCCATTGAAGTTTAGTATTATTGAGTTTCACCACCAAACTTCGATTATATAGTCATCGACAACTAAAGTTTACTATTTTAGAGCTACCAAAGTAACATGGCGATGTGTATGCAAAAAATGACTGGCCTCCTGCCCTATATTTTTTAGACTTTGACCACTAAAGTTTACTATTTCAGAGTTTCATCATAAGACTTTGTTTTTATGGTCTTCAACGAGCTTGATTGATAACAACCAAAGTAACTCAGCATTGCATGTGCGAAAACGATTGGATTTTGCCGTGTAACGCAGAGGGACAAAAAGTAGTTAGAATGAATGCAAATCAGTGAGAAGATGTCATGTTTCTTTTCGTGATAGTGGTAAAACCTTTACTAAATCGAAGATAATTAAACTTTAATGAAACATAACATCAAACTTAACATATACACAAATGTAAAAACTATTAATTACTTCCACTAATATTTATTACCTTGTGGTCTTCTTTCTTTCTCAACTCATCTAACAATGCACTTTTCCTAGTATCTCAAGATAACCTTGAGCATCCTCTTGGAAGAAGAAATAATGCAGTTGAGCAATAGGTCAATGAACAAATGCAACGAGTTTATTCAAATGCCAAAACGAATATAATTACAATGACATACACACATATAAATATAGTATGATGTTATATTGAATGCACCAGTTTAGATATAATAAACGGTTAGTAATTAATATTTACAAATTATAAAATAATCTTTTAAAATAAAATATAACTGAAAAAATTTACCGTCTTAAGTAATAAAATAATATCATGATTTCTTTAAACTTTGTATTTAAAGGGTGATGGGGTTGCTTATGTCACACTCAATCATATTGCACCATACACTCATCAATCACATAATGTTATGTAACACTATACCAAACCACACCAAATTGGTGGGAGCACTCACACCACACCACACTATAATTTTTTTTAAACAAACCATCACCACCACCTGCCAGCCACCATCACCATCTGAGCCATCGTCGGCCACCACCATCGATCACAAAACCATCTCTTGAAACCGAAACCACCATCTCACCTGGGTACAACCCTAACAACCACCATACAACCATCAGGCGACGAAGGAGGGAGGAGAAGGTAGTGACCGTTTGCGCGGCGTTTGCGCCCCCACCACCCAAATAACTTTTGTTCAAAAAAATGTTTTTCTTAACATTCCATTTTTTAAAATTTATTTAGAGAATATTATTTTTAGAAAAAGTTTGTTGTATTAAAAAACTTCTAATTTCATAAAATTTATTTTGAAAGATATATTTTTCTAACAAAAAGAAACATGTTTTTATTAGAAAATATGTTTTATAATTTTAAAAGAATATAAATAATAATTAAAATTAAATATTTCATTAAATAATTGACTTGTTATGCTAATGACATATGACAAAATAGATGTAAAAGATGACATGTGATAAAATAGATGTGAAAGATGACATGTGAAAAAATTATTTTGGTTTATAGAAAAAAATTAACTAAAGGACACACATGTCGAGTTACAAATCTCTTATATCACACAAATATCTTATATCACACTATAGATTAATATAACATACTTTCAGTTTTGTTTCAAGAAAATGTCTTTCAACAATGTTTTTTACAAACATAAAAATAAATATATTTTTTATTTTTTCCCCATAAAAATACCTAAACAATATTTTGCATAATTAAAACCTCTTCACATCATCAATGTAAAATTTGAAGAAAATTGTGAGAAAAAAAAAACTAAAACTACTTTTGTACGGCTTTTTTTTGTTTGAGTGCACTTTTTTTCCTTACGTGACTCGTTAAACTTACGAGATCTCGAGTTTTACCTCATTCAACTGGGGAGCTCGAATTCAAAGAATCATAATTGTTTTTTTCTTTTTTGTTTGTTAAACACGAACAATGTTTTGTTGTATTTTAAAAAGAATCATAATCGTTTTTATGTTTAAATGGAATCAAAAGGGTCAAAAGGTAAAAAAAGAAAACAGCTTTTTCAATAAAAAGTGATCGAGCAATTTACGGAGATCGCCGAAAGCAAATGACTTATTTCAAAACAACCTCTCATTTGTCACACAAGCATTATGTCTCTCGTATCCTTCATCCTCTTGATCGCTCACTCTTTCCATCTCGCTCACTCACTTCCCGTGTGCCGCGACTCATGCGCCAATATCCGAATCGACTACCCTTTCGCCATCGACGATGGTTGCGGTCACCCCCTATATCGCAACATGCTCAACTGCTCCACCACCTTTGCACCACAGATAACCCTAAACCCTGAACCCCAAACCACCACCAGCAGTATCATTAACAACAATACCACCACCACACCCGTCCCACTCACCCCCACCATCACCACACCTACGCCCACGCCCACACCGCCCACTACCTCAACCTCGGCCCTCTTTTTCGAAACCCCCTCGGGGAGCTACAAAGTGGAGTCCATCGACTACACGTCCAAAACACTGACCCTCTACGACCCCTCGATGTCCACATGCAGCATCCTACAACCGCACCACGACTTTCTTATGTCCGATATCCAATCCGCCCTCATCCCACCCTCCCCAGACACTGTCTTCGCCCTCGTTAACTGCTCCATCGACTCCCCCCTCCTCAACCACTACAAATCCCTATGCTTCAACTTTTCCGCCTCCCACTCATGCGGCGACCTATACGCCTCGTGCACGTCGTTCAAGATCTTTCAAATGTTTTCCAACGACACGCCTCCCGCGTGCTGTTTTACGTCGTATGCTACGATCAAGTTTATGAGCATGAATATACTGGATTGCACTCATTATACGAGCTTTTACGATGTTGATAAGCTGAAGGACGAGAAGCCCGTGGATTGGTCCTACGGGATCAAGCTGTCGTATAGTGTGCCCGATACGGGGTGCGATCGGTGCCGGAGATCCGGTGGAACTTGTGGGTTTGATGTTGAATCGGAAGGAATGTTGTGCATTTGCTCACCAACGGTTAACTCAACAAGACAATGTGGTAATGTTAACAAACTTCTCATTAGCTTCTACTTTTATCCCACACATACATATGTTATATTTTGTCTTTTAAGTTTTAACGTTTAATAGGAAGATAAAAGTATAATGTAACAAATTAATTGTGTTTGTTAAAGTTAATTTTGAACGCATAAAAACCTGCATTGCTTGTTTTCATTAAAAGATTAGAAATTTAAAGAGAGAAAAGTTCCACTTGTATAAAAAGTTAAATTTAATTTTAGTGCTCTAAAAATAATAATAATTTTTTCAAAAGATTATAAAAATATATTTACATCTACAAGTATGAAATATTTAGCTTTTGAACTAAAAGTGATATTTAATTTTTTCAAAAGATTATAAAAATTCATTTCTGTTTCATACTAAAAATATGAAATATTTAGACTAAAATTGAAACAGATAATTAAGCTTTTGAACTAAAAGTGATATTTATAAACTTTTAGAGGAAAACGTTATTTTTATCAAATCTCAGGGAGCAAAATCAAATTTTAATCTTGTATAAATATATTAGTTATGTTTAGTTCGCAAAATGTTTTGGAATAATTACATTATAGATTTGTGATCTACAAAACAAAACTATGACAACATTAATCCTTTGACCTACGAAAAATAATAAATAACAAACAAACAAATTAACGAACCCTAAATCTCACTCTACAGTAAAACTACGAGTCGGGTCTTGGGAGGGGTAGGGTGAGGACAGACTTTTATTATATTTCAAAGTATAGAGAGATTGCTCCTATTAAGACCCCGACTTCATACGGAAATAATATATATATGTTTGAATTGCAGGTCCGGTTGGTGCTCCAATCCCGGGGAGGGGTGGGGAGAGATTACTCGTGCATCTGTCATTAAGCGTTGTTTTTGTTTATGTTTTGATTTCTAGTGTGAGTATCATGTCTTGATGAAAAATGACATGAAATGCAATTCAATGGAACCTTTAAGTAATTGTTTGTTAAGAAATGATCAAATGCATGATCGATGACATGTTGTAATGTAAACGTAATGGTGTTACATTTGTCAGTTTGGTGAGTTTATAACTTTATATGCATTTGGTTAAAACTATCTATCATTACCTCCTTCTATTCCTTCACTCGCCACACTTACTCACCCTTTTAAAATAAGTTAATTAAACGGATGGTCCATGTGGTTTACCCATATAGTAAACCGTATTGTATATTTAGTCATAAAATATCAGAAAGTACACAGACAGTCTCTAGTGTTCGTTGATACACACTTGGTCCTAGGTGTTTTCAAGCAAGATTAACCGCAGGTGTTTGGTTATCGGGTGATATGCGTACAGGCTAGCAACCTCAGTCATTAGTGAAGGTCATCCGATCATTTCCAACAAGATCAAGGTAAAAAGTTTTAAACTTTGTTATCTTCTTTTCAAGGTTTTTTTTATCTGGCAACTGGAGTTCACGCGTGCATTATTGATATGATTAAAGATGGTTTTGTGATTTTATTTTTTCTGCTGCAATAAACAAACTTTAAAAGCTGTCAACAATCCCAAACAATGTATTAGAACCGCTTTTATAAGATTCTTAAAACCGAGTGGTTTAAAAGTTATTAAACCGGATAAAGTTCAAACTTATTTTAAAACTTAGAAACTCTATTACAAATAGCAACTTATTTTATAATTAGCAATATGGTTTATCTTTATTGGTAAAAGTTGCTTCATTTTTTTTAATGATTATGTTGTTTAAACTGTAAACCAAGCCTTTGACCTCGTGTGTTATTTGATTGGTTGAATGTCATTATTTTTTCGGTTTGTAATCTTTTATTGTATATTTTCGATTGTTTTTGAAGCCATGGTTATAATAGAACATGTCTACATTTTATTTCAAATTTGTAACTAAAATCAAGAAACAAGATGAGACGTGAAAATCAAGACGAGAACAAAAACCGACAAGACAGGTGAAATCGTGAGTCAAGAAAAGATGTCAAAGCAAGTGGGAGCAATTTTAAAGATAATAATTATTTTGATTGTTCCTCAATTGACCTAGTTTGATGCTTGATAGCTTTTGAGGCGTTCCGAACAAACTGGTGCTTCATCTTTTACAATTTCGGAACTTTGGTTTGCTCACATTGTAACTTTAGTCTCTGAGTTTAACATTATAGGATGGCTCATAACTTTGCACAAACATAACACCGCTGATCCTTGACTTGTTGTTTATTTGTTTAAAAAGAGAGGTAGTATGGTCATTTTAATCCCACTCAATTAGAAAACTTAACACCCATCCAAGTCAAGGATCACCCATAACGTATGCGCAAATACCACATATGTAATTTCTCAAATTTGGGGATTAAAGCTGCAATATGGGCAAATCACAAGTACCATCCATGTAATTAACTCTAAATATTAAATACTTTTAGGAATATTCTATTATTGAAAATTCTTGAGACTTGGATTTTTGCACATAAAACTCTGATATATTTGTTGATTTTAGTGTTTTAAAATATGAGTGTTAGGGGAAAAATAATTGATATCTCACGTTCAATTCAGCAACAACTGAGTCTGACTCGGTAGGAACTTTGTCTTTTTCGACAACAATTGTCTTTTCTCTTTCTTTGGACTTTTTTATTTAGTTAATGATCTTTTCTTTAGTAAAATGATTTTTTCTTGAACTCTCTAGCACTCTTTTCCCCTTTGGTATAAATAGTAGACAGGGAGGACTACTATTAATGAACATTAAATGTGTTATAGTCTTATTTATATTTAGTTTTAAGCTCAATATAGTTAGATCAGATAGTTTATAAGAATGTTTTCAAAAGGTTTTAAGAAGAAATGATATTAAGAGATGATCTAGAATCCTACCTCGTCTTTATAGGCCCTGAAGAAGGCGTGCATTAGAACGAACTGACTAGACTAATAGATCCGATGTAAAATAATCTCAACTTTAAATGTAAATAATACACATGACATCGAATGACATCATGACATCTGTGAATAGAATATGGATATAGTGACCTCTTCATTATATGATGATTGTCTACGTGACAATTCTTGTGGAATGAAATCAACAAATGGGTTGGTGATAAAATGAATCCTTTTAGTTGGGCACATGATACAATGTCCAATGATATAATGAGAGATGAGGGAAAGGTATGCATTCTTTTTCTCACTCACTAACGCAATACTCGATCTATCTAATTCTGATGATCTTCTCCGATCTAAAGACTACCTCTCACGCAAAAGGGTTACACGTAGCCCTTCCTACTACCAGTCTCCCACGTGGTGCCTTAACACGTTTTTTGTTTTGTAGGTATCCTATTTAGAGACTGGTACGCCCAATTTCATATGAGTATTTTTGTTCTTCATTGGCTCCATCCAAGTGTTCGATACGAGTTAAACAACATTCTTCTAAGGTGTTGTGGAAGTTTTGCAATTCATGTCATGAATACATTACCGTCTAATTCTAGTTTAGCTATGGGTGGCAGTCTAGCTTCTTGTGCGTCGCGTGTAAGGTTTACCACACTAGCCACATCCTTGGTATCGGGTCAAATCAATCATTGTTCTATTCCTAATTATCAACCAAACCACATCTAAATTCGTTTTGCTTCAAAGTTCAAGTTCTCATGGCATGGTTAGCTCTTTGCCCATACCAAGCCCGGTTCCCACCTCTGATCAGTCTCATCTAGTTATGCCGACAAGGATTGAGAGATCTCGTATAAAGTCCATATGCACTACAACACCCTCCGTTTAGCTGACAACTCCGATCAACGTGATGTTTTCTACCCCAATGATGGGTAGTGGATCTGATTTTGCATAGACACCAGTTTCATGATAATATGGATAAATGTCATGTTACAAAAACTCAACATTCATAGGTAGCAAATGCAATACTGAAAACAACTTTAGGGAACAAGAGGTGGGTTATAGCTCATGAAACTAACCAACTACAAGTTGTGTTTACTAGCAACATATGTAGAGGAGGATAAAATCAGAACCCCAGGTAATCATGGATTAAGAAACTGAAAAACCATTTCATCCACATTTTTTTATTAAAAGATGAGGGAAGAAGCTGTAAAGTCAAGAACCATCATCCAAAGAAGTATGAAGAAGTCTGCTGATAGACAAAGGATGATTAGCTTCTTGAAGCTGTATGGATTAATTTAAACCTTCAATCACACCCTTGGTTACTATTGAGTAACATTATTGTTGGAATTAATCTTCGTTTATTAATGTGTTGATGTTTGAAAAATTGAATGGGTCGAGTTTCTTACTTTGTAGGCAATTGAAATACAAGCAGCTTTTAGAAGGTGTTTCAGTATGATTACAAGTCTATTTTTATTTTTTAATTGGTATCATATTTTAATTAAGTTAGTTGGAGTTTTATACTATTCAGTTTTAGTCTTTATCTAAGTTAGATTTGAGTGAATTTAGAGTTAGTTTTGTTGGCTATTTAAGCAGTCCCATGGTATATAATTAGTATGCAGTCGATTATTCAGAATTTCAGACTAATAAAGTGTTAATCATTATGTGTTGATCAAAACAAACCTCATGTTTCATATTTTCTTCCTGTTTGCTAAACATATTGATTCAGCCGGTGAATTCACAGGCTCCTGATCTAGTCGATGGCAGCAACAACAGATCAAGCAAGAAAAAGGGGATCATTTTCTCTGGTGCGAAAGCAGCAAGCAACATCAGCAGATCAGAGAAACATCTAAATAGAAACTAAAATCGCCATTTTATCAATGCGCACCATCACTGTGTCATATAAACATCCAATGGTCATGATATTTCATATAAGGCCGTTGATCGACTTTAATAAGAATATATATTTTCTGGTTAGAGTGGAGATACAGTGAATTAGGCATGTACTAAACGATTGACTGAAAACAAGAAACATAATATGATTCAGGTCTCGAAAAAACGAAGCTCAATCATGAACTCTTGCTGCCTCGGGGAGTACCATGCAACAGCTTTTGCAGAACCAAGAACTTGTAATGCGTATTCTACTGCAAATACAGGATCCTTTACTTTCAAAAACTTGTTATTGTCATCTTTTTTGAAATCCAATTCTACTCCAGAATCCACCCTGAAGCTAAAAGGTCCAACAAGCTGCACCAAATCAAAATCATCATTCAATTGTAACAGATAAATACAAAATGGAAACTTGAATGATTGAATCTTCGGAAAAAAAGAAAGTTTTAGGGACCTGGTGGAACAATTGTAAAACTTGGGCGAATCGAAGCATAAAAGAAAGATATATTGAACATTTGTAACTCGTTGTCATGCATAATGTGTGTTTATGCATCACGTATGGGAAAAATTGTGCATCACCATGTTGAAGATAAAATGAGCACAAAGCTTTCTTGATAATCACATTAATGTTGTGACACAAAAACTTAACTTTCACATGTAGCAAATTAAAAGTTGGAGACAATCTTGAAAGCTAAAAGGTGGGTTACTAGCACAGGAAAATAACCAACTACAAGTCGTATTTACTGGCAACAATGCAACATATGCAGAAGAGGACAGAATCAGCACCCCAAGTAGCCACGGGTTAAGAAATCGAACGACCATTCCATCCAAATTTTATGATTGAAAAAACATTACTTTTACTGGACTTCAGCCGGGTGCAATATTCTTGGTTTTAAAAAGCACGCCTTAGGCGCGCCTAGGTGCAAAGGGTTGGGGCTTTTTGTAACATAAGGCGCATGTTGTACAAGAAGCGCAAGAAAAGTGCGATTTCTGGTAAAAATCCCTCAAATGTGTGCTTCTTGTGTGGGGAGTGTTTTCTTGCTTCAAAGTGCTATAAATGTTGCTAAAAAGGTTATACATATAGGTAATTTATACATTAAAGCATATATAAACCTTATTTATAGCTATATTTTGGGTGGGGATGCTAAAAACCTATAGGATATATTAAAAAGACTATATAAACGCTTAGCGCTTAGCGTACAAAAAGCCCACCGCTTTTGCGCTTCGCGCTTTGGTTTTAGACCTTGTCGCCTCAGTGCGCTTCTCGCTTTTAAAACCAAGGCAATATTACTGAAAGAATAAGACCCACACCCTTAAACCTAACACTTTATATCATTCCTATTCCCCACCCTTGGTTACTATTTAGTGACATTTTTGTTGGAATTAATCTTTTGTTTATTCATGTGTGAAAGATTGAAATTTTAAATGGGTTGAGTTTTTGATTGTCTAGCAGCTGAAATTCAACAAAATTTTAGGAGGTGTTTTAGTATGATCATGAGTCTTAATTTATTATTTACTTGGTATGCTTTCTAGTTTGATTAAGATAGTTGGAGTTTTATATTATTTAATTTTGGGTTTTATATTAGTTAGAGTTTGACTCGGTTTAGGATTAGTTTTGTTGGCTTTTTAAGTTAGTCGCATGGCATGTAATCAGTATGGAGTTGATTATTCAGATTAATATAGTGTCAATCATGGGTTGATCAAAACAAGCATTTTGTTTTATCTTTTCTTCGTGTTTGCTCAACATACTCGTTCGGCTGGTGATTTCTGGGCCCATATATTCCCTTTAAGTTCAAGAACAGATATGCAAAAATCAAATAACATTAACAAATGTCATATAAATATTAAAGTTGTACCTGCTGCTGAAACGAAAGTGTGGTATTTGGACAAATTTTCTGAACTGCTTCTAGATTAGGTTCTTGGGAATTGTATACATCTGTTGCTAAACGAGCAGCACCTGAGAAAAAAGTCGAACCAGAGGGGAAATCCAGGAGGGCCTGAAAACGAGTTAGATCAAGGAACATCTTCTGGAAAGTTCCGAGCTGTGCAGATAGTGACACCGTTGCAAATGAATCAGCTAAAATAGCACACTTTCCCCTCCTCACACCAAGACCAAATCCTTCATTCAAACTATCGCCAGGTGGCGCTCTAACTGAGTTTTCTCCGAAACATGCAGTCATCACACCTCCTGCATGACAGTATATAAGAAAACATTAAATTTGTTAAAACGAAACAGCAACTGAACATGTTGGCGTTGATTACCAATGATTCCTGTTGCTGAAACATGAGGATTGGAGAGGAATATATCGTATGGTTGCACCATTTTCAACTTCGGTGCTTCACTTCTCCATATGTCAATATTATTTCTAAAAGAAAAAGCAGCTGTTGCGGACAAACCAGGCTGTAAAGAGGCGACCATTGCATCGTTTTGATTGCTTCCAAATTTTTTTGGTGGTCCAGAGTTATGGTTGATGCAGACGTGGTAACTTGGGCCACTATCAGAAGAAGCAACAGATGCCAGATCAATGGCCATGGTCAACGGGACATCCCAAAAAGTCCCATCCTTGTCGATAAAAAGTCCAGGAGAAGCGGCTTCTAGAGTTAGATTATGATTTGGGAACTGCAAGAAACAATGGTAGTATCTTACACTTCAGGTGAATTAAGTGAAAGCCCTAAACCAATAAAAAGAGGTCAACTTGTACAACGGTATTCAGAATCAGCAAGACCAAATCAGATCCTAGTCAAGGTTTATAACCTAAATTTTGAGTCTATCAAGATTCACAGTAAAATGCTCAAAGTCATACTGCAAACTGATTGCCAACACTGAACATCACAGCAGCAAACTCAAATTTATATACAGGTTTTAAGAGAGAATTATAATATTGCAGAATAGTTTCGAACATAGAAAGGAACGTCCACCATGAAGATTATGATTTGATAGTTTCCACCAAAAAGATCATAATTCAAAAAGAAATCCTAAATAACTAAAAATCATTACCTAAGTTAGTGTGCGATTGATGGAGACCACTAATTCCAAATAATATATACAAAAACAGAAAAAGAAATGAAAAATAAAAAATCCAGAAACACTTTGGTTTTAAGAATCAGGACCCAAATGAAGATTTCAGGCCTGATGGCCACAGCAAACAATCGATGGCCACTTGCGTGATTTCTGTGGACTATTCACAGAACCTGTGATTGCACTCAGACCAAAAGAGTTATGACCCTTTGAAGCTAACCGAATTTTTCATTCATTTCTAGCGTTCCACTAAGCCAAACATGAATCCAGCTATTACTCATCAAATGAGGATTAGTGATATTGGGAAATGAAAGAAAGAAGATTAAGCAAGTATATTAATATTAGGGGACTATGCATCCAAAACATGTCAAAAGACTGACCACCTATCAACATAGAACAAATATAGATCACCCTTACTATAATGTGACTTTTTATTGGCATGTAAGATAAGCAGGCAACAATGTATAATACTAAGAACCGAAACAAGTAAAGGATATTCATGAGTAGCAGTTGGATAAACAAAATAAGCACAATTAAGGTTTCACATTACATGGCATCCTTGCCTTGTGATGAAAAACTGCTTTTTTCCGAGGCGTCTTGTAGTCATCATCACCATAAGATTCAAAGCTCAGAAGAAGAGAATCATCAGGTGTTAGAAAGAATTCAGAGCAGAAATCAATCGCGTACAAAGACTTATCACTGAGATGTCTAGCAATGCTTTGGAACCATGGAGATTGAGGAGTAGGTTGCCTGAACCCATCTTTCTTGATACTTGACACCAACTTTTGTAGATTAAACTGACCAAGCACTGTTCCAAACCTGCATCGAGTTTGTAATCAGTTCAAAACAAAACGAAGATGTGAAATGTGATTCATGATTCCAAACACTCGTGCTCTCAAAAGCCATAATGAAAAACTATCCACATACATAGACAAGATTACAGGAACAATCACTAGCTTAATACTTCTCCCTTATAAAATAATCATAATCAGACAATCAGCAACAATAAGAATCAAGGACCATAACAAAAGGGCTTGTATTTTAATATGCTTATGCTTCAACAAAACACATTAAAACATCATGTTGTATAATATGAATCAGATAATAAGTTTGAATCATCAACTCTAAAAGGGTGCACCCAGTGTTTGACTTAGATCCTGCCAGCCTTACCCTACACTTAATGATGTGCAAGAGGTTGTTTCTTACTAATCTTACTTCATATCATAAAACAATAAAACAATAATCTTACCAGGTGCTCCAAGATCTAAGGGGCTGTTTGATAGTTTCTTAATGATTCGATTAAGAGTCTACCTCAGAATCAGTTAAAGGTAAAGTGTGTTTGTTTTACTTAAATAAAAGACACCTCTTGATGGCTCACGAAGCCTCCTAATGGGTAAGTTTCAGAAACATGATGAATGATTAAGAGGCTACCTATGCACAAGATTGACAAACAGCCCCTAAAACTATTATTTCACACTCAGATAACAGACAATCCTAAACAACTACTCAATTAGGATCCACATTGTATGTATACCAACAAACTTGATTTCAATTTAAAACAGAAATCAACTACTAATTACGGAGATTAAACAGCACTTTAAGCAAAAACAAAACGGAAAAGAGAACAAGTGGAAACCACTACCAGCGATCAAGGGCGAAAGTGGGTAATGAAAAAACACGTTGAAGAGTGAAACCAGTGGTTCCTTGAGCATGAGGAGTACGAATTGAGTATGAAGGGATAAAGGGCATAAACATGAACCGCTGGAAGAAGTCCACTTGTTTGGGTCTTGAAAGACGGGTCCCTCTGGACAACCCGAGGACCGATGGGATCGGGTCGCCGGGTACGGGTCGGGCGACGCCGGTGACGGTGGCCGGAGTCGAAACGTCCAAATCCCACAGCCCATCGTCGTCCCTCACCCATCTCAATTTCCTCATTACTTCAACACCACACCCAACACAACAAATTTTGGTAGAGGGGAAAGAGAAGATTAAAGACACCCACACCCCTTTTAGTTTGTTTCTTTTGCTTTTTCTTTTTTTCTCACACTTAATTCATGGTGACAGAGTGCGGAACGTACGAAGTCACTAGAGAATGACATGTGTTTTTTGGCCGAGTGATAGTTTCATTCGCGTTACAATTATGTATAGTATGTATATAATTACGTAAGTTATATTCTTAATTACGCAAGTTATATCTATTATTACGCAAGTTGTATTTATTATTACGCAAGTTGTATTTATTGTTACGCAAAGAAAAAATAGTCACGTTATAGAAAATAATTACGCAAGTTATATTCATAATTACGCAAGTTATGAATGTAATTGCGCAATTAATAATCACGAAAGTTATACGCACGACACATACACATTTATAAAAAATGCTTATTTTAAAAAAATATATAACAATACTATACTCATTTTGAAGAGAATAAAATGCTCGATTTTATTTTGTATTTTTTGTGAAAAAATTAATGTCATATAAAATAGTTATATACGTTTAACAAAATGGAGAAAATTTGAAAAAAAATCAACAATTATTGGATATTTCCAAATCTAACTCTCCATAAACATTTCTTGTGTAATTATTTCATCTATAATCTGATTTGTCCATCGCTTAGATCAATGGCTGTTATCACTTCGTACATGTTGCACGAATTGTTTACTTTGTACCGTAAACTTTCCCCATATACATAATCTATGGCGAAGGACGTTCCATAGAATAATCAAAATTTTAAGGCCCTGAATGAATAGAAAAAAATATGCTCCAAAAAATGGCTTTCGTTAAGTGTTATTATAAGTTATGGTTTTCTTATGAATCTTCATTGTTTTATATATATACTAAAAGTTTGCAAACGGTTCAATTGTTGATGGGTCAGTATATTATAGCTACGACATATAAAGGACACGTTAGAAGGTGATGCAAATGTAGGAGCTTTTGGAGCACTCTTTAATGCTAAAGTTAGTAAATTGGATTAGGAGGTATATCAAATACGTAACTTAATGTATGAGTGTAAATGTAAAAGAAGATGAAGTAATTTGTATTAGGAGGTGTATCAAATACATACCATATACGTTCTGAACGAGCATGCGTCTCGAAGTATCATTCGTATTACTTGCGTGACACATGTTATAAATTATATTTTGATAACGTTTTTTTAACACTTTTTAACTTGTAAACTTTTTAAGAATGTATAACGTATTAACTCGTAAATTGTATATTGGTAAGCTTGTAAACTTATAAACTTGTAAACATGTAATTACGCAAACATTCAACTCGTATGATTATAAACTCTTAAACTTATACACTTGTAAGCTTGTAAAACCTCAAAACTTGTAGAAACATTATGTCACATGCATAACAATTTCATTAGACGTGTCTTTAAAAACTATTTTGAAGTAGTTTTAAATACGAAAATATTTATTCTTAAAATATCAAAATATATTTCGTAAACAAAATATTATATTCGTTTTCACAACCCAAAATCCATAACTTAATTGCATAGTTTGCAACTCGTGAAACCCTAACGTGATTTGATTAGGAATCTTTTTTGACAAAAATCTTATTACCAACACAACTACTTTTGAAGGATAATTTTTGACAAAATCTTATTAACAACACAACTTTGATTTTTCTTTAGAAAATAAACCGGACCGTTTTTTTAATATGTACAAACTGGTTTTCTTAAACTGGTTCGGTTTTAAACCGGTTTTTTAAGCCGATTCGGTTTCAAACCGTTTTTCATCAAGAATCATCAAACCGCTCAAATCGGTTTGGACCGGTTTGAAAACCGGCTTTTTAGAAAAAACGATTTTTTATCCTGGTTTAACCGTTTCTTTAATTGAAACCAGTTTACAAACCGGTTTTCTTTTTCCAAACTGGTTCGGTTTTTTTTCCCGAGTTTTTCTCAAACCGATTTTTTTATATACGACTTGGCCTAATAGCCCCATCTATAAGGTTTTGAGCTTCAAGTTTAAACATCATTTTCAACACATTTCCCATTTTCAATGATAAGTCCACTGTTCTAAAATTAATTTGATAAGGAAAACCATATTGGGCTACTAATCTAATTTAGGGGTGTTTACGAGCCGAGCCGAACCGAGCGGACCTTTGCTCGTGCTTGGCTCGATTCCAACCGAACCAAGCCGATCGGCTCGTTTACAACCGAGCGGAAACTCGAACGAGCATTTTTCGAGCATTAAATTTTCGAGCGAGCGCAAACGAGCGGCGGACAATTTATACAACCAAACTATTTAGTGTGTCATATGATTTATACCGCAACGAATAAGGTTTCATTGCATAATATTTTCATGGATGACAATACGTTGTGGCTGACGATGAGAGTAAGTCTGTAGACGATAAGGCGGAGAACATATTGCATAGAACGATAACGATGAAAGTGGGAAATGATCGAAAAAATATCTTTTAAGAGATTAGAATTTCACTTCTATGTTTAATGTAGAACTCTTTATTAGGTTGATTGACCAAGTAGGCATAAATATAATTGTATATTTGTATATAATGGGTCAAATCTACTAAAGTGTTACGTATAAACTATATATGCATATTAATTCGAGCCGATCCGAACCGAGCGGACCTTTGCTCGTGCTTGGTTCGTTTACAAACCGATCCGAGCCGATCGGCTCGTTTACAATCGAGCAAAATTCGAACGAGCATTTTTCGAGCAAATTCCGAACGAACGTCAAGCGAGCGACGAGCGGTTTGAACAAACCATCTTGAAACCTTGAAGCCCACTAAGCCAATTCTTGACCTTGAGCCCAATGATTACTACCATGCCCATGCCACTTTCTTCTTTAATATGTTTAGCCTACTTAGATTTTTTTATGTATTTTGGAAAGATAATGTTATCATATTTGACATATCTATTCATTTTACAGGAATTGTACTCTTAGATTTTTAACTGTCTATCTCAACTCATAACATTATTACTTAGAGTGAGACGCAAACTACTAGTTTAGTCTAGTTAGATATAACTAGACTTAAATTTTAATGATTCTCTCACGTGCATTTTCTAGAAGACCGGGCCCCAACCCATCCCTGGTTTTGCCTTTTATTATTTTTAAAAAACTTTTTTACCTTTCTCTTTTCAATCTCTTTAGTTTTATTATATATATACTAATTATCAACTTTAATATGCATAAAGGGTTGTATCATGTGTTTTATTGGTTGTACTCACTTTTTGTTTTTTTTTTTTTTTTAATCTTTAACATTTTTATTTTAACCCAATACTTTACATCTTATACAATTTTGCCCCAACATTTTTTACTTTCAACTTTAGTCCAAAATACTTTTCGTATTATACGAATTGTTCGTTTTACGTTTATGTCTAGATTTTGTGAGTTAACACGTCGCAACGTAGGTGTGTGTTTCAAAGTTTCAACGTTTATTTTTTCCCGTTGAACGACCCGTCGCAACGCACTGGTCCTAGATCGACTTACTTATTGTTTTATATGTTTTACGTTTCACCTGTGTGATTCAACGTTTTTATGTCTACTTTTTGTTTGGTTTTATTTTTTCGTTTTTATATTATTTTTATACGAGCTTTTTCCATGATTGATGGTTACTGGCGGTGGCGTGTTATTGGCGCATCCCGCTGCAAAGCGAGGGGCTTAATAATAGTTTTTTCTTAATATTTTTCATCTTTATCGTTTTATAAAACTTAATTATTCAGATTTTCATTTTTCACTGCACGAGTACAAAACATTTCCTTTTCAAACCCTGCACTTTAAATGCAGTGTGGTGCAGATCATCGCTGAATTCTCCGTCTCAAATTCCTCAATAATCGCCACTACTCGCAATTTCTCATTCAAAACCCTTCGATTCTCAAGCAAATTCACTCTAATTCCTTCAACAACAGGTAAAAACCCTATCGCAAATCATATATATCAGTTTCATTCGATGTTATGAATCGTCAGAAGATTCAAATCCTCTGTATATCTGATTCCGATTCGTTTTTGCACGAAAAACCGAAAAATTCGTGGTAATTTATAGGCTGTTGTTAGATGTGGTAATTTCGGATCTGATGTTTACCGTTTTTTTGAATTTTTTATGATGTTATTGAGCATTGTGTAAGGAGTAGATGGATGCATTACGGTTGATTGATAGATTGTTGATATTTTGTGCGGTTTTAGGTGGATTTGGTATTCTAATCATGTCGAGGAAGATGCTGATTGATGGAGATGTGGGGAATGCTACTGAAGAGGTTCAGTATGATTTTGATTTGTTTGTGATTGGTGCTGGGAGTGGTGGTGTTAGGGCTTCCAGATTTTCAGCTCAGTATGGAGCTAAGGTAGCATTTACTGCTTCAATGTGTAGGTTTATTGGTCACTGGTCAGACATTGGTCGAATCCATTTTAATATTGGAACTGTTTGATTTAGCAATGCCCTCAAGAGATTCATTGAGGACTTCCATTTACTATAGTCTGCACTTGGGTGGCTACTTTAGTTGTCGTTTTCATTGTGAATTATTGCGACTTATTTCTGTAGCTTATTCGAAAATATAAGTGTTTACCAGATAGAATGTATGTACATTGAAGTTTTATCCAACACTTCTTTAGCTGTGATGAAACGTAAACACCAGCACACGCCCGCAGAAGGTTTTTCCAATAATATGTGATTTAGTAAAGGTGGACGTTCTATCATTAGATGATTCACTATTATTTTAATTAAATTCTTAGTGTTGTTTCAGATATAAGACTTATCTTCAAGAACTTTGTTTATGTTAATTATTGTAGCTAGCAATATCTAGCGGATCTTTAGTTCTATTATTAATCTCTTCCAAAAATTATATTGCAAGGTTGGGATTTGCGAGCTACCATTTCATCCAATCAGCTCAGAGGTTATTGGAGGTGTTGGAGGAACGTAAGTTGTCAAATTTATGTTTAGAATGTTACTTTAGTGTTATGTCATTTATTTAAATATATTTCATATCTATCTGGATATTAATTTGGGATAGTTGAGAGTCACACACTTTAGTGGTGCATGTATAATGCTTACACTCTACATGTGGTGCAGGTGTGTGATTCGTGGGTGTGTTCCTAAAAAGATTCTTGTCTATGGAGCATCTTTTGGGCCCGAAATTCAGGTATTCTTGAGCTTCTTTTAGAATCTTCAAAAATTGATGGTTTTGTAATATATTAATTTATCATTTAAGGTTATCTTGTGCTCTTACTAATTCCTTAAAGCTGATTGGCAGTGAGAAATTGAGATGAACTTCATAGTTTGTATACTTTTACAGTTTTAGTCTATTTGATCTTATGTTGAACTTTTTCCATTTCTCAAGAATGTTTTAGGCGCATACGGCAAAGTGTGTAGTTTAATTTGTCTAGAGATGCTACATTTAATACACATTTTGTACTTTTATCTAAATGCTTTCTACTAGAATAATTGCATATTTGGTACCTTCCTAGAGTATAGATACAACTAATTTTTACTCATCTCTGTTTCTTCTCATGTAGGATTCAAGGGAGTATGGATGGCAAGTGAATGAGAAGGTTGATTTTGATTGGAAAAAACTACTACACAAGAAGGTTTGATGTGGAGAGTTTTTTATTTCTCCATTTTAATTCCCTTTTTATTCTTTTCATTAAATTAATGGGTTGAGTATAACCTATAGAACATTTTGCTCTTCTATATGTTTAAGTGTTCTAAAAACTTATATATAAGATCAACAACACAAACGTTTATTCTTTTTCTTCTCATGATCATCTTTAGCCAATCAATTGAGTGCCTTCGGTACTCTCACCTTATGCATCTAATAAAATGTAGTTTATTAAATACTAGTTTAGAAACCCGTGTACTACATGGGTTGAATGAAAATATTATTTTAATAATTATTTATTAATTTAGAAATTATAAAATAATTTTTAAGATAAAATATGATTGAAATTACGT
Source organism: Flaveria ramosissima (assembly GCA_025215565.1). Taxonomy (NCBI): domain Eukaryota; kingdom Viridiplantae; phylum Streptophyta; class Magnoliopsida; order Asterales; family Asteraceae; genus Flaveria; species Flaveria ramosissima. The sequence continues at coordinate 33,773,874 of CM046046.1, read as the reverse complement.
ATAATTTGTATTATAAACTTCGTATTTCATAGACTTTTGTTTTATAAAAATTATGTTTTTAATAAAAAAAACATGTTTTTATTTTGTCAAAAAAATCTGCTTTATAATTTAGAAAGTATATAAATAATCATTAGCATTTAATGTATCATTACGTGGTTAACTTTCATTCTAGTAACGACACGACACTGTCCAAATCCTAGGTGGGGTATAGGTGGACAGTGTAGAAAAATGACATGTGATTCCTAGACATTTTGGCTTATTAGTATGGATTTTATGACAAAACTGTTTCCGTTTAAATATCATAGGGTAGTGAATCGTTGTCATTCTTTTATGTCTCCCCTTGTTATATAAGCTGTAATTCAAATCAATTCAATTCAACATACAAAAAACAATTATATACATTGCAGCATACATGGCTTTTGATAATAAATTTTCAGAGGCAGTGCATCTGAGTGTTAGTTTTGTGCTTTTTTCATCAATCATGACTGTGTGTAATAAAGTTTTAATGTTAGTGCCGCTAAAGTGTTGGCTTTATGTTTTTTCATCAATCTTGAATTGTTTCAGTGGGCAATATATGCACCTATGTTATAAACCAACTTACGAACAGTTCATATTATATATTTTCAGTTTCAATACAATTTCCATCTCTGTTATTTTCTATATAATGAATGTGACTTATGTGTTTAACTGATTAGGTTGGACAACCTTTCTCTACAGCTCTACTTTCCTATGTACCCATTTGAACTGCCAGACATATAACATAACCTGAATTGAGCCAATCATAAGTACATGGGTTGAAATTGCCTATTCTGCTTTTCATCATTACATCTTTTTTTTATTTTAGACTGATGAAATATTGAGGCTAAATGGGATATACAAACGCATGCTTTCAAATGCGGGAGTAAAACTTTTTGAAGGGGAGGGAAGAATTGTGGGACCAAATGAAGTGGAAGTGATACAATTAGATGGCACCAAACTGTCCTACTCAGCAAAGCACATACTGATAGCTACTGGTAGCAGGGCACAACGTCTAGATATCCCTGGACAGGTAAATAGTAAAGGCTTTGGATAATGTTTTTCTTCTTGATGGAAAATTAAGGAATTGGTTAATTTTTAAGTACTTAAAATATCCAATGATTCTCATTAATAATATTGAATTTACTATTTCTGTTTGTGATTTAGGAGTTAGCTATAACATCTGATGAGGCTTTGAGCTTAGATGAGTTACCAAAGCGTGTTGTTGTACTTGGGGGAGGGTATGCTGACTTATGACTTTCCCATCTTGTAACTTCTATTGTTTGCGCATTTTAAGTGTATGTTCCACACAAGATTACTAATTATAGTATGCAATCAGGTATATTGCAGTTGAGTTTGCTTCAATTTGGCGTGGGATGGGTTCCACGGTGAATCTATGTTTTAGGAAGGAACTTCCATTAAGGTTATTGTTTTTTTATCATATGAATAATTGACTTCATCTTGATGAAATTATCAACTACCATTTTTAGTGAACTTTTTCCTAGAATGTCTTCTTGATTAATTTTTCGTTGCAGAGGTTTTGACGATGAAATGAGAGCTTTGGTTGCAAGAAATCTCGAAGGAAGAGGCATAATTTTGCACCCACAGACAAATTTGACACAGGTTTTTTTACATTTAGTTAATTTGTTTATTATTCGATTATACTTTTACCTCTTCACTTTCTTGAATCTTGAATTGATTAAAATAAAAATTCATGTGCTACAGCTGGTGAAAACAGAGGATGGCATAAAAGTTACTACAGATCACGGTGAAGAATTAATGGCAGACGTTGTTCTTTTTGCCACTGGTAATGTTATATTCTCAATAGTCATTATAGTTAAATGCCAACTTTTTTTTATATAAAAGATAGTGACATATTCAGCTAACTGATAATATTATAATTTGATTATTGCTCGTTTTGAGTGTTATAGTTCTAAAGGGTCCTAAAATCTTATAATAGCAAGTTAAGCAAAATAATGGTGTCTCAAGGATTTCATCTTATATATTCTAACAACAAACTTTTAATCCCAAAATTGAAGGCCATAATATCTCCATGATTATGGGTTAACAAATCCCCCTTTACTTATTATAGTGTGACACTTTGCTATATGGTCATTTTGCATTCATGTACTTATGCATGGAAAGTTCTTTAACATACTAAATATTTAATAAGTTGTACTTTTTTTTCTTGGCTGCAGGGCGGATCCCTAATACAAAGAGGTTAAATTTACAAGCTGTAGGTGTTGAAGTTGACAGTATAGGAGCAGTGAAGGTTCTTTAACGACAACCCTTTACTATTATTTCTTTAATTTCGACGATGTTTGGAATTTAATTAACAAGATAACAGTTGGGATTTAGATTTAAACTTCGCCAAAAAGGTCATTGTGAATTGAATTTTGCAGGTTGATGAGTATTCTCGCACCAATGTGCCTAGCATTTGGGCTATAGGTGATGCTACAAACCGTATGAATCTTACACCTGTCGCCTTGATGGAAGGAACTATGTTTGCTGTATGTGGTTTCAGTCTTCTATGATTTTTAAACTCCAGTTCTACTCTGAGTTTATTGATTACTTGTCTGTTTATAGCTTCTTTATAAATGCAATTCTTAAAGAATATTAGTAGCTATTTAAATTTTACTATTTCATCACACAGAAAACCGTCTTTGGTAATGAACCCAGCAAGCCCGACTACAGCAACATCCCTTGTGCCGTTTTTTGGTAACATATCATTTATCTGACTTTCATTTTACTTTTTAGAGGTCAGATGTGAAACTCATTATTTTATTATTGTATAAACAAATTTTTATTTTCCATTTCAGCATACCTCCTCTCTCTGTTGTTGGACTAAGTGAAGAACAGGCCATAGAGCAAGCTAATGGAGACATTTTGGTGTACACCTCAACATTTAATCCTATGAAGAACTCCATTTCTGGGTATGTGAACATCTGCAACATTTTTGTCATAAAGTGAATGGGACCCACAAGATAAAGTTGTGTTTAGACCTTCTATCTCTGTAATTTTATTACTTTTTTGAGGCCTAGAGATGGCATTTCGTATTGACGGGTTGGTTTGGGCTGTGTTTTATATCAAATTGTCAAACAGATCAAATTACAAACTGAGCTACGAGATGGACTGTTGAAATTTGTCAAAAGTCTATTTTCAATTCGCAACTCTAAAATCATTTTCATTTAATAATTTATGTTATCGTTAACATGTTGTTTTTGGAAGTATAATAAACATGTATTTATAAATTTCTTTAAAATCGGCAATAAATGTCTTTTATGGGCAAGTTTGACCTCAAAACAAAGAGGCCAACTTTAACCTGTTCCATTTTGACTCGCACTAAAAGTGGCCTGCTTCAACTGAAGCTCATTTTGATCTTATCCAGACTGAGGATTTTGCCACCTCTAATGATATCCCTCAACTCTAACCGTTAACCTGCATTTTATCTATCCATAGACGACAAGAGAAGACACTCATGAAGCTTATCGTCAGTGCTGAGACCGATAAAGTTATAGGCGCATCAATGTGTGGGCCTGATGCAGCAGAAATTATGCAGGTAGATTTAATCACTCTTGATGCTTTTAAAAGGTTACAAATTCATAAACACTCTTATATCTTTCTAGAAAAATTAGACTATATAGAAAAGCAATATATTTTTCCAAACATATTTGACTTGCCAATTATAAATACATTTTTTTAAAAGATTTTTGACATAATGCATTTAGGGTCGACCCAACCCCACCGATCCTATTAAACCACACCCGAAGTTACATATTTTAAGCTTTTACCCAACCCTTCCAACCCAGCAAACCACTTGTATTGATCTTAACATTTCATAGGGCATTGCTGTTGCACTCAAATGTGGAGCAACAAAGGCACAATTCGATAGCACGGTGAGCTTGACCGACTATTAATTAAATATTAATTTCAATGTTTTATTTTTCTCATTTATATAAAATAACCAATATTTTCCTTTGTCAGGTGGGGATACACCCGTCATCTGCAGAGGAGTTTGTTACAATGCGATCAGTCACAAGGCGTATTGCTGCAGCTGGTAAACCAAAGACCAACCTCTAAACTTGTTTCGGTTGGTTGTTCCTCACAACTCACACCCATAGAAAAACACAGGTTACACCATTTTGGTTCAATAACGTAAATTTTCGTGTCACCGTCAATTATTATTCGCATATGAACAATGTGAATCGTGTTTTGTTTTCTGGTATGTAATTTCCCTGGTTTTTGGATAGTGCTGATGGGAAATGGAATGGAATAGGAAAGACAATGGAATGAGTAATGGTGTCCTTTACAGTTCCATTATTATGTTTAGTATGTTATGTAGTATAGACTTTTGAATGGGAGGAAATAAATTAACAATGAAAGGTTGGGAATTGGAATCAAAATATTCAAACTAAATATTTGATGATAGGATAGTCTAAGTTTGATTGAAAGATAGAACGCGTGACTTTCACCGACATGGTCAATGACGACCTAATGATCACCATAACCAGCATGCCTACCGTAAACTGCAAGTTTTCTCCACTGTGGAGTTAGTGGTGTTTACGATCTAGTTCGATTGGTTTTGATAGAAGTATTCTGCTCAACGGTAACTAGTGTATTGGACAAATACAGAATGAACTGGTCGGGATGTTTGTGTTGACCAAACCGTCTGGTTTTCACGGTTTTATCGTTTGACAGTTTGGTTTTGTCGGAGAAATTGGTTCAAGGGCCTAATTTTGTATTAATTTTCAAAAATGAGATAAGGATTGATTACATAAAATAATTAATAATGTTTGTTAAACGGCTAGTTTAGCGTGTGTGATTCTGATTTCTGAGTTTCAAACCATAAACTGAAATTGTAAACACATACGGACACATTTATGTTTTGATACAACACATGAATAGAAGCAATCGAGCAAAGCATAATGAAGGGATAATGTATTGTTGCCTTTAGTCTTGAGAAGCTTTTGTTGGCGTTGATTGTTTTGGAGGTGGTCACACGTTCTTTGTCATATGGTGAGTCGTCTAAAGAATCTTGTGAGGGTTGTGCGAGACATCCTTCTTTAAATGACCCCTGCATCACTAAAATATGCATGCATTTGAGTTGTTTTAATTAATGGTGCAGACGAGCCGAGCTGATCGCGAGTTACTTGAGATTGGATCAATAAAAAGCTCAAAACAAGCCGAGTTTTATCGAACACTACTAGAGCTTTAGCCTAAACAAAAGCACATTAAATTGTCGAGCCCAAGGCCGGGCTTTACATTTCAAGCTTGAGCCGGATCGTAAGCCTAAAAAAGCTTTTTTGTTTACATATATATATTTTTATTTAATTTTATTAAATATTTATATAAATAAATATTATAATTCATAAAATTATGATAAAAACAATTAGATAATGTGCATAATGTAACATCTAAAATATACAATCACAAATATATATATATATATATATATATATATATATATATATATATATATATATATATATATATATATATATATATATATATATATATATATATATATATATATAATTTTAAATATAAGAACATTAGATAATAATCGAGCCGAGTTCGACCTTGAAAAGTTTTTTTAACGATTTGAGCTTAAGTTTCAGAAATAAAGCTTGAAACGAGCCAAGCTCGAGCTTTTTTAAGTCAAAACGAACCGAGCTTGGGCTCGGCTATGCTCATTTGCATCCTTATTCCTAATCATGGGTGTGCGTACATGTACGATGCCCACTGAATTTTTTTAAGCAAGGAATACGAGTTATGGAAATGATCAGGACATGAAAGACATGTATCAAAAGAATAACGTAGCCTAGGACGGTTATTTGGAAGGCTAGAAATGACTTGATATTCAACAATAGGTCAGTTAATCCTACATCGGTAGTGGAGGAAGTTATAGTTAACATGTATTGATGGCTTAAAACCAGGGCGAGGTTAAAAAAACTTAGATTGGCATGATTGGTGTAATTTTGATTTAAATAACTTTTTGGTGTAATTGATGTTTGGGCTCTAGCATCTTACTAGTAGTCTTTTTAATAAAATGCTTTTTTTGTGTTGTCGTTAAAAAAAAAGAATAACGTTGCCGGTAGAAAATCATACTTCTACTAGATCTACATTGATAAATGAGCACTTAATGACCATATATAAATATAACACATCTATCAACATTGTGATAGTTCATAAAGATAGATGTACACCGTTCATACGAGTAGTTGATTAGAACATTACGAATCAACCACGAGTAGAATTGATCTCATAATTGAGAACATGCATGTAAACATTCATTTGCTCTAATGACTTTAGGTTTCTTACTCACCAGGCCAACCTCTTATCATTACCAATCCTTAAGTGAACGATAAGTGACAATGACAATGAATTAACAGTAAAAGACAATACATAAAGAATTAGATATTATAATCAAATTAGTGACCAAGTAATGGATAAGTCGCATGTACTAGTCTTCATAGCGAACACACCGAAACAACATATCTTCATAGCGAATAGAGACATGTGAACTCATCATAAAATGCAAAGTAGTGACCCATTAGTTAACAAGTCGCGCTCAAACTCGTGTTGATCTCCTCACACGCCTTTTTGTAGGTACACCATAACACTGAGTCTTGAACTCATTTTGGGTCCTTTTAATGATTTTACTAAACAAATATATGCTTGAAAATTGTAGCAAAAGTTAGAACCTCGTAAAATAACTAACTAGGGTGGTTCAAGCCGTGCTTCGCGGCAGCATTTAACCTAGAAGACAAAATGGTCCGACCACGTATAGAAATTGTAAGTTTGTTTAAGTTGCATATGTGATGATATGCTATGGTTAGTGTGACAATTGGTGGATTTTTTTGTTTCATTTTAAGTGTACTTATATTAATAATGAGGTTTATACCTAATCCCCACCCGTCAACACCACTCTACATTTTGTCATTTACATTGTTAATGGTATTAATGCCATCACTCTATTTCTAACGACAAACTATTGGACAAAAGGTCCCATATAATTAGCATTATGAACCTTTTACTAATAACTTCATGAAATGGTCTTCATTTATTTAAAAATATTTGTATTACACACGAATAATTTATGATGCGATACTTATTGACATAATTAATAGTATACGAAACGAATAATACTGATCAAAACACAAACATTGGGAAACATTTTAGACAATACAACTATTAAGTAGTAAAAGATTTGGTGCAATAATAGGTTTCTTTTTAGATGGCTTCCTCTTCTAAGATTTAATGTCTTTCCTACCAATTCCGCCACCACCACCACCACCGCCTCCTCCTCCTCCTATGCCGCCTCCAAGGCCACTACCACCTCCGTATCCTCCACCTGCTCCAAAACCTCCACCAGTACCACCACCTCCTCCAAGACCACCGCCACCACCACCCCCGAGACCTCCACCACCACCTAGACCACTACCTCCTCCAAATCCACCACCAGCACCACCCCCATAACCACCACCGCCACCTAAACCTCCACCGCCTCCACCACCAAGTCCACCTCCACCGCCATAGCCACCACCTGCTCCCCCACCAAGCCCTCCATCTCCCCCGCCTCCACCTAACCCTCCACCTCCACCTAGCCCTCCACCTCCCACTCCACCACCAAGTCCACCTCCAGCACCTCCTCCAAAACCTTTATGGTGGTGACCTAGCCCTCCGCCACCACCATATCCCCCTCCAACACCACCTCCTAGACCTTTATGGTGACCTAGTCCACCACCGCCACCATAACCACCTCCTAGACCACCTCCAAAACCTTTATGGTGACCTAGACCGCCACCACCACCTAGTCCACCTCCACCACCACCAATGCCACCTCCCACACCACCTCCTAAACCCTTTCCATAATGCTTAAACCCCTTCTTATATCCATGACCAAAACCTTTCTTAAACCCAAATTTAGGTTTCCCAAAGAACTTCTCATCCTTCACCCCCTCAACATCACCCAAAACCACACCACACTCCCCAAAAATAGCAAGCAAAACCACAAACAACACAACAAAACCGCGCGCACTATGCACACCCATTTTAACCCTAACACCAAACAATCAACACCCGATATAATGAAGCATGCATGCACATTACAAACATATATATACACGCAAAAAGCGAACCGCGAAAGAGTGACCCAAACCACTTTATTTCTGGTTGAGGCATTTCATCGAGCACATGGTGGGTCAAAACTATAGCCCCAACAACTGTCATCTACAATGAATGCTGCATTATTATACCCAACTACCATGATATCTTTCACACCCACAAAGATTAACATCACTACATGCATTCTTTCTTTTTGCTGCATAAAGATGCAGTAATTGGGCACACTCACTGCAGTTCAATCTAGAATTACACATTATTGAAAACCTTAAAGTTTCTTGAACCACATAAATTGAACACATACCTCTGTAAAGATTTGCTTTCCATTAATGGGGTAGTGTTAGCTGGCTTTCTTTTCAACTTTCCATTAATGGATCATCGATCAGCAGTAATTTGTCTCCAACCAATTATTCATCTTCAACTTGTTCGTCCGTGTGTGATTTGAATGATCTGAATATCGATCGAATTGATGATTTTGGTGATCGTAGGGTGTGCATTAATCTTTAAGTGTGAATTTAATTAAAGGGTTTTTGACTTATTGTTCAAGAACGTGAATATGTCACGAGAATTGAAGATGATGATGATGTTGTAGGTGATGGTTTCTGTTTACAGTTAGGTTCGTAACGTACTAATGTAGTATTGTAGTTTGCATAATTGGCTTCTTTAGGTTTCTTATATTTAAGAAAATATATTTCTATATAAATTATATAAGTAATTTTTCTAGTAATTTATATAAAACGTTTCATGTTGAGTCGGGTTTTTTTAGTTGTGGGTTTTTCTTTACGGGTTCGAGGTGCGGTCCCGACTGGACAAAGAATATGTGACCCCGAGTAAGATATCCATCCTCTTAAGCAGAATTATACATTTGTGATTTGTCGCTCTAAAATAAGTAATTTATATAATGTATTTACATTATTATATAATCATATATATTATTTGATAACAACAATTTATATGTTTCGGATGTATCTACTTTCATATCTATTATCTATTGTACTAATAAAGTAAAATAACTATTGACACATGTCATTCTTATAATTATTTTATTACATGTTATCTTCTTATAATCATTTTGTCATATGTTACTAACATATCAAGTCAACCTTTAATGATAATATCTATTATCTGTTATACTAATAAAGTAAAATAACTATTGACATATGTCATTCTTATAATTATTTTATTACATGTTATCTTCTTATAATCATTTTGTCATATGTTACTAACATAGCAAGTCAACCTTTAATGATAATATTAAATATTAATGATGTTGTATATCGTTTTCTAATTGTTAAACATATATTAAATAAATAAAAAACGTGTTTCTTTTTATAAAAAAACGTATTTTTTTAAAACAATACATTATGAACGATGAAGTTTTTGATACAAATAATTTTATTATAAATGATAGTGTTTAAAACTCTTTTTACAAATAATTTTATTATAAATGATAGTGTTTAAAACTCTTTTTCTAAAACATTTTTTAAACAAAATATTTTTAAATACGAAAGTTTAAAAAATATTGCTATTGTTTTATTACTTGAGGTAGTTATACATGATTTTAATTATATATTATCAAATAATAGTTTTATAATTTATAAATATTAATTAGCAGCTTTTAATTTAATATTTTTATCCAACCCGTGTGGTATACGAGTTTCTAAACTAGTTAACAAAATATATCAATATTTATAGTATTTTTATTTAAATTGAATTTTATTAATTAAAACTATCATCGACTTGTTTGTTGACAATAGTCTTTATAGATGATACAAATAAAATTAATTCTCACTTTCTCTTTTTAATTAATCACAGTCTCTTTCGCATAATCTCATATATATATATATATATATATATATATATATATATATATATATATATATATATATATATATATATATATATATATATATATATATATATATATATATATATATATATATATATGTATATATATATATATATATGTATATATATATATATATGTATATATATATATGTATATGTATATGTGTATATATATATCTATATATATATATCTATATGTATCTGTATATATGTATATATATATATATATTTATATATATGTCTATATCTTTTCTCTATGTCTCTATATTTTATATAGGGGAGGGATCAAATGAGAACTCCCTTTTTTTGTGAGAACTCTAGGAACCAATGTGAACCACTAGTTTTCAATGGCAAAATTGTAATTAACAACAATATAATAAAAAAAATCATAAAATAAAAAATAATAAAAAAATAAAAAAAGTAAAAACACAGAAGTGTTTTTCTCGTTTCCCTCTACCATTAAAAAAATAAAATAAAAATTATAAAAAATAAAAAAAAATCTCGTTTTTTTTACGAACGTCATTTTACACATATGTAATTCTTGGAATTACACATGTGTAAAACAGAATTTACACATATGTAATGACTAATTTACACATGTGTAAATAACGGGTGGACGAATTTTTTTAAAAAATATATCAATATGGTAGGCATTGGAAAGATAAAAAATAATGAAATTAATGGTGAAATTTTTATGAAAAAATAATGTCATGAAAAAAAGTTATAAACGTTTTAAAAAAAAGGTGGAAGTGGCATGTGACTTGCATGTGACTAAAATGTGTGGTTGATATTGGTTCTTAGAGTTCTCACCAAAAAGGGTGGTTCTCAAGATAACCCTACCCACTTTTTTTGTGAGAACTCTAGGAACCAATCTCAACCACTAGTTTTCAATGACAAAATGGTAATTAACAAATACATAATAAAAAAATTATAAAATGAAAAATAACATAAAAATAGAAAAAATAAAAACACAAAAATGTTCCCCTAGTTTCCCTCTTTCATAAAAAAAATTAAAAAAAATTTATAAAAAATAAAAAAAAATTCGTTTTTTTACGAAATTCTATTTACACATGTGTAATACTGGATTTACACATGTGTAAATCCAGTATTACACAAGTGTATAACTAGATTTACACATGTGTAAACAACGGATGGACGATTTTTTTTTTAAAAAAAGTATATCAATATGGTAGGCGTTGGAAAGATAAAAAAAATACTAAATTTTATGGTGAAATTTTTTTGGAAAAATGATGTCGTGAAAAAAAGTTATGAACGTTTAAAAAAAGTGGGAAATGGCATGTGATTTGCATGTGATCAAGAATGAGTGGCTCGTATTGGTTCATAGAGTTCTCACAAAAAAAGTGAGTTCTCATTTGAACCCTCCCATATATATATATATATATATATATATATATATATATATATATATATATATATATATATATATATATATATATATATATATATATATATATATATATATATATATATATATATATTATATATATATATATATATATATATATATATATATATATATATATATATAGGGGAGGGATCAAATGAGAACTACCTTTTTTGTGAGAACTCTAGGAACCAATCTCAACCACTAGTTTTTAATGGTAAAATTATAATTAACAAAAATATATTTAAAAAATTTATAAATCAAAAAATAACATAAAAATAAAAAAATAAAAACACAAAATGTTCCCCTACTTTCCCTCTTTCATAAAAAAAATAAAAATTTTTTATAAAAAATAAAAAAAATCCCGTTTTTTTAACGAAATTCGTTTTACACATGTGTATATCGGATTTACACATGTGTAAATCCAGTACTACACATTTGTATAACAAGATTTACACATATGTAAACAACGGATGTACGATTTTTTTTAGAAAAATATATCAATATGGTAGGCGTTGAAAAGATAAAAAAAAACTGAATTTTATGGGTAATTTTTTTTGAAAAAATGATGTCGTGAAAAAAAGTTATGAACGTTTTAAAAAAAAGGAAATGACATGTGATTTGCATGTGATAAAAAATGAGCGTCTGAGATTGGTTCTTAGAGTTCTCACAAAAAAAGGTGGTTTTCACAAATAATGTATGTTTGCTCATTTCGATTACAAATAATCCTTGTGAGAAAAATCAAATGAAAAAAAAGAGTAAATCTATGATAAATATTTAAACGAAACCGTTAAGAGTGTCAAGTATGACTGATATGAATTATATATCTATATTAAAGGAGAAGGGAATGAACAGTAACATGTGAAATCTGCATCGTTGGTTTTTATATCTACGGTAAAAGTAATAGTGGTTTGTTTGCCAATCATCTACATCCACCGATTTGTCCTTTTGCATCCTCAATCTTACACGTGTGCATGCAACTGCTAGGTTTAACTCACTTGCCTTCCCTCAAACGAGAAACAGAGAAACTTGACAATGACCGCTTCTTCCGACGGAGTTACCGGCGTCAATCGGCCATTTTATCAGTGATTTTTCACGGCCGTACAACGGCCAAAGCAGTGGGCTGCTGGGGAAGAAAACCGCCGCAAGCGACGGCTACGGCTTTAGCGACTGACCAAGAAGATGAAACGGTGAGGTTTGAATATCGATTTTTCCATAATATTATAAGTTCATGTCTATAGATTTTTTTCGTAACTGTTATTTAAAAGGTCTTCATCAATGACAAGGATTCTACGAACACTCTATCTTGCACCGATACGTTTTGATTTTGTGCCGATCTATTACCAGCACTATGATATTGATTTTTGTTTGGTTTTAGGTTTTAAATCACTAACTAACCGAAAAAATGTGAGGTACGTAGTTCTACTTTTTTATCGTTGTGATTATACTTTGTTATCGTCCTATTCTATTATGAAGCATTATTGGGTGGATAAGCATAAACATGGCAGCAGACAAAGGAATATATTGGGAGGACAATATATGAATCATTTAAAATTAATGACAGAAGTGAAGAAGTCTACTATTTGCCCTTTAATCTTAACAAGTTCTTGTCTTGGTTTGATTTAAATTGATAAGATGCATGAGTCGCTTGGTATGGTTTTAATCAACATTCTTTCTTTTTCAAAATTAGTTTTATCTGGGATTTTATATGGATGATGAAAATAAATTGACATTTTACCAGTCTGATGTTCTTTTTTTTGTTTTATTCATCAAGACCATATTTGTACATTTTGCATAACATTAGCTTTAGCTGCTTGCTTCTGGTTTTGGGTTTGTAGGATGGCAAAGATCTGGGGGTTGAAGAATGTAAGACACTTTATGGTTGATGAGTGTGATAAAATGCAAAGGTTCTAAATATTAAATAAAGAAAATAAACGCCTAATAATAGTGGGGTCATGTTTTGATGATGTTGATTATGTTTTGGGGATATTTCACGGAGCAATATATTTTTCTTACTATCATATTATTGTTGTTTTTGTTATTTAGTCACTGTGACTCTATTTGTGCAACTGAAATTTCATGTGCAAGTGGCTTATAAAACCAAAGAAATTTATGTTATAGGTATTATTTTTTGTGTAATCTTATATTCAAGAGTGGTGTTTCTTTGTTTAGATAGTAAATGGAATGGCGGTTTTCATTTGGATACATGATATCTATTTGTTTCTAACTGTAGGTATACATGATATCTAATATCTAATTCCACCTAATAAACCGAGCCATGTTTTTAAATTGTTTTTGCACCGCTGCGGAGCGCGGTGCACACAACCCTAGTTACTATTAATAGACATGTCATAACTTAAAATTTTGAATTCAAAATTGCATGTTTAAGCTTAACACTATTTTTCCAAGTGTCATCTTATTATATACATTTTACTTATATTATTATTTAATTAAAATACTAAAAGTTATATATTGTATTAATAATAACACTGTATTTTTTTAATTAAAAAACGGCTTTCTTTTGGTTGCCATTATACTTTCGGTCACTAAAAGTTTGCTTTAGTTTCGATTTTGACACAACAATAAATAAAAGGCCTACATTTTTTTATCCTTTGTTGAAAACCCTATACGTTCATAAAGGCTTACAAAGTTAGTGTAGTTTAAGGGACATATGTTTAAAAGTTAACTAGATTTGTAACAACACGCATTGTTGCGGTCCCCAGTCGTCGCAATCTTTATAAACCGTAAAAAAATAAACAATTCTACTTGCAAAAAATTGAAACAAAACATAGAAAGTTATAGAAATTAAACCGTATAAACCACATTATACACTTATAAGGATTCATTATTTATTATCTCTTAAACCAAAAATATATATAGTTAATCTTATTATAATCCGTAAAAAACCATTTCATTGTTCCATTTTCAGTCTAGGTATTCAATTTTTACAAAAAATTATACATTAACTTCATTTCTAATTTGTTTTTAAATTTCACAAAAATGAAAAAACAAAACAATAAAACAATAATCATATACAATCAAGAGTATTATAATAGATATATATAAAAGAATAGATAGAAGAAAACAAATTAAACAAAAGATATGATTCTGCTCTACCATCATTGCATATCTTCTTTTAAAATTTTTATTTTACCTTAACCTCGTATTTTTTTTTCTTCTAAAAAAATAAAACCTTTCATCTCCTCGGTTATTTCTCTGTTTTTTCCTTTCTGTTAGACTACACAAAATTCGACATCATTTTTCTCTTCTCATAGTACTCCATCTACAAACTTTAAAGTTTCTTTGAAAAAAATAAATAAATAAACTTGGATTATACAAATATCAAGAAGATGGTTCATGGTAGGGGTGTACAAACCGGTTTTTATACCCAAACCGGTTCGGGTTTAAAACCGAACCGGTTTTTTCGTGGTGGGGTCAAACCGGTTCGGGTTACAAACCGGTTTGGCTCACCGAAAACTCGAACCTATCAAACCGATTCGGACCGGTTTGAAACCGGTTTTTTTTCCAAACCGGTTTTTCTTACCGGTTAAACCGGTTTTTAACTTTTAAACCGGTTTATAAACCGGTTTTGAGTGCGGGGCTAGCAAACCGGTATAGAAACCGGCGGTTCGGGTCGGTTCGGGACCGGTTTGGTCCAAACAGGTTTTTCTTTGAAACCGGTTCCGGTTTTTTTGGGTGAACCGGTTCCCGAACCAGTTTTTTTGTTCATGTCTAGTTAATGGTAGTATACACTAAATGAAGAAAACAAAAGCTTCAATGGGTGCGACCACGTTATGAACATGAAGCGACAAAACAACCACCTGTGCAATTGCTCTTCACGATCTGCTTTTGCAGCTCACAATATTATATAGTATAATTAATTAGAATGAATTAAATTGTTTAACACTTCATATAATGCATAAAACTTTGTAGTGTTTTAATTAAGGTGTAACTTTGTAAAATAGTAATCAAGTTTTAGAATTGTTTTAATTAGGTCACTCATATAGTTTTTTGTTCCAATTAGGTCACTCGTAAAATTTTTGTCCCAATAAGATTACTAAAATTTCAGGATTGTTCTAATTAGGTCATTCATAAGTTGTAAAAAATTTAAAAAATTTGAAAATTTTTTAAAACATTAACAATATTTATAAAAAATGAATTATTTAAAAAAAATTGTGAATTATTTAAAACAATTAAAAAAATATGAATGACCTGATTATAACACTCCTAAAACTTTAATGACCTGATTTGAACAAATAAAAGTATTAATGACCCAATCGAAACACTGTTAAAACTTTAGTGACCTGATTTGAACAAATAAAAATATGAGTGACCTAATTGGAACGCTGTTAAAACTTGCTTACTATTTTATGAAGTTTTTTCTTTTAATTAAATGTAACACCTAGCTAGATTATTTAAAATAAAATAAAAAACACTTAGATAATTCATGATAAATTGTCGCTCTCAAGACATGAACTAACAAGATTTGATTGATATGAGAACATAACTGTAACTTCTACGTATATACCCTTACACCATGACCAAACAACACCTTAAATGATCATAGTGTTTAAACTTTAAAAAATGTTTTATTAAAATATTTTAAAGGAGCTAATACTCTTAAAAGAGAATTTCCGCGATAAATAGAATGATGATCGCTACCCTTTTCCCATTTCTTCGATCCTACATTTTCTAGAAAAAGAAGGAAGATGGAGAGGGGAATGATTCTGGAATGAGAAAGAGGATTTCTAGAGAGAGCAAAACTCAAAAGCTTTCAAACGTATGATTTTTATATCTGATTACACGTCCAAATGAATGGATCTATGCATGAAATCGATCATATGTACAACGGTAAGGAATGATGAAGATTGCATCTTGTTATGTTTTGATAGATATCACTAGAGGTGCCTTTATTTCTAAGGATTTTATCCATTGTTCATAAATTGGTTTTTAATCCTCACTTTTTAATGTTCTTTTTTACTGCTTTATGGGGTGATATGCATACACTACGCCATTATGTTCATAAATCTATAATTTTTACGTTACAAATGTTATCTTTGTTATGATTATGGTTTATATGAATGATGTTTTACGTGCATGCATGGCAATATGGTGCGGGTTCAAATGTGAAGGAGCAAACTATTTTGTATTTAAAGGGCCAGAATCATTTCTTCAAGGGGTTTCAGTAAAATGGCTATACTTGAGCTAGAAGGCTCCGTTTTGGGCGTATGATCATCCAAAATGACCGTTTGATCGAGAAGCACATTTGTACAAACGCCCTAGGCGGTCTGGGTCGTCATTCAAACCCAAAAACACCTTATTCAATGAGTATTTTGACTTTTTATGTTACTTTTAGTTTTTGTTGGACTTTGTTTATCGCGTAGTTTTTGGTCTGTTTATGTTTTGAGGCTCAATCAAATTTTTCCTTGCATTTTATATTCCTATAAACCTGGGGAGATCAGTAGTTTTTAAAATATATAAAAATCATCTTTTCTCCCTATCACAAGTGTGTGTTAATGTGTGAAATTGCTGAGTATCGGTATTCCTTTGATTCAACGATAGTTAGAAGAATTATTTATGGTATTTTTTGTGAATCAACAGGTTCAATTATTTACCTCGTTTTTGGCCTACATCATAATGATAATGCGAACAACCCGAATGTACTTGTATGATTCAAAGTGAAAAGTTGGTTAAAAGCATTATAGTAGTCGAATATGAGGTTTTCTACCTCCATAAGTGTCCTTACGACATTCGCAAGAGACCTTGTACCTTCGCGAGTGTGTTATGGACTTCGTAAGTGGTAGTGTGTCTATGTAAGTGTTATATAGCCTTCGCAAGTGTTTCAGTACCTTCATAATTTCCCATACTTAGTTTACTTGTGTTGTATACGTTGTAAGTATCTTAAGCCTTCGCAACTGAATAAAATACCTTTGCAACTGACTATACTTAGCCTTTTCACCAAAGCTTAATACCTCCCCAAGTGTTTAAAGCCTTCACAACTGACTCCTCGCAACTAAACATACTTAACCCTTTCACAATCAGGAGTAACCTCTGTAGGTGACTATAACCTCCATAACTGTCTGGTATCTCAAAACCCCATCATATTTTGTAAAATTTCATATGTCTCTTCATAACTAAGTAAAACCTCTGTATTTGTCACCCTCCCATGTAACTGACCCTACTTCCCATGTGTAAAAGTGTGCCTCCTCATTTGATAATTGAACCCTCGCATCTCATCATACTTAGATGCATTGATATGACATGAAATATCAGTTTATAGGTAGAGAACCATATGGTCATTACTACGATATGAAATGCCGGCAGGGCATAGCTACAATATGGAATGTCGGTGGGGCATCCCTATGATATGAAATGTCGGTGGGGCGTCGTTACGATATGAAATGTCTGTAGGGCATCACTACCATGGACAGAGAGCTATTGGCGCAATGCTATGATACGAACTATCGGTTGATGGGCAAAGAACCACAAGGGAATTGTTATGATATGATCTGTCGGTTTATCAAATTAGACCTATAAGTCCAAAGTTAGGATATACGTTAGCATGTGTTACTAGCATTTATATGATTCTGTGTCTGATTACGAAATATTACGACTATGATATGATATGATGTGAGAGGAAATGATGCAACCAAGGTGGCTATTATGTAATGTTTGATTACCAAGTCCTGTTTAAGTAAAACTACAAGTCACTCAACAACATTAGTTTTTTAATATGCATGTCATGTTCTTAAGAAAAATACAAGGTTAGACAATTCATGGCATGTGATGATGGCTAACTCAACACGAGAAAGACTCACGTCTTTATTTCCTTTTCTTATTTTGTTAAAACATAGATACTTATATATGGTCTACATTTGAATGTTTATAAAAGGTTTCTACTACCATGTTTAAATGTGATTTTCAATTTGAGAAATATGGTTATTATGTTTAAACCAAAAATGAGGTCTCTTGGGTGGCTTCACAAAAAAACAACTTACATTAAGACACAATACAAAAAATAATAAAAACTTGTGGATAGGCTTAGGAAAACCTTGAAAAATACATGGGTCATTTATTTGATAACCACATGGATCATTCATCTGATTAACTACATATTAGGTTAGGCCTGGCAAACCCAACCCATAAACTTAAATTTGGGTTCATATGGGTGTTTCTAATGACATGCTGGGCCATTTTGGGCATGTGAAATTTTCAAAATAAGTCAGAATGGGTTGAATCAATAACATAAAATTCAAAATACGGGATGGGTTTTATGTTTGAAACTAAGAGGGTTGAAATGGATTTTAAGTTATCCAACTATTAATAGCCTAACACTTCGGGTTTTTTTTCAAACTTTAAACTTCATAATAAAGGTGCGCAATAATCCGGGTTTAGGATGGGACATGAAACATACTCGGGTTCAACCCGGTATAACCCGACGTTTCAAACCGGTTCCTCATCCGTTCACCTACCCCATTTTTAACTGGGGGTTTTCCACGACCCGACCCGGTTCAACTCACTATGAAATCCATCATATTATTTATAATTACATGATACAAATCCGGGTTGAACGACCTCGGTCAAACCCGGTCTGGAATTTGTTGACCACAACTTGAACTGGGTTCAACCCGACGTGGTTTGGATTCTAAACCCGGTTTGTGCACCTCTACTTCACAATATGAACTTTAGACCCATGTTTGCTATAATAAAAAAACATAAAAAGAATTCATTGCTCGCAAGCTTTGTCGTGGTGTTCTCGTGTACCGATGTGGTCGCCGACTTCGAGTAGAGGCGTTCATGGTTCGACTTGAAACCATGAAACCGACCAAACTAGTCATCGGTTTTGAGCTCAGTTTATATATTTAACTTTCATTTGTTGGTTTCAACAATTCAGTAATTTGCTAATATTCTTGATAGCTTGAGCTCACAATGAGATAAGATAAAATCGGATCCACTCGTCGCATGTCTCCCTCTTGATAACTTGCATTTGGTTGTCTCCCTCTTGTTTTAAGTTCATGTGATTTATGTTCATGACCTGTATATTGTGTCATAAATATATGTGTATAATTGTTATTATTTTGATTACTTTTTTTGTCCGTTTTGGTTTTGCTGCTAATTTGCTAAATGATTCTAGATGTTATGAAGATGTTCGCTTAAAGTTTAATTTTAGCTGCTCTTTCAACTCATTCCAACTTTCGCACCCATCACTATTAAATTTAGGGTAAATTTTAGAACCAACCCGTCCTGACCCAAACCCATCCTGACTTTTTTTTAGATAACTCATTCTGACCCAAATCCATCTTGACCCAAACTCATCCTGACCCGACAACTAACTCAATCCAACCCACCCATTTTGCCACCTCTACTATATATTAATTAAAAAGAATGTTTATATAAATTACTGGAAAGGAAGTGTGTCGTCTGAAGGATAGCAACCAACGCATCTGGAAAGAAAGCATGTGGAGTTAGGATCATTAACATGGAATCTAGTTGTTCTGATGAACAATTTCATCAGAACAATTTCAACGAAATCATCAATTTCTTATTTAATATTTTCAACCCTATGATTATTTATACAAGTTGAAAAAGTAAATTCATGTTAGAATTCAAACTTATAACAAAATGAAGACCATATAACACGCAACCTTTCAAAATTAGATTCCAAAGAAGCGACATCGATCATGTGTACTAATTGTTAAATTAACTTTTAGTTTAATTATATAATGGCTTATATAATAAGGTTCGTATGAAAACCATAAAGATAACAATGTCCTAAGAACACAAATGATATTCATAAAAATGATGCTTTACCCGGAAAAAAAACAATTTCTATGTTAAATAAAGGATTTTGTACTTTTAAATAAAAAAATCTATTAAGAATACAACTATCCTAAAACATAAAATGACGTTTAACAAAAAAATATATATTTAACCTTTTATGATATTCAAATAACTATATTTTTATGTTGATAAATCTAATAGTTAATATAGGTAATTTCATATATCCCACTAAATTTACAAAAATACGTATTTGATATTTCTATAAAACATACTCAAAGATCATTTTATATTAAGCATCGAAAACTTATATTTTATGAAAAAACTTCAATTTTACTAGATTATTATGATTTATAAAATATTTATACTCTAATAAAAACTAACTAATGGGGACACGTGTCAGTATCACATTACTTCTCATCAAAATTTTCTCGTTTATCTCTTCTATTAAATAGTTACTTCAATTAATATTTATATTATTTAAGGTTTTATAGATTAAAAATAGTTTTTCAGTTAATTAAAATAAAATGTTATTTCTAAAGAAATATTAATTTTTTTTTTCAAAACATAAAACTTTTTTCAAAATCCAAAATATTTTAAGTTTGAATTTTTCAAAAAGTAAAATTTTTATACACCAAAAACAAATAAAATTGAGAGTTATAATAGAATAACTTTTAAAAACGACAATTTCTTAAAGTGGTTCATTTTGAATAACAAAATGTTTGCTTTTTTTTTTGAAAAAAAAAATTAAAAACAAAGTTTTAAAAATTAGTATCATTGTTTTATAGTCTTTACTCTTATGTAATTTTAATCATATCACATATTAGAATGTCATTATATAATTGATAAAATTTTACTTTATTTTATAATTTATTTATTTAACTCGTATATTACACAGGTTTACTAAAACTAGTGAGCTATTATCCTATTATACTCTATATAATAGTCAAACTTTAGCTATAGCATACTTTTGCAAGTTTTGAAATTCACCACCAAAGTTTTTACTCGCAAAATAACATTTTTTTAGTAAATAATACTTCATTTTTGTTCAAGACAATTGTTATTTTTTGAGTTTTGTTGGTAATGTGTTGGCAATTAACAGATCCATTCCACTGATGACAAGCCATCGGTGATAGTGGGATGCTTATTTTTCTTATAGTGTATTTTTGTTGATTGATTTTTTTGAAATTTTACATAGCTTAGCTAGCCACATTAGTTTTAAATATTTCACATTTAACCTTAATATTTTTTTAAACGTTGACCATTAAAGTTTAGAATCTCTTAAACTTTGGTCACTGGTATTGTTTTTTAGGGGCAATTACATATATACCCTTGTAAACATTTTTAATTGCATATTTATCCAATTCAAAACCAAAAACTGCATATATCCCCTTCCTTAATCTAGTTTATTGCATATTTACCAAACTTAAAATTAAAATTTTATATAAACCCTGTTTTAATAAAAATAATATCAAATTAACATATTTTGACTTTTTATTAAAAATAATTATAAGATGACTATTTTGCTCATGATTGTTTGTGATTGTTTTTTGTCATAATTATTTGGTTCCGTAAAAAATTAAAAGTTTGATATTTGTATTGCATTTTTTAAATGATACTCCAAAAGTTTGATAAAGAAAAATAGACTCAACATAAACAAATAAAACTATTAAAAAAGCAAAAAGGTTTATGAAGCTACAAAAACTCATTAATGAAAGATTATTAAAAAACACAAAAAAACTAAAAATATGCAAGAAGAAAAAAAAATAGCAAAAAATGGGTGAATATGAAAATTTAAAAAAATTAAATGGTTTTTGTAAAGACAAAGGTAACATCGTCAATATATAATTTATTTTTAATAAAATAAATCAAAATGGGTAAATTAAAAAAAAAATTCATTAATGAAGGGGATATATGCAATTTTGGTTGTCATTTAGATAAATATGCAATTAAAAAGATTAAAGAAGGATACATGCAATTTTAATTTTGAATTGGGTAAATATGCAATTAAATTATTTTACAAGGGGATATATGCAATTGTCTCCTTTTTTTTTTACTTTGCTCATTAAAATTTAAGATGTTGAATTTAGCTCCTAAACTATTTACAGTAAAGTTTTATTTTTCCGAGTTTGGCCGTCAAAGTTTAGTATTTTTAAATTTCACCACCAAACTTCGATTGAATTTGGACAAGCCGATAAAATAACAATTCTATCGATTCTATGGTGATCGGACTCCCGTCACGTAACACGAGAAGAAAAGACTAGTTATGTACATAATTTTAAAATGTTATACAAATTCCCTCTGCGTGATAGCGTAAAAAATATTCGTGACAATGACACTCGTCCCGTGTATATTTCTAGTTCCTTCCTAACAGAAATGTACCCACACTGCAATGACTACGCCGGAGAATCACCCCGCCGCCACCGTCACCGCCACCGTCGCCGCCGCCGCCGGCGACGGCGACAATACCGATGATGAACTTGTGGAAGAATATTCAGAGGAGTTCAGATGTTGCGTCTGCTTGTAAGTCTCCGTTCGAATATTATTATCATTGATTAGATTCGTCTGTTTTGATCATCGGAAAACGTACGTTGTTGTTTTGCTTTAGGATCGTTAGATTTGATTTGTGTGAGCAGTGTGTGGACGATTTGTTGCGAATTTTGTTCAAATTCAGTTCGTTGTGGATTGATTGAGAAGATGAACTATAGGAATTGAAACTGCAGTATCTAGATTCGAAATCGATGTTACATTGTAAAACATTTCATATCAGAAAGTTAATACAAACAGTAAATCTCATTTGATAGGAGCCAATGAGTCCTAGATCAATTGGTTGAGGTACCTATGATTTTCCAAAGGGGAGGTTATGGGTTAAAGTCTCACTAGGTGCAATATGCTCTGGTGGGCCAATGGTTTTACCACATTGGACCCTTTGGTGGTGGGTTTCCCTTGGAGTGGTGGGCGAGCCCGGTCACCAGCGCTGTCTGTGTTCGCGGGCGTGGGTGGCTTTTCGCCAATGAGTTTACCCGGGTGAACGGGCTTAAAAATTATTCGTTGGCCGTTAAAAAAAATCTCATTTGATAGGCTTAGGATAGGCTTACCTATAGGATAAGTAGGCTTAGGATAGGCTTAGCTGTACACCATAGGATAGGCTTAGGAAAACCTCGAAAAATACATAGAACACACGTGAAACAACAATATGATAACATAATTTACCGGTAGTTGAAAATAAAGGCACAAGAAGACGTAACAATCCCTAAGATTAAAGCAGTCAAGTGGTTAAGACTAATTGCACACCTAAGGCTAAAGACATACTCAAAAGTAAGAGATACACCTAAGACTAAAGCTAACCCTAACGCCTACGACTCTACGTGTAAAGGTAGGCTAAGTGAGGTGCAAGTTAAGATATGAAGCCCCAACAAAGACTGAATCTATACGTTTTTTTTAAATATCACAAGCCTGATAAGAGGCTGTTTGATAGCCTCTTAATGGTTATTAAGAGGTTATTTATAAACGATTCATAATCTCTTAATGGTTAAAAGGTAACATTAATGCTGAATGATTAAGATGTACCCTTAAGATGTTACCTCTTAACTATTAAGAGGCTATGAATCATTAGGAGGTAGTCTTTTAATGACCATTAATAGGTTACCAAACAATAAACAATCATATATTCATGTACCAAATTCATAGGTTGAAATGTGGTTTGGTTGGCCACAAAAGGTTGAATAAGTGTTTTTCGTGACTTTGTGTTCTCCCAGGGTTGGATGTGTGTCTTGGAGGTTGCATTTTACGGAAAGATACTTATTGAATCATAGGCTTCAAATTTTTGTAAGGAGGATGATACGAACAAGCTGATTACGTGACTTTATGTTTTATGTTTTTATTCATTTATGTGTTTGCATGTGTCGAAGGACCATTATGGCCTTTCTTAGTATTTTAAGGTGTCTTTTGTAACTTGGAAGTATTGGGTTATTTAATTTGGTATGATCGCTAATTTCTGGCATTCAGAAATTGGTTTTCCTTAATCCTCTCTCAATTAGTTTCTCTTCACCTATCAAGGGTATCAGAGCCTTACGATCCCTCATCGGAGCTCTGCCGCCGCCGCCATGACCAACACCCGTAACAACGAAATCGACAACACCCTTAAGTCTCATGATAAGGCCATCAACGATATCCAGGCTGCGTTGGCAGCGCTGATGAAGCAACAGGAGCAATCTTCGAAGCAACAGGAGGAGATTCTTAAGGCTGTACGTGACAAATCGGTACAATCGTCCGGCAGTTCTTTTGGTCCTTTGTCTGGTTCCGACGCCGATTTACGGGGATCCAAATCCTTTCGTATCGGTAAGATTGATTTTCCGAAGTTCTCGGGAGATGATGTGGAGGGTTGGGTCTACCGTTGCGAGCACTTCTTCGCAATGGACGATACACCCGACGAGTCCAAACTACGATGCGCTGCGGTTCACTTGGAAGGTGACGCCCTACAATGGCACCGGGCTTATATGAAAACCCGAAATGCGACAGTCGCTGAGGTTCCTTGGCCAGACTATGTTCGTTCCATCTCTGCGCGTTTTTCCGACGCGTTGTTCGAAGATCCCCTTGAAGAGATGGCATCTCTACAACAAACGGGTACACTACAGGAACTGAACACAACCTTCGACTCGCTGTTGAACAAGGTTACGTTAAGCGAAACCCAAGCCGTGAGTTTATATATCAAGGCCCTCAAGCCGGATATCCGGGGGCCGGTAAAAATGTTCAAACCACGTACGTTGCATGAGGCGTACGGATTGGCAAAAACACAAGCCCTTAATAACGAAACCCTTGAGGAGAAATTTGCGGGTGGTAAATGGAACACCGGAGCTGCAAAGAATACCAATGCAAAAATCACGCCACCTACCAATGCCACAAAACTACCGATCCTACCCACACCTAACCGACCCCCACCTGCTACGTATCGAAACCCAAACAATCAACGTCGTTTGAGTAGTAAGGAACTGGAGCAAAAAAGGGCAAAAGGAGAATGTTTTTGGTGCACGGAAAAGTTCACGCCGGGTCACAAATGTACACGAACGCGTGGCCAAGTTTATGTTATTGAGATAGACGACGAAGAGGATGTAGACTTCGAGGAAACTAAGGAAGATGACAAAGAACACCAGATCTCTATCCATGCACTTACGGGTATGCCGTCATACTCGACTATGCGGGTTCGAGGATCAATGGGGAACCGTCAGTTGCATATCCTTATTGATTCTGGTTCGACTCACAACTTCATTGATAGCAAGGTAGCAAAGAAACTGCAGTGCGAGGTCCGAGACATCACTCCTATCAATGTGGGGGTGGCGGACGGGAAGGAGCTTCTATGTACCCAGTTTTGCCCCGAGTTTCAATGGGCCATGCAAGGCCACTGGTTTAAAACGGAGGTGTTACTTCTCACGTTGGAAAATTATGACATGATCTTAGGAGTCCAATGGCTCCTTCCCTTACAAGACATTCTGTGGAACTTCCAAAAAATGACCATGCGATTCGAGTTGGAGGGCAAACAATACGAGTTGAAGGGCTTACAAAGCAACAAGGTGATGATGTGTTCGGTGGAGAAAATGGGCGGCCTATTGAACAAGCATGCAAAGGAGGGTAATCTGCAACTTTTTAGTTTACAGTTGGCTAATCGGGGAGCTGAGACCTCGTATCAATCGAAGGTTCTATGTGATCCGGGGGTGCCTTCCGAAAACCTACCGTGGAAGCCGTTAATCCACGCGTTCGCTGAGGTGTTCCAGCTGCCGAAGGGGCTGCCCCCTCCTCGTCCGTTCGACCATCGAATCGTACTCCAAGAAGGAACGGGCCCGATAAGTCAACGGCCTTATAGATACCCGTCCTTACAGAAAGATGTCATAGAAAAAACAACCCGGGAACTGTTAGATGCGGGGGTCATCCAGAATAGCCAAAGCTCTTTTGCCGCCCCGGTGGTCTTGGTTAAGAAAAAAGACGGCCAAGGCCGTTTTGAGACGCTCGAACGCGTCGGCAGGGGGTGTCGGGGCGGTGCTCATGCAAGAGAATCACCCAATCTCGTTTCTAAGTCGAGCGCTATCACCTAAACAAGACGCGTTGTCGGTTTATGAAAAAGAATTGTTAGCTATCATGGTGGCTGTAAAACAGTGGCACTACTACCTCATTACCGGCCCATTCATCATCCGAACAGATCAACGGAGCTTAAAGCACCTCTTAACTCAAAAGGTCACTACCCCACTGCAACATAAATGGTTAGCAAGATTAATGGGTTACGACTATTGTATCGAGTATAAACAGGGCCGAGAGAACGCGGTGGCCGATGCCTTGTCTCGGGTTCAAGGGGGTACTCTTTTTACGATGGCCATCTCTCAACTCGAGCCACTCTTGCTGCGAAGAATATTAGATAGTCAAAGTGGGGATATTGAAGTGCAAAATATAGTGCACAGGTTAAAGAAAGGGGAACATGCACCAAGGTTCAAGTGGAATGGAAAATGGCTAACCAAAGAGGAACGTATGGTGATAGGGGCGGATACGAAGTTAAGGGAAGACATTGTAAAGTTGTGCCACGAGACGGCCATGGGGGGTCATTCGGGAATACGAGCAACGGTCCAACGGGTCAAGGGAATGTTTTTTTGGAAGGGGATATCGAAGGTGGTCCGCCGGATACTACGCGCATGTGACGTATGCATGAGGGCCAAACACGAAAACGTTGCCACCCCGGGTTTGCTACAACCACTACCGATTCCCGACACTATTTTTACGGACATATCCATGGATTTCATAGGGGGATTACCGAAGGTCAAGGGTAAGGATACTATATTCGTGGTGGTTGACCGACTCACGAAGTATAGCCATTTTATGACGTTGGGACATCCATTCTCGGCTAAGGATGTGGCTCAAGTCTTTCTCGATAACGTCTTCAAACTCCATGGGTGTCCAAAATCAATCGTCTCGGACCGTGACCCGATATTTTTAAGTGCTTTTTGGACAGAATTTCTACACCTCCAAGGAATAGAAGCAAACTTGTCTACCGCATACCATCCCCAATCGGACGGCCAAACGGAGGTAGTAAATCGTTGTTTAGAGGGTTATTTGAGATGCATGGTAATGGAGAGACCTCATACATGGACCAAATGGGTGTCCCTAGCAGAATGGTGGTATAACACCACATTCCACTCGTCGTTGGAAAAAACTCCTTTTGAGGCTTTATACGGGTACCGTCCACCCTTACATATACCGTATATTCCTCGTGATACGAGTGATCGTGAGGTGGATGAGATGATGCAAGACCGGGAGACAGCGATAAGGTTAGTGAAGCAATCACTACTCAAGGCTCAAAACCGTATGAGGCAACAAGCGGATAAACATAGATCGGAGAGGGTCTTTGAACCGGGGGCATGGGTGTATTTAAAACTACAACCATACATGCAGAATTCATTAAGAATCAACAAACATTCGAAGCTCACTCCTAAGTACTTCGGACCGTTTATGATTGTGGAGAAGGTGGGTAACGTGGCGTATCGTCTAGACTTACCGGAGGAGGCGCAAATTCATCCGGTTTTTCATGTATCGTTGCTAAAGGAGGCGGTCGGGCCACCAACGAAGATCATTCCATTCCCTACTGAAGCTAGATTCACCCTTCAACCCCAGGCTGTGTTGGATCGTAAGCTGGTCAAGAGGAAGAATCGGGCAGCGATGAAGGTTCTAGTCCAATGGAAGGGTCAAGGAACGCAAGATGCTACATGGGAGTTCTTGGACGAGTTAAGGCTGCGTTTTCCGGATTTTGCAGAACTCACTTCTTGAGGACAAAAAGTGCTGAGGGGGAAGTCTTGATACGAACAAGCTGATTACGTGACTTTATGTTTTATGTTTTATTCATTTATGTGTTTGCATGTGTCGAAGGACCATTATGGCCTTTCTTAGTATTTTAAGGTGTCTTTTGTAACTTGGAAGTATTGGTTTATTTAATTTGGTATGATCGCTAATTTCTGGCATTCAGAAATTGGTTTTCCTTAATCCTCTCTCAATTAGTTTCTCTGCACCTATCAGAGGATTGGTCTCAAGGGAATACTAGGTATTACACTACCAATTTTTTAGCATAACTAGGCATCAAAGGACGTGAAAAAGGGTGAAGATGAGTACATTTCACTCTTATCCTAAGAAGTTTTGTTGTTTATATGTATATTTAGCTATGTGCCTATGTGATCTTTAAGAGTTGGTGAAGAATGTTGAATATGAGCTATATATATGTATATATGTTTGTGGTGTGTAGTGTTGGGTTCAAACGAGAACCACTATAATGTTAAAAACCACTTTCTAGCCATCAAATAGGTTGTATGGTGCATACAAATAAAAGTGAATGTACTTATAAGTGAATAAACTATATGGAGACGATCGCATTTCTGTAAAACGTAAAAACACATAAACGCCAATGATCTAGTGGAATACAACATTAGAAGCTATAGTATATTCACCTGTAAGTAGACTTTAGCATATTTAATGCTCGTGGTTTGCTAATCCAGGTTTTAAACATGCTTTTTGCATTAATTATGAAAATGCTACTGCGTAACAAGGTCTGCATCAAGCGTGCTTTTCATTTTTTGGATGATTATCAAATATTTGTTGGTTCTCATTTGAACGTGCCACATGTGATCTTTAAAAGGTGGTTGGGACACCAAATATAAGTTACTAAGTTGTATGTTTTTGTTATTCTTCAACTTAGCTTTGAATCTCCATTTGTGGATAATTGTTTTTTCGCAGGGATCTCATCTACAAGCCAGTTGTATTGGGTAAGAAGGGAATGCAAAAGCCACATGTTAAATGCTACTTGTATGCCAACGTTTTAGATTATCTTGCCCTTGTTTTGCAGCTTGTGGCCATATTTCATGTTTTTGGTGCGTATTCGAAGCTATGGACACTTGGCAGGAGTCTCGCTGCCCTGTTTGTCGACACTCGTATTATCATTTTCCTAGTATATGTTGGCTGCTTCACTCTGTCTTGCTGAAGTTGTATCCTAAAGCTTATCAAGTTAGGGGAAGTCAAGTGGCAAGTATGTCATATTCAATAGCTAATCTTTTTCTTTTATAGTCTGATTTTCTTAGTGGAATTTTTCTGATCACAGTTGGTATCTAATTACTCCAAGTAATTAGAGTAATTAGAAAGATTGCATATTACATTCTGTCAATTGACTGCTCTAGGATGTTATTAGTAATATACCTTTGGTGGTGATATGGTTCTTCGTATCTTGAGTACAAGAAAATGCCATCACATAAAATGTCACCCTCCCTAGGCCCTACTATTAGAGTGGGATTTAGCTGGTTATGTTTATCTGTTTGTTTGTTAAACTCATGTAAATTTTGAGTTTGCTTGTGTATATTCACACCTTAAGTGATTCGACAGGGAAAAATAGAACTGAGAAGCAAAAACCAATAATAAAGGTTCCCATCTCAACCATTATCTCATACTAAATAAACCATCTCTTCTTGTTTGCATTTAAGCCGTAACCTGGTCTTAGTGTGCTTGAAAACCTGGATTAACAAACCATGAGGATTAAATATGTTTCTTTCACTAGTTTTTAATGCATCAGTCAATAAACTTGTTAAATTTATAATTTTGAAAACTTCTTGTGGCAGAGCACGAAAAGGCCTATGGAACCTGCTCACCACAGTTTGAAAACTATTTAGCGGTATCACATGGCGGTGAACAAATGGCATCACAGAGCCATACCATGGTACAAGGTGAAAATTGTTCGGATAGAGGATCATTGGAACCTTCTCCTTCTGAAAATACTAGTGCTATGACTACTGCAGGAATCCCTAGAAACTCAAGTGATCAAATAACTAAAAATGTGGATGTAGAAGGAACCTGTTCAGCTGGAAGTGATCATGTTGACAAAAGTCACAAGCAGATCTCTATCAATGATTTACTCTGTTCAATATGTAAAGAACTTCTCTGTCGACCTGTCGTACTTAATTGTGGTCATGGTAAGCTTCAATAACTTCAGTCACAGAGGAAGCAATCTCAACCCATATACTTGAAAAATGAGTCGACTGAGGTCATGCTGTAACTCCCATGGTTCAAGTGGGCCAAATGTAAAAACGTAGTTTTAGGATCAAAAATGTTATTTGAATTTTTCAACCTCTTAAATAGATATATTTAAACAAATTACATATTAAAATAGGTTGATTTGGTTCATCTTTCAAGCCCATTGGTACATCGCTAAATGTAAGAACTTATTTTAAAATGAAACAGGTCAAGCGGGCTGAAAGCCATCCAAACTCCAAAGTGTTCTTTTGAAAGTTTTCAACCTCTTATATTGATATATTCTTACATATTATTATTATTCGAATAATATAGTTATTGTAAAAGTATTTACTACATAAGTATATGTATACTGAAAACCTTACAATAGTTTTAGCTGGTAAACCCGGACCTTATTATTAACAACTAACCATTTTGACCCGAACTCAATCCTCCTGATACAACACTTGTCCCGGGATCGTATAGAATTAACAAAGTAACAAAATGTTGTATTTTTCTCTTACAGTGTTTTGTGAAGCATGCATTGTCACTTCAAACAATGAGTCATGTCGATGCCCACTGTGTCAAAGCATGCATCCAAATGGGTTTCCAAAAGTTTGTTTGGTTCTAGATGGTTTCTTGAAGCAACATGTTTCAGAAGAATACACTGCCAGAATGGGCAAGCTCAGAACTTGTGAGCTAGGAAACTCATCAACAGGTATCTCCAATTTTTTCATGATTTACTTATGCTAATGCTATGAGGTTTATATAATGTGAGCTGCAATCTATGCAACTCCTTAACTATTGGCTTATGCTTTGAATGATATATGACCTTTTACTTCTGAGACATATGAATCATCCAGGTTTACCCATCCCATACCAAAGACTGCCTGTTTTATTACCCAACCCGCTTGACCCGTCCGCTTTTCCACAACAAATATCTAATAATTACAATTACAATGTCCAACAACCATAGTGAATTAATTGATTCACTATGAAAATATTGAAAATTGATCTCCCCATGGTAAATGTTCATCATGGTTACTTTTTAGATAGAACTTTAATTGATGTCATTTTATTTGCCATGCAATAAAATTATAATAAAAGATGTGATCCGTGTATGCCTCATTGAACTCGAGCAGTTACCCTTTTTCCAGTTTTTTAAATTGTTGTATTATATCATTATATGTCTATATGTGATCAGAAATCTTTGTTTCAGGGGGTTCAACACCAGTTCCACAAGGTGCTAAACGTTCATCTGTACCTATGGATGAACACTTGTGCAGTTCAGGCCACAAGATTCACTTTGGAGTTGGTTGTGACTGCTGTGGGGTAATCTTCTCTCTTTTGCTATACTTAAATCTATAGGTATAATTTCATATGAAAATGGGTTAATTATGTGTAGTTAATTGATAACGAGTCTAACTGGTAAAATAGAGTAACCGACACAACTAGCCATAAATAAAAGGAAAAGTGTCAAATGGGTTAAACGTTGTGGTATATGTTTCAAATGCTTAAAACCTCCTAAATAGCTTTTTAAAATAGTTAGATTATTTTCGTTATATATATATATTTTTATATCAGATTTATATTAATTATTTATAAAATTTAAAAGACCTCTATTTTATAATGCTTACGTTGACCCGTTACCAAACTCGTTGGGACGTCACATTTTGCCACCTACCAAAAAAATAGTGTTTGAAAAGCCATATTTTTGTAACCTGCCTTTAGTTACACGTCAAAAAAGGTTTTTGGAGCAGAGGTCCGGGGGCAATTTCTCTGCCTCCTGTGATAGGGTTTTATTGGATACATTTGTTTGTTTGTTTGTTTTATCTACAAGAGAAAAACGACTCTGCGAAATGCTTCTCCATTTCTTAGAAAATTGAGAAATGTACAAGTATGTTGAAGTAAAAGATTGACATATATTCGTGTCGGGAAGGTTGGGTAACAGTTTGGGTCAAAACGGGTCAGGTTGACCCACCAACACTGCTTATTCACAATTTTCTGAATGTTGTAATAAATAATGTGATAAACATGATTTAAAACTTAAGTTATTAATATAATAGTCAATAAAACGATTTAGGTGGTTGTAACTTGTAACCATTTGAAAGCGCTTTTAATCCGTCTGACCCATATGAGACAGTAATATAAAACCCAAATCGACCCTTTTCATATGAACGGGTCGAAATTACCTCCTTTATTCTTTTTTCGTGAAACTGATTCAAATACTTACTTTCCTTTTCAAGAACAGTTTGATTTAACTTTACATCAGCTATATTAAATTCAGATTTGATTTTTATAACAGATGTATCCACTCATTGGCAACCGGTATAGATGCAAAGATTGCATAGAGGAAGTCGGCTTCGACTTATGTGAAGGTTGCCACAACAGTTCAACTAATCTTCCTGGAAGATTTAACCAACAGCATAAACCAGATCATAAGTTTGAGGTTTTAGAACCTAAGCCTATCATAATTCTATCTGCTGATATCCCTGTAGATTATGCACCCGATTCACCCGAAAACCCAGCTGATGTTTCCACAGCTCGAGTCTTGTCCGTTGACACTCAGCAAGATTCTGAAGGTGAAGTGACGGGTCCGGATCACGCTAACGACATAGCAGGTGGTAACGAGGGCCTTGGACCGACATAGTAACACTTATCCGACTTTCTTCGTGCATTTGTTTACCGGGATCTGTTAAAACTTCAAAACCCGATGATTCATCGGTTAATTTACGTGAGATGAGTATGTGCATGATTATACTTTAGGGTTTGATGCTCTAAAGACTGCATTGGTGCTTTGTATGAATGCGGGTTCTTGATGTGTTTTGGATGTTATTATTTGAGAGTGATTGATCATGTGATTTTTGATTATTTATTAATTAAAAAAAACTTGCTTATATTTGTTTATGTTTGGACTTGAACTCATAACTATTGGTTGATATGGTTAGTTTTGATGCTTTGAAGCTAAGAGCATTCACATTGTTGTGAGGACATTCTCCATACTTGCTAGTTTGTTTAAGATCACATGATGTGTCCCGATGCGTTTTGATCCCAAATCCCGATATGCGATGCTCACATAACAATCTTTTTGTATTATTAGTACTTCAACATAAAACCTATTTGTTAACACAATCATAAAACTTAGTTTAACGTAGAAAAAATCAAAACTATTATACTATGCATAGACTATTGAAACAACAGTTAGCACATGTAAATATATAACATGAACATAAAAACGAAACAAAACACCTAAATGTTGAGTTGTTAGTCCCATACTCATGTAGAAAATATGCAACTCAAGTCCAAAATTAAAGAAGAAAACATAGCAATGCATAATGCATGCATCAAGGCGTATCGGGGCGCATCGGCTCATCAGCGGCGCGTCATAGAAACGCAATGCATCAAATGTTGCGATGTGCTCGTAGTAGTGGAACCAACATATCAAGCATTGTGCTAGATTTTAAGGTTGCAACTTGCAAATGGAGGGTACAATCAAGTTCACAAAAAAAGTTCATTAGTGAAAATAATTAAATATATTTATCTCCGTATGTAGCCATTTTATCATATGAAAGATCAGATGAACAATTATAGCAATTTTCACATAAGTCGTTTATTTCATTATTCTCAAACCCTACTAGTCGTCTAAGATTACTCTGGATAGGTTTGTTGGTGTAGTTAAAATAATGTATCAATTTGACAAATATAAATATATATATATATATATATATATATATATATATATATATATATATATATATATATAAATATAACTTTAAGGATAATATTATTAATTACTTTTAAAAAAAAATGCAAGATCTTTAAAAGCTGTCATGCTAACATGATAGTTATAAGAATAAAATGAAAACGTGTGATTGCATGTGGTCAAAAAGAAATGTTGATTATGTGATCTAAAATCTTAAATAGTGTGAATTAAAATATTAAATAACTAAACGTAAAACGAAGTTCTAAACGATGGTATTTGAAATTCGTTTTAGTTTAAAGTTTTTGAAGTTATAATAATTAAATAATTATATTTGTTATAATTTTGAAACTGAATTTAGATTTCAACTGAAAGTTTATAAAACCAATTTGAATTCTAATCCTGGGTTGATTCGATCAAACGGAATAGTGATAAAAATTAAGTAAAAGAAAGATAAATAAAATAAATGATATATGTATAAAAGTATAAAACTAGTAACATGCCCGCGCGTCTTGTGGCGCGTTAAATCGTGAAAAAAAATCTACATCCTCGTTTGAAACGCTGAAAGGTTGTGTGTTATGGCAGTGACACTTACATAGAAATATGTCTTAGAAATAAATATGTGCTAAGAAACACGAACGTTTATATAAAAAAGTGAAAATAGCTTTTTAAAATAATTTACTAACACATAGACGGACTCATTTTTATCAATACGTAAACTGGTTTTGGTTTTGACTAAAATTTATATTGAATCATAGTTAAAAGTAAACAAGTCATACGGAATATTTGAATATATACCAAAACAATATATTTAAATTTAATAAACAAATAGAATATGTGTAAAAGTAATAGAAGTATTTGGCAAAATTTACAAAAAAAGTTAAACCTTCTAATGTGTTCGACTCTCTTAAAGGAGAGTAGCAAATAGCCAAAAGCCCAAAAGGAGATCATAGCATGATTAAATATCAAATTTTGAGGATGAGGGTTTGAGAATTCAACCTGGGCCAAATGGTTCTTCAATGAACATATCAACTTCACCAAGATCACTTGTTAGTTTTCTTGGTATTAAATTCAAATAATATTAAATATCAATTTTTGATTGTGAAACTAGGTTATTTTAGCTAATAGTATCTCCTCTTATACACATTGTCCAACTTTTGTCCGCCTCCTGTCCTCCCGTTTTTGCTGTCGTGGCCAGCGCCACTATCAAGTCCAAATCCATGTCATCAGTATGACCATTAAAGTTAAGGTTAACGTTTTCTAGTTGAAACATGATCTCCACATGGTCATCCGCCGGAACGAGAAAAAAAGAAAGATGGGAGGTTCTGAGCCGCGATGACAACGGGTCTAGGTGATGGTAATGGATGCGAGCGGCTGTGACCCTATGTGTCACCGGTGGTGGTTACCGATGGTAGCTTGCGGTTTAAAGAGAGAGAAGGGGAGGGGGGGGGATAAAGGGGTGTGGTGTTGGTTGCGGTGTGATGGTGGATAAAGATAGAGATATGGGAACACGAGGCGTGTGGTGGCTGGAATTAGTGGTGGTCTGAAATGACAGTGATTGCAACTTTAAGGGCCTACCAGTCGACTGTGTGTTGCTGTGACACAAGGGGTGCGATAGTTGCAGGGTTCCGGTGTGGATGGTCGTAGTCGAGGAAGGTAGTGGTGGTGGAAAGAAAGAACCTCATAGAACACCAAAGACGAAGAGAAAGAAAATAAAAAGAAAGGAATAAAGAGATAGATAGTAAGAGAAGAGAGAGAGAGGGACAAGTAAATAAAAGTGAAGTTAAAGAGGGATGGACCGGATTTTAAATTTTTTTTAATTTTCTTTTTAGTTTTTAGATTTTAATGAGTTTAACGAATGGTTCAAACTATGAATTACAATGTTTGACATAAGATTATTATTAAGTTTTATATATAACTATAAACTACACATATAAAATTATTATATTGAATTATACATATAACTATATATCTAATACACATATATACAATCATAACATCACCCGCTTCTTAAATCCGATCCAGCCGGTTCGAACAGTCAACCAGTAAGATAGCCGGCTTGCCGTATAATCCGGTTTTAAAAACATTAATCTTCGGTTTTCCAAAAACCCGAGTTCAAATCTTCACTGTGTAAACATCTCGAACCGACGAGCAAAAAATAAACATAAAACTAAAGTTAATAATAATATTATGTGGTGGGGGAAAGTAACAGCTACTCGCCGGAATAAAAGCAGACGAAAACAACAAGAGACAACACACTACACACATCACTGTCTATTTCTCTCACTCTCTCTTCCCCCAAACACATGCATTTGATTTGATTTCATTTCAACTCAAAAATCCCCATTTTCACCATCAACAATCCCCCAAATGTACTCAGGGATTCACTCCATCCCCTTAGAAGGAACCGCCATTGACTTCCCCCGGCCGTTGACCACCGCCAATTTGGTCGGAGATCCATGTTTGGTGTTGACCACCGACCCCAAGCCCCGCCTCCGCTGGACGGCGGAGCTCCATGAGCGATTCGTTGATGCCGTCACTCAGCTTGGTGGAGCCGATAGTCAGTGTTTTACTCTCTCTCTATCTTCATCTGTTTCATTCGCATTGTTTGTGTGCAATTTGGGGTTGTTGTTGTGGGATTTGTGGTGTGGTTGTTTGGGGGTGATTTTTAGGGCAATGTGTGGTTTGGTGATGATGGTTTGTGTTTTTGTGCTAGGGTTTGATGGGTTTTGAAATTGGTGTTGGTTTTTGAAAGGTTTTAGGGGAAAAGGGTGATGAGAAGGAGTTGGTGGCGAATTGGGAACATATTCATAGCTGTTTTGTGTTTGAATAGTGGTGGGTTTGACTCATAAAGTCATATAGTTGACTATAATCTCATATAGTTTGACCATTGTTTAGTTTTGAGTTGATAATGAGAAAGTTAACTTGGGGGTGTTTGGTAGCCTCTTAATGGTTCTGTTAATAAGCTACATCTGAATCGATTTGAGGTAGAGTGTGTTTGGCTCATTTAAAGAACATCTGTTAATGGTTCATGGAGTCTCTAAGTTTTAGAAACATGATGACCGATTCTGATGCTATCTCTTATTCGGTCAAATATTTAATGGCTCAACACAATGTTGCCAAACAACCCCTTAGAGTGATAGATGTCATTAAGAACTTAACATTATGCTTTTTAGAGTTATAGATGCCACTCAGAAGTTAGGATTTTGCTTTTTAAAAATACAGTGATGAGAACAAATGAGGACACTGAGAGCTAAACAAACCGTCTATGGCTTTTTCTCCTAGCTTTCAGCCGATCGAGATGTTTTGTTCATTACTTATGGGCGTCATAACTCTGAACACTGAAGGGAGTACAAGTTATGACCGTTTTAAGTTGGGTTCTTTTCTAGCCCACTTGCCTATTTCTAGTTGGTCCTCATATATTCTACCAACTTTTGGATAAGCTCCCTAGCAGAGTATCAAATTTTCCATATGAATATTGTTATGAATAAAGTTATGTTTTTCATTGATAGGTTGTACTTAGAGTAAATCTCAAGAACCACATAAGATTAGCAACACATGTTGATTGTGAGCAATTTGCTGAACCATGTGTATACTGTGTCTAGCAATTAATACTGTGTGCATGTTTAATTATTGTTCTTAACAAACTATATTTTCATTGCATGATGAGGATATTCTTCTTTAATTTAATCTGATAGTTATGTGTTGTGCAGCTAGATTGGTGAATTTTAGTTTTATTTGATTACCATATAGTGAACTTTAGCTATTTGTTGTGCTAGAATTGTGAACAACATTTTCTTTTGTGTCTACCATTTAATATTGGGTGATTGTTTGCTGATTTTCGATCTTGACAAACTTTTTGGCATTGTATGATGAGCATGTTATTTAAGCTGAACCTTTTATCGAGCTAGAATTGTGAACTTTATTCCATAAAAGTTGAAGCTTATCTTAGATTCAATTAACAATCTATGATTAATGTAATCTGTATAACAATTCTTTATTGATTCATGAATTAACAATCAAAGTTTGGTGGTACTTTCTTGGATATTTTCTTAACATCTTGTATCTGTTTTATATATATTGGTTGCAGAAGCTACACCAAAAATGATCATGAGAACAATGGGGGTAAAAGGTCTCACTCTCTATCATCTCAAGTCGCATCTGCAGGTTTGAAATTTTATTCCATCTATTGAAAACCGTATATGCAACTGTCATTATGCGTGAGACGCATGATCATCAAAAATAGAATTGTTGAACACTAAGTTATAAAAAAACTTATAAAAAAGTTATCTGTCATATTAAATTCTGATTACTTGAACGATATAAAAAAATGCTGGTTTTATCCATTTTATCTTTTAGTTACTTTAAGGCAACTAATTATTTGATTCTTACAATAACAACCATAACCAGTTTCAAAACCCACATCTAAACAACTATACTCTTGAGTGTTTTTTTTTTCCTTTTAGGCCACTTTTGTATTTTTTCCTGTTTTAATTCATGCCACATATATGTTTGCAGAAATACCGAATGGGGAAACAATCATGCAAAGAGTTTTCAGAGAGCTCTAAAGAAGGTAATGACTGCTAGCCATTGTGGTTTAACAACACCGATTATGAGAACAAAAACATGTTACAAAATATTATAACAACTCAATAAAGAAAAGGGGAATACAATTTAGACAATAAATTTGAAAATCACACATTAAGTTGATTATTTTCTCTCCATATAAAATAAAATCTGATTAAATCCCCTACCCCCTGCTTGGCTTACTGCTTTTATAATTTATTATTTTCTCTCAAAGTGAAATTTCTTGTAATTGATTGTGCGTATTGTTTGATCGACAGTATCTTGCATTGCTGAGAGCCAGGACATGGGTTCATCCACATCATCTTGTACAAGAATGATGCCACAAGACTTAAACGAGTAATTCCCATTTCTTTAATTTGATTTGCTAAATGGGTGGGTTGCATAACAGGTCAAAATTGGGTAATTATCTAGCACAAGTTAGGTTTACCTGTAAGAGCTTTTTTCCGTTTATTTAGAAAAAAATCTTAACTTTGACTGATAGAACATAGCCCAAAATAACCATTTATTAATTGCTTTTTTGTGTTTGGAACAGTGGCTTTGAGGTTACAGAAGCTTTGAGAGCACAGATGGAAGTCCAAAGAAGATTGCATGAGCAGCTCGAGGTTAGTTGCTGAAAGCAATTTCTTTGCAAGCGTGTGTGTTTTTTAGGTAAAATTGGTTAATAGAAAGGGTAATTAGTAATTTTGGTTAAAACCACCTTTAGAAATATCATATTAGGATTAGAAAAGGGTAGTTAGGGAATTTTCATTTACCCTTTATTATCAGCAGTTTTGCAGCTAGTATGTAATAATCATCCAAATTAATTACTCACTAAACAGTCACATAATCAGAATCAAAATTTGTTTATCCTGTACATTTCAGGTTCAACACCGTCTCCAGCTTAGGATCGAAGCGCAAGGAAAATATCTGCAATCAATTTTGGAAAAAGCATGTAAAGCTTTAAACGATCAAGCGATTGCAACTGCTGGACTAGAGGCAGCTAGAACAGAGTTATCTGATCTTGCAATCAAGGTAGCCAACGACTGTCTGCCACCACTGAACCCAATCCCTTCACTGGCTCAAGTTGCCGCCCATGAGCACCCGCAGAATGGGCCCCCACGACTTGGGGACTGCTCGGTTGACAGCTGCTTGAGTTCTCAGTCTGCAGCTCTGAATAAGAGGCAAAGGGCCATGCTTATGCAAGCAGAATGGAAGGCAGCTAATATAGGATAAGTTATTAGAACATTTTCTTGTTTTTCTGTAGACATTTTCTTGAATTTCTGGCAACTTTTTAGGGAGAAATAGATGGATGATATGAAGTAGGGGTTTTATTTAACTTATGTGTTCTTTAGAAACAGTTATGACGTCATCCTCTTATCAAGACCAGTTCATCTGGTCTGACCGCTTTGACTAGTGAACCAATAGCGCTGCTGGTTTGATGACCGTTCCGGTTTTCAAAACAGTGAATCTACTAACCAATCACCACTAACTAGCCACTTCCATCATCATCTGGATCTTGAAAAAACTGAATAGTGATTGCATTAACTCGATTAATAATCGCCATACTAGCTAGTGCCCCCCGGGCCCTATGATGCTCCACCTCTGTCTTCAAAGTTTGTAGGTTTCACTGCTACAAACACCATAAACATCACTTTCTCTTTAACTGTAGATTCTCTGATTAGTCTATATCGCGTTTATCCATTGTAGGTATTTCCAACTTTGTGGTGTAATCACTCTTAGTAAATGTAATGCACTTTTTCTCTATAGAAAGGAAGGAGATTGATATCTAAATACGGTAATAATCACTTTAGTACGAGTTTATAATTTATCAAAATAGAACGGTATTGGTATCTAGTGATGGTTTACGCCAGGTCTCTTTCCACCATAACATCTTTCTTTCAGTGAAACATTTGATAAACATGTGTTGCTTGGAAGGCCGTATTATTTTGTTAACACTCGTCTATAAAAAAGTTTGAGACGTTGTATATTACTATATCTGCATTATTCACTACATTGGTTAGACAAATGAAGTGAATTGAAGATAATTAAATGTTGAATGATATGAGCACCACTATGCATACCCGTAATACAATGTTAGAGTATGAGAACTATGGCGCATAACCGTGGTACAATGTTCCAAGTATGAGAACTAAAACACATATATTCTTTTAATAATAAATTACACAATCACACCTCTAGCTTTATCCGACTTTCTTACATAACAAGACTATTTTACTCAATGATTTCGAGACCGGATCGGACCGGCCGGTCCGACCCGGAAATGGAGGGTGGGCCGAACCGGTTTAGATCAGTTCGTTTTAGAGGGGTTGAACCGCCTAGTTCGTCCCGAATCGGTGGTCGGACCGGAATTTGAATTTATTTTATTTATTTTAATGGGTAAAAACGAGGGGTTGAACAATAAATTAATATGTTGGAGATAAGATTATTGTTAGTTTTTTATATAACTATAAAATACACACATAAATTACTTATATTGAATTATATGTAAAACTATATATATAATTATGACGTTATTCGGTTTTTAAATCCAGTCCGACCGATCTGAGCACCAAACCAGTAAGCATTGACGGATGATCATAGGGGCCGGGGGGGGGGGGGGGGCACTGTCCACCTCTGTTTTCGTCAGTAGTGTTAAATTTTAGTTCGATAGTGTAAATTTTTGGTACGCTAGTGTTCAAACTCTGCCGTTAACGTTCGATCCGTTTATCAAAACATTTATCATACCATTAACACATTACATATAGTATGTTAAAGTGTTAAACCTTTAGAGATATATAATAAAACATGATAACTGTTGCATTTAACTTTCACTAGAACCCGATTCCTTTCCAAAATGCTCCCACTTTCTTCTTTCTCACTGATACTCTCATTCTCCTTCCATTTACGTACGTTTGTCGTTGCCCTAATCACAAAATAAACTCACTCAAACAATCAAAACTTCGATGAGTAAGTATTACTTCACGAATTTAGCCTTCCTTTTCTATATTTGATGCAATTGTTGTCAATTTTACAGAATTTGTTACGTGTTGTTCTTTACTTCGATCATTGATGTAAGATCATAATGCTAAAATATTCGAATTTTGAAAATCTGCCTCCTCACATGGAATTTGTTTAATTGATGATAATATTCCCTATATTACATGTTTCATATCAGACCTAATCACAAAATCAGCTCAATCAGAACAATCAAAACTATAATGTCTGTTTTTCCAATTTTGTTGCATTTTTAGTGATTTTTAGGTTTTTACTTGTTTTTGATGTTACAGTGCTAGTTTGATTGTTAGTGTAATTGTATTGTTGTTTACTTTGTTCGTGGACGAAACGATCATGTTGGGATTAGATTCATTAGAATGCAGTTATTGGTTCAGATATTTGCCCTAGTATGCTTAATCACAGAGAATTCATTAATTTGCACATGTTAACACTGAGTTTACATGTTTATTATATCTTGTACTTAATGGCAATGCTTTGATAGTAAAGAGCTAGCTTGCTAATTTTATTATTATTATGTTTGTTGGAAATAGAATGCTTAAATTATTTGAATTTTGATGTGATTTGTTAAAATTTGTGCTCTAATCTGTTTTATAACAGAGAGTTCAGTTAATTGCAAGTGTTATCTCCAAAATAACATGTGAAATATCTTTTGAAGGTTCATGCCCGTCTCTCAAGTCATTATCCAACAGATTTGGAGGAATTCTGCGTTGTTGCAATTCAACAAACAAGTATGAGAGGTTGGACAGTGAGCTTGAGAGGAAATTGATGGAGGCCAAACAAAGAAGTACACAAACAAATAAAAAGATCAAATCCATCAATAGCATAATTCTGAGGTTTCCTCAGTTCAGAGAGGGATTGGAAGAGATTAGAGGCGTTTTTCGACATTTTGGTCAGTCTAACAAGATTTTCTCACCCACCTTCTTTTGCTTGTTTTATTTGTTAGTGCTTTCATTTTGCGGATCCTGTTTGTATAGTGTGCAAAGATATAAATATGTGACAGATGTTTTCCAAAGTGATTATAGAAAATTGAGCGGATGATCAGTTGTTTCTCTATGTATGATTTAAGTGACCCTGAATAATTTGAAATTAGAATGATAAACACGTTTTGATAAAAAACGCAATTCTTATTATTGCGACCTCACTTTTAACTCACATGACACATCCAAGCACCCACCTCAATGTAGATGGTACTAAATATGAAGTTGAAGTTGCATTAGGAATTAGTACACAAACTTTGCAATTTTGAAAATGAAGGATGCAGATTTTCTCGTATTATTCTTTTGTTGCTTGGTCCCTTTCTAAGCAGGTATTGCCTTAACTTTAATATATTAGAGGTACAATATACTTCTTGATATCTAATAGAACCACATCAAAGCTCTTGGATATTAGGAAATTGCTGAACCATGTAAACATGTCCGAGTTTGTTCTTAGTTATTATTGTGCGTGTGTGTTTATCTATCCGAAGGCACATTTGCACACAGAATATGCAACTGATGAAATGGTGTAAAAATAAAACTATGGTTAGTTTCGATTGCCCTCACGTATTTTTTTTTCTTATTCAGATGTTGATTCAAATGGAATTATTGACCGTGAGGAGCTAACAAAATGCTTACAAACATTGCAATTTGACTGCACAGAACAGGAAATTAATGACCTTTTTGAGTCTTGTGACTTGGGCAGGAACAAAGGCATGAAATTTAATGAGTTTGTAGTTGTATTGTGCCTTATTTATCTCCTTGCTGGTGCTGGTACTTTATCTTCAAACCATACGGTAACCATGATATTCTTCAATCTTTTGACTATATCAGGTAATCTTTTGCCAAAATCTGATAAAAGAAATTATTGTTTTAGGCAACAACAATGGGAACACCAAAGCTTAAAGCAACATTTGATTCTATAATTGATGCGTTCTTATATCTTGATAAAAATGGTGATGGGAAGCTGGACAAGAAGGACATGATCAAAGCTATGAATGATGATTTCCCTAAGGAGAAATCTCCTGTCCACATCACCATGACTCGATTCAGTAATCCCCTAACATTAACTACTAAAGTAGATGTAGCAATTTCAACCCATATTTAGGTAAAATGGGCGGATGTATATTATATTCTCTCTCAAAAAATGGATAAAAGGTTTGCTTTAGCTAAAATGAAAGACTGAACAGGTCTAAAGTCGTCAATGTATTCAAAATGCATAAAATCTCCTATAGTTTCTGTAATCATATTTAATACATTAACTATTTACAAAATCAAAATTAAAAACAGAAAAGTCAAATCAACCTGTCTTACCCCCCTCTTCCTCAAAGCTCTTTATTTGACCTGAACATGTTTTACCTGTTTCCTGACCCACTTGTTTTCCTACCTCTATGCTAAACATTTGTCATACAACCAAAGATAACATCAGTTGTTTATCAGATCATGCCATTCTGACTGTATTAATTTACATTAATGCAGAAGAAATGGACTGGAACAAGGATGGGAATGTTGGGTTCAGAGAATTCCTATTCTCTCTGATCAACTGGATCGGGATAGACTCCAATGACGAAGTCCATGTCACTCGAATCTGAGATCAAGTATCAACAATGTAACAATGTAATATCCACTCAAATCTATTAATATTTGCAACATATTAACTTTGTGAATTCTTATTATGTTCATATATCTGTATATTATTTATAAAATTTCAACAGAGTTCTTTACATAGCTGGAAAAAAATAAAAGAAAGTATTGTAGGTGTAAACATGTAATTGAATTTATTGAATTCCTAAAGCCTGAACTCTTCTAACTAATGACAAAGATAGCATATTTCTTTCTTTCCATTCTTCAGTTTTCTCCTTCCTTTGCATTGCTTCTATTAGGCTGTCACGACCGTCGAGTATGCTGACAACCTGACACATGGTTGGTCGTAAATCTGGGTCTGATTGTGTGCAGGCCACGGCTAACTTAATTAGCCTGATCAACTCTTTGTGATCATACTCTCCATCTAGTCTAGAATCCACCAATTGTCTGTAATCCCTTCTCTGAGTCTCGAATTCATGTACCCGTTTCACCAATAACACGTCTGCTCGTCGGAAATCCACCGCCATCTGTCCAGTTACCACCTCAAGGACCACCACTCCAAAGCTGTACACATCCACCATTGGCGTGGCTTCCCCTGACTCCATATATTCCGGTGCCATATACCCAAAAATCCCGTGTACTGAACTTTTCTTGTTGACTTCTACATGATGGTCATGTTCATTTCTTGTTAGAAACTCTGCTAATGCAAATGAACCAAGCCTTGGGTTCATATCCGGTTCGATTCCTATGGCGGATGAGGTTATACTTCTGTGAATCACCTGCTGTTCCCATTCATTGTGAAGGTAATGAACTGCATCCGCAAGCGATTTCAAAATATTATATCTGTGGTTCCATTTCAAAACAGGTAGTGA
Organism: Flaveria ramosissima; assembly: GCA_025215565.1. Classification (NCBI taxonomy): domain Eukaryota; kingdom Viridiplantae; phylum Streptophyta; class Magnoliopsida; order Asterales; family Asteraceae; genus Flaveria; species Flaveria ramosissima. The sequence continues at coordinate 33,728,970 of CM046046.1, read as the reverse complement.
TCTTTGATGGTTATGGTGTGAAAGGAGCTGGCCTAACACACGGTTAGCCGAATAGTTGTAGACCACTAGCATCTCGCCTTGCTCGGTGCACCAGCCATGGAGCTGGACTAGGTTCCTATGGCAGAGTCGACCCAAGTTCGAGAGCTCGTTTGAAAACCGGGCCCGTAGTGCTGGGCATGTCTTCATCCCGAGTCGCTTTACTATTATGTCTTGGTTATCAAGAACACCATAGTATGCGGTTCCAAAATCGAGCTCTGCTAGCCGGTTTGAATCTGCAAAGTTGTCTGTAGCCGAAATGATCTCCTTGTAGGTTATCTCGCGTGGCGGTTTAACCATCGGGAATAATTTCGATTGGCCTCGGCTCAAATTGGTCGTTGAGATCATGCTCGAGTTTGTGCCATCATCGACACTGTATCCAGTCTCTGTAAAACGGGAGGTGGATATCATGCTCGAAACCACATCATCGCCACCAGTGGACCCGTCTTCTGCGGTTACATACAAGCTGTCTCCCTTGGCAGTGATGAAGGTGGCTGTGCTTGTGGAACTGGCGGTAGTGGGGGTAGCGTTGGTGGTGGTGGTGGTTAATGATGGCGTAATGGTGGTGTTGGTAGCATTACTGCTACTAAACAGTGGAGATACAGATATGTACCGAGGGTGAGTTTTGAAAGATGGAAGATCAGGTAGCTTCTCCCTGTTAATAGAAAGTGATTCCAGGATCCATTTCATGTTGGGTCGAGATTTCGGGTCGTGGAGCGTGCATAGCAACCCGAGACGGATCAAATGGTCCATATCATGAACTTTGTATGATCCGTCTTTTAATCTACGATCAACGGCTTTTAAACTCATCTTTTCATCAGCCAGTTCTCTGATCCAATCAAGTAGAATGATCTTTTCATCTGGAAAAGTAAGATCTATAGCTTTTCTACCCGAAACAATTTCAAGCAACACGATCCCGAAGCTGAAAACATCTGACTTTGCGGTGGTGACACCTCCGTTGTGGAAACTCTCGGGTGACAAATATCCAATCGTCCCGCCAATTCGTGTGGTGTCTACTGCCCTCACCTTGTGGTGTTTTGCCAATGGTGTACTGATTTGGTACTTGAGTTCATGTTCTAGCCACCTAGCCAACCCGAAATCTCCAAGTCTCGCATTGAAACTCGAATCCAGCATCACGTTACTTGTTTTCACATCGCGGTGTATGATCTGAGCTTCGAGTTGTTCATGAAGATAGAACAAAGCTGCAGCCAGACCCATCACTATCTTCACTCTCCTATCCCAGCCGAGACCCGCCCCAGCCCGCCTGAAAAGCACCCGGTCAAGGCTGCGGTTCGGCATGTACTCATACACAAGTAGGAGCTGATCATCATGCACACACCACCCACGTAACGGGACTAAGTTCCGATGGCGGAGGTTAGCCACTGCAGCCAGCTCCGCCACGAAAGTCTTCTCAAACCTCTCACCAGTCTCCATCAAACATTTCACTGCCACCACGGTCCCGTCCCGCGGCAAAACCGCCCTATACACTCTCCCGAACCCGCCACTTCCGAGGACTTCATCTTTACTAAACCCTTTCGTGCCAATATAAAGCTCCGAGTAGCTGAAGGTTTTCGGGCTATGTCCCGCGAACACCTTCTCATCCGGAAAATGAACCCCTTCAGTGTCATGAAACACAAGGGATGCCTGTTTCCGCCATGCACCGCGGTGGCAGAAGCCACACGAACGGGTGTTAAGTCTGGTGTTATACAACCGGTGAAGCGCTCGCGAGAGAACATCAGGGATGTGAATACCACATGACCTGTGTTTTCGCGAGCGGGTTTCCGGTTGTTTAGGGTGGCGGTGATGGTCCTCCGGTGGACCATCACCGTCAGTCGGTAGGACGAAGCAGAGGCGGCTGATGTGCATGGTTACGGTGGTTGTAACGGTGGCTTACGGTGGTTGGTTTCAATGGCATGAGGGTGTTTAAGGGTGGTGTGGGGAAGGATAGAAGTGTATAAATAGGATAGTATGAAAACGTGTGGCCGTGTCTCTGTGTGTTTTCTATCATTCAAGTATTCAACTTTTGATTACGTTGTATGGTTGAATTCTACGCTACTTGTACACGATGCATAAGTATTTGTACAACTCCCCAAACCGAAGTCTTAAAGAACTTGTAAACCATGCATTGAAAGTTGTACATATTCGATAGTCTTGTTTGTACGGCTTATTTTCACGTTTTTCTTTCTACATTCTCTCTCTCTTCTAGAACCATAGATTGACTTATTCCTGAAACATAAGTCAAAAAATAATTAAAAATAGTGTTCTTAAACCTAAACTGTTAATTGCATAAGAATAGAATATATAAAAATTAAAATCTTCGAGAAAAGACATTCAAGTTTACAAAAAAATAATTGGTGCATATTCTATCAAATATTGCAAATGATGATAAAAATCTTAGAGCATTCACTTTCCGTTTCTTACAATTATATGAGCGTATTTATTTATATTATATGAAATGGTTGTGAGTAGTTGTTAATAAAGAAAAAAAATATTATTGTTTATATGTATATATTTGAGAAAACACTGTTTAATTCTTATAATTTTTTTATATTTTTAAAAATGATTGTGAGTAAAGAAAGAAAAAATATTGATAAATGTATAAAATATACTATTTATTTAAAAGGAGGAAGAAAAAAATAATGGAATTTTTTGTAATTATAAGGATAAGTATAACGTTTCCAACTTCTGTGGCAAAATTAGAATAAGAATAAAGTTATTTGGTGTTTCTAAAATTTTGGAAAAACTAAAAATTGATATGAAAACTACACCAAGTATATATATGGAAACACTGACGATGTTGATAAATGAAATCAACTAGTGTTTAACCACACGTGTTGCGTTGGGGGCGTAAAACCGTGTCAAATAACATCAATGTCACAGCGTCGCTAGCATCCACTAACACAAAAAAAACTCGTAAAACAAAAGAAATAAAACCGAACAAAAAATAAACGTAACAACTTTAAAACATGCATGTGCGTTGTGGTGTAATGTGTATAAATTGAAGTGTATTACACAACATGGTCGTGAAACATAAAAAATATATTTAAAAACGTTAAACCACATATGCATGTGCCTGTATGTTAACTCGAAAATTTTAGTCCGAGACATAAAACAAAAAAATTGTAAAAGATAAAAGTATTGAGACCAAAGTTGAAAATGAAAAAAATATTATGGTTAAATGTAAAAGATGAAAGCTATAGGGTAAAAAAACAAAAAAATAAAAAATAAAAAATAAGATACATTTTATAAAACATAAGGTAAAAAACACAATGCATAACTAGTTGATAGTTAGTATTATATAAATGGACCATAGATCATTGTAAAAAAAGAATAGCGGTTCTAATACACTGTTAAAAGCGACCGAGAGGCGAAAGGGACCATAAATACTCATTGTATAAAGTATGTGTGAGCATATTGTGGTTCGGTTATAACCAAAACTAAACTTATATTTTATGATTTTCTTTAGGTTTCAATAACCAACCGATTCCAATTATTATAAATCTGTTTCAGTTAACCGCTTGTTTTGGGTGTTGGTACTTGGTTAGTTGGTTGAATATCATTTCAATTAATATATCCATTTATATTTGAGTCGAACAAAAAAAAAAGAAAACATAATCTATTTCTAATGCATTTTAACTTGTTTCCAAAATGATTTTCCCCCTATTTTTATTGTTTTTCCTCGAGTGATTGGATTAAAGAGTTCTAAGACGAGATTAATTAGTTGTTCGTGTGCTCCATTTCATCCTTAGCCACCCTGTTTCGATCCTTTTCCCGCACCCTTTTTAATCTCCTTTGCATATTTTTATCCTTTTTTTTTAGTTTTTTAAACCGACAATACACTCACATACATATATATTGGTTGATGTACAAAGTGATTTCTTTTACACCAAGTGTAAGAAGCCATAAGAATGTAACATGTGTTTTACAGTGAGAAAATTTTAGCGTCAATATAATTTCACGCTATGAATCATGCTACTTACTCAAAACGCACAATACACTTATAGTAACACTATTCATGCTAAAAGTTATTTTGAGTTTAAAATTAGTAAACAATCGTGGGTTTTCCCATTTTACCCTTCCAGCCCCTTTTATTTGTGTTTAGTGTGTGGCATGACATCCATTTACATCTCAACAATTGATTAAGCATCAACAACACTAAATCATTTAAACAACTACAAATGTCTCACCTCAGCTAGCAGCCTAGCACCTAAGGTGTTTACACTTAATTGTTTATAGCACATGCTACAAATTTTTTTCAAACACCCTTATATATATTATAATATATAAGTTTAATAAAAATATAGAAAAAAATAAATATTATATATATAAAAAGTTTACGGTACAAAATGATTAAATCTTGCAAAGTGTACAAAGTGATAACAACAATTGATCTAAGCAATGGACTTTTCAAATTTAAGATAGAATAATCACCCAAAGAATATGCTTGGAGGGGTATATTCGCAATTAGCATACAATTGTTGACGTTTTTCAACCCCCCCTTTTTTTTAAACGTATATAACTTTTTTATATGACATTATTTTTTATAAAAAAATACACTATAATATTTAATATGAGTATAGTAATGCTATATTTTTTTTAAAAAAATCAACATTTTTTAAAACGTATATGTGTTATGCGTATAACTTGCGTAATTATTAACTGTGTAATTACGAACTTAACTTGCGTAATTATAAATATAACTTGCGTGATTATTTTTTATAAAGTGAGTAATTTTTCTTTGCGTAATTATGTACCTTGTATGCGTAATTGTAGCGCGGACGAAACTAACCCTCCGCCAAAAAACACGTGTCACGCTCTGGTGACTTCATACGCATCGTACGGAAAATACACTTTGTATAGTAACCGGCCTCTATACATATATTGCTTAGTAATATAAACATATAAATTACATGTCAAAAAGCTATATGTTTATATTACTAAACTTTTGGTTATTAGATATACATAGGTGTAGCCGCGTAGGACATAATTTAAAAAAAAATATATTGTCCAAGTACGCTAAGTAGATTTGGCATATTAATAAAGTGAAACTAACATTTGTGTCAATTGCAAATTAGGTTTTGTATTCAAGCTTTAGACCATGTTTCGTAGCTCAATCTCAATATCTAATACATCCCTTGAACCCTAGCTACTATCGTTTGGGCTCACCCTCACCAAGGCTCCATTGCCGCGCAACCCATAACCGACCTTCAACTAATGTTGTCATCCTCATTGACATTCGTCACTTACGAAGCCTACCATTTGATTTCTTTTGTTTATACTTCATCAAATCATCTGTTCCAATTAGCGCCAATTACTCCAGTTGACTAGTTCCCTTTCTTCACACCTGTCTGACAAGTAATTTCGAATCTCATGTGTTTGGCATTTCCTCTTACATTTTCATTTGTTACTGTGCTTTGTTGTACTTGATCTGCTTATTTGAGGAATTTGTGTTTACATGACCTATAATTTGTTGTCAAAATCTTTGTTTTTGTTTTTTGTTTTTAATAATTGAATTACCAATCAATATGTTTATACTCGTTGGTGGTGCTTTTTTAAACAAATTGTGTTGTTTTAAATAGATTGAGGTGTGTTTTACTTGTATTGTTTTAAATACGTGTTTTCTTTTGTGTTTGACAAACATGTTGGATTTGAGTAAAGAGAGAATGAGATGTGTTGGATTTGAAATACAATATGCAGTATGCTAGTGTTATTTTTGTATTTTTATATATTTTTTTTTCTGAAATGTGTTGGAGTCTACTACAGCACAACAATATTCTATAATTTTTTTGTAATTTATATGTTGTTTAACAATATGTGTTGGAATTTTTGTTATATCAGAAAAATGTGTTGGATTTTAATTTAGCACAAATAAGACAACATATTTTTTTTATATTTCTGAAGCGTCTTTTTATATAATAATATATTATTTAAATTGAATTGGAAATAATAGTGAATTATATGGTATGTATTTTTTTGTATTAATTAATGATTTCGTATAAAAAGTTATAAACGTTTGAAAAATGATCAAAACTTAAAAAAAGCTAGTTACATTAAAAAAAAACTCTTCCACCCTTATTTATTTTCTCTACAATTTGATATTAACCACAGATGAAAAAATAGAAATGATAAAACTACTTTTTATAGTAGTATTAGCCAAAAAATTATTCTTATGAGAACCAACATCTATATGTATTGTGTACGACCAACCTTCCCTTTGTTTGCATCCATCTGAAATTCCAGATACGTTCCTCGCCACAAGAACCCGCACATCACCTCCATAGACGCGTCCAGACAACATGACATCAAAACGCGTTAGAAGACTCGTGTTAGAGATGCTGTTAAACAAAGTCTTGAAAACCTTTGGGTTCATACCGTTACCGATAGGACTACTCACGTTTTTCTTGGGATAAAACCAAATACAGGGAATCCCAATTATTATTATTCCATTTTGGATGTGATCACACAAGCAAAATGGATCGAGAATGAAAACAAAATGTGAGTGGGTATGCAACAGATTGTTAAGTTTTGTGGATTACAAATTTAAAATCGATTTTGAAAACAAAGTCATGTGTTCTTTAGGTGATTTTATTTTTTCGGTTTCTTTATCTTTTGGTTATAACTAAGAACAAAATTAAGATGTTCTTCACCTTCTAATTTTAGAAACTTTGAGTAAGAGTTTTTAAAACTTGTTTTGTCTAACTTGTTAGCGAAGTTCTAGAAAACTTTATAAAAGTCTAATGTTTTTTTCTTGTTAGTTACTTAGTGGCTGTTTGGCAACTTCTGAATGATTAAGTGCTGAACCAATAAGAGGTCTGAATCATTAAGTGCTGAATCATTAAGAGGTCTGAACCATTAAGAGCTAGTATATATTTTAACTATTCAAAGACAAATGTCTGACCAATTTAGATAATATGTCTTAACCATTCAGCATTAGACCTCTTAACCATTCAGCATCAGTATGATGCTTAACCATTCAGAGGTAAATCTCTTAACCATTCAGACATGTGCTCGCGAAACAAACAGTCTGAACCATTAAGTGCTGAACCATTCAGACATCTGAACCATTAAGAGGCTGATTAAGAGGCTGCCAAACAGCCCCTTACTTTCTTATATTATATGCAAATGAACATTGTATGAGTTTTTAAAAGTTTTTATAATCGTTCATTAGTAATTACATTATTGCTTTCGTTGTTAAAGGTTATAAAACCCATGTACAATTCTAACATCCCAACCACTAGTTAAAGTTAAGCAATGTACATAATATATCGAGTCATCTTCTTTCAGGATCTTTTTCTTTTAACCTATATAACTCATGGCTTTTCAAAAAAAAATTTATAGTATTTAGCTCACCACACATATTGCTTGTTTCGTTATAACTTTAGCGGTTTCAAATTCATTAGTAGAGAAGTGATAGTGGAAGATTTAAAAGTTAAGGAATATCTTTTTGTTTCATGAACAAAAATCTCTTCTTAACAAGTTTCATTGTATCAATGTGTCAAAACAATAGTCATTTATTTATGAAATTGAGTAACTAACAAAATCCCTTCATTATGTATAGACGTTTTTCGTGAAACTAACTTTAAGAGCATTCGCATTTTGACTTATGATTAAGCCTAAATTCCAAGAAACTTCCTTTGACAAAAGATATCACGTTGTAAAGAGATATCTCGTTCTTATCATGACCATAAAATGATAACATACATTTAGCAAAAACTTACACATAACAATTGTAGCATATAAAAAGTTCATTTTTATTTCCTCACAATATTGTGTTGCTTAGGGAGGGCAATAATAATAAAATGATATTATCACTAGCTTTTCATATTTTTAGTACTATGTTGTGGAAGTTACTATTATCACCAACATGAATAAACAATCAAATCCTAACTGTTAAAGCCAATTTGGTTCACAACATAATCACTACATAAACCACAACACATGCAAAATGCCCTCTCCATTTCTGCATAATACTCTTACTAATTACCATTTCAAAAACTCGTTTTTTTAAACTTAAAACTCCTCTTTTAGGAAGTTATGACCACATGGTTGACAAGTTCTTTTAAGCTACTAGTTTCTCTTTGTTCCATCTTTTTTATGAGAATGATAATTCAAAATTCTGTTCATCTAGAAGGTATGCTATGCATAATTATTCAAATCAACTTATTTCTTACGTCTAAGTAAAGATGATGCGTTTGAGTAATATTATAAGCAACATTTGCATTGTAGATTGACTTATTGATACTTTCCTTTCGAAAATCTCTTCATGGTTCACGTAGAACAATAATAAAAAGTCAACAATTGAAACCTAACTAAAATAATACAATTAACTTCTCTATGAACGAATGAACCCCACCATTCAAGGAATAGGTAAAATAACATTAAAAATAATGAACTTCATCATGTTATCATCAAATAGGCATATCAAAATAGGGGAGAGATCCCTTAAAAACCATGTTTATAATTGAATATCACAAAAATAATGGGTTACGTATATGTAACTACGTCCTACCATGTGTACAACTATGTGTTACGTTATATGTAACTCATACAAGTTACATATGTGTAACTTGTTTCTTTATCATTTTCGTTTCTTGGAGTTTAAACTAAAAATATATATAATGATCTAAATTAATAAGGTTAAAATTAACTCAAATACATTTTAAACAATTAAAAAAAGTAAATACTTTATAAATTATGTGATCGACTAGAGGTGATTTCATGATTTTTAATTATAAACATGTTTTTTATTTGATCCCTTCCTATCATATTATTATATTAATATAATTAACTAAGTAAGAAAAAAAAGCACTTCCAAGTACTCTAAATGGTTATCTTTCTTATTCTTAATCTTAAAAGTTAAGAAGTTTATAAAGAAACATTACCAATCTCCTTTATTATATTGAAATTATATATATCATATCACTCTTTTTTATTATTTACTCTTAAATCGCTACAAAAACCAGTTAATTAATTTTATATCACTCTATAACTTTATTATTGTCTAGAGAATTTTTAATCTCTTTCTTTTGTTAGGTAAATTGTAATTATATTATAATATATATTAAACACTTTGTTAGGTGGCTATAGTGCCACCGTACCAAAGCATAATGTGTAATTTATAAAAGCACAAGGTTGATATCATGATTCTCCATATTGGTACAAATGATGAAGCTGAAAGTACAGGTCGACAATGCAACGATTGAGATTGTAACTATCTATGGTGGATCTATCGGATCCCTAAAGTTGTCGTTGCCGGAGCTATAGCAGTGGCCCTTACCCTCCCTGTCGTCTTCTCTGTTTAACTTAGATCTGCTGCTAGCAACCAACATTCCTTCTCAAGCTTTGCCTGAAATCTTAATTCCTTCTCAACGACATTAATTTTGTCATCTCTCTCCCTCTCTCTTTACGTTAGAATGAACATGTAGTTGTAGCGGTGCAATGATTGGGGTAGTGGTGGTGGTGGTGGTGGTTGCTATAGTGATGGTGGTGCAATGTACATAAAGAGAGAATGAGATGAGAAAATGGGTTATTTGGTGGATCTATGATGGGTTTACGATGGTTCTCAAATATTGGAGTGGTGGCAAAGAGGATGGCGGAGAATTTTGTGTATCGTGGTGGTGGCTGACGATGGTTGAGCCAGTTGGAGATAGGTAGCGGTGGTGATTGCATATTGCATGAGAGGGGGGAAGAGAGAGAGAGTATATGTGTGTGTGCGCGTGCGCACGCGCGCTTTGTTGTGGATCAGACCTTGGTATGCTCAATGAACTTAAAAAAAAAATTCAATGCATATTATCTTTTGGTGGGAGTCAAGGCATCAAGCTTATATTAGTAAAAAAAATTCAATATATTTTAACTTTAGTTAAAATTAGTAAATATAAAAATAAAATTAAGTTATTTGTTTAAAATAGTTCATTTGATATATAATTGGTGATATATGTATTATTTAAAAATTAATTCTTTTATTTTTTTGTTTCTTTTTGTACAAACTTTTCGAGGTTTTGTTTGCGTTAATTTGTGTTTATGTTTACTTATATTAAAACATTTAAATGGTTTCATTTGAGACTAACTCTTTCGTGATTTAATGGTCTTTTTTACATATGTCAACACAAGGATCACAGTTTCAAACAATATATCAATCTCATAAAAAACCCGTGGTAACGCACAGTCTCCATATCTAATTATTAGATAAAAAGTTTTTAGGACACATCCAACAAGAAGATTTTAGATTTTGATGAAGTCATTTTGTAGGAATGTTGAATAAAGTGTTAGCATGTGAAGTCGTTATGTAGACATGCATTTGAATGTTGAATAAAGTGTTAGCATGTGCGCGAAGACTTGTTAATTTCCAAATTTATTCTACCTTGATTGTGACTTTACTTTGTACTTATCTTCCATTAATTTCATCAAAATTCTTGTTTATATAACTAGTTAAATCCATTTATACGCATTGCCGTGTGATGAACATGATTAAGAGCATTCACAACCCATTCTCCATCTTTATCCATATAATTACATTAAAAATCATTATTTTTTCTCTCTTCTTTTCAACTTTATCATTACTTTTTCTCTCTTTTCTACTCACAACCACTTAAAATATATTAAAAACATTATAGGGTTTTGAACAATGTTTCCCCAAAATACAGATTGAATAGTAAATTTACCATATCCTTCACTCACAACCACTTATAACCATACCATATTATATAGGGAATACACTCACATAAATATAGGGAACGAGTTGTGAATGCTCTAACTAAGGCTCAAATAAACCATAATAGCAAGAATGATGACGAAAAGATAAGGTTTCACACGTTTCGGATCTATACCAGAACCGAATGGATTGTGTTATAGTCTTTTGAAAACCCTAGTAACAAAAATATACTACTAATCGGCCTTGAAACCGGGACGGTCAGTTGCGGCTGCCCACCATAAACGGTAATAAATTTTAATTAGAAAACAACTTCATCACTCCATCTTTTGAAACGGTTTGCCCCAAACAAAAATAATAAACTTCAATTTTAAGACAACTTTTAGTTATTTTAGATAGTTTATAAACAATTACTATGAATTTGAATTCAATAAAATATCATTATTATTATTATTGTTCCTCTCTTATTCAATTAATATATGTATAATTTATTATTTATATCCATATCATATTAATTATTACTATTACTAATCCAATTTAATTTCAATATTTCATGTTGATATACAAGTCCTTATTGCGGCTGCTATCTTGTTTGTGGGTGCTCAGAAGCTAATCATATTGCTCCACGATGGTTCTTAGAGTCCCCTTTTTCATCACGTAGAGAGAGACAAGATGTTTTTTTACTCATATGTTCCCCTTTCGTTTCTACATGAGAGAACGAAAGGGGATCGGGAGCTGGTGACTATCACCATCGTTTCATGGTTGGCATCCGCCAGCGGGTTCCTAGGGAACCCTATGTGACGATGGTCTGGCCATGGCGACCGTGGTTTTAGCTATTTCATTTGTGCAAAAGAAAGAGTGATAAGGGTTTGAAGGTGGCAATTATAATTGTTGTTTTATGGTCGGCATAGCCAGCCGGTTTCTCGGGAAATTTAGATGGCCATGTTCAGGAAGTGGTGGTCGTTTTTGTTGTTTCATTTTCAGAGACAGAGAGAGTGTTAAGGGTTTGAAGGCGGTGACTATCATCGTCATTTAATGGTCCTCAAAACCCTAGGTGGCATCATTCTATGTTGGTCATTGCCATTGGGTTCGCATTTAGGGTCAGTGCCTAGGGTTTGTCTACCCAAAACAAACCAATTTTCATTTCTTCATCTTTGTTTCTTGGGAGTTGTAGGTGGCGTTGGTCTAGTGGTTGTTTTGTTTAAACGCTCATGCCTAGGCTTTGTTTGTTGAAAGCCAGTGATTTTGACCCTTTAGTAGTGATGGTTTGATGGTGGCGGTGATTCACCGATGGTCCTATAATATCTTTTTGTAGTCTATAAGCTTTTGCTATTATACAAGCTAAATATGATTATATTAGAGCATTCACATCCAATTCTTTGTTTTTATCATTATAATTACACTAAAAATCACCACTTTTTCTCTCTCTTTTCAATTAAATAATATATTTTTATACATTTTTTATTACCTTTTCTCTCTCCTTCACTCACAACCACTTTAAAAAATATTAAAAAAATTATAAGTGTTGAACAGTGAATCCTTAAATTTACAAATGAACAGTAACATTTTCTCTCTCATTCACTCACAACCACTCAAAACCATCTCATATAATTTAAGGACTCACACTCACATAATTATAAGGCATGGGCTGTAAATGCTTTTAGTGAAACCGGCTAATGTGTGTATATATTATATTGTTATGATTTCAATTATTGTTTATGATTACCAAATTGAGATTACTAGTATTAAGCCCCCACGTTGCGGCGGGGCGCAAAACCATGCTAAGTAGCATCAATGTCACATCGTTGCTAGCGACCTCAACACCAGAAAGAATCACAAAACAAAAGAAATAAAAATGAAAAGAAAACGTAGATGTAAAAACATTAAACTATTCACGCCTGGTGCGGCTTGTTAATGTGTAAAAATTAGATCAAAACGTGAAACACAACGGGACCATTAAACAGAAAAGTAGAGATAAAAACGTTAAACCACATACGCATGTTGCGGCATGTTAACTTAATAAATTTTAGACCGAAACATAAAAACGAAAAATGTATAAAAGAAGAAAAATATATGAGATCAAAGTTGAAAGCGAAAAAAATATTAGTGTTAAATATAAAAGATTAAAGCTATTAGAGTTAAAAGTATTAGTATTTTTGAAAAAAAAACTAAAGTACAACCTATTAAGCATTATGTACAACTAAATATACATAACTAAGTTGAAAATTAGTGATATATATAATTAGAAATGATTTTATTAGCAAAATATGATTTAGTTAAAGTATAATATGATTAACTTAATAAAATATCTTCTTCTTTAGTTGAATAAATATATAGTTTAACATCCGCCTATTTTCAAATTATAAACCCAAACTAATATTGAACTTTCATACGATATGAATTTCTTTATTTAACTTATTTTATTAATGAATTATATGGATTAGAAGTGTAGTTTAAACAATATTGTGAAATGTTTTATTCAATTTATCATTTAAACAACTTATAATAATTCATTGATTTATAAATAATTTTTTTTCATAAAGTTATAAAGTTTATTAATCATTTTACAATAAATATCTAAATGAAAGTCTTATTAAAATTTATAAAGTTTAATAAATTTATGAAGTCTATTGGTTAATTATGAGTTTTAATTATTAAACTAATATAAATTATTAATATACAAAGTTTATTATTCTTACAAATATATAAAGTCTATGAAAGTTGTATAAACTAGTTATTGATTTAATGAAATTTATAAATAAATAATTTGAATTATTTTAAAACTTGGGTTTTAATAAGTTTGGGGTCAAACTTGCAATTTTAAAACTTATTTTAAAAGTTTCTTACATAAAATAATAAACTATTAAAGTTCAAGGCCAAATTGTAAATTGTTAAAAAAGATCCAAACTATCCCCCCTTTCCCGTCGGCCTCCCAAACTCCGGCCATCTTTCCGGCACACTCCTGTGACACTAAAACCACTCAAATTAATCGATTTTAATTCCAAATAATCATTCCTTATCAATCGCGCATCGATTTCAAACATAAAGTCGGTTTTAATTGAATTAATTCGGTTGTTAAGGCTGTGCACTCAAAATCAAAACCTGCAATCAAAGCGTGAACTCGTTCGACTTGAAGCTGATCAAATCATGCCTTTATGATCGAGGGCAAATCATCAAAACAACACTCTTAAACTATTTGAACTCCCAATATCTGAAACACACGCAGACCTCGAGTTCATCGATCTCGTATCCGTCGACGTGCAACCCTACTATTATCGATCTTCTGAGCATCCTTAAACACAATTGAAAGAGGGCTTTGAATCTTAATCACCTACAAAAGCTTCATACAAACTTCATTTGATTATTATCAACGTTTGCATCTTGAACATCCTCACAACAAGCGCGACTCTTTAACCAAGTAATCATCCTCCATTTTGATTCAATAAAGGTAATTAAACACATCTTTAACTCGAATTCACTTGGGGATTAAAAGCCCTAATGTTGATTTCATTATCATGTACGAATTGGTGTTCTATCGGATCAATTTGAATTCTAAGGTTTATGAGATTTAGGGATTTGTTTAAACTAAATGTTTTAATAATTTAAAACCAAACAAAACACAAATCATGGGCTCTGGCCCAGCGATAAATACACATGATATGCAGTAAACCAACCCGGGTTCGAACTGGGCCTCTGCCATGTTTTGTTTTAATTAGTTTTTTTTACATTTTATAATTCAGAAAAATTATTATCATATTATTAAATCAAAATAAAAATTATTTTGTTAACTAAAACATTTCAGAAATTGTTAGATTAATTTTGGAGGTTTTAAAACTTATGATTTTAAATTTAATTATTTTATAAAGAATAACAAATGTTATAAAAACATAATAATTCTATTATGTGATTTAAATGCTATAAATCTATTATAGCACAAACTTAGATTATTTCAAAACGTTTTAAATCTACAACTACTTTAAATAATTTATTATTCAATTATTCATTTAACCATGATGTCATGAATAGTTATTAAATTAATTATTTCTTTTCACACATTATATTTAATCTTTATTAAATCAATTATTATAAATCAAATTATTCAAGCATTCATTATCATTCTCAATCTTACTTGATTTACTCCATTGTTGTTGAATCAAACATAATCGATTGCATTATTTTATTTGATTTAATTATTAAAACCCCCAAACTTCAATTGAAACCCTAATCCATGTTTAGTCATTGATCATATCTTTATTCTAATTCTAAGACATCAACCCTTAGGTTGAATCGTGAAGTAATCGTTGGAGAATCTTATTTTCTTATTACTATTCAAAACTGCACCTTATATATCATGTGAGTTTTCCATGTCTTTTTTTACTTTATTTCACACATTTTAGGGTGAAACATGTTAATCTTATAAACATACACTTGTAAGACATCTTGAAACTTGTAATGCACGAGCAATTCGTTTATAAACTTTGTCATGGTTATTTGAGATACTTGTGAGTCTTATAAGATAGTCATCTTGCAAAACAATCATTAACTATTGCTAACCTAGCGACGTCATAGATCTATGGGCCTGACAAGGCTATTTGGTGCTAAAGCCGAGGTTATTGCCAGCTCCTGATGACGTATGCTTGTTCATTATGAGAACCAAGTACACTTAGCTAATCGTTATAACTTGTAATGGATATCTTTTGTCAAGGTTTGATTGTATCATTATGCTATCTATATTCTTGTAATATTTCTTAATCTATGACATGAATTGCCTCTTAAAAAGTGCTTTTATACATATGTAAAAATTCATGAGAACTCACCAACAATTATATGTTGACCTTATTTTTAACATATTTCAGGATTGCTACTTTGAGAAAATCTTCTTGCTCATATGGGACTTGGACCTAGTTTAACTAAAGATTTTATTTTGTTGTTTGAATCTTGATTGTATTGTAATGTTTTACTTGTTTAGTATTAATCAATAAAAAATGACATTTACTATTATTTAAACTTATTTAATTCCATGTGCTATGAACAATCGTTTCACATTCTTCCGCCTCGATGATTCCGCCGTCGGTCGGGGTGTGACATATAGAATCTGACACGAAATAAATATAAGATGAAAATAAATCGGTTTTAGGTCATCTCATATAAACTAATTATATTATACAAGATTACAGGCGAACTTGAACACGAAACAATAAATTAAAGAGTTAACCTGAACATGATTTATAACCGACAGAAGATCTTAAGCTGTTTCAATCCTTAATTGCAACCAAAAATCATCAACAATCAAGATCAATCAGAGCATACTAGGCTAATCCACCCGTGATCAACCTCATGTGTAGGGTTTGTGTTAGTTATTGTATTCAATCTATGTTTATACATCTCTTGAACATGATTCTTGTTTTAATCTTACAATCATGTGATAATTTGGGTAGAATTATGTGTTTTGTGATTGCAATTGAAGAAAAGTTTTAATTAAACAATCCACCTGTCATTATTATTTGAATCATTAACAATTGTGATGTTTGATTAAGTTAAGAAGTTTAATGATAATCACTTAGAGAACATTTTAGCATGTGTATCGTTAAGTAACACTACCAGATTCTTTGATCTTATGTTTGTCCTTCAATCTATCATTGATTATCATCTAGATAACATTCTAGTTGTGTTGTGCACTGGTCCATTCCATTATCATTAACTCAACATAACTAGATTTTAGTCTTATGATTATTATTCAAACCTAAACAAAATTATGTCTATGTAACTTTCTAATTAAGTGTTTCAAAATTCAAAACGATTTCTTCACAAGTTAAAACCTGTGTGATCAGTGTTGTAATCATTGTTTGTAACTTAAGGTTTAATTTCAACTAGTTATTGACTATGCGCGTTGCGGCGGAACGCGTCGTATCAACAAAAGCTACAAAGCAAAATGACTACCACACCATTAGCATTCGTCTTTCAACAAACCAAAATAATCTATTTACCCCAACATCAGCATAAAACAAATTAATAACTAAGTCTCAGAGCTGTGCACAGAGTAACCCTGTCACGTTTAAATCATCATAGCCATTTATCCATTCATTTTTCGTAAAACAAAATACAAAAGTATAAGGCTCTGAAATGACGGTTCATCGTGGCTGCAAACGTTGAGTTTACCACGCCATAACAACAAAAAAGTATCACTTTTGTTATCATCATCACCTATATCACCAAGCCACCTGATTCAAGATCAAACTCATCTAAAAGGGTTGTTGCCACACCATCATCAATAACAATAATACACCAACATCAGCCATCACCGTCAACAGTAAGCAAAAGAAAAAAGAATGCACAACTATAGCAATGCACAACCGCAACATTACAACCATCGTAAGGGCCAAGAAGCAATAGTAAGGACGACAAAACAGCCCACCGGACACCCACCTCAATAGCAATGTGTCAACATATAGAAATTGGGGGTGCTATTAAGGAGGATCAAAGTGTCTAGATCGAACAAATACCAAGATATTCTTTTCTTTCCTGTTGTGTTCTTTGCAATCAATAGATATATATGTGACCGACAACTATGATTTTGCTTGCACATTTGGGTTTAGAGATAGAAAGTGGTACGATGAACCTTTGGGGGTCACGACATCCCAACAGAAATTGGGGGTGCTATTAAGGAGGATCAAAGTTATTAGAGTTAAAAGTATTAGTACTTTTGAAAAAAAAACAAAAGTACAACCTATTAAGCATGATGTACAACTAAATATACATAAATAAGTTGAAAATTAGTAATATATATAATTAAACTGTCATATAAAAAGTTATATACGTTTAAAAAAAGGAAAATTTTAAAAAAGTTAACAATTGTAAACTATTTCTAAATCTACCCTCCATACACATTTCTTGTGTAATTAAAAAAAGGAAAATAAAGTAACCTACTTTTATGTTTCTCCGACGTTGACCTTCACAATTTGTGTTCGTTGTTTTTAATTTGGTCACTATCAAAATATAGTCTTTTTGTTATCAAAAGTTAGTTTGTGCATTTCGTTCTCCTTAGGGCTGTCCCATTTGTCAAATAGGTTGTTACGAGTTGACGAGTTGTCACTGTTGATCGTTTATTTAAATTGGCTGATATTTTGATGTGAAATGTATTATTATTATTTTCTTAATAGAAATTTATCTTGCTACCATTTTTAAATTACTCTAATAGTTCACATTAAGAAAATAATATGTAAAAGACAATGATTAAACCATATTGATGAATACATATAACAATCTATGAAAAGAATCTGACACGATAAAATGATATTTGACACAATGACATTACGTATGTGAAGTTCATAACCCTACCCAACTTATTGAATCTCAAAATTTTAAAACAATGAATAATTAAAACTAAATAAATATATATTTAAAATATGTTTGTTTTAGGATATCTTAGTAAAAAAGAAAAGTCAAATAGTTTCTTTTTAAATCAACCGTGTATCAAACGGGTTCTAATCTAGTTTATTATAAGAGATGCGAGAATATAACTTTTTTAATAGGGTTAATTGATGTCCTTAGTCATTTTAGTTTTTTCTTTGTATGGTCTATTTTTAGGGCTTCAGGTTTTAGATAACTCACGCTATTTTTTTGTGGAGGAAAACCTACTTTTTAGTGTCCCTGTCGTAATCTTTCGCTTCTCGCATTATGTGGTCTTTATTTTAATCTGGTCACTATCATATAGGGATGAGCATTTGGTACCTAGTACCCATACCGTACCGGTACCCAACTGGTACCAAAAATATGTATAAGGTACCGGTACCAGTACCAGTATTTGATTTTATTATATTTCGTGATCGGTACTGACCGGTACCGGTACTTTACCCAAAAGTCTCATGTAGTCCCGCTAGTACCCAAATACGAATAAGTTATTTTGAAATTTGTATTTTGTTTTGTAATACTTTTCACCCCATCAACTTGTATTCTGTTTTGATTTTTGAGGGTAATTATTTTTTTTAATATCATTCTTCTTACTTCACTACAATGTCAAGAGATATACTACTTATGATTTGAATATAAATGAATG
Source organism: Flaveria ramosissima (assembly GCA_025215565.1). Taxonomy (NCBI): domain Eukaryota; kingdom Viridiplantae; phylum Streptophyta; class Magnoliopsida; order Asterales; family Asteraceae; genus Flaveria; species Flaveria ramosissima. The sequence goes on along the minus strand of CM046046.1, from coordinate 33,710,230 downwards.
GTGGACTAGTGTGTGAACTGAGTTAGTAGAAAATGAGGAAAATAAACAAACTATCATTTTATGTGGATGTTTTTTTGATATTTTATTTTTGTTTAGTTATTAAAAACTTTTAGAGGTATCGGGTATCAAATATGTACTGGGTAACATGTACAAAAACATGTACTGAGTATCATAACCAAACATGCACCATGTAGCAAGCCTAAAAAATAATGTTGTGGAGTTAACGAGTACCAAAGAGATACCGGGTACCGAAATAGCGGTACCGTACCGGTACCAGTACCAGTACCTGTGCCCATATATCAAATTCGGCACCGGTACCGGTACTCGTTCTTTATAAAATTCGGGACCGGGTACTTTCGGTAATGATACCGGTTCGGTACAAGTACGATACCGAGCTCATCCCTACTATCATAATAGTCTTTTACTTTATTTGTTACAAAATATAGTTTGTGTTTGTTTAGTACAATTTAATACATTTTATGTTTGAATTTTATTTTTTAATATGTTTGATAAAATTGGTTAGATATTAATGTGTAATTAGAAAATTTCATTCAAATTTTCTAATTAATAAAAAGTTAACATTCATTCAAAGTTATATATGAATTCGATCAAATGAATTGAGATCTTCGACCACTCACCATCGTTGCATCTATCAACCTTGCCGCCGACTTCACCCTCGTTGCTGCCTCCGCCATCTTTGATACCCATTGGTCGAGTCCACTCCTAGATCGGTTCATTGCAAAATAAAACACATCCATTCACAAAGAACATTTAAGGTTTTGATTTGAATATTACCTACCTTACGATACTTTAAAAAATATTTAACGGTAAGATAACAACAAAAAATTACGGAAAGTGAGAGTTTTATAATAAAGTGTTATCATACATTGGTAAATAATTAGATTTACAGTTAAAATCTTAACTTGACTATTTTATTCCTGATTAGATTTACAGTTAAATTAACACTTTGTTCGAAACCACTCACCAACAATTTTTCTCTATTTTATTCGTGATTAACCAATTAATGCATCATGGACCGGACTCTTGTCTTCACCACTGGGCTTTGGGCTCTGGGCTTTGGCTCATCAGTTCGACAGTTCATGCAAACTCTGCGGCCCAATGGGTTATACATATATCATACATGATACATCCCTAAACGGTGTAAATTAAATATATAATTCTTATTATAGAAGGTTTTTATAAAATTAATCAGTAGTTAGCACAAACCATTTGTAATCTGCTGCAAAATATTCTTGTACTTCTCTGTTCATCCTTATGGTTTTTGAATAAGAGTATAATTAGAAATTAAGCATTCACATTGCGTTGCGTATGCGAACTTTGTTACGTGTGTTGCGGGGAGACGTTAACGTGGTTAATTACATAAAAACGTATGAAGTTGTACCGACTCTGTTCTGGAGACTAAAACACAGATAGAAAATAGAGTCGATATAACCTATGATCCCCCGAAAAGATACTGCATTTTGAATATAATATTGGTTTTACAAAGTTTATACTGGGATAACAAGGGAAAAAAATTTAAACACTACAACAAATTAGTCTCTTGAAGTTAACGAACAAAAGTTAAGGGTTTAACTTACAATGTTGTTAGTTACTAGCGTATATTATATATAGATATCGGGCTCAATTTAAACATTAGAAAGTTGACGATTTAAGTTAAACTTGAAAGTTTATAAATTTAAGATGTCAAGTTTGAAAGATCATAGAGTTAAGGGGTGAAGTTAATAATTTTACAAAATGCGAGGTCAAGTTTGAAAATTTATAAAGTTGATAGGTTGTAATTTAAAAAGTGAAGATGTTTGGTGGCATCATTGACCTGGCAGATTGTGATTTCTATACTATAGGAATTGCTCTTTATATATAACTAGTGTTAAGATCCTTACGTTACAGCGATTTGCGTAAAACTGTGTCAAGTATCATCAATAACACAGCACCGCCAGTGATCACGAACATCTAAAAAACTCGTAGTAAAAATAAATAAAAACAAACAAAAAGTAGGTGTAAAAGTGTTAAACCGCATAGGCGGAACGTAAAACATAAAAAACAATAAGTAAGTCGATATAGAAGCAGCGCGTTACGACAGAGTCGTTAAACAGGGAAAATATAAGGGTAAAAACATTAAACCACACACACACACATTGCGGTGAGTTAACTCGCAAATTATAAATCGAAACTGTAAAACAAAATTTTTAAAAAATGAAAATTATAGGAGAACAAAGTTGAAACTAAAACAAATATTTGGGTCAAATTGTAAATGTATAAAAGTATTGGATTAAGATAAGAAAGAAGTTTAAGGATTAAAAAAACAAAGATGAATACAACTTATCAAACATATTATACAACTCATTATGCATTGCAAGGTTGATAATTAGTAATATATAAATATTTATTTATTTATTTTAAGGATGTTATTAACTAAAGATAGTGTTGAAAAAGATAATTTTTAGTGATTGGCTAATAAATCAATAAATAAAGTTAATCCATTTTAGAATACGCCGATGTTATAAGTTTTAGTGATTCTTTATTTGTTTGGACATGATCTAGAATTCGCTTCGGTTACCGTAGATGAGTTTATTTATGTTATGACAAGAAAACGCAATTCAAACCAAACTTGAAGTTGGTGGGTTTGGTTTAGGCGTTGTTTGGTGGCATCTGAATCAGCCTCTTAATGGTTCAGATGTTTGAATGGTTCAATATTTAATGGTTCAGGCTGTTTGTTTCGCGAGCAAATGTTTGAATGGTTCAGACATTTGCCTCTGAATGGTTAAGACCTCTTATCTGAATTGGTCAGACGTTTGTCTTTGAATAGTTAAGCGATATATTAGCTTTTAATGGTTCAGACCTTTTAATGGTTCAGCATTTAAATGGTTCAGACCTCTTATTGGTTCAACACTTAATCATTCAAAAATTGGCATACAACCCCTTTAATCTACGCCGGTTCAGGTTAGTTTTGGTCAAACCTAAGAACACGTTTAGCTAAACTATTCATGTTCAAGTTGACCCAACGGGTTCATTGGTTGACCCATCTACCGATGTATTTTCAACAAATTTTAAACTATGTTTTATTTCATAACTTAAAGTAACTTATATAACAGTCACCGCCGGTCCATCTCCTCCACCCAAATTAGGGCTTGAAAAACAGAGGAAAAGAAATCTGTACTAAGCGATGATGATGGTTGGCATGGTGCGTTGGAGGGCAATGGTCACTGTTTTCCCGACCACCCGACCTTCCTTTCTCTCTACAATCGTACCGCCAGCCATTGATAGCAAAACAGGAGGCGTATAGGTGTTGGTGGTGAAAGATACATGTCAAACATCATTGAAAAGAAAAACAGGAGGCATAAACGTGTTGGTGGCAAAAATACGTATCAAACATCCTTTAATTTCACTATGCCTTAAAACCACACCTGTAGATCAAAAAATGGACGGTTTTAAATCAATCTTTTACTATTCATTTCCTTCTTCTTTTCATAATAGTATAATATACTATAATATAATTGAGCGTTCTATGCCAAAACTTAGAAGATAAATGACTAAATTAGTGTCAAAATTACGGTTTAAACATAACTTGTAGTATATATTTGAAATTTTTGTTGTAAATTAGTAACTTTATAGTATTAATAAAATAAATATTATGTAAATTTTGGATTAAATAGGCCGGGTTCGTATTAATTGGAGAAAAACTTGTTTCGTGTTCAAGTTTATCTTATATGATTTTTAGCTTCGTTGTGTATTCGGTTCAACTCGTGAACCAAAGAACATGACCATTTAATACCCACATATTAATGTGACTAGCTTTAGTAAACCCGTGTATCACACGGTTTAAATAAATAAAATATTAATATAATAAATTTATAAATTAAACAATGATATTTTAACATATGATATGACTGAAATAAAAAACGATAGTATCAACATTTTAAAATTTTGTTTTTAAATTTCTTTTATTGAAAATAAATATTTTATTTTAAAACAAACCGTATTAAAAATGTCATTATTAAAATTTTCTTATTACAACTCTCAAATTTGATAATTTAAAAATATCTACTTATTTAGATATAACCTTAATAAAAAGATTTTTTTCTTAATTTATTAATTATTAAAAAGGATTAAAATAATATTATTAGTAATTAAGGTAACTATTTAATAGGAGAGAGAGGCGGGAAAATTTTGATGAGGATGATTGTGGTGCTGACACGTGTCATCCTAATGATTGTGGTGCTGACACGTGGCACCTTATTTACCTTTTATTAGAGTAGAAAGATTAGCACTAAGATTTTCATGCGAGTGAGTAACTTTAATATAGATTCCTATTTAGGTGTTTTTACATGTATTTATTTTTATTCCGCTAATATGATATTTGATCATTCTATGTTGTTATGTTATTCTTGCATACTATGTTTGGCTTTTAGTTTTGATATGCATGCAATATGAATTTATTTTCTTGTACCCATGATCACATGCTCCTTATCTTTGATATGTTGATTACCTATACACTTAAGTGATGGACATATCCTTGTGTATGCTCACTTATGTAATTAAGTCGAGCTTTAACGAAATATCGAAGGGCCACACATCAGTATTATAGCACTAATGGCGAGACATCATTGTATCAGTGATATCATACCACGCCGTCTCTTGTATGTACTCCGAGAGCTAATAGACCATTATTTATGCTGGAAGGCATATGGATCGTTATTAGCTATTATGTTATGAATATGAATAGACGTATGATGTCAACACCTCATCATTCCCTTATGGTACATTTGAGCTTACGAGCCTCAAGATGATTATGTGAGCTCGCTACCAGTATTTTCTTAGTTTTTGAAATGATTTATGTTTGTTATGTTTATCTATGTTTATTATGTTACTCGTGTAATGTTAAACTACATTCCATTATATTTACTTATTTAGTTATATATCTATTCAATTTAACATTACATGTTTCACATACTAAAATACAAAATGTTGTTCAGAGAAACCAAATCATAAACAAAACACATTCATCACTTAACATAAAGTAATGGCCTGTCTCATCATGTTATTGTTAAAAACATCATGTAATTGTTAAAAAGATAATTGATGACTACATGCTTGTATGAGCAACGTCTAAACAATACTACAATAGTGTACATCTACTCTCCAGCTGGTAAACCATGTAACTACATGGGAATTGTTTTTTGTGATCCCTAGATTTAAGAGAAAACCTTTTATATGCAAGCCAACAAGCAATTACGGCTACTTTCATAAGACTGATATTCAACTACATTATTAAAAAGAATTTTGATTTTTTATGAATATTAAATTTTAATATTCATGTTTATTTATATTTATTTTTTAAAATTTTTATTCATTTTTTCTATTTTTTTTATTTTTGAGAAAGATGTATAATTGGTTCCTATAATTTGATCGTATTGCAAATTTAGTCGCTATCATTAAAAACTAACGGACACTAACCGTGGTGACTACACTTGCAACCAACTCCTAAAAGTTTGAACTAAATATTCAATTTTTTCTATATACGGATCAAAAGGTGCCACATGATCAAACTATAGGGATCATTTTTGTAATTTTCTCGAAACCAACTAATATAATAGGACCTACAAAAAATAAATCGGGAACTTAATAATCTAAAATATTAAATAACTTATTAAATGCAGCCCTTTAATAAAGTTAAAAAAAATATAAAATAATCTCCTTAAATTTTTAAGGTTTTAAGTATAAATAATATAAGCTTTTAACCCGATTATATTTTTACTAATTTGATTTTTTCTTCCATAAATTTCATATGTTAACTTCTTTTTAAAACCTTATTTATGGTAGTGTTTAGTTTTTTTCTTGATGTTCCGACATTTTTGTTAAAGACGATGTATTCAAAATAAGGTTGTTGGTATTGTACGTTACATCGATTGACGGTAACGAGGTTATATTTAAAATATGGTCTTTCTTTCGTAGTGCGTGTAACGAAATTTGCAAACCCATAGCATCGCGCGGGGGTAAAATTCTAGTTAAAACAAAAGATTCAAGCATTTATATATTATATTTTTTAAATTAAACATGGCTTTGTATTGAAAACGTAAATGCCTCCCTCTCCCCTTTATGTTGGTGCACTTCCCACCCAATTCGTTTTGGTCTTGCCTTATTCTCCACGGACGTGAATTGAAGCCCCCTTCCTCACCTGACTCTTTCCTTCCCATCTCATAATTTTCTCCATAGATATGTGTCCCCACAGATGTCTTTAAACTTTTCTCCTTCCTATGTCCTCTACACGGGTCACTAAAAACTTATCTCATCAACCCAACTAAAACTCATTTTAAAAAGTACCCAAATCTTAATTTTCGGGCAAAATTCGGTAACAGGAAAAAAATTCAATTTAGTCTGGGGCAAGGAACGAAGTCGAATAAAAAGATTTATCGGGTAGTTATTACTTTATGTCATTGTAATATTATGATTTGTTACGTTTATTGTTAAAACGTTTGTTTTTATTTAAAAACTAGTTTATATAATTTAATTATTCGTTAGGACCCAATGGCTTTTTTTTCAGTCCGTCCAGGGCACTAAAATCCTTAGAATCGGTCCTGAAAAGTATCAACTATGTTTTATTGGATTCTAATAATTTGTACTATCAATTTGACGAGTGATACTTCTTATTTTTTTACTTTAATTATCAAAGGCAATCTAACATCCATAATTATCATAGATTTACATTTGATTCTTACTTAAATTTCATTTAATATCACCTGTAACTCTTTCCATCATGCTTGTTAATAATCATTGTGAATAAAATCGAGCAGTCAAGTGTACATATTAAAAGATTGTGCTAGTGGTATTGCTCATGATAACCAAATGAAAGTTAGAAGTGTTATTGATGATTATTTCCACATACCCTAGGGTTTGGGTTGTTCAAGTTTCATAACTCAAACCTATTCCACCAAAGAACCGTTTATTTATGGTTGTTGAACAACTAAACCTGTTTGAAATCAGAATTATTTATTAAAAAAAGGGTTTGGACATCTCTAATTTGTAATATTCATCCTTTTATTTATTTTGCTTGTGTATTTTCAACCAAATACATAAATAAAAAATTTGGTTTGGACATCTCTGGTTTGAACCGGTTCTCTTCACGGGGACATCCAAGATAGTTAAAGTATATCCCAATTATTTAAAATGTACATGGTTCAAATTGTATGCATGTTTATAATAGTAGTGTATTTGAAGCTACTAAAACATTTGTTTATTGAGTTTGGTAGTTATTTACTAGAAACCAATTGAATGCTTAAGTAGGTAGCCTAAATAACTAACCACTAACTCTTTTGGTCCCACCTTATAATCAAATTTATTTATTCAATGTTTTTAGAGGCAGACCGAACAACGAGTTCTTATCGGTTTATTGATTGAATCGATCAGATCAGTTCTTCCGAATTTAGAAAGCGTGAAAAATTATATTATTTAATATATAAATTAGACAAAGCGTAAAAATAATAGATATAAACAATTAAAATTTCAATACATTTTATTACTATTAAAAGATTATTCGATGATATTTGTCAAACAACTTTAATCCTATTCAATGTAAATTAAAGCTTTATTTATATTGAATGTCGTAATCAGTTGCATTTCTATTGTTATAAAGTAATACTATGCCCTTTTCCTTCTCTCTTTTTAAAACGTTGCGTGGTTTGATATATTTAAATGATAACAATTATGAAAACGTCCGTTAATAAAACTGGTTATTAGCACATTCCTAATTATAAATCAACACCCCAGACTTTTATACGGCTTGTATAGCACTATACATGTCGTATAGATGGGTCCTATAGCCCAATATGAGACGTATAGCCCTTCTGACAACCTTTGAAATTTTCTTGTAGTCAGCGTCGGAATTTGCAATACCCATCGTATAGCCCTATATGTATAGTAGAGGTCGTATAGGGCTATGTGTCTTTGACCCTATACGTCGAGTATAACGCTATACAAGACGCAAAAGGGGTGTTGATTTATAATGTAAGGTGTCTAATGTCTTTAAACAATAAGCAAAAACAAGAAAATAAATTTGTGTATTAGTTCAATTAAAGTAAAAAAAAAAAAACATAACATAACATGATTAACCATATGTTTGCGTTGGTTCATTTCATTTAGTCACCTTACGGTACTAACTACTAACTGACATATTTCCTCAAATGCTTCATAAAATTTATTCCATCTCTTTATTTTTTCAATCGTTGAAAATGACCCTTACGAGAGGGTGGTTAAATATGTTGTGTTTGTTGGTTGACAACTCTAACCTGAAACGAACAAAAAAGTTTGACATGAAACCGAAAATCACGTAAGATACATGAATCTGAACATGACATAAATGATACATGAACTCGAGCAGTACGCGTATAGGCCAACTTTTTTTTCCAAATAAAATTTCAATTTACAATATATATATATATATATATATATATATATATATATATATATATATATATATATATATATATATGCATATATATATATGCATATATATATATAGATATATATAATATATATATATATCTATATATATATATATATATATATCTATATATATATATGCTATATATATATATATATCTATATATATATATATCTATATATATATATATATATATATATATATATGCATATATGTAAAATAGTTACGTTTTAATTACACCTGGCAAAATGGGCGGGTTGGGTCGGGTCGGGTGGCGGGTCAAGATGGGTTCGGGTCAAGGCGGGTTCGGGTCAGAATGGGTTCATGTTAGGAACGGGTCAGGACGGATTCGGGTTAGAATGGGTTCGGGTCAAGACGGGCCGGGTCAGATAAAAAAAATACAAAATTCTCCATTTTCAACAAAAGCATACATTTGATCACAACTGGCAAAATGGGCGGGTTGGGTCGGGCAAGGTGTGGGGTTGAAAGGATTCGGGTTAGGATGAGTGGTGCAGGTCAAGATGGGTCCATTTTCTTTGTTTGCATTATCTTTGTTTAATTTGATCGATGGGCATACTCGTACGCAAAATAGATCATTTGGAATCACAATTTTTGTTTTAATGGCGTTTCGTTTGTTCATCTACGTGATGAGTGTAGCATCCACACCATTTTTTTCTCTCTCTCTCTCTCAATTTAACGGTATTACCCAGTAAGCAGCGTTGGCGATGGTGGTCGGGAGTATAGGCGGTGATTGGAAAATTGTAGTCGTGACTCGTGAGTAGTGAGTTTTGACCACGTTATGGTGTTAAAAGCGGATTAAGATAGCAACCGAGCAAAGCGTTAGGTTGCTCGACAAACCACCTTACAACCCGTTGCAATCCATTTCTAGTTTTGATTCGGCTCATCTTGACCCGTTGTCAATCTCACTTGTTTTACTTCAACCCATATTGACCCATTCTTAAATGTCCTCATGTCCAACATGACCCATGAGGTCATTATGAAAAACCCATATGAACACAAAATTTGATATACGGGCTAGCTTTGCCGGGTATACATCATATCATACCAACCCAGATAAAAGACAGCTTATTTCAATAACTTGATGAACCAAAATGCTTGATTTTGAATAGATCGCTACAAACCAAAAGTGAATTTTTGTCAATCTTTTGTTTTTCTCAATAAAATTTTAAGAAATTGATTGATATGTATGAAAAGAAAATCAAATTGAGAATTAAGGGGCGTTGAAATTTCAGAAACAAAAGTGAAGAAGAATTTTGTGGTGGAAGATGATGTAGGGTTAAGAAGAACCCGTTCTTTTCTATTTCTTTGGACCCATCCTGATCCTATAAATCTTTTCTCAATTTTATATTTACCCATTTTGACCCATGAGAATAAATTCTTTAACCCATACTAGCCCATGAGTTTTTATTTAGAGACCATATCAACCCAAATTTAAGGAGTTGGGCCGACATTGCCACATCTAGTTTTAATTATGAAATCTTTGTTTTGTGCAATAGCTTTTCGTTGTTGTCATTAAATACTCAATTAGTTGAATTTATGACCTAATAAAACATATTGCTTAGAAAAAAAAATTAAAAATAAATGGGTCACATGGGTCAACCCGTTAACCCGTCATATGACACAAACACAACCTGTTTATCTAGACGTGTTCTCATTTTCAACAATAAACTGACTAAACTCATTTATAATAAACCCAAACCCATGAGTTTCGTATTAGGTTTTGCATCGTCTTTTCTTAGCGGTTATCATCGTTAGAAATTCACACCGACACCTACCCCTCTAAGTAATTTCACACAACTTCAAACACAAGGCATCAAAAGATCGGTGGAAAGCCGGCCCTTTGAATATCTTTTGTGGACATTAGCTAATAATGTCACAAAAGTAGAAAAAGTAGGTTGCCTACACATAACACCACAACACCTCATGAGTTGACTCAGTCATACCGATTCCCCTATAAATTGAACCACAAAACCTCAATATTATCAACCAAACAAACCACAACTTCAAACACTAATCATCTTCTTCAATCCAAATGGCACAATATCAAAAAACCACCATGATTTCGATGATCTTAGTGATCACAATGGCGGTCATGTATGGCGGTGCAACGGCTCAATCATCTGGGTGCACAAGTGTGTTGATCAGTATGTCACCTTGCTTGAGCTACATTTCGGGTAACACATCAACACCGTCATCAAGTTGTTGCACCCAACTGGCTAGTGTGGTCCGGTCGCAACCACAGTGTCTGTGTGAAGTTCTTAACGGTGGCGGCTCGTCGTTGGGGATTAATATTAACCAGACTCAGGCTCTTGAGTTGCCTAACGCTTGTAATGTGCAGACACCACCAACTAGTCAATGCAATGGTAATGATCTTAACATTAACTAAACGAGTTTATAATTTAAATTATTTTTAGATTTAAAAATATTTATCTAGATCAGTCCGTCCAGAATAGAGATGACAAGATTAATGGGTCGGGAAATAGGTCGGATGAGTTTTTTTTTTTTATCAAAACGGGTCTGGTATACGATGTTATCCAAGAATTATTATTATTTTATTTTATAAATATGACGTGTCAAATATGATTACAATAATCATATATTTTTATAGCATCTCACTATGAATAAAATGATTTCAAACAGTTTATGATTTAATACTCTAGTATCTGTTGATTCATTTTATTGTTATCTATTCTTTTTATTTTACCAGTCGCAAATAAACAAGACTTATATTGATCGTCATAACTAAAATACTATAAATTACCACCTCTAGTTAAGTAAATTCGAAAAGTATCTATTTCCAACATCCTTTTTTTCTTTCAAAATCATGACATCTTGAAAGAACCTTGAGGTCAAAAGTGATATGTTTGACTTTAAAAGTCAAAGTTAGTTTTACCTATATATGAACAACACCTAAAAATGTAACATTTATAAAACTTACTCATTGTTTAATGTTTTCAAACTCTACAGCTGCTTCTCCAACCAACTCTCCTTCAGGAACACCAACTGGTTCAGGGAACCCTTCGGGTCCAGGACGCGATACAAACACCGTTCCATCAACTGATAACGGTTCATCCGATGCAACTTCAATAAGATTCACAACCATTCCTATGATACTTTCATTATTTGTTGCCACATACGCTATTGTGTTCTAAACTATCCACTTATTTTTTTCTTAAATTATTACATGTCGAGACATATGTTATGTACGAAATTCTTTTATGGTGCGTATCTGTATTGTTTTGGATGAATATATAGATTTTTATGTATTGCTCTGAGTTCCATATGATCCTAGGCATAAAAAGAATCATCTAACGATTAATAATCAATGATGAATCAAGTTAGAAATTAAGGTAACCTCTAAGCTGACTTAGTCAAACATTAGCTTGTTTGTTCTTAAAAAGTCAAAACATAATACTTTTGAACTCCAAATCTCATATAAATGCTTGAATTTGAGGAAAAAGAATAATATCTGATTATATTACAATGTAATAATTTACCCGGAAAAGTATCGTGTTTGATTATAAAAATGCAATGTTTTGAAAACCGGACTGAAAACGAAGTAGTGATAGAGGAAGATGGCAACATCTACGATTTAACAATAAAATTCACGAGTAGCCTTGGTTTAAACTCTAAAGACACTATAAAACAAAGGATAATAATAACAGAAAAATCCGTCGGTAAAGATACATTTTTCTTTTTGCTTTTCGATTTTTGGTAATTCATCGATGATTCGTTGGTAATCATCAACCGTTTTTCCGTTAATGAACTAGTTGATAAAATCTTCTAGTAGTAAAAACATGATTGCAAAATTTCTTCATACTTGAGATTTGGGGATATTTTAGAAATGTCGTATCATATGCTATAAAGCCGGTTTTTGTCACATTTCTATATATCATTGATTCGTACAAAACGTCTTCAACTAGAAAACAACAGCAAAACACAAATGAATCATTATAAACATAGTAGATTAATAGATTTCATTAACAGAAAACAATAACATAATTAAGAAACGCTAATTAAACCGCGACATACAACTTCTAACCTAGCATTAGCTCAGGATCAAAGACCGCAGATCCGGCTACATTCTTTGTAGAATTTTTAGATTAGCAGGCGGTTCAGAATTCAGCTAAATACCTTTACGAGTTTTAAAAAGTTCTTATACGTCTAGATTAGATTTGCATAAATTCGTGTCTACCTATTAACCTATAGCACAATGCCTAAAAATACAAGAAGTTCCGAAAAACTTATAGAAGTACTTAGCTGAATCCTAAACCGTCGATTAATAAAATTTTCATTCATTATATCATAAGTTATTAACTTATCATTAAATGATCATGAGTCAAGAAGAGCATCCCAAATCATATCCATGTCTAAAGAGGGCATCTTGCTAAGTTGAACACCTTCAACAACATCCAACGACACCGGTTCAACCGGTTTCTCGATATGTTCCACAACGATCTCGGGTTTTTCATCGATGTCCGCCTCGGGCAATGGCGGTGGCACGCCTTTAGCCGCCTTCGGGACCCCTTGTAACTTGGCATTGAGCAATGCAGCAGTGTTACCAGTGACCGAATTCGCCTTCAACTGAGTCTTCAAATTCGGGAAGTTTAACTGTGCAAACTCGCCTCGTAACATATATGCAGCGGTATCATATGCAAACGCCGCCTCTTCCGCGGTCTTAAACGTCCCGAGCCACACCCGCATTCGGTTCCTCGGTAACCGGATTTCCGCCACCCATTTCCCCCAATGCCTTTGCCTTACCCCTCTAAACTGCTTCTTAGCTCCACAAACAGTACTCCTTCCAAGGGTAGTATTGTCATTTCGCCTTCCTGCATGCTTTACTGCATATTTATTACGAATTTGACCGTAGCAAATACCTGTTCTTTTATCAATCTGATCAGACTGCATACTCGATGCAAACTCGGGTTGATCAAATCTTGAAACTTGTGAGAGGGTTTCAAGAAAAGTTACAGGACATGAAGAACTATGTGCACCACCACCACCACGACCACCACTACCGCCGCTACCACCGCCACCACTGCCGCCTACGGTGAAGTCACCGGAAAACTGCAAATCTTTTGTCATTTCTTGATAATTAAATAGAAGGTGATGATTGTTTGTGCAAGTTGTGATAAGCTATTAAAGATTCTTATGAATTGAGATGGTTTATATAATATTGTTGTGTGTCAGTAACATGTTTATGTTGATTTTAAAGTCAAAATTAGTATTAAAGTTAGATCTATTTGTGTTGATGGTAATGGAACCACCCGACATAACTCCACGCATGAATCGTGCTCACCATTCATTGATATTATGCAGTTGGCCAATAGAATAGTGCCACGTTGTCTCCTAGGGGCTTACCTATTCTGGAGGGTATATTGTTATTTTTGGTTGATGGTAATTACTTTAAATTTAGGTAATCGTAAGTTTAGGGTGATGGATCATTAATTCATTAGTGATTTGTATACAGTGGCGGAGCTCGAACATTCTCTTAAAAAAACGGGGACGCAATATACATATATATATATATATATATATATATATATATATATATATATATATATATATATATATATATATATATATATATATATTACTGGGCCAAAATTTATACTACCGCACTAAAATTTAACACTATCGACGAAAAAAAGAGGGGGGCGGCAGCCGCCCCCGGTCTCCACTATACTTCGCCTATATGTGTATAAGAGCACTTAGCAATGGGAGTCCCATAGGCATATGCGAGTTGAATTGGCGCATGGAGGATATAGACAACCAGTGGCGAATCTTGAACCACACTATAGGGGCGGGAACAAATGTAATTTATTTTAAGCACTCTAGTTATGAATGCTCAAGCATATGCATACCGTATTCACATGCATAGATATGTACTATATACGAAGATTGTTAAGTTTTCAACTTCTTATTTTAAAATCATTCAAAACATCGAAACTTCTTTTTGGTCATGTGATTATCTTTCAGGTATCATTTATATTAGTAAGGCGGCAATCAACATGTGAAAAAGCTAATTAATAGATGTGATCGTACCAACTCCAAGACTATATAAGAGACTTGACATAATTAGTATCAATCTGACTTGTTATTTTATAGTAAATGGTATAAATAAAAGTAATGCGTATATAGATGGAGCTTAAAGTAGTTTTAGTATCTAAATTGTAACCATGTGGCATCTAGGGGCTGTTTGATTTTTCTTACTCGGTCAGAAGGTGGTGACCGGGTAAGAGGTTGCTCCAAATCTGACCGGGTAAGAGGAAAAATAGGCATGAGTCAGTGGTGTCGGACTGGGTCAGACGCGAAAGAGTGATAATCAAACACGCTGACTGACCAAAATGTCTGACCGGGTCAGTGGGTCAGACATTTTGACCGGGTCAGAAGCAAATCAAACAGGCCCCTAGATATATAATCCCTTTGATTTTATCAAATAAAATGTTCATTTGGTTAACTTCTTTTGTATTTCATTTGTAAGTTATATCATTTTGTTGAGTATTCTATGTCCATTTCTAGGGATTAAGTGAGATGAACACCACATGTGGAGATTCCCAAAGTGACCATGTTCATGTAATAGTATGGTATGCCTTTTGATCATTTGTATACAAAGAGTATGGAAGGTGGCACATGGTGCTTGTTCACTATGTGGTAAGCATAAGACATGAGCCCATGTTTTCGTATGGTTACTTTCCCTTTATTCTTGCATTTAAATCTAAAAAACAACATATGAAATTAGTATTTTTTTTCCTTTCTTTTGACTAAATCAAATGACTAGATGATTGAACCTATATCATTTAGTCAAAATTTAGAATACAGTCTTAAACTTTATCTGGTACTCATACCTTGTTAAAATGTAAAACTAATTTAAGTTTAAATAAACCCAAGCCCGACTCATGACTAAATTAAACAGTATTTAATTATAGAGTTTGATCCAAGTTTTATACGTTAAGCTAGGTTCGGGCTACCAATGTAAATGATTATATTACTTATGTAAATATTAATACATTAATTAATTAAACATGTAATTATATGATTAATGATATTATATATAGTTATAATAAGAAAACCTAAACAATATGTATTATCTATATATATAACTATGATATTATAAAACATAAATGTATACGAGAAATAATTAAATTATAAATAAATTAAGCTCAAGTTGGGCTAGGGTTTGTAAAATCTCTCATGAGCTGAAGCACACTAAATTTAAAAGGACTCGACCTTATGCTCTATTAGTTAAATAAACTGTGTTCAAACTCAGTTCGAATCATTTGGATCCCTACATTGACAAGCATTGAGCATTATTAGGGTGATTAATCGTCTAGCTTGAAGCTATATACTATTTGGTGATAGTTGCTAATCAAGATTAAATTCTTACTTGTTAAAAATAACAAAGCCAGTGAACGGTTGTTTTATTAAGCATTACTTTATACTTTATACTCCTTGTGGTCCAAAGGCCGAGACATGCGAGAATAAGAACCTAACTTTTGATCATAACCACATGTGAAGTCTTGATTACAAAATAATGGTGTCATTAGCTTTAAGCTAAAAAAGTAGTCATTACTATTTTTGTGCTTATCATTGCTTTATAATTATTTATAATTATTATTTATATTATTATTTTATTTATTATATTTAATTAATTTCATGGTTATTATGATTTGTTGTTGTGTTGGTGTTGCTTTGTTATAACTATTACTATTATAACTGCTTGTTATTATTGTTTTTTATTATCTCATAATTGAATGATAACGATACCACAAAGTAAAAAACTTTTACTACCTTCTACCGGTCAATGGAATGATAGACTCGCACCCATCTTCATAATAATATATATAACTACTACAGATGTAAAATACGTGTTGATATCTTTCCATGTTACGACTTTATCTTTTGTTTACACGTAATAAACTTTATTTCTTTTATAATATATTGGTTTCGCCCCAAATGGGCAGAGGAAACTCAACTAGTTAGTTATTAATTAGAATAATGACGGTTATTGGAAGTTCCATGGTGTATAGTTATCGTAAGAACCTATATGGGGTTGTTTAACTTTTTAAAACTTAGTAACCACTTAATGTGTGAAGATTTTTGTTGGTTGAAAAACACATCTCAATAAGAATATTCAACATTTCTTCTCTTGCTGATACATGGTCACTATTTTGATGTGAAAAGTGATAAAAGAATTACATATCACCTAGAAAATGATAGAGTGAGAATACAGCTCTTAAAAAGATCAATCATCATCATCATCAAAAGATGAAAGAATCATGATTTAAACCCGTAACAACACTCGATTTTTCACATTTTTCTGATTTCTTTGGTTTTCAAAACAATTTCTCTAATAGGAGTGACACATTACTACATTAGAAAGCATTTTTAAAAGGTGTTTAGAGCATGAAAGAATCCATGTCGTTTTTAGAACAAGGCCCAATTAATGCAAAATATTTGTTTTTTTTTTCCTATTTTTTTAAATTATATGAAGCCCAATATCGTTTTCTAACAAGGCCCATCTTATTTTCCAACACTCTTTTCTATCTCATTTTATAAGTAGAGATGGGAAGGGAAAAAAACCAGTTAGAACCGAAACCGGCAACCTCAACTTAGTTGTCATACCGGTTTCACTTCAAACCGATCCAACAATTTTTTGAGATCAGTTCCTAATCTTATCCAGTGAAACCAGTTTAACCCGGCAAGACCATAATGAAACAGGTTTCAACCTGATTCAATCCAGTTTAAACCCGCTAATTTCCCTCTTCCAAACCTACTTTAACCTGAAATGGTTTCAGAAAAATAAAACAGGTTTGACTTTTGTTGACCTAACTCGAACCGGGCACGGGCACGGTTATGAGAATGGGTACTGGAACGAGACGGTTATTGGAATTGGCAGATGGTATAATGGCGAAAATAACATAATCTTCACATAATAAGTTAATAACTTAACAAGTAATGTTATAAGGTCAAGTTACATGAATTTATGGCCAAACAGCCTATGATACAGGTATTTAGTTATTTACCCAAAATATTATCACTATCATCGAAGTACTATGTTATTTCTTGGTGTTTTTACCTCCGGTGTCACCACTCCCCGCCACCTGTGCCGCCTTCTTGGCGGCCTTTTCTTGGAGTGCTTTCGCATCCCTGTATGTTCATAAAAAGGCATGAGTATCAGCTGTATCAACCAACATCTATTTTCGTCAACTGAAAACTGTTTTCTCGTTATTCTGAAAAAGATTAACTCCACATATGCAGATTTGTATTCTGCACTCTACCATACTAAAAAACTGTTTGTGTGCATTAAAATTACAGCAGTTCATATTATTGTGGTGTCTGTGAAAATCTTAATATTTCAATAGGAAAAGTCAAGCTTTTAGGTCAATTACTAATTTGGCAACTATTAAATTACAAATCATCAATGTAATTGATTGCAGACTACCAGGTCTTTTTTCATTTATTACTATTAAAAGACATTCAAGACATTTGATAAATAGTCAAACATTTCATAAAGTCATTCATAGTGGTTACATTTTCCCCGAATGTCACATCAACGTCACATAAGCAATTTTATCATTATCTCGTTCTTCTCATTTTACTGGTAATTGTCCCCTATTTTCTTTGTGTGACCATATGTACAACTATTAATGCATAAAGGACAAGTTAAGATTGGCATCCATCTTTACTGGATTTGAGAAACATATCATCTGAAGAAAAAAGGCGGACCGGTGTTCCCATGTGGAAAAATGTAGGGAAAATCTCCCGGATCCGAGAAGCTATGTTTCGTGTATCGAGTACAAATGGTCTAAAGGATGATACTAAAAGCTTCCCTTAGAAACCATTTTTACTTGTTATGCTCAAACTTCTCAAAACAAAAACACTTAGGTTGCGTTTGGTTGGAAGGAAATGAATAGAATAGAATGGAATTGAAAAACTAGTATAATTTTCAAATAAAATTATGTTTAAGTAGATAATGAAATGTAAAATCCAATGAAATGTTTTACCTTAAATTCTCTTTGCTGTGGGATTTCAAATTCCCTCTCTAAGTGGAAGGATTTTGAAATCACATAACCAAAGGAATTTAAGGTGAAACATTCCCGTAGGTTTACTTTTCATTACACACTCAAACATAATTTGCTTGAATATTATACTAGTTTCCCAATTCCATTACATTTCATTCCATTCTTTCTAACCAAACGCACCCTTACATTTGATTTTCCTTTCACTTTTGGAATCGATTTTTATGTCCCTCAGTCAAAACCAGTTTTCTAGTATGGATGTTAAACGGGGTGTGTTTATGGTTGTGGGTCCAACCCGATAGGAACCAGAAAATTTTACATGAACCTAAACACGACGCGAAATTTACGGGTTGACACGAACACGACTAGTTTAACCTGATTTTTGTAATTTTGTATTTTTTTCACATATTAGTACTTCAAATTACTATTTTACAACAAAAAATACAAATGAATAAGATATGAAATTTTTTTAAAGAAGCTAACCCGAACTTATTTATCTAAACCCCAACCTATAAATTTTATGTTAAGTTCGGCTCGTGATTTTATGTTTTATCATAAATTTACACCCCTATATTCTAGTATTGCTATAACTATTTGCCATTAAAGTGAAAACTATTTTACGACACTATAATCACCATCAAAATCTAAACTAAACCGAATTAAAAAACTCAACCAACAAATCAACCAATAACCAAATCAAAGAAACATCCAACAACACTCATACACAAAATCAAAATCAAATTGAAGCGAACAATTGTTCTAACCTTTCACGACGTTGTTCAGGTGTCAATCCATCGTCTTTCGCCTTCCCTTTACCTGCGTTACGAGCATTGGCTCGTTCACGATCCTTCTCTCGCTGATTACCACGTTCGATCCTCCGTTAAGGAAAGTAATTCAGATTCACACATCAACATACACACATACAAATTGAAATTATATCAAAATTAACAGCAAATACGTAATATTAACGTGAATTTAACTGAAATTGGTACTAAAATCGATGAAAATAACGTAATAATGATGATCGGGGTGAGGATATGAGTCATCTTCGATCAGGAACTCCGGTGGAGCTTGTTGCGTGCTGTTGAAGTTAGAGAGTTGAGATCGACGAATAGGGTTATATAATCATTAATCAATAATGATGGTTGCTTGAGTTTAATTGAGCTTTTCTAACTAATGAATTGCTTAGATAATCTACTTGATTACTTATTGAGAATCATCTAAGGGCATCTGATCCAATGTTATCCGGGTGTTTAATGGATATTTTCTTCCTTAAAGATCGAGAGTTTAAATCATACACTACACAAGTTTGGTAGATTTAGAAGTATGTTAAGAGTCAGTTAAGATATTACTTATTACTTTTTTAATAATGTATGTAACTATCCTCAATACCTGAGTGAGTTTTTCTGAGACAAGATGTCAACCTTACATATTGGTTTTGACGCTTTAGGTCTAACCCACCCAGAACCACCATCAAGGAGTAAACTTATTACTGTAAGAAAAAACACCCATTAAGTCAGGTTTGAACCTGAGACTTACTACCGCTCCTCTCACACTGCACCACCCTTACATTATGTTGAGTTTGTTAACAAAATAAATTGTATATATAAACAAATTGGTCAATTGTTTTTATTTAAAATGGATCTTTTTTATAATAAACTCACATCTAATACGTATCTCAGATCGCTGGGTATGAAGCCACGTCGGTTGTTTGGCAAGGTAGTTCGCTTGGGTGCACTACTCCCCAAGAAGCCGAGAAGGGAAACACGAAATCTTTTAGTTCAAACTAACAACACATGCTAAAATTAAATATGCAACAACAAATTGATACATATCTAACAACACATGTTTAAAATAACTAACAGAAAATATTGAAACATGTAATAAAACTAACATCATGTATGATACTAGAAAAAAATGTGTCAAAATTACAATTGATTACACGTATTTGTATGCATGTTTAAAATATATTTATTGTTTGCATATAGATTGAGATTTGAGAGTAAACAGTGTAGTTCATGTTTTTTAAGTGTGTGTAGAATCAGCATGTCGTTATTAGAACTGGATAATAAACAATATCTTAAGAGAGTTTACGGTCATATTCGACTAGTTTTAAATAATAAAAATTGAGTCAATTCTCTACCTAGGGTTTCAAAAAACAACAAATGATATATGACGTGTTGGCTGAATTGGCCACTCAAGCTGGTTTTTATTGGTTTGATTGTTACATTCGTGTGTACTAACAATAAGTGTATACTTAATAACTTAACATATAGGGTAAATTCAATTGTATGTATCCTTATAACAAGTAGTTTAATTAGTGTATACTTTAGTTAAGATTTAAGAAATAGTTTACGTACTCAACTTCAGAAGTTTGGCCTCTAATGTACAAGTCCTTGTACAAGTGACTTTATAAAAAATCAACTATACGCATCCATTAATTAGGCCATATCCAAATGTGTAATGGTGGATTCGTGCGTAAAATAACATGTAAAATTTAGAATTTACTAGATTGAATTTGATCATGTAACGTAAATTTAGGTTTAAACATCGTGTTAGAAGTATAATCGGTCACCCAAGCCCATATTTGTCAATTTGGTTACATAGAGAAAAAACAATCATTTTTGCAATTAATATACGAGTGTAATTCAAATCAACTTCAATTATGTTCATAGTCACATTTCCTTTCATAATGATGGTCATAACATAATTTCATATGAAATACACTCTACGTCAAAATAGAGCAAAATTCACAAATCACATGTACAGACAAATTTCTGATTTAACTACGTAATCAAAATAACAAGTTCTATAAATTACATATTAGTAGGTACATCTGTACTAAGCAACGAGATTACGTCTTTACTAATGCTACACATAGTTGTCTTTAAATAATTTTATAATTAAATCATAATCGGTACCTCCAAGATCTTAAATGTTGACGTACAACGTTGTCTCTATTGTACAACTAAATTTTCTGGGAACTAAAGTTGAAGATAAACACTAATTGATTAATCTGATAAAATATCAATAGACTTTTATCAGCTAAATAACATAAATTTATAAATCTTAAAAAACACTTTAAACTTAAACGTGACTTATCTACCGTGTTAACAGGGAGAACTGAGTTCAAGCCAACCGTATAAACCGGAGATGAACCAGAAAAAAATCAAAAAAAAAAAAAAACACTTTAAAATTTTAACTGGATTTGATTTTTTTTCATGGCCTTGCACAACAAAGGATACAAAATCGTGAGCTTGTTTCCCCTCAAGTCCATGTTCCTCTGTTATAGTTGTTAAACTCTTATTTTGCATTCTTGTTTGGTCGATTTGTGATAACAAACATATCTATATTACTATATGAAGGGACACAGTTGTAAATAAGGAGTTGTTTATGTATAAACACTCACTTACCAGAATTCATATATGAGTTCACAAAGTCACTGAAAGTCCTGTAATTGTAAAGTAGAATTGCAAGGATTTCATCAATAAATCATTTATGATCTTAATAACATATAGATGATAAGAAGAAGTATGATTTATGGATTGATTGGTGAGTGAAGCGTCACACATTGAACACTCAGTTTGACTATGTACACTTTTGACTCTGATTTCAATATAATACCAAAAGTTTAGAGATGTTATATTGATTGTCAAATTGTCAATGTTTTACTACGATGATAATAATTATGACAATAATAGTCTTTGACCTTGTGAATGTATTGTTAAAGATTCACATGCACTCATACAATCATATATATATTACATAGGTTAGTATCATCTATATTATACAGGTTGAATACATAAAATAATAAATAATTAGTAATAAAAATTTGTGAATTATAAAACAATGTTTGAAGATAACATGATTATAATTACATATGAATAGTTATTTCAGGTAAATAAACAATAGATAGGTTATAGATAGATAAATATATAGATAAATAGATAGTCTAGAAACTCATTTATTAAACGGATTATAGTTAGTAATAAACACAAAAGTTACAGTATGATATTTTAATATAAGATCTGTATAAAATTATATATATGTACTTGTTCAAGAGATAAAACAATTATATTATTTTTAACTCTCTTATCTAAATAGTTTCATTTTAAATATTTGATTTAAGATTTTCTTATAAAAATTTATTGTTTATAAAAAACTTGTTTATTAAAAACTCAAGTTTCTAATTATTCTGGTTGTTTTAATAAAAATACTTTTTGAAAATTCCATATTTTTTATAATTATTTTAAAAAAGGATTGATTTAAAATATTTTGTTTCAAAAGGTTTAATGTTAAAAAAAGATATGAATTTTAATTTTTTTAATAAAATTTATTTTTAAAAACATAATTTGATTTTAAAAAAATATAGATGAGATAAAAAAATGTATCAATTGACCAAATTAATTTTTATAAAGAGAGAGAAATTGTTTAAGTGTTTAAATTATTTTAATACTCTTTTGAGGGAAAATAAAGTGAGGATGTTTAGAAGAATAACAAGTGTTAAAAAGGTGGTTTAAGAAGATAACAAGTGGTAAAAAAACTTTTTTATTAGTATTTATAGATTATAGATTTATAGATTTTTAGAAGTTCTCTTTTTTTTCTCAACTAGAATATGAGTAAAACCTTTAAATAAATGTAATATGATTCCTTAAGGTTATTAACTATAATTTGATATCATTTTCATGAAATTTTGTCTCGTTTTAAATAAGCTTTTTACAAATATACAGCGATACATTTATATAAAATTGCAATGCCCTTAGACTCCTTAGTTGAGATAAACATGAAAAACATGAAATGTCATAAACAACTCATCATGTAAAAAAAATTGGCTTATTTTGTATAAGAAATTGTGAACCCCAAAGGTGAGTTTTTTTTAACTAAACTAGTGTAGTTTGAAAACTTATTTACTAAAATGGTGTATCTTAAAAAATATTTATCAAAATGGTGTAGTTTTGAAAACTTTATTGTTTTTCACTCTTAATTTAGTTGACTACTTAACAAAATTATTTTTTTTGGCTACCTACGTACTTATCTTTTAATGTTTTTTATTATTCTTTTAGGATGATATCTTTAATTTTTTTAGATATATATTTTAAATAGAACATTTTCTAAAGTTTTTAAGATTTTTTAAAGTTTTCAAGAATTTTTTTCTTTTATTTTATTTAAAAAATGTATTCTAAAAATGACTTTATAAAATGTTTAGTTATTATATATAGTCTAATAATAATAAGTTGGTTGCTACAATAACCATATACTTATAGCATAGAGTCATGTTAAAGTTGATGTTACGTTGTCTTTTATTTATTTTTTTGTTTTTATTTATTGTAATGTATTTATATTTATTGTTGGTCCACACCCACATAAACAATGGTAACATCAACTTTTACATGATTCTATCCTATAAGTATATAGTTATTATAGCAACCGATTTATTATTATTAAACTATATATAATAACTAAACATTTTGTAAAGTTATTTTTAGAATATTCTATTTTTTAAATAAAGTAAAAGAAAAAAATTCTTGAAAAATTAAAAAAATCTTAAAAACTTTAAAAGATGTTCTATTTAAAATATATATCTAAAAATTTAAATAAATCATCCCTAAAAGAATAATAAAAAAACTTTAAAAGATAATTGGGTAGCCAAAAAAATAATTTTTAAAGTAGTCAATTAAATTAAGAGTGAGAAACAATAAAGTTTTCAAAATTACACCATTTTGATAAATATTTTTCAAAGTAATACTATTTTGGTAAATAAATTTTTAAACTACACTAGTTTGGGAAAAAACTCCCCCAAATATACTTTATATATAATAGCTCGTTTAAAATCGTATATATTTCTTGTTGCCAAAAGTGTGGTGATGGTGTATATTTTGGACGAGAATGGCTATAAACAATTATCGTGACATCCTCTAAGTCTAAAAAAGTTTGTTTCAAGTGTTTTCCAATGGGTAATATGATTATATGAAACTTAATGGATATTTTGAAGGACGTTAGTGGAACTTTTAATCTTGTAAAATTGATGGTGAAAACAAATAAGCATATTTTTTTATCAGTTATTAAAGTTATCTACGGATGAGAAACTTGTGAAGTTGGATTTGTGTATTCTGGTTGGTGATAATTATATGAATGTTTGTTGCATTTTTTACACAATTTTTTTTTACATAAGAATGTCTTGAACAATAATAACTAGAATCCTCAATTGTTTGAGAAGATACATCATAAATCATTTTAAAGATGAACACTCAAAAGAACAATTACATAATATAATATTTATAAAATGACAATAAAATTTTTTATTATTTTATCTTAAAAAAGTGACCCAATCCAGCCAAAAACAAACCCCACATCAGTTTGATAGAAATTAAAACCTTAAATGTGATGATACCGTTGAAAAAATTCATGCGTCCCCTACATCCTTTTATCTATACATTAATGCATACCTTAAATAAACAAGTATATATAAATTAAAAAGGTTAGAAGAAGTTGATCATATCTATGTTACTTATATAGTTATATTATATACTACTATTACTATTAAAAAGATCGCTATCAATGAACTTGACCCTCGATAAGAGAACTTCTAAAAACTTTACAGCAACAAAATGTCTCGTTTATAAACATAATTTACACACTTATGACCACATCTCCACAAGAGAGGTACTGGCTCCCTTGATAGCCTCTCTCTCTTTTAGTTTTATTGTTTTAATTTCTTTATTGTTTTTGTTGCTGTTGTTGGTACTACTAATATAGTACTACAACGATCTCTTTTATTTTTCATATACATTTGTATATTATATTATTTTAGTTATTTTTATTACTAATATTACTACTTCTATCGTATTTATTATTATTATTACTATTTTTCATGGTCCAATATGGTTATCATTAATATATAACGAGTGTCAATATCTTTTCTTAATATGTTACAACTATATCTTTTAGTTACAGATATTTTTTTTATAATCAAATTTAATAATTTCATAAACAATTTTTTTTAACATGCATGCTTCCCGCTACCTCGTGCGTGTGAAAATAAGTAGTTATGTACAATCTATATAATTTTATAATATGTTTGAGAAAGACGAGATTTTCTTCTTATATCAGTTTTAACAGTTTAAGGGGACAAAAATGTCGTTCATAAATTTTACTATCTTAACTATCTTTTAAACATATGTATAATTGACTTATAAATCAACTCCTCTTATTTTAAATGGCGATCAGTTTTTCATACGTTATTATTAACAAATTACACCGTAAAAACAAACATTTTACCGTCTACAGTTAATCTTCGTATCGCGTGACAACCCTTTTATATATAATAATATGATGTGTGATTTATTATCTCGCACAGTAGCATGCAAACATATATTCTCACAAACTAAAGTCACACCCCATACCACCTTTACCTTTACCACCACACACACTTCTTTGTCTACTTCTCTTCCTTTACCACAAACACTCTTCCTAACCTTCTTCAATGGAGATACCACACCAGATAGTAACCGCGGCGGTGATGCTGCTTCTCTACAGCCACATCACCGCCGCGACCTGGTGTGTAGTCCGCAGCGATGCCTCAAGAGAGGCATTGCAGGCTGCACTGGACTACGCATGCGGCGCTGGGGCCGACTGTGTGCCCATACAGCCTTCGGGCTTGTGTTTTCTTCCAAACACGATACAAGCACACGCGTCATACGCTTTTAACAGCTACTACATGCGCCGATCCATGGCTCCGGGGTCATGTGACTTTGCTGGCACTGCCACCATCGCGAAAACCGACCCAAGTTAGTGTTGTTTTGATAGATTATTGCATATAATGGAAGATTTGTGATGTTTATTGTTGATTGATGTGTATTTTTGTTGTTGAAGGTTATGGATCATGCAATTATCCAGCTTCCCCGAGGTTAGTAGCTTTTGTTATGTGTTGATTCCGAATTTAGTAATTATATATTAATTTGAGATTAATTATGGATGATAATAAGTATTTTTAACTGACGATTTTTCATACACCTAAATATATTATCTATCTTACATCTACAAACATTTGAACATGTTAAACTTTCATAGAAGAAAAACACTATATCACTATACTACTGGCAATCGATAAGAGAAAAATAAGTAATAATATTTTGATATTTTCATATAAAATAAGCTACATGTTTATCAAGTGTTCAATACTAAGCTAGCTTTAATTAAAATTTATAAGAGGCATATTAATAATCATAGGTCTCTCGAGTGATGTTTTTTAGGTGGTGAATTAACTACACAATCAAAAGATTGAGGGGTTAAAACAATGTATAGATGTGTTTTTTCTAGAAAATTTAGTATTTGAATTTTGAATATAAATAAATAATTATAGATGTTTTACATGTGATAGTGGTTTTTAATCGCCTAGGGATACCTCTATCCTATTATATGTGTAAATATTTTATGCACCATGTTCTTACATTTGTTTGTTAAAGTTAGATTTGTATCGAATGTACTTCATATACTCATCATGTCTCATAATTGGTAAAAGAATAAACAATGTTTACTTGACTTACAAGTTATTTTAAGGAATCATTATGTTGTTTAATTATATCTATTATATGTAGTACTAAAGGTTTAACATATAATGATGGTATTTTGCCTAAAGTTAAAAGAATTCAGAACGTAATAAACTAGCTTGTGAAGCCTATGGAATAAATGAATACAAATATTATTAATAGAGTTAATATTTATTTAAAATGTACTTTAAGGATTTATTGGGTATATTCGATTTATATGTGTTTAGTTTAAACACTTAATGTGAAAATAAATTAGTGAAGGCTGATAAACAATGTAAACTTGAATGCTTATTTTGAAAGAAAAAAAACATCCGATTTGAAACATCTTCAAGTATAGAATGATATTTTGGGTTTATCTATATACAATGCTGTTTAATCATAGTAATGGAGTAATTAAAGCAAGCTTGAAATGGATAAAATAAGAAGATTAAAAGATTATCAATATAAAGTACATTAATTTTCTTTTTACTTATTAATATAATATATATGATATTGAAGCAATTATTTCACTTGTATACAATTATTCTTAATTTAAAGAAACATATAACCCTCTACGTGCAATTCGAAATTAATTTGATTCAAGATTGAAGGCTTTGTGGCTGACATTGTTGATCTTTATCGTAAACATGATATGAGTTTAAACTGTTATAAGTTGAAGTTAATAAGTAATATTATTTAGAAACAAAAAAATATTATTAATGTATATTAGTATATATGCACTTATAAGACAGTATTTATCTTTTCCATAATTTATTATTTATGAGTATTATTTCTCGAATGTGATGATTGCTTTTATTCTCTTTTCTTTTACTTTTCCATGAAAAAGAAAGAAAATAATAAAAAAAATTAAAAAGAATTTGAGTGAGGTGAGGGTTAGGGTGGCTAGAAATGATAGTGTTGGTCGCAAGGGCCTCCTTTAATCAGGGCCCACGTTATCTTTGACTGTACAAATCACTTTGATAGAATGTTCATTTTCTTTTAAAAAATTTATACATCATCACTTATTAGCCAATAAGTTTTTGTCTAATGGTCCAACGAGAAGATGTAACATTTTCTTTAATTAAGGTTTTGAGTTCTAGTTCTGATATTGTTAAATAATTATTAATTTGATGTTAAAGAATGTATATGTTTATCATAGGTCAAATTAAATACCCTTATAGTTATTAGCCTATCAGATATAATTAGCTGGTTGATTTCAAACTCTCCATATTAAATCATTTAGGAGCTGTTTGTCAACCTCTTAATCAGCATCTTAATAATTCAGATTTCTGAATGTTTTAGCACGTAGTGATTCAGACTGTTTGTTTCCCGAGTAAATGTCTGAATGGTTCAGACATTTGCCTCTGAATGGTTAAGTATTATACTAATGCTGAATGGTTAAGAGGTCTAATACTGAATTGTTAAAACCTCTTATCTAAATTGGTTAGATATTTGTATTTGAATAGTTAAGCGATATACTAGCTCTTAATGGTTCAGACATCTTAATGCTTCAGACCTCTTAATGGTTCAGCATTTAATGGTTCAGATCTCTTATAATTAGTTTATCACTTAATAATTCAGAAGTTGCCAAACAGCCCCTAAGTGAACTTTTTAAGATTTAAACACTAACAATTTAGTTATAGAACACAACGATTAATCACCAAAATGTTTCTTTGATGAATTTGTTAAGTTTGTTTTATAATTTTATTTTAAAATTTTATTTTGGGAAAATAACTTGTTGCATTTGTTTAAAAACAAGTTATTTAATGTGATATAACAACATTTATGTTAGTTCAATATGATAGTGTTATCTGTATTTTTCATAGAATCACAGATTCAACTCATATAATAGAAAAATATTCTTCCACCAATCAATTAACGCTCATGTTTATAATGATCTTGTCTTGATAGCATGGCAGGAGGTGTTCTCATTCCTGGAGGAGGAGGTGCCTCCACAACGATCGCGACTCCAGTTTCAGGCAACACACCTCTACCGCCATCCACCGCTACGCCACTATTTGGGAATGGTGGGGGACAAAATCCATTTGGCATGGTACCTACATTAGCCTCCCCGTCAAATGCTATAGCTTTGTCAGAATTCTCTATTTTGAGCATTCGATTTCTATGTTTTATATTCTTAGCGTTAACATCGTGGATCTTCTTGTAGTATAATTGGTTCGACAAATTAAGGGACATAGGGCAATTTTGTTGTACATTATGCAGTTGTGTTTCGTAACACGTATTATTTATGATACTTATTAGCTCGATTCTACTGATTATATTCTAAAAGCATGTTGCTATTTACTGAAAGTCATTTTATTAACATATTAATTTACCTAATAATATTAAAGTGTGTGGCTTGTATACATACAACTTTCAATGAAGTGTGATCTATGCAAAAGTAAAAGTGAGTTCATATACGAAGGTATATCAAGATGAGATACATGCAAAAAAATCATAACTATACACGAATAACACGTAAAACGACACCGGCTAATAAGTTGAATAACTAATTAACTAAGGTGTCTTTTTTAACAAGTTATTTAATGGTGAAGCTTGAATATTCTTAGTGGGAATTAAATTTTCTCAACTTTTCTCATTTGTCGTCCCTCAAGGAATACTTTTTTCGTAAAATTCGAATCAAAGATATTCCACTTATGCGTTTATTTATTATTCTTTTTTATAGCAATATATTATTAATCATCAAACTAGCAAGAAGCTAGATATGTACAAGAACAACAAAAATGCAAAATATCACCTTACAATGCTTATATCGTCGAACCTACACCAAAGACTCCAATCCAAGTTTAATTTCAAACGATTTTTAATCAGGAAATACCATTTGTGTTAAAAACTTTGTCATTTCTCGACTTCCACAAACACCAACATTCAGCGTGTATTACAGCATGCACTAATTTCTTTTTGAGCTCCGAAGCCCGTAAGTTGGTATGAAACTCCAATAGGCCAGTCTCGGACTTGTTAGGCGAAAATTGGAGTCGTCTTACACCAATTTGATACAAAGTTCCAAACACTATTTGCGAGTTCACATAATATTAGTAGGTGGTCAACCGTCTCATTACCTTCTCCACACTCTTCGAAGGGAAAAGCTCAAGTGTGTAATTACAGCTATATTGGCATCGACTATAATGTTTGGGGATGATGGTATATCTTTCTTTTATGAAGTGCCTCCAATGTCGGAATTCGGTCCATCTAGGCACGCCAATTAAAAATGTTAACTTTTTTGGGAATTAATTATTCTAAGCAAACTTATATCCTCCTGCATGTCGATGGTGCGTCTCATATGATGAACTGTGATTCTGTGAAGTAGAGAGGTGCACATTGAACCCAAGATCAAAACCTGACGCTTCCCGTTCAACCTGGTAGTTCTCAACCCAGGTCCAACCCAATTCAACCCGTAGGGTTCAAACCGGTTTATCCCCTCCATGCCCCAACCCGGATTCTATCCAACCCGAACCTGACCGATTCAAACCTGGTTTAAACCCGATTCTTTTACCATTTTGGTCCACTTGAAAACCGGGTTGGACCAGACCCAGAACCTGGTCAAACCTGGTTTGAATTTCTTTGACCACAACTCGATCGGTTTTCAAAATTAAACCCAGTTTTTGCGCCTCTGACGTGAAGGCGTTTTTTTGGCAAGCTCCAAAGTCCACTGGTCCTCACCATATCTTTTTTTTTTTTGCACTTCGGATGATAGGTATTATCTTAATCGGGCTCACCTATTCGTTTCCTAGCCAGAATCGCACTTCCAACCCTCTCAGAAAAAAACTCATTGCAAAAACCCTTAGCTTAACTTCAAGCATCTTATTTAAAGTGAGACTTGAACTCACTACTTTTCCATATTTATATGTCATTGGTGGAACAACCTAACCAATTGAATTAAACATCAAATAGTGATCCTCACCATATTTAAAAATAGATTGCTGAAGAAGGCCCAGTAAGCTGGACCAAGTGATCTTGACCCATATTGGGATTGGTATTTACAATTAGCAGATAATAAATATAAGTAACCATGAATAAATAATTTGATGTGCTTCATATAAATGTAGGGGTACGTACGTACATACATACGTATATATTTATATACGTATGTACGTACATACATACATACCTACATACATACATACATACATACATACATACACACATACATACATACACACATACATACATACACACATACATACATACACACATACATACATACACACATACATACATACACACATACATACATACATACATACATACATACATACATACATAAGAGATCCTAGACAAACCATAATGTTATGTGAAAACTAGATAAAACCAATCAAACCGTCACATAATTTACAATTTATTTATCACTACCCTTTATATTTGTGTATGTGTATATATAAATAAGTGTATAGATCAAATAAAAAACCGTAGCATGGTTTTACATTTATGTCACGTATAGGTTACGTATAAATAACCATTTTTCATTCCACATTGTTACGTATACGTAAGACTATTCATTCTCATATTTATATTAAACATATATGTAACAAAAACTTAAATAACATTTTAACAATTAAAATAAAAAAATTATAAATTATGTTATTGTTTTCGTGGTTTTCTTTGGTTTTCACATAACTATTGGTTTCTGAAAACTTATATAATTTTTTTAACTAGTTTCAAATATGACACTATTTGGGATTTTGGTCAACATTCTAATAAGTATAAAGATGTTTAAGGTACCGAAAAAGGGTATTATAGTAGTAAAACACAAGTCTTTTTTATTTGTACTTGAGAATGACTATGAGACAAAAAAATTAATATATAAACAAGAAACCACTATTTCCTAGTGAAAGCCATTAATAATTTTCACATATGTAACTTTGCAGTGTGTACATATATCATATATGAAACATTACATATATGTCGCAACAAATTAAGTTATGTAATTATAAAATAACATATCAATGTGCTCGTCTTGTTTAGCATATTCTTTCTGGTCATGGTGTTCATCGTATTGAAGAAGAAATCATTGGAAATAGTGATTCTATTGTTTTATTGACACAACATTTGAAAAACCTAATGAAGTTGTGTTGCCGAGCCGATTCATTTATCTTACACGCTCAAATTGTTGGATGGGGCTCGGAGCCGCTTGCGAATCAACTTGTTTAGCTTTTTAAAAACTAATTTTTTTCACATATATTTGTATATATAAAAACAAAAGTAGAAAGAGTTGTTGCATTTGTTTATCTTAAGTCAATGAAAAAATGATTAGTATTTCATAAACTATGATATCCTCTATATTTTTATACTAAGGTTTGTCTATTAGAAAATGTCAAAATGACTTGGTTTATTTAAATAATATGTCATAACTTCGATTTATAATTTACATACAATTTAGCAATCAATTTAAACGAGTTAACAAGTTGACATTGACTCGAGCTTAGCTCGTTTATAAATGATTTAATTTCAAACGAGCTATTTTGAATCGAGATTTAGCTCGTTAGTTGTTTGATTTAAAGGAAAACATATAAGATACAATCCAAGTTATTTTAAGTGAAAATATATAACTACCTAAAATAATAAAATGAAATTTTTTTACTAAAAATAACTTTGAACTAAATTAGCATTAGATAGATCATAGAACTTAAATTTAAACAATAAATCTTAAGACCATTGATGTAACCTAAACTAACATTTTATTAAAATCATTAGATTTAGTAAACCCGTGTATTACATGGATTGAATAAATAAAATATAAAATATAATTGAATAAATAAAATATAAAATATAATGAGAATTTATTATGTATAAATGATATTTTATGATAAGATATGATTAAAATTACGAATGACTAAAGACTATATATAATAAAACAATAATATTATCTTTTTTAAAATTTTGTATTAAATTTTTATTCCAAAAAAAATTAAACATTTTATTTCAAAACAAACCATATTAAAATATGTCATTGTTAAAAATTTCCTTTTATAACTTTAAATTTTAAAAAACACCAATTTTAAAATATTTCATATTTTAATACAGTTTGATGTTTTAGAAAAATTTAGAAAAATATATTATTTTATAAAAAATAGTTTTTTAGAAATAACAATAATAAAAAGAATTTTTTTAATTTATTAAAAAACTATTTTTAATCTAAAAAATAGTTAAATAATATTATTAGTAATTATGATAATTATTTAATAAGATAGAGAAGCGGGGAATTTTAGTGAGAATAAATATGGTATTGACACATGCCACTTATAATTATTGTTTTATTAGAGTAGAAACATTTTTCTTTCTTCACCTACAAAACCCATATACATACCCATCTACATACCTATCTACATACCCATATACATACACATCTGGTATTTAATATTGGACATCTAAATTACAAAGTAATCATAAACAACATGACAGATACTTAAACATTAGGAAACTACTTCTGGAATGCACTTCTAAACACCCCTCATTATAATGGTGTCCAACAACATTCAATCTCTCTGTCAGTGAACACCACCGATCACCACACCTCACACGTCTTCTCCGACCACCGCTATGTCCTCGTCGTCGTCGATCATCGCAACCGACTCGCGGCCATCGCGACCTCCGGTACTGTTTTTCTCCACCACATCTCCTCCTATTCGCTTACCTTATTCCCGATCGAGAGCGCAGGGGGAGGGGGAGGTCGCCGATCGAGCGTAGGGCTTCGGGAGGGAGAGCGCAGGGGGAGGGGGAGGGAGGCGCTCGGTGTTGGAGGTGTAGATTTTGGGTTAGCAAACTATTTTTTCAGGTCTGGGTCAGAAGAAATGACCCGGTCAGCTGGCTCCACGCGAGTATCAAACGGGCTGACCCCTGACCGAGTCAGCCGGGTCAGCCCGGTCAGACATAAACAAACAGCCCCTAAAACAAACTTAATTTTTCATATACGTTCGCAACTCAACCAAACCCGATTTTCATTATATAAATATTATTTATGATAACATTATGGGAGTACTATGTTTAAATCTATGCAAAAATTGTTAACTATTTCAATTTACTACTAATAATAGAAGTTGGTGTTGTATAAACAACTTTGTTGTTTCGTACAAAGTACTTTATACATTCGCACGCGTTGTGCGGGTAAGATAACTTTTAGGCTTAGAAGCGATGTTCGGGTGCGGCTGCTGACCGTCAATATTATCACGACCCTAAAATGAAAACAATAGTAGTCTCAGATGAGCAACATCCCGTCTTTATCGATAGCAGCATAAACAATTAATCAATAAAATCAAAGGAAACCGAAAATAGTAACATGTATACCATCGGAAAACCGAAACCAACAATAAGACTCAGATGAGGTTTTTCTCATCATCATCCTGACACTAAAAGAGCAGACGGGCATTGCCAACAGGGTGACCATACAACCAAACCGGAGCACAAAACAACCAAACCGAAGCACCAAAAACCGACATATAACCACCGATCAAACCCTAATGACGACGACACGAGAGGTGAATAGACGGAGGCCAATTCGGGCGACCACCTACGCCGACGTTGCCGACACCACAAACAATAGCATCCATTGACAGACGGTCGTATGGGAGGCATGCAAGCGGCAGCCAAGCTGGAGCGGGCATCGCTACCTCTGTCACCGGCTACACCAAACGCAGAGCTCCTCGACAGATCTAAGCAGCATCCACTGCGGATCAATGGGTCTCCCCGCTCCTCAGCGCCCCAACGCAATGGTGCCACTTCTAGAAGAAGAGGGAACCAGATCCACCGTCGGAGAAGAAGAGAAAGGGCCTAGCCGGAGATATGCAGACCAAATCGGACAACGCGCATCAACACGTGTGGAGGGATGCAAAAGGCATTAAACATGTGTGGCCAAACTAAAAATCATTGAAAGCCAGTTATTTCTCAAGTTGATTTTTTCATATTATAGAATTATTAACCATATAAGTTGAAACGAAGCAAGCGCGATACTATGAAGTTAGAAGTTCCACTGCGAAAAGACCAAGATGATTTTAAGGATGTATGATAACGAGAAAGGTTGTTATCTGTGAATGGTTCTTAGTCACTAGAGCCACTATTTTATGCATGTGGTTGTTTGACTATTTTAAGAATTATCACTATGTTAAGAGAAGTGTAATAATTAGTGATGGTTGTCACATAACTTGATGGGAATTGAATCTATACAACTGAAGTTGTTTGCATGAATTATCCTACCATCGATAAATGTTCCTCGTGTTTCCAACGTCTCAAATAGTATACATTTTGTGGTAATTAAGTTGATTTTAGATACACAATCTCAATTGAATGAGTTTATGATTACTTGCATAAGAAAACCTTTCTCTTTCATTGTTATTAGAATTATTGTAGGACAGTTGTGTTGTCTTAGGCTTTTGGACATGTCTAGAGACGTTAGACGTTATTTACATACTAAATGATAAAAGTTAGATATCGATAAAAGCTTAACAATGAGTGATTGTTGTCACATAACTTCGACTAACTAAAACTATGTAATCGAAGTTGTTTACATAAGGTACCATACCAAATGATAGAAATTCCTTATGTTTCCAACATCTCATAGAATATACATTTACTAGCAAGTTTATTGTAGATATTAATACTCCATCTTAATTGAAGATGAAATAATGATTTTGCATATGAAAACCTTTTATCATGCATTGCTGTAAGGATCATTGTAAGACAATTGCACTATCTCAGTCATTAGATAAGTCTAAAGACGTATTTGACATATCACATGATAAGAGTCAAGAAATTAGAATGATATTAGGTGGTATGTGGTTGGATGATATGATAATTGAGGAATTATTGTTAAAGTAACGTGTGGTTAAATGACAAACAATAAAGTACTAGAATGATTCTTTTACTGGTGTTTTATTGATAAGTATTAGATCAAAGTCATGCACTTCAGCACTTCTAACATATCACATTCACATTGGTAGCACATAAGGTTTAACATGATATGACACATCATATGGATAATCATAACAAGGTAACATGTCATATGTACTATCACAAAACCAACTGATATGACATGATACGTCATTAGTATTCTCACATCAACATTCAAACCATATCAACGAATAACAAGAGATAACGTCTCAAAAAGATAGAAAAGCTTAAAATAGTCCCCTCACTTTGATTGAAAAAAAATACACTAACCATCTACAATCACATAAACTTTATAAACTTCTTATTACATAGTCACCTTTAATTTCATGCCTTCATGGGCATTATGGTAAATTCCTTTCCATGGAAACTTGACCTATATGAAGTCACCACTCAACCACTCCCAATTCCCAAATCTCCAACCGACCATTTTGTCACTTTCTTCACCCGACAAAACCCGACCCGATTTCTCTCGTCTCCCCCAATCTACACGCAGAAGCACCAAAAACAGTTAATCGAAGGGGAAAACCCACCTAATCTTCGTATTTTTGCATCAATCGAAAAGATCTGTAACGAATTGCAGCTGATCTGTTCGAGTTTTTGACCAATTGATCTGATTTCTCAGTGCATTTGAATCAATTTGATCCCGAAAATACGCAGTGAGAAGATGAATATATTCAGATTGGCAGGGGACATGACGCATTTGGCGAGTGTTCTAGTGCTGTTGCTCAAAATTCACACCATCAAATCATGCGCTGGTACCCCTGCTTTTGGTTCTACGTTTCGTAATTTGTTGTTTGTTGTGTTGTTGTTGTTATCCAGGTTTGGTGAATTAGGGTTTTGATTCGTTTTGTGGTTTGTTTGTTTGAAATTAGGGGTTTTTGGGATGATGAGAGTTTATAAGTAGTTAGTTTGTTAGCGGATGTGATTGTTTAGATTACTGATTGATGAAACTGCAGATTTGTGAAGAGTTTTAGTGATTAGTTGAGTATTTTGGTATGTAGAAACGCATTTGTTGGGTAGCTTATATATTTGCTTACACCTTTCACGTCCCTTAATCGTGCTACATTAGTGTTAAGTCCATTTGAATTCACCTCATTTACATCTGTCTGAATTTTATTGTGATTTGCATTACTGGAAATGTTCTGTTAAGTTGGGTGTTACATCGTTTAGTGTAGTTCTTTATGGCGTCCAAAAGGTTTAGACCTCACATCACATTGTGTGTAATCTGCACAAAAGTGCAGGTTGTTTTTTTTTCTTGCTGGAATGAAGGGTCAGCGTCTTTAGTAGATGTTTCCTCAGGGTGAATTCTTACTTCCTTTGCATCATTGAGGCCTGGCTTTTAATGATGATAATAGTAATTTCAATCATGGTTCTCAT
Source organism: Flaveria ramosissima (assembly GCA_025215565.1). NCBI lineage: Eukaryota > Viridiplantae > Streptophyta > Magnoliopsida > Asterales > Asteraceae > Flaveria > Flaveria ramosissima. The sequence continues at coordinate 33,672,923 of CM046046.1, read as the reverse complement.
TTATACGATGAAAGGGTTCAAGTAGGGACCGTAGGGTCCCAACTCCCATGAAATGCAAAATGACCGTAAATGGTGAAAACAATTGACACATTGGAATTTGGTTTGTCATTTGATGTATTTTGTAACATTCAGATTCTTGTAGGTTGAATGCTTTACTATTTACACTATAGAGATTACAAGTTCATGCATCTGTGTTTGATCTTTTACGTTTTGTGTTACGTGCAGGTGTATCATTGAAAACTCAGGAGCTCTATGCACTGGTGTTTGCTACTCGCTACTTGGATATATTTACTGATTTTGTCTCAGTATACAATACTATTATGAAAGTAATCTTCTTAGGAAGCTCTTTCTCTATTGTATGGTACATAAGACGTCACAGGGTTGTTCGTAGATCATATGATAAAGATCAAGACACCTTTCGTCACTATTTCCTGATGCTGCCTTGCTTGATTTTGGCCTTGTTTATTCATGAAAAGTTTACTTTCAAAGAGGTATAAATATCTTGCTATTCAGATATTTGTTATTTCAGTTGAGTTTTATTCTTTGCACCTGACCCAAGTCATCTTACAAAAAGCCACCGTATAAGCTAAGTGCATTCCTTTTCTTACTTCTGTTTCCTACCAGTTGACTAGGATCCTTACTCAGGACCCTAGGTTATGCCAAATCAAATTCTTTTTAGCTTTTATAATTTTATAGCATGTTTTGTGCAGGTCATGTGGACATTTTCTATATTTCTGGAAGCAGTTGCGATACTTCCACAGCTGGTCTTGCTGCAAAGAACAAGAAATATTGATAATCTGACCGGCCAATACGTTTTTCTTCTTGGGTAATACACTTCTCTAGTACTTTATAGATCTGTAGATGCGGATTTCGACCCATTTAGGCGTGCATGGGTCGATTCAGGTTATCTTCTATCTCTAATGTGTCAATTGTCAAGTGGGAAAAGAAAAAGAAAAAATGAGTTATCCAAAAAGAGAACTTGTCAAATGTATATTTTTATGCATATAGGTACAAAACCTTTTTATTCAGAAAGTTAGATTATTATTGTAATAAAGATAAATTTTATAACCATATGATGCGCACACACATGTATATATGGGGAAAGTGAATATAGTGTTGTTAGGCATCTAAACTTGTATGCGAAACCATTAAAACTATGTTGTTTTGATTGAAAAATCCTTTTAACTCATTCAATTACAATTACCCCCCTGTTGATGCCCAAGTTCATAATCCAAACTTAACAAATTGCATACTATTTTCTGAGTATGAACATACAGCAAGGAATCTTTGATTTAAGTTTGAAGTGAGGAATCCTTTGCTTTAATTCCTCATTCGTTGATGCTTCAAGGTGAATAAATCCACAAATAGCATAGGATAATAAAAGTAAAAAAAAACCACTTACTGAAAAACTAAATTTGATTTACAATCAACTAAGCAAAACTTCAATCTAAAGAAATCATTTCAACAACACAGATCTGAAATTTTCAAGCCAAGAGTAAGAAACTTTTTACTTATGTGTTCCATATGGCTCTGTGGAATATCCACTAATGGGCCCGCACAAGCCTTACATAACTCCTTATAGGGTGGATCTTCGCAAAATTAAGATCATAAACAAACTTCAAGAAGAAGTATAAAAGAAGTGGTAAGAGTATAATTGTTCGCATATATTATCAGTATGGGTGGTTTTTTTTCTTTCTTTTTTTTGTTTTTGTTTTTTGAGGGGGGAGGTTGTATTAGTAATAAGTGGGAGAAATTATGACCCTCGATTCAACATGGAAAATAGAAAAAAGCAAATTGCACCTCTTAAACAGCAGAAAGTCTTATAAAACTTAAATCACTGTGAAATTAAACCTTCGAAGTTATGAAACTCTCCACATTATATGATCCCTTAGAATTGACAGCAAATTATTTATAGTTTGTGTTTCCTGTGACGGAAATCGAACGTAAATGGAGTGTAGAATGGTTATGTAGAACATGAAAGTGGTATTATGGATGTGGAGACCAATGTGGTGCATCACAAAAACTCTAATGTAGTCGAATCATCAAAACTAGAAGTGAGTGAAAATGGAGTTTTCCAAATGATGGAGATCCAAGGAGCAGTGATGTCATTTCAATGGAGTTGGTTTCATAAAGTAAAAAGATCTAAATTACCCTTTTAATTAGTTTACTCAAAATAGCGTAGTAATAGGTCTGGTGCAGAGTACATATTTTTATTTTGTATGATATGGTGTTGAATAGAAACTAATCTTTATTTGCCTCCTACAGAGCATACCGAGCTTTATACATTTTGAACTGGGTCTACCGTTACTTCACTGAACCACATTATGTCCATTGGATCAGTATGTTCTTCACTCTCTCAAAAACACACAAGAATTTGTATAACCATTCATGTCAAAAAATATCTTGTGCTTTTATTCATATTGATTCACGGTCGCTAAGTACTCCCTTGACACTTCTTTTGGTGTTGTAGCTTGGATAGCAGGGCTAGTTCAGACATTGCTATATGCTGATTTCTTCTATTACTATTTTGAAAGGTAAATGATACTTTTTTTGTCTTTAGGTGTGTCAAATTTTGACCCATTTAGTATTTGCTCATAAATGGGTTGATTTGGATTGTGATAGATCTCAAATGGGTCAAATAAAAACCAACTAGAGGGAAACTAGTCAAATGTGCTGAATGGGTTAAAATTTAGAAAGTCAGAAGAGTCTATTATTATCCATATTGATTGACGATCATTAAATCATTTTATAATAAGATTTAGTTTATTAGTGTAATAAATTTTGCGAATTAACACTATTAACTATTTTAATGTTTTAATCTGAACCAATGTTGCACGTCTTGAGTTGTTCATTTTTGCACCTCTAACTGTCACAATGCACAGTATTTGCGACCATTGATGATATACTTTATTCGGTGATGATGACCATTTACTTTTTTTATGAATGCAGCTGGAAGAACAATGTAAGGCTCCAATTACCTGCTTAAACGTGTTCTTTTGGCAGTGATAATGCCGGGTGAGAGAATTGTAAGAATCATACCTGATTCTCATAGGGTTATATGAAGATTTCGGTTTCTTTAGTTTTGTTTTGAATGCCCATTTGGTTCTGATATACTCAAAAACCGGGTTGTAACACCTGAAACAGGACAATATGACTGATTATACAATTGTCATTTTCTGTTGACCGAAAATATCATATATTAAACATTTGGGTTTCTTCATCATTTGGTGTATGTTCTTTCTTGCATACTTTTATCATGAATTGTCCCCCCTTGCATTTGGAGAACCACCACTTAGTTGTTCAAGGAAAGATCATCGGAGTTGTTTTTCTTAAACAACTATCTACGTTCAAGATCTAAAAATAATCGACAATCTATACACATTTCGTTGGCTTACTCCTATTGTTGTGTTACCTTTGGTTTCATCTATGAAAGGTCGCTCTTTGAGAGCTAGGGACTTAAGTTTATACGGATACTTTCTCGAAGTACCTTTGGTGTTTGTCAATCCATTATTTGTGGTTAATCGTTATCACTATGGTATGATTATTTTTTTCGTGTGGTGGATTGTTTGGAGATATAGAAATGATGTGGTTTTCTTGAAGAAACGAAGGAGACAATATTTGATGATAGTATGCTTTTTCCTTCTATTGGTATGGTAATAGAATCTAATACTGTTAAATTAACTAGATAAAGCGACTTAAAAATCTTTATATTGTAATTTTGTTTTTCCCGATAATATCTAACAAGATTTATATTGTTAAAAAAAATAATGTAATCACTTAATCCTGCCAAAAGGGAGGTTGCACTTGTTGGAAAATTAGTTTGGATTTCCTATTGTTATTTGGCTTATTTGAATTGTCTTCTTACCATTTGGAATTTTGATCATTTTGAGAATTATTTGCTTATTGAATTGTATTTAATAAATTGAAATTAGTATGTATATCAAATTTTCGTAAAATATACAAACCTAGGAAAAACAATTCCTAGTCTAAAATCTATCTTTTCATCTAATGATATAACTACAATAAGTTATTTCTTTTGATTGTCATATATCACATTCTGAATTTAAGTCTAATATATAATCATACGTCATATTATGTGTCCTAACTCTTATATCATCTGGCAATACACCAGTGATTTTCACTTGACTTTCTTAGGCTTTCTCAGATTTTTAGTTTAAGTTTAGAAACTCAAATCATGATACCAAATTCTCTTAGTGCACCTTGAATTCTAGTTTAAATTTAGGAACTAAAAAAATAACTTTTAATTCTTTTAAATAATGGCTCAGCTACTAACATATACGTCCAAGATTTTTGATGTGTGAATATGATTGGATTTACACATTCCAACTAAAAATAAGTTTATTCATAACAGTGGAAGCCCGAGTGATCTCTTACAATCAAAAATTCAAATGTCTTCACGATGTTTAAAAAAAAATACATGAAAAGTCATATACCATCTCTCATTTCTAATACCTATAAAATGCCATTTAACCCGTGTTTCATTACTTTTGATAAAAGTGTCGCACACTTTCAAAACACATGCTAAAATGGACCTACATACTCAATAATTTCTGTCGTTTATCATCTTAAAACATTTTTCCTTTACAAATTATTATGTCATTTAGGGTTACGACTTACAAGTTACAATAACCCTGGTTATTTCCGTAATCTTTAAAAAAAAAAACTAACAATTATAATCCAATCATATGTAAACATTCAAATTAAACACCGTCACGTGACTGTTGAAACCAAAGTGCAATCAATCATGACCTTTGAAGCGTAAACACCAACAAAGCACGTGACCCGCTTCCACGAGGAAGACGATGACCCAAAAACCCACATTTCAGACTCACACATCTGTCAATCACCCCCATAACCCCCCCCCCCCCCCCCCCCCCCCCCCCCCCCCCCCCCCCCAACACCCCACACACACATCCACCGTGTGTATCGAAACCCTAGCAAACATCACGAAATCGATCAAACAACATGGTGAATAAGCGAGTTCCAGAGTGGCTCAACAGTTCCATGTGGTCATCTCCGGCCACTGGCAGCAGTCCTCCGCCACCGAAGCCGCCACCGCAACCGTCGTCGGCGCAATCGCCGTCGCACGACGATCGCGTCGGTAATCACGCGTCGAAATCCGCTTCTGTTGCTTCGTCTGATGTTTCTGTGAAGGAAACGCGTGAATCGCCGACGTCGCCCGGTTTGATTACGACGAAATCGCATTCTAAACCGGATCCGGATGGACCGGCTCCGAGAACGGAGGTGAGAGATCCGTTGGTTAGTGGAGGAAGTAGTGATAATGAGATTAGTCCTCGTGAAGATGCTTCTCGTCAGGCGCAGCTGTTAGAAGAGGTTAGAAGCTGTTTACATACGCAATTATGATGAAAATTTCACTTTTGTGTGTTTATTTGAGGCGAATATATTAATTTTGGGTTAATTTTGCTTTAATCTTGTTGAGATTCAATAATTAACAGAAGATTAGTTGTTGTGTATTGTGATTTAAATGTGATTGTGTTGAAATTAAGAAGGTATAGGGGAATTCTAGTATAGATAGCGTGTCAGTCTGTTGAATTAGCTGTTAATTTAGTTTATCTGTTTATTTTTGTGTAATGTAGCTTTCGAAGAAAACCATAAACATTGGAGAGCTGCAGAGACTTGCTTCACTCGGTATTCCAGATGGTCCTGGTATCCGTTCTACTGTGTGGAAGGTTCGTTTCAACATATATCTTTGTTACGCCTGTGTAATGATCTTCGTTGTCTTTTAAGTGCATTGAAATCATTGTTTCGGCGAAGCCAGTATTATAAATGAAGAATTTTGGATATCATGATATGTTGTGCTTCACGACATTTTTATTTTTTTTCATTTGTTGTTGCTTGTTGTGAAATGGGAGGATTCATTGGTAACATGTTCATGCTTACAGCTGTTGTTAGCTTATCTTCCGAGAGACAAGGGGCTTTGGCCCTCAGAATTGGCCAAGAAGAGGTCTCAGTACAAGAACTTTAAAGAGGATCTTTTGAAGAATCCAGTAAGTTTTAGTTAAAAGACCTTAATCTGTGATTGCAGGGTGCATTATATGTAAGATAAGCTAAATCTGAGTAAATAAGTAAAGAAATAAATAAAGGGATTAGTTATAGAAGTTGTATTGCTTTTCAACATTTATTTGTTTGCTTTAAATTCGGGATTCTGAATGTCTCTGTGGCTAATCAGTCAGAAATCACTAGGAAAATGGAGGAGTCTACATCATCTCAAAATGGTGAAGATAAGGGTTTACTCTCAAGGTCAGAGATACCTGAGGGGGAGCATCCTCTGAGTCTAGGGAAAACAAGTGTCTGGAATCAATTCTTTCAGGTATGAGCTTCAGCAATATAGGTTTTTATGCAATGATTTTTATTTTTAATTTTTAATGTAAGCCCTATGCAGTTCTTTGTATGCCAGTGATTGCACTTTTCAAATATTAAACTTGATATGTTATGATGTTTGCTGATACAATGTTCATCCTCTGATGGTCTGAGAACAATAATAAGGATCCAAATGCTTTTGCATACAAATGATATTTAAATCTTCTACCTGCTGCTATGTTTTATGTAGGGAAACGTTCCTTACTCAGGGTACATTGTATGGCTTCACTCTGCTATAGATATATGTTCACATAATTATACGTTCTGATAACATATGAGTATCTATGCTTCCTCTTATTAAAGTTAATGAGAGCTATAGTTTTGGTTCAAATACGGGAATATAGAAATGTTATAAGGATATTCTGAGTTTCCAAGGTTAATAATAAACCCTTTAACTTGAAGGATACCGAGTAAAGTTTCAGTTTTGTTTGATATTATGCATTTAGTTTTTGAATTTCATAAAGCTAAAGTCAATATTGTTCGAGATTATGGTTAAATAGGATTAGCTTGCCTACGCTTTAGCACTACCCTAGTTAGAATTTGGTTTGTGTAGCTTCCTCTAAAACCAATTTTGACAACCCTATGCATGTAATGATCTGTAGAGGTAGCGAAAAGGTCAAGTCAGGCTGGGTAACAAGTCAAAAAGGCCAATATTGGTACAGATCGGTTAGATTGACCCAAAACACTTTTTTTTCCAAAAGATCTGAAGTCCATTTAAATAATTAGCTCCAAAATTTTGTGTCTACGATAATAATAATTTTATTACATAATCGGCTTTCCAAGAAAACACACTCAAGGCTTGAGGGGCGCCTCTTGTACATCTAGATCAATATTAGGGTGTGTAGGAGGCTCATATGTAAAAATAAATAAAAGGATGAAGAAATTATGAAAGTTTTACTTGATAAAAAGGCTGACATGTAAAACAGATGAGAGAGACAAAACTTCTGGTTGAAAATAAAGCTTATTTAGTTGTACATAGAGCAACACCTTGCATACATGATGGCATGCCTCATGCCTCGTATTTTGAGACGTAAATACCTCAGAGCATCTCATGCTTTTTTATACCAAGTTTAGAAGATTATATGCATTAATAATGCATTTTGGATGACTTGCGATTTGCTCAACTGACCTGTTAAGATAAAACATAACTTAAATCAACCCATTATAAGTAAACAGGTCAAAACAGCCATATCTAATGATAGGCTGATGTTTATTACTTGTGTTAATCGTAGGACACAGAGATCATTGAACAAATAGACCGCGATGTGAAACGCACACATCCAGACATGCATTTTTTCTCTGGTGACTCGGCTTCTGCAAAAGCTAATCAGGTAACCGATCAAATCGTTTTACATTTTATTTCAGGGCTTGCCAACTGGTTGTGCCTGCCAGTGGGTCAATTTGTGTTGTATTTCATCACAAAGAGGTTAAATAGAAGAAATTAGATTAAAGGGGACCGTGTTAAACAGGTTGAAAGTAGCCCAAAGTCTGCTTTCAGTACATGTAACCACCTAAATTGTTTCATTCAAAGATTGAGATTAATGTTGTAATAGTATTGACGTAGTTATAAGTAACAATTTTCTATAGAAAAGAAAAATGACAAAGCATCAGCAGGTCAATGCAAACCGACTTGGATCGTTTTGACCTGTAAATCATCTCATACTTTCAGGAAGCTTTGAAAAATATTCTGATTATATACGCAAAGCTGAACCCGGGTATAAGATATGTGCAAGGAATGAATGAAATCTTGGCTCCCTTGTTCTATGTTTTCAAGAATGACCCCAACGAGGACTTTGTGGTAAGTGAATGTGTAAATTTCCCATTCTCATCTCCTAATTGCTTAATCTTCATATGGAAATATACTTACATTTCTAAACATAAAACTTATGCAGGCGAATGCTGAAGCAGACACGTTCTTTTGTTTTGTTGAGTTATTAAGTGGTTGTAGAGATAATTTCTGTAAGCAACTTGATAATAGTGTTGTTGGCATTCGTTCAACAATTTCAAAGCTGTCGCAGCTCTTGAAACATCACGATGAAGAGCTATGGCGACATCTTGAACTCACAACTAAAGTAAGAAATTGTTATAATTCTCGGTTATTTGAAGCCATTCTAAGATTTGTTTAAAAGTTGCAGACATGCAGATTACATTACAAATAAGTAACCAAGTTTTATCAATGCCTGGTTGTTTAATGACAGGTCAATCCACAGTTCTATGCATTTAGATGGATCACACTTCTCCTGACCCAAGAATTTAATTTTGCTGACATTCTTCACATATGGGACACACTCTTAAGTGACCCAGAAGGTCCTCAGGTTAGTTAATGCACTATTCTCTACTCATTTATGTGAACATGGGTTCAATACTGGTTAGGTCAAACGAACAAAATTTAAAATAAAATAAAATATTATGAATTGGAAACAGGCCGACGGATTAAAGTCACAACCTCCTATTAAAAATGGGATTTGACTGTTTGTTATCAAATTTTATATATTGAAATTTAAAATGGAGAAAAAAAGGTTGGCTTGGGCTCTGCTCATTTATTATTTATTAATCATTTTATTTCTATACATATATAATTATTCTAATATATATATTTTTTAGTTATTCTTATCATAATGATATATATGATATTATTTATTTTGTAGTTCTACATCTATTAAAATATATAAAAATTATTATATTTATATAGGTAATAGGTTCGTGAGTCTTGTTAAACTCGGTATAGAAGCTCGTGCGTGAGCTCAAATTTAGCGAGCCACAAGATTTTTACGAGTCAATATTGAGTAGCTTGGTTTGTTTACACCCTAAACTAAAATGTTGTCAACTAGAACCGTTTACTCGGGACTAAAACACAGTTAGTCAGTTACACAGGTGTAGAAGAGCTTTTCCTTGCTTAAGTTTTTTTTTCTTGATTTGTAATTTGAAATTCCAGGAGACGTTACTTCGGGTATGTTGTGCAATGCTGATTCTTGTTAGAAGACGTTTACTCGCAGGGGATTTCACTGCAAATCTCAAGTTACTCCAAAGTTATCCATCCACAAATATCAGTCATTTGCTTTATGTTGCCAACAAGTTACGTTCTCATTCAACTTCATGATTCCCAACTGTTTTGCATATTTTATGTTCTGTAAATCAGTCAACAAGTATTAGCATGCACGCAGGGGCATTTTCGTAATTTACTTCAATACCGATATCTGTCTTGCAAACTTGGGTTGTAAGTTTCTTCAATCTGGTGGTACTCGAGAACGAAATGCGTTTGATTTTGATACTTTGTATTGTATGAAAACCATTCATATTTTACTACAAATTAAGAGATTGGGATTTGGTTAGGATACAGTTACTATGTGTGAATTTTCATCTAAACTAAAATGATATGCCAAAAGTAAAAATTCCATTCTACTGCTGCTCTTTTTAATTTGGTAACTTCTGTAATCATCCATCATATGCATCATATTTTGCTGTAAAAACCTGGTACCACATGAACCATAAAATCAATTTATTTCACACCTTAATATAAAAAGCATGTATGCAAACACAAATACATATAGATAGATATGGGCATGCTTAGTACAAATCAGTTTATAAGTAAAAACTACGAGAATAACATAACCATAGCATTTATACATAAGGCGTGAGAAATATTAATACACTGTTGAAGAGAGAAAAAAGTTGTTAAAAAATATCTTATGTATCATATTTTAAACAATAATTATAAGTTATAACCATTTATACAATCCTCATAGTTATCTATTGAAATTATGTCTTTGTTAAACACATACACAGAGATCATGAGTTTGAGTCATGAAAACAAATTTTTACCGGAAATACAGGATAATCAGGCTCAAATTGGCCCCGCACCCTCCCATACCCTACGCATGTCGGAGCTTTGTAACCCGGGTTTGTCCAGCTCATTTATGAAAATACGACATCTATATCACTTAGAATTGGTTCTTTTATCTCATTTACAAGATTCGAATTGTAAATCAATCTAATGGGTTCAATAGATTAAACTTTAAAAAATCAGCAAATTAGTAGTATTTTTGAATCCCATTGTACTTAATTATAAAGTTTCTTATTTTCTTTTGCCACCTAGTAAGCATAGAGTCAAAGACTATTCGAAAAAGATTATAATTCAAATCCTAACATGAAATAAATTATGCGAGTCATCATTATTAAAAGAAACTATAAAGTACCTTTAAAAAAAAAGTGGATGGTTATTTAGTAATAGTTTAGAAAATTAACCCGACCCATCTTACAAATAGTGTTTAAAGGTGATAAAACATGACACTATTTTGTACAGTTGAAGGCTCCGTTTGAACCAAAACACTTATCGTCCAAATGCTAATAAGTAATTTAGGTTAATTATGATCATATTTTGTAATGCTAAAGTTATTTTTCAACGAAACTATATAGCATAAGTTGTAAGATGTGAATACACTATAACTACACTTCTGGTGACTTTTCACAATTCGACGCGTATCCTTTTCAGCTAAAACTCAGGTCTCACCCAAATCATCCGAGATAAAACATAACCCAAATCAGAATCGACCCGTTCAAAAAGTAAACGGCCTAAAACTTTTCACCTTTAGTTATATACACACAAGATATAAGAGAACATACCTCGGATAAATCGGATTCTTTAGTAAATGTTAACAAAACCCTCTCTATGGCAGCTTGTCATCTATCATTTTCACTTGTAAAGAGATTAAAATCATCATTTCATCTTTTAACTATATCTAATTCACAACCCACTATTCATCACGAATGGAGGTCACATTGGTCATTTCCCTCGCTAATTGACCCTCGAGTATCTCCATCATATTATCGGGCGGGCATCTGTCATCAGGATTCGACCCGGATGTTTGACAAAAACACTCAGGCCAAGAATTTGTATAAAAAGATTCTGGTGGCACTCGCTTATGGGGCCCGCCAAAGTTGGTTTTCATCATCACACGCCTAACCGCTTCTTCAAAACCATCAACTTGACCCTCTTCGCGTTTTATAAAAACCGGGGCTAGACCTTTTCGATCGGGCCGGATATTGGTCCGGAAACCGTAGTAGAGGCGGTGGCCCAAAAGGTTATTAGCAAAGTTGCTTGGCCCATCATATGTTGGCATGAAAATGTCTGATAATAAGCAGACCATGTAGTCAACAGCTGAGCCCAGTAAGCCTTGTGTGTTATCTGTTAATTCACTAGATGAGTCAACGGTGCTGTGGTTCTCGAGCAGCGGGAACATGGCTCGAAACGGCTTCATGAACCGCTCACCACCAAATAATTCACCGGCTGCAAGGTATATTCGAGTAGTATTACTGAATCCCATCGCACGTAACACAAGACCAACCTGGGAAAGTACATACAAAATGTGAGATTTTAATAAAAATATGGAACAAGACCATGTAAGGTCAGGTGCGGCGGGGTGGGGTGGGGTGAGGATAACGATTCAAACGGTTACTTTATCAGTACGGGTCAAAAGAGGTACAAAGTATTTTTGTTTGTATTATATAGATAAATCAATAGATAAATGTTATTAAAATATTATATATATGATCATAATATTATTTGTTGGTAAAAGAATCAATAATCACTTTCGACCCGTTATCATATGTTCAAATCATTAAGAGTAAAACATAGCACAGATCAACACATTTGCAGGTAAATGGATAGCAACTGGCTGCAATTTTACCTATGTAGTCGGTTCAATCTATAGCAAACAGAACTAGTTCTTGTAATAATGCAAAAGGAAAAAAAACACACATCATAGTTAACATTTATATTGTACAATAACTTAAGTTAATAAAAGTGATTTAGGAGGTTTGTATAAGTTGATACTTCAGATGACTAAAACCTGTTGTTTTTAGTTAAATTATTTAGCTTATTTCATATGACCCATTAAAGATACTACAAAAAAACACGCCGAGTATCAGAATTTATAAATTTAATGGGAAAAAAATGATACAAAAGGTACCTCTTCTGGAGTTAAAGGACATTTTCCAATAGCCCTTCTTTCACTATAAACAAGTTTCTTCTCAGCAAAGTTATCCTTTCGGTATTTCATCAGTACCTTTTGTTCCTGAGGAGAAAATATATCAAAGCACCTGCAAAAGAAACAAATGTTGGTTGGATACAAATCAATATGGGTTCCTGATGAATGATCATTCTTAGAATGGGCGGATTTGGGTCAGACACGTTGAGCGACAAGCAAATACTTTTTTGTTTATTTCATGCTTTAATTGCAAAGACAATATTATTACAATAATTATCTAAATCATGAATTTGAAAACAATATAAGGTTGTGAGAATTAAATAGATTTTGTACGACTTTTCAACCTATTCGACCCATTACTGATTTTGCTAAAAAATTACTTGGCCCATTTGAGATAAGAGAATCAACCCAAATAAACCATTCATAAGAAAACGGGTTGAAATTTTAAATAAGAACTTTATGACCGAATGGTGAACTTGCCCGGCAAATGACAACATATCCTTTTCAAACCGCAGATGTATTGACATAAAGTGACCTTGTGCACGAAGTTTAGCAACTATTGATTGGCTTAATTGCATGATATGTGGCTTAAATCTAAGGGCATGATAGTTGACTCTGCATCTTAACCGTTGATATTCAGGATTATCGATCTCTTCTGCTAATCGATGAGAAAAAGGTGTAAGATAAATAGCACCATGTTCCTTCAATTTCTCCAAAGCAACCGTTGTATACCAACTTATTGGAGCATCTCTAGGTGGGCGAAGCTATAAAAGATAAATGATTGAAAATATCAGCATTCAAGCATGATTAACATCACAAAAAGTGTGCCACATATGACTATGAATTTCTTGAATGACTTTAAGATCATTAATAACACGCATTGCAATAGTCACTTCGACCGATTGGCGCATAAAAGGTATCAAAGGGTCAAAGTATTCACTTTAAAAAATACAATCACCTATTTAATGAGATAACACATGTGCAATTACCTACTTATCGAAAACGCTCATTTATGGTATAGAAAACTTTCTAAATAGTCGGGATAATTTTTCCAATAAGATTTGGGCATATAAACCTACTTGACTGTTTGACATATTCATTACGCAAGAAGAAATAAAGATGTGAATATGTGATAATGTTTCTCATTTATGGACTGAAAATATCAAGTTAAAGCAAACAATTATAAATTAATTATGTCTGACATACCTGAACAGCTTTTATCTTCTTTATCTTTCCATTTTTCCTAATCTCGGGGATACTTTCAACAACACGAACATCATACCGCAATGACTTGATAAAATAATCAACATCATATATCCCTTGAAAACCACTGTTCATGTGCAAGATATACTCAGATAGTAACTAAATACTCTTAACTTTATTAGCACACTTATTAATCCTCGTCCCATACAAAATGCAACAACATTCTTTATTAGTATGAACCACCAAATCATAAAAGCAATGTTTTTGGTAATAAAGATTCCATTATTTTGCCATTATTGAAGGATTTTTCATATATTTGACTAATAGCCGAATTTTCATTATACTATGTGATCGGTGAAATGTCTGCATTTGTTTCTGGGATCAAGGAAATAATTAATAAAAATACCTGTCATCATGCCAATAGGAATTCGTATCAAGCTCAGGCAGCACAAGGGTGGCATTCAAAATTCGGGCAGCAAGAACTGCATTACATATCTACATAAAAGAATATAATTTGTATCTCATTAACTTCATATGAGTGCAGCTGCTATTAAGCTACATAACTTCACTAATGCACGTATCAGCTATCTATTACCTTGTTATATATAGAAACTAATTGATCTCTTTTAAGAATTTAAAAGCTGAAAAATAAATGCATAGGTTTATTATCTATGTGCAGTTTTAAATTTCCTTATCACTTTTAGAAATTTTACCCGAGCTAAAGCTTCTAGTTACATCACAACCTTCCAGATAACCTTTTGTTAAGGAGTGTGTACTTGAAGATCCTATTATTAAAAAGACATATGCATGTAACTCGCATATTATGCATGCGTCGTTGGAAGTGGCGGCAAACAGATGGGTCGGGCGGGTTGGGTAATGACTCAAAATGAGTAATTTGGCACAGGCCGTGGGTTATCCCACAATTCATTCATTTTATTACGTTTTTTATAAATAATTAATTAATTAGATGTGATCAGTAAAACTATATTACCACAGTAAAATGATCTGAACTTCTTGAATAAAGCGCTGTGAAAGGCCGTATGCAATTAGGCATTAAACAGACGCTTCAAGCAATCATGCAACTTCTCACTCGTTATATATACGGCATAACCCAAATATAACTCGTTAACAACTAAAGTGGTCGTGATTGCCACTTCTATATTTAACAATCATGTATAACACACACATGCTATAACCGTAGAAGACGACAAACATAAAAGCTTTTAATAAGGCATAACTTTTATCAGTAACATGAGAATAATAAACATACCGCAGTCCGCTGCTGATTTAAACCACCATTACAACGAACACGCAAAAACCCATTGCTCTCACTTGGAGGAGCTAAAAGAAACCATTTACGAGCATAAATCAAAAAATCATTTAAGATAACATGTTACAACAAATGTAGGCAACTACATTAAGGACCCCAAGAACACTTACGAGGCCAATTAGATCTAGGAGTCGATGATGGCCTCCAACCGCCAGGATCAGCCGTATCCCATAGCCTTTGCACACTAATCTGCTTAAAGAAAAGTCAAACTCTAGTCAAACATTGAAATTTTGCAGTCATTAACTGAATAAGCATATATTAGAGTGAAATAATCAGTTGTCAATAAGCAGTTTGAGATTGCTTATTTAAATAATGGGTTCAAAATTACAAGCTCAGTTAAGCATAATCTGATTAATCTCTTTAAAATAAGTAAAATTCCAAACACCCCTTAAATAATCACTTCAAATACCCACATACAAAACACCCCCAAATCACCTAAAACCCACCATTAATAACTCAAAAGAAGCTTATAATTGATTATCAAACTTCAACATTGGCTCAAGAACACAAGGTAATCATACATGCATATTCATACAAATGTCACAAATGCAAAGGAGATTGATAAGAAGTAACCTCAGGAGGGGACTCTGGTTGCAAGTAACTGATCTTCCTGGTGAAAAACACCAAGTAGATGATCAAAATCACAAGCAAAATAGCTGTAATCTTGAATCTGATAAACAACCCTTTAATTCTCTTCACCTGATTTCGATTATAACTCGATCTCTTAAACATCATTCCATCGCCAGACCTGTTTATAAGACCCAAAAAAGCCACTGAAATCAGAAAACCCCCAATTGGAAACACGTTAATCGAGATTATTTAGTGTTGATTTCGTTTAATTACCTCCTCATTTCACGAGATACCCAAATGAATCTTGAGAAACATGAGCGAGTGGATTGGGATTTGATGGTGGATCTTGTGGCGATCAGTGGGTGTGTAATTGATCGAATCAAGATTTTACAAAAACCCAGAGGAAGATCAAAAGTATCAGAATTTGTAAATCGTTGTTAGATCACGATGAAGGGTTCTTACAAGGTTCTAGCATCTATCACGTTATCAGTCAGTCACCATCGATTCACCTAAAGCTGTAACATGGGGATCATGGAGTTTGGCAAAATAAACTATTTTTCACTAATTACTATAGGTTTTTTATGGGTGCTAACAAAGAGACACCCACGATAAATCGACATCCGTTTATACGTCACGTATGGTATCATACGCAATGTAGAGGGTTGAAAACATTAAAAACGAGATAAATTCAGGGGCTGTCAGATTGCTATACGCCGCTTACAGCCCTATATGACCCCCTATACGACACATATAGAGCTATACGACGCGTATAACGAATTTCGACACTAACTACGAGAAAAATTCAGGGGGTTGTCAGAATGCTATACGACACATATAGTCTCACACGACACATATAGCCCTATGCGACCCACCTTGTATACGACGCGTATGGAGCTATACAACACATATAAAAATTTAGGGATGTTGATTTACAATTATGGGATGTTTAAATAACCAAACCCTTTTTATTGTATTGATGTTCAAACTAGAAATTAAGTCATGTGTGATGTGTATGACATTACGGTGGTACAGTATAAACAGAAAAACGTATTATACATCTTATGTTACACAATAAAGATGACCGGACATTGAAACTAAAAAAATTCTTAAGGGAAAAATTACTAAGTATACAAGAGAAACATGTGAAGTTATAGTGGTTTTTATAAGTAAACAAAAGTATTATTTTTAGCATGTTGTGACCTAAATAGGACGTAACAATGAAACGATAAAAGTGCTCAAGAAAAAAAAACAATTTAAAAAAGATGAAAAAGTAAAATATATATAAAATATTAAAAAAAATTAAGAAACATTAAAATGAAACTAGCTGAGGTTCAAACCTTAGGTCACCCATTACAAAAACCAACAACTTAACCACTCCTACTAAAACCAATTGTGCTGAAAACAACATATTTATTATGTCAAAAGTCGGTGGCTTCTTATACACCGACCTTTAAAATTAAGGTATAGTAATTATAACATTTTAAGTTTATTTTTTAAAGATTTTTATATATTTTCTCTTATTAAAACTATAAATTACATATTTCTTCAACACATAAAACAAGGGGCATTTACATATTTTTTCTTCTTAAATACATTAATTACATATTTACCCAAGTTAAAAAATTAGTTACATATTTTTCTTTTTAAAACATATATATCAGATATATACCCATTTTATAAAGAGTACTTGTGAAATGATTATTGTATCCATAGTTTTATTAAGTTATATTTACACATATCTCTTTATAAGAACATTAAATACAAACTTACTTAAATTTGAGTCTTATATATAAATAAAAACAAAAAAATTACAACTCCAAATAAAAGGTAAAAACTTCAATTTAAAACATTAATCACCGAAAATCAATGTTTTAATCTCGAATACAAACACAATTGTCAAAGTTTTAAACAATTATAATAATAAAACATCAATACGTAAAAATCTCTTAGTAAAAACAAGATAAAATAGTCGTTGAAGATGATCTTTAATGAAATAAAATGGATAAATATGTAATTTATAGGTATTAGGAAGGTGAAATATGTAATTAATTTTAAGTCTTGGGAAAATATGTAATTTATGATTTTAAGAAGGGAAAATATGTAAAAATTCTTAAAATAAATTATATATTTCTTCTTCCTAATACATATATATTACATATTTATCTTCTTTAAAATTAAGCTATTAAATGGCTATTTTATCTTGTTCTAACTAGGGGATTTTTATGTATTGATGTTTTATTGTTATAATTGTTTAAAACTTTGACAATTGTGTTTTTTATTTGGATATATAACTTTGATTACTAGTGATTATTGTTTTGAAATAAAGTTTTAAACTTTTGTATTTGGATTTAAATTTTATTATTTTTATTTAAATAGAAGACTCGAACTTAAGGAAATATACGATTGATGTTCTTAGAAAAGGCAATGTGTAAAAATAACTTAGTAAAAATGTGAATGCAATAATCATTCAATAACTATTGTTAATAAAATGGATAAATATACAATAGGTATGTTTTAAAAGAAATATGTGTAATTAATTTTTTAGCTTGGGTAAATATGTAATTGACGAGTTTAGTAATGGGAAATACGTAAATGCCCCTGTTTTTTATTTACCAACAAGACATACACATGGTTTTACATCAACTAGAAATATTCTTCTCGCGCGTTGGGCGGCTAATTGCACCAATAGACTTGAATATGAAAGCCTGAACACAAAAAATATTGTAACGGCTATCACTCCAACTTAAAACCCGAATATATCAAGCAAACAGAAAGAAAAAAATAACATCAATATAACATAATAAACTTAACAAACGAGTCGATTAATGCAAGGTTCAACATATTTTCAAAAAACCCTTCACGTGCAATGAAGAGGAAAAAAACTAACCTCAATACACACATCAAGTTTTATTTTCAAAGACACTTTTTAAGGCAACTATTCTCTACTTGTTTATATTATTTACGAAACAAAAAATTACAAAAAAGAGAAAAAAATGATCGGAAAAAAACAATGGGAAGCGATCGAACTCGAACCCGAACCCATAGTAGGAGGGGCAATGCATTAAGTGTTGGGTTGGCTAGCTTCTTTGTTACAAATTTACTACAAAAATACTCATATTCACTTTTTAATTCTAGTTTATTGAAAAAAATAACCAAGTGACTTTCATATGATATCCCTTGATCGACACTCAACAAACCCTAACCAATTAGAATCATATACAGTAAAAAGAGTTCGTAAATTAATAATATGATTAATTGTTTTAAAAATAATTTTAAAATAACTTGGTGGATGAAATAACAAATCATCAATGCGAACTAATATTTACGAATGATAACTTATGCTCAGTTCTTATGCTTGTCTTTTATAATACAAATTAAATAACCAAGTATTTAAAATAATTTTTAATCACTTTTTATATAAACATAAACATGTCAAAGGCATAGCAAATAAAAAAGACCAAATATAAAAACCACATAACTTATATGCCAAAACATAAAAGCTAAAAAATTTATTGTAGCTAACACTTTGTAATTATATAGATAGATAATTTTACTTATAAAATCAACACATTTGTATCCATGGAATATGAACTCATTATCTTTTTATCAAAGGATTCATTGTTGTACAACTAGATATCACTTATTTAAATAAGATAAATGCACAAAGAGAAAATTGTATATTTTAATCGTGTGATTTTATTTAAATAAATAAGATGGACTAACAAGAAGCTACATCCCATTTACAAAATAAAATAAAAATTACACCACCAAGGTCATGAGCCTTAGCCTTATGTTTGATCCAAAAGAAACTTATTTCATTCGAGGTTTTCCTCTCACAAACCTCCTTCTTTCTAAATACTTTTTTATTTCTAGCTCTCAAAATGACAAGAAACTTCAAGTGAAGAAGTGGGGATCATCATAGGTTACACCATACTTGAATGATACTCGATAACACATGAAGATTTGCAATGTAACATGATGTGCTTTAGAGTTTTAGGAGCTCAAGCACAAAACAAGCATAAACACAAGCCCTCAATTTTGATGCCTCTCATCAACAAATCCTCTAAGTAACATCTAACAATTAAAAAATAACTTCAATCAACACTCATCCATTCCATTGAATCGGCTATGAGACAACAATTCAACTTGGTTTTCCATGAGCACCCGAAAGATCTAGTACAAGAGCAAGAGGCAAGTCAAATATGAGTTAACTGTAAGAGGCAAGCCTAAATTATTAAATAGTCTTGATATGGCTAATTTTGATGTGTTTATAACTTTGAGGGGTATCCTAAGTTTTGCTAAGAGGCATCCCAATTCATACAACGATAAATTTTTTTTTACTTTGAAACGAGTGTTCAAGGATAGTCCGGGTTACCTTTTCGTTTTTAGTAAGTCCACCCTTAAAAACACTAATCAAAATATATACCAAAAACATACATGCTTGACTTAGTTTCCAATTTACACAGGGTGCAAGAAGAAACATGATTGTTTTATTATTTGATATACATACTATTACCTTTGCAAAGATGTGTTTTCTACTTTTTTACCCATATAAACCTTGTTACTAATTCTTTCGATAAGCTAAATTAACATCAAACCGACCTTAGCTCAGTTGGTAGAGCGGAGGACTGTAGTAGGAACAATCCAACAGCTAATCCTTAGGTCGCTGGTTCGAATCCGGCAGGTCGGAAATCTTTTTTATTCAACTTTTTTGCTTTTTACTTCTTAAATTTTGATGCTTCATGTTCTTCAGATGTGAGATCAAAACGAGAGAATTCATCATTGTGGTGCTTTAATTCGATCCGTTATCTTCTACGCGTTTCATATTCACTCCATCTATGGTAACGTTTTCATGATCGATTTCGCTTTCTCACACGCTTAAAACCCTAGGTTGATCGAATCCGTATTATTTAATTTTTAATTTTGTAGTTCAACTCATGTTCATCTGAATTCGCGTTTTGTTTCGATCTGAATTATGATTCTCTTAGTTTTATATGATGCCGGTAGATGTGTGTATGTTTATGTATGTGCCATAGCTTTGGTGGTATGTTAGGTTATGCATATGAACTTATTTATCGTTCGTAAGTATAGAAGTTATTTAGGATAAACAATTTGAGCAAAAATTAGCATATTGATCGGTGTATATTTGGAATTTGAAGTGTTTATATGCGGTATTTTATTCAGCAAAGAGACTATTTGACTAACATTCAGCTTTTGATCACCACCAGCTGATTTAAAGGATGAAACTGTGTCAATGTGTACTCTTTTGAATTCTGTATCTTGAATAGTCTCACCAGAAATAGCCACTTTTATCAAATTTATGGTATGCTGATAACTAGTTACTGATAATCTTAGGACATTAGTCTGTGGCTGTACATAAACCTGGTTTGGGACGAATGAAACTTCATATGCTTTTGTTTGATTTAGGTGAACAATCATGACATAAGTAACATGATTTATGTTTATCAGTAGTCGTCAGCTGCTGTTGTTTCAGAAAGTTACTACCAAATTTGGGATAGTTTTATATGTGTTTGTAGCAATTAACTTTTCATGTTTCACAGGCAAGTTCGGTGAGGTTGTATCTGGCTTGCATACGGAACACTCTAGAGGCTGCCATGTGTTTGCAGGTATACAATGTTATGCTAAATGCAGTTTAGATTTAAAGGTTTAATTTGCATCTAGATATCTGTTTACATGCTTAAAACTGAAGAATAATCTTGGATCATGTCGTTGTGGAAGTTGCTATTGGTTGGAGAAGCCAACTTTTTTAAGAAAGTCTTGAAATTGTTTGCAGGGTGTCAGCATTTTGAAAGTTTATATGATTAATACACCCTTTATACTATTAGATTCAGTAAGTTTTGGTGTTTGTGTATCATGCACACATATCCTTACAACATAAACCAACATCTGGTTTTTGCAGGACTGCTAAACTAGTATATTTGTGTCTGAATGTAAACATTGTCACTAATGTTATATACTTCTCGCAGAACTTTCCCTGTCAAGAAGTTGAAAGGCATAACAAACCTGAAGTTGAGATGAAGTATGTAGTTGATACTTGAATTAGCCTTTTTTTAATATGCTGATTTTTTAGTGTTTATTTATTTTATCACATATGCATTGAACTTGAGCACGAGGCATAACGAAAACCTCAAATTTTATTGTTTCATTTTCAGGACCAGCCCGGAACTTCTGCTTAATTCAGTAAGTACAGATTCTTGGTACCTGATGTAATTAGCCATGTTTCTCTACTTATTAGTCTGTGATATTGACTCGAAAAAAGGATAGATAAATGGGTGGAATTGTATTTCTCTTAAAACCAAGATTTGTTGAAAAAATTGACTCCCTGAGTACATTTTGGAGTTTTGCGTCTTCACAAAGTATTGCATACGTCTTTCATAGAAAGTTATACTATTTTCAAAACAATCGAAGAAGAAAAATCATTGCACTTTGCAAGAATAAACAACTTTAGACAATAAGTGCCAAACAAGATGGTTGTATTTTGCATGACACGATCTGTCCAAAATCACTCATCTGTGCATATTTAACTTTTTTTGGCATTTTCACAAGAACAATAGTGGGTTTGGGACAGAAAGCCAGGTATGACAATTCATAAGGAAAATGATTCTTAATCTATGGCATCTGAGAATCTTCATGCGATAATCACTTGGAAGATATGTGCTCTTAAAGTAGAAATTTATAGATGATACCTTCTAGGATTAGTAGTAATCTGTCATCATTTATTAATATTCTTATGCTTGTCATCATTTTTATGTTGACACTTCCAATTCAGGTTGTAATTTGTCGAAATGAGGCTGAAAAATGTTTGATTGAAACTTCGATTAATTCACTGCGCATAAGCCTCAAGGTAATTGCAGTACATGTTTATTCATTTTGTCTTTTACATGGCATACCTTCTGTTGCTCACATAGTCATGAGAACATAAAGCTTCTCATGTGTTACCTACAGGGTACAGTTCTTCTGGTAAAAAGATTAGAAATTTATGAACAGAGTTTAACATACACTCTTTTCCATTGAAATTATGTTAACTTTGAAAAAAATGTGTAAATTAATAAATGACACCCTAAGGAAATCTTGATAATCGACATCCCAAACTTAAAACTACTGCAATATATGCATTATAAAGGGAGTTATATCGTAACATCTGGCTGATCATATCAACCAATATTGTTTGCTTTGCCGGCAAAGTGCTCATGACTTTGTTTTTAGTTGCTTGAATTGGAGATGTCTCAAGAGGCTACCCATCTTGGAATTATCCTCATCCGCTTAATTGTGGAGTTCTCTTCCATTTCATAGTCAATGCATCTAAAACACGTTGGTGGTATGCATCCTTATGTTCTGGTATCTCTTGTGTGGAGGAACAATGTAGAATTTGCCTTAGGTGCTACATATTAGGATTTCTAGACTCTAGTCATACCCACACAACAATAATGTCAGGAAACAAAAATCAAACACATAGTACTTGCATGGTTCAAAAATCTGCTTGCATCCACAACGATTGCTAGAATTCTTATGTTTATCTTATGAATTCTGTTAATAATTAATACATACTAGGAAGTAGGCCGACATCATTTATAATTTAGTCAAAATGGATAAGAGCAGAAATCAACATCCTACGCGTCTTAATCGTCTTATTCTAGATTAGACCTATACCCAATGTATTTTAGTTTCCAAATTATCCCAGTTTGGTTACATAAATCAGTCGGACGGCTTTAAATTATTGAACTAGATTATTGACTTTGGGAAATTTTAAGTTCAGTTAGAACAAAAGAACAAAGATCCTCATGAATTTTACAACATTTGTATCGTTTAATTTTTCCAAAAGTTTACATGTGCTTTTGTGTTTTTCAGGTTAACATAGATATGTATTAAACCAGTAATTTCATTTTTCTTTTGTGATTCATTTATAGGTAAAGCAGGCCGATGAGCTTGAAAACATTCTAACCAAAAAGTTCCTTAGATTTTTGTCAATGAGGGCAGAAGCTTTTCAAGTCTTGAGGAGGAAACCAGTACAGGTGTGTAAAATCTACCAAAATCCACATGTGATATGTTTATTCTTAAACTTACAGATATTTGTTCTTTTCAGTTTTAAAAAATAGATAACCTTTTTTATCAGATTTTTTTAATCTTTTGTGGATAATATGCGCCAACGTGGCAGCGATTTATGAATCTAATTCGTTTTTTCCTTTCCTTTTTTAGGGTTATGATATTAGTTTTCTTATCACTAATTACCATTGTGAAGAGATGCAGAAGCATAAGCTTATTGACTTCATTGTGCAATTCATGGAAGTAAGATTTCAATTTACTTTAGTTATTATTATCTTTTGACCGAAATTTTAAAAAAACCTGATGACCGACTGGGTAGTTTCAACGATTTAAGCCAAACCATGAACAACCCTACTTCATACTCTGATTTCCATGATAGCAAAAGCAACATTACCAACGCGTTCGGGAAAAATAATGGGTAGATCTGTTCGACCATAAAAGCTTTCTGCCCAAGTGTTTGAACACAGTTTATTAAACAGTTTTTGTTAAGAAGCATGATTACAATAAATATTAGTACAATACTAATATATATTATATATATACTAATTTGGGCTAATCTTTACCCATTTGGTCTGAATTCTTTTTATCCACTTGTTTTCTATTTTCCAGATATGACCCCTTATGGATAAAACAAAACCCGGAACGGTCATTCATAAGTAGGGGTGCACAGTTTGGTTTAGCCGTTTTTACTAGATTTTTTGGCTGAACTGCTAATTAGTGTTTTGAAAAAGCGACAAATCAACGCGCGCTAGTTGTGGGTCGTTCGGACAGAGTGGTTTAAGCAGTTTGGCAGCAAACCAACTTTTTTTTCAAATCTGTAAAATTTTTAAACAGTAAAAAAATGGTTCATTGATATTATATACGTATACACGTCTGCATAATTCAAAATGAAAAAAAAATAATTAAAAAAATGTTAAACATTTGGCTCAACGGCTGGTTCCAAGTTCCAAACCATCGTCTATATTGTTAAACCACCAAAACTAGACCGTATAAATCTCAAACCGGCTGAATGCTTTGGTTTGTTTGGTTTCTACGGTTCATAAACACCCTTGTTCATAAGTATACATAACAGAAGAGAGTATTTGCGGTTTTTTTTGCTTATATCGATTCGACATACTTGATTTGCAGGATATTGATAAGGAGATTAGTGAACTGAAATTGTCTATGAACACAAGAGGAAGATTAGTGGCAACAGAATTTCTGAAGCAATTCATCTGAACTTTATTCAGTCATTTTTCCAACAGATTTGAGATATTATGCTTGTTACATATATGCTATATCTTATTATTTGTGGGTTTATTATGTTCCAGTTCGATGATGCAGTTGAGTGTTGACGGTCCAAGGTCAGTTTGGGAAAATTGCAACATTGTCTTGTATATTTATAAACCGAAATCAATTATATGTGCTATACTGTATTATATAATAGCACCACAAAAGAAAAACAAATGTATGTAACAAGGTATGTGTGCTAATGGTCTAATTTGACTGGGTTGATGAAAATTAGGCTGTGTTATGTGTTACTGAAGTACAGCCATGTAAGAGTTATCTTAATAGTGGGTAAGGTGTGTAATGATGTTTGTGTGAATATGAGATTTTTTTCAAAAGAAAAGACAGTGAGGTGTAGTATTATGTTTGGTGGATTAAAATTAAAAGAAAAAAAGATAAAAATTTGAACCCTTACCTCATGCTCGTGAGTGGGCTCACGCCTCCACCCTCATGTCTTGTCTCACGCCTAGGGGGATGGTGTTTGCCTTTGTGGCAGGCTGATGTGGCCAACAATTTCTCATAACACATAGTCTTATGAAGTGAACATTGAACTGTTAAAATTTGTAGTCTGTATTTGAATTTTTTAAGGTGGAGTATGAATGTTTATATATAAATAAGTAAATAAGTGTATCATTGATGTTATTTATTTTTATGGTTCTATTTTTGCACTTAATAAATAAGTTTTATATTTTTCTTTCTTAATTTTTAAATTGTTATTACTAGAATTTACTTTTTCTAATTCTTTTTCTTCGCATAATAAATAAATTTTTTTCTCATTTCTTTTTTTAAATTCGTAAATTTATATTACTTCGCATAATAAATAAATTTATTTCCCGTTTCTCTTTTTAATTTGTAAATTTTTATTACTAACTATTTGATATCGTTGTTAGTTTACTGGCGTAATACAAATCTACTATTATATATATTTTAAACTAGGAAAGAAAAATGAATAATTAATGTGAAGTGACTCATCAAATTGTCTCTAATGTATGATTTATATATATTAAATGTGAAATTGTCAAGATAATCAACAAACCGACCTTAGCTCAGTTGGTAGAGCGGAGGACTGTAGTAGGAATAATCCAACAGCTAATCCTTAGGTCGCTGGTTCGAATCCGGCAGGTCGGATTTTTTATTTTTTAGTTTTCAAATACTTTTAAAATTTAAATTTTGTTATATATTGTTGATTTCTCCCGTAAAAACACTTGAAAACATGGATCAATAGGATAATATCACTACATTCTTGAATGCTAGTCATGTTATCTAAATAGTAAATATACTCGTCGTTTCAATCAAAGACGTTCACTTTGAGATTTTTTTAATCACCGACTTCTCATTTACCTGCATCTTGCAGGATTTAAACTCTCTACCTTTTCAATAGAACCTCTTGAATAGAAGACGTCTTACAACAAGGATGTACTTGGAGACTAGCTCTTTCTTGTTATGTTCAAAATAATAATGGCTATAACAAACCAAAGTCTTAAGCGTTGTTCGCATCAGCTAACGTAAGCTTAAGTAAATACATGCAAATTCAACGATTAATAAGTAACGAGTACCAAACAGATATGAGACTCCATCCGGAACACGATTCTACAATTAGTAAAGATGCGGACCGCGATCCCTAATTTTGAGCAAGCCATATTATCTGATGTTTTTTTAACAACAGAGACTCATGCACACATTTAGACATAAATATTCTTTATGAAATTTAAACTTACAGCCACCATCCAATCTGTATCTTTATACATAGCATAATGATAAAATCACCAAGAACATCATTCTTTTAACAATAAATCAAACAAAAATTTTATACTTTTTCTTCAAACAAATTTGCACCAGCAAACAAAACCAAACAGAAAAACACCTCTTCAGAATACATAAACCTAAAGCCAAACCTTTAAACACAATCCTATCAATCCAATGCTAATGTATAAACTAATTATACTACCATTCACGAAACTAACGCGTATTGATTCCTCATAAACTCGTATATCTAATGTTCACTCGGCCTTCGGTTTTTGAATTTTCACATATGGCAAGAGCCCCATAAAATGTTCAATCCTCGGGTTCCATCCTCGTTGCTGAGCCCGACAAAACATCAGAAACTCGTTTGCATAATACGAGTTGAACGCCATGAACAAGTGCCACAAAGCATGGCCTTGTGGATTAAAGAACCAAAGTGAAACATTCTTACAAAAACAGACGATCACAAATCCAACACGAAAGGCCGATTAGTAATGTGATGATGTATAGTTTTGCTAGCCGTTTGGCGGGTTTATCTTGTGTGTGAATGTAGTATTTGTACATTCTTGGGATGCATAGAAGACAAAGCATTATGTAGTGAACTTTGAAACCGATGTCAAAACGGATTTGTGAATGAAAAATGGCGAAAAGCGCACCGTAGAGGAAAGCAAATAAGAGCATTTCCCATACCATTGGTGTTTCATCACCCTGTTGCTGCCTGAAAGCATATAAGAGGTTCCATTAAAAATACGCCACAAAGGCGAAACGAAGTAGAAAAAAGCTGATATCAAATTAGGGCTGTTCAAATAGCTCGTCGCTTGAAACTCACTCAGAATCAGCTAGAGCCAAATTGGTTATTGGCTCGTATAACTTTCAAGCCAGGTTCAAACCAAGGTGAGCTCACTCGTTGGCTCGTAGATAGATTTAAAGCCAAGGCGAGCTCGCTTGTTGACTCATAGTTGTATAGTTGCATGCTCGAGCCTGAGTTTGCGGCTCGTGAACAACCCTAACTAACATCATCAAGTTCAGTATAAGGTAGAATAGTTAAGTGGAGTTGCGAATACTTACAGCCGTTGCAATGTGGCATGGAACAACATGCTCCCAATGGCAAGTATCATGTTTGAGATGTGAAGTATGCTAAATCTTTTCTCAAAGCGCTGGCTCAAGGCGATTGTGAGGCCGATAAGCGCCACAATAACGCTTGGGATATTTGAAATCGTGTTATAGAACTCAGCAATATACGACGAGTAGACGTAATTCTGTTCGCACCATTCTGTAGTAGAGGTAACAGGACCCCAAAAACTTGATGTAGCAAAAGCCATTTGAAAAATAAGATGATGTATATGAATAAGCTAAGGGGTAAGAAGTCACAGATAAATGATCTGAAGAACTTTTTAGAGCTACCACTAACATGAACAATCAAGACAGATCATTTTTTAGGTTTGATATCAGCAATTTGTTCTTTTTGCATATGCTGGTGTATAACTTAATACCCCAATCCCTTTTCGTAAAAGATTTAACAAATACTACTCGTTTCGAAGTTAAAAAGTGAGCGTGTTTACGTAGCCTACAGCTAAGACAATCACAAGCAATTACACTTGAGGAGCATTAAAACGACCGGCTCCCTATGAAGAACTCACAGATTTGTTTTTGATTACTTAAGTGAAAACTTTACTAGAGTTCACCCATCCTGAATTGGCCACCAAAGCATGCTTGATAGTGGATTTTTTTCCCATCTATGGTCAATGCGTCCAAAATGCATTGATTGTATTTAAGGTGGAGCATTTCTTATGTCCTGGTATCTCTCCTGTGTACGCATGATGTGGGAATCGCCTGATATGTCACAAGCATATGTGCATTCACCAATGCATATCATTTCAAACTAGAAGTCTTCTCTAGACTCTCTTTGATTTCAAACTATAAGTATTATAGGCTTAAGATCAGTAATCTGTTGCAGTCCTATAACACAAGAACCAAGAACAATATTCTTTTAGACAATATCGTAAATCGTGTCCTGTCAAAGAGGGCTTGTGGCCTAGTGGTACGAATAGTGTCCCTCTCCATATGATTGAGGTTGAAGTCCCATGGTGAACAGAAGTTGTAGACTTATGAGTAGCATTAAAAAGAGTGTTAATTAGTCGCTCCGCGAAATAAAATAAAAATAACTCCTTTCAAAAATCTCTCATAAACAACCCTAAATATCACTTCACAGAAGCAAAATTGGAGTTTTCATGTAGAACCAAAACAACAACAAATCATGCAACAAAATCATCCATTCCATCAACAATTACACTTGAACAACAGAAACTCAAAAAACTAACATATAATCAAACAAAATTACCTCACATAAATGAGTGATGATAGAGATGAATGCACTTGAATTCTCTATGCAAACACGTACGGAGAGAACAATTTGTAGGTATAACTTTTAT